>CM076599.1:76190000-77440000 GCA_038502835.1 Octonoba sinensis | reverse complement strand
GAGTATGGAAAGAAAAAGCGTACAGGTAAGCCTCCCACTCTTCGTTCAATTGTCCTTCAAGCTTGCTTAAAAAAACAGAGTTATACTCAAATTAAAACAGAAATATTAATTTACCGTGCACTAGCCGAACAGTGCGTAATGTTCTGCAAAGGATTCCAATGTTAGATATACTAAACTACGGTCACGTCCGCCACTTACAAAACACTTCACAAAAAGCGTAGATTGGAATTTGCAAAGAAATACGTTTCTTTTGGGTCTAGATGAAAAGACGTCGTATTTTCTGATGGAAAAAAATTTAATTTGGACGGACCAGATGGTTTTCGCCATTACTGGTATGATTTGCAAAAAGACCGACCATTTTTTTCCAAACTGCAGTTCGGAGGAGGTTCTGTGATGGTGTGGGCAGATTTTGCAGCCAATCAGGGGCGGACTGGGAAGAAAATTCGGCCCGGGCATATTTCAAACAGACCGGCCCTCGGGGGGGTGGGGTGGGGTACAGTACAAAGAAACGGTAAATCAACGCTAATCAGATACTATAAACCCCCCCCCCCCAAAAAAAAAAAAAAAAATTTGAAATTTACTCAATGACAAAAACGAGTTTTAATAGCATTTAAAAAAGAATTTTGGTTTTTAAAATTGCAGTAATTTACATGAAAAGAGGTAGAGTTGAAGAATAAACATGAAAAATTGTGTAGCCATCGTATTCTTTGTGTATTGAGTTTGCTACAGTCAGTATGTTAACATCAAGTAAAATTAATTCTAGTTATGAAAAAGTTAAAAGAAATGTTTATTGTTCTGGTTTCCAAAGTACTATAACTATAACACACAAATAGTAACAGGTTTATAAAAAAAAAAAAAGAAAACTCACCCCTCAATCAAATATACATTGCAATATTTTCTTAAAAATTATTTTCCTTTTGAAGGCCATTTAGTATTTTAAAAGCGATTTTAAAATTGGGCTCTTATTTACTACATCATCTATTAGACTTTCCATGTCTCGCTTTACTAATATGCCTTTCTCACACGACATTTACATAAATGATTTCAATTTGTCCTGAGTTAAATTGCTTCTTAATCTGTTCTTAATATACTTTAAAATAGAAAAACTCGGCAATCGGTCGAGACAAGTGGCCTATTGAGGATTTCTCGAGGCCGGCCCTGAGAGTTTGCATCACCGGGATTGAGAAAATCTCAGTGCCGTATTTTGTAGATTGTAGGGATTAAAAATATTGTTAGTTTATATGTAGATAGTTATTTGAATAATACTAAATGTCTACAAGACATTTATTTTTCCTATTCATCATAGAAGGGCAATATACGTAATATGTTAATTAGCTGTTGATAGCTGCCGCCCTTTAGGGCGTTGCGCCGTGAGGCAATCTCTTCGCCGCCTTATTAGTCTTCCCCGCCTGCACTGCTCGAAATTAAAAAAAAAAAAACACATCAGTTTTGCGGATCTCAAAAGTTTGCACCCCAGGCGACCGCCTAGGTTTCCTATATGGACGCGCCGGCCCTGAGAATTTCTCAAGTCGGCCCCGAGAGATCGTCCACATAGACAACTTTATTTATTTATTTATTTAAAAATTAAAGAAATGAAATATAATCAATTTCGCAGTCCCCAAAATTTTGCACCTCAGGCAGCGCTTTAGGTTGTCTATACGGACCAGCCGGCCCTAAAAAATTCTGCCTCCTGCCCATGTGGCCCAACACTAGGCCAGACCCTAGAGATTTGGCTCCATTGCTGCATTGCACTCTGAAGCTCGGGTTACAGCAAAGTTCTGGACCCCGTTTTTTAAATTAACATTGTAAAAGCTGTATACTTTAGAAAAAAAAAGATAGATATTTTGCTACCGGCCCACCGGGCATTTGCCCGAATGCCCACATAGCCAGTCCGCCGCTGCAGCCAATGGAACAACACCAATGGTGTCCCTTCGAGGTCGCTTGAATTCAGAATCATATGTTGACATGTTAGCTGAAAATTTATTACCTGAAGCACCCCTTATCACAAGTGGTGATTATTTGTTTCAACAAGACAATGCAAGTTGCCATGTGTCTCGTGCATCAGGTTCATGGTTCGAGGCCAATTCAGGGAAACTTTTGGACTGGCTGGCAAGAAGCCCTGATTTAAACTCCATAGAAAATCTGTGGGGCATTTTAGCTACAGAAGTGTATAAAAATGGAACACAATATGGAAATGAAGACTAACTGATATCACCCATTAATTTGGCGTGGAAAAACATTTCTAAACAAACTTTAACTAAACTTTCTGAGTCAATGACGGGACGATTAATAAAGGCAATTGAGAAAAAAGGTGATTTTGTAAAATACTAATTTATTTCGAGACATATGTGCTAATGTCCCTATATTTTTTTCCATATTTCATATAATACCATTGTATTAATTTATGATTTAATAATTATTGTAATTTAATTTCATATTAACAAGTTTCTAATGTTTCCTAATGAAAAGTAGTTCATTAAATTTGATTTTGTTTGCAGTTGATGATTATTTTAATATATAATACTCATTTTTCAACCGTGTCCTTATAATTTTTTCCATGGCTGTATAACACAATTGTTTAAAATTGCTATGCACCTGTTGGTGCATAGCAATTACTTTCAAACATCAACAATATTACTCTCAAAACACCAGACTTTGAATTTTTCAATTTTTTAAACCAGACTTTAAATATTTTGGATATTTATTTATAAAAATGCGACATCTTAAACAATATATTTTAAGCTATTCTCATTTAGACAATTTTCCAATATAGATTAACAAATTTCAATTCAAATGCATGATTCATATTGAGTCTAACCTTACCAAGAATACCACCAACTACTTACCAAGAAAAAAAACCTTTATTTTACTAAATTACAAAATTTTGTGTCATGTTTTTCAAGCACTTAATGTTTTATCGAGTGCATTTATTTTATAAATAAAATAACTTATAATATTTTTAAACTTCGAAGTAAATTGGAAAATAAATTACTCCGCTTACATCTTGCTTTTTGTTTTGACAATCAGACATGTATGTGATTTTAAAAACTTTCTCAATTTTCTCTAATTATGTACTGTGTTAATAAAAAAATGTTAAATGCAAATCATGCTGTTTATCACTGTAGGATTATTCTTGTATGAAGGTTTTAGAATCTTTTGATCGTGTAAAGCAAAACCGTGGTATCAAGACCGAATCCAGCAATTTTTCGGTAGGGGGGGGGGGGGGGGACATGACTTTGACACACGTGTTAAGGAAAGCTTCTGGGAGGAATATAGGCCACATTGCGAAAATTTTTGGGACTTCGAGGGGAGGGGGGACTGTGGATATGGCCTTGCGTGGTATGTCGCAAGTTATTCATCGTCTTGTATGAGATCATGTACCAGGATGGCAATCTGTATGCATAATATGCACATTAACCCCTTGCCGTACCATTTAGCTTGACCAAACTCGGGCGGAATCGATAGTCGTCTGATTATCCCTTCACGAGTCTGACTCGTGATATTCATGCTTGGCCCGATTATCCCTTCATGAGTCTGACTTGTGATATTCATGTTTGTGTTAAAATCTTCATCACAAGTCAGACTCGTTAAAGTATGGCAAGGGGTTAAAGCAGTGGTGTAGTCGAAGGGGGACGCAAGGAGACGGTATCCCCCTACGTTTTTATTTTAATACAAGCGTCCCCCCAAACATTTTACATTTTAATGTAAGCATCCCCCCCACTTTTGATTTCAATTGCTTTTCGTATATATATAAGCGTCCCCCCCCCCCAACTTTTTTTTCAGGACTACACCAATGCATTAAAGATGCTGTATCAACACATCTATAAACCATCTTACAAATAACATGTAAAATACAGAACAATCCCATCATACAATTACTTTTTTTTAAAAATACGATTTTGAAACTAAAAAATACATGAAACCTGTGGGTGGCGGAGCTTAATCCGGATTATGGGTGAGGGGGTTCTTGGGAGAAGTCTGCTAATTTCATTCTTTTCGAAGAAATATTGGTCAAATTCTAGATAATCTTTACCATTTCAGGAGGGGTCCCATCTCCAAAACCACCCCCTTATCTACACCAGTGAAACCTGTGTTTTTTACGTACAGGTTTTCCCGCATTAAAAAAGTGAAAAATTCACTTTAATTTTGAATACAATTACTTATGTTTATACAGAAATTTCAGACTGTTTTGTAGAATTTTGTCTCTTGCTGCTAATAAAATCCTCAAAAATATTTATTGAAGAAACGTTTGCCTGCACAAAAACATTACACATCCAACTATGAAAAGAAAGAGTTTTCCTCACAAGAACATAGTACATAGCATAAAAAATAATAAGGATTGAAAATAATGGTAATAGGCAATGTAATCACATGGTATTATAGAAACGAGCAAATTTTACTGAAGCATATGTAATTGGCATTCAATCGGGGGGGGGGGGGGAGATGCATATAAAATGTTAAAATGCGTAAATTTTAACAAGTATGCCGTGTGATGAATGGCAGAAGAGAACTTTATTAAAAAAAGAGAAAAGAGGAAAACTGCGGCACAGCAGAATAATCATACCTGGATTTACTAACAAAGTGGATTATTTTTACCCTCGTATAGCAATATCAGTAATTACATCCTTTAATTTTTTCGGCAATATCAGATTATCGATTAAAAAATTTATCTTTTTCTCCGAGCGTATGCGACTCTGAGTGTTTTGCACACATATTAGTTGGCAGTGGTGTAGTCCTGTAAAAAATGTTGGGGGGACGCTTACATATGCGAACTAAGTTATTGAAATCCAAAAGTGGGGGGACTCGGACTTTATTGTTAAAATAAAGTCGGGAAACACCGTTCCCCCGCTGTCCTCCCCCGACTACAGCAATTAGTTCTGTATCTGTTTATTAAGCAAGAAATCAATGACATGATTCTCTGAAGCATACATCAATTAGTTGATCACAACAAATAAACTAAAAGAATACACTAAGTAATTATTGCACAAAACTATGGCTTCCAGTTTTAATTTCATAACTAAAAATCTTGTTTTAAAAAACCCTTTTTTGGTGATGGTGAGTACTTATTGAGAGCTGCTTCTAATTTGTTTCATTAATAATTATTTAAATGATTTAGAAACTTTATGCTTGCCTTATATCAACGATTATTCAAACAAAGTTAATGTTTTAAAAATAAAAAGGAATTTTGTGTATTTACTTTGTATCAAAACTTAATAAACAGTTGAAATGAAAAAAAGATGTGCCTTGTGAAAATTGCAAAATGAATAGAACGCAAAAAAATTACTTTTTATTTTAACAAAAAACAATCATAAGCGAGTGTCCTCGAATCTGAAGGATTAAATTCGCAAAATTCTGCCAATTAGCGGAAAAATCACATGTATGCAGTTATTGAAATAGTTCTTCAGCGTTGGACCGATGAACATTTAAGTTAATAATAACTAATAGTTTTAATAAATTAGATCTAGGGTAATCTTGGCTTTTGTGAATTTACTTCTGAGCATACGCTGCAAGTTAAATTAATTTCTTCCAAGTGGCATGTAATGGAAATCAAAGATGTACATAGAAGCACAAAAGAAAACTGTGCAGAAAACAGATCAGTAAAAGCGTAAACATTTCGCGTCTGTTAAATTTCTGCGTCTCACTTTTTGCGCATGCGTAACGTGCTTTCTGCGCATGCGCCGAGTTACTATAATTACTGCAGCGATCCTGGCGGAAAAGTGAAATTTTTGTGCCGTTTTTAGCTGTTGCCAAACGTAGGAGATATGTCTCCTTCTTTATACTCCATGGTTTTAACAGAAGTAAACAAGCGCCATTTTTAAGGTAGGTCGCGCATTGCAGTTGGCGTAGATCACGCCAGCAAAAAATCGCCAAAAGTCGCCAAGGTGCACCCGTTTCTGGAGTAGTCCCCAGTTTCAATGTTTAAAATAACATATTTCAATATTGGAATCATGGACTTGGATTCCAGAACGCCGACGATGTTTAAATTACACTGTGCAACACGAAAAATGTCCTTTGGATGAAAATGTCTGTTTCTTATGTATTTTTGGCTGAAAATTACGAATCTGCAATTATTTTTTGCCTATCACGTACCATTTTCCCGAAATTCCATATTTTAGCTTTGTACGCATTTTTTGGATAAATGTGCATATTTTCGAAATTTATCGACTCAATTTATTATAAATTATATCTTTCTCATTGAACGTGAAATCGTTGCCATTCTAAGAGACCTTTTTAATGAACTTGGGTTACTTTAGCGACATGTTTTGGCAACAAAAGCTTTATCTACTTCTCGAAGTTTCGAGTTTTTTTACAAGACGACAAAAACATTTTGTAGACTATTTTGCGCAGAAGAAAAAATAGTATGCTGTTGTGATGTGAATGAAGTGTTTCAAGCATTAGGACATGAGCACAATTCAGCAGAGTGGCGCTTGTTTATAGGTGCTCTTCCATCTAAGTATTGTTTTACTATTCATTCATGTAGCATATTTTGCAAACACAAAGGAAATTTCAAAATTTTGAGTGGCAAAAGCATATTAAATTCGCCACTTGTAAATCTACAATGTGCCTTTTTCCCACAATTGTATATTAAATTTGGTTTATCGAAATATTTGTAAAAGCTCTGGACAGAGGAGTGACTTGCTTGTATTTCAGGAAAAAATTTTAAAAATTAAGTGAGGCAAAACTAAAAGAAAGGATTTTTATTGGCCCACAAATTAAGGAAGTCCTTTCATGATAAAGAGTATGAAAACAAACGGTGAGAAGAAAAAAATCTGCCTAGATGGCCTTTAAATCGGTATGCTCACGTTTCCTTAGAAATGAGAAAGCTGAAAATTACGAAAATCATGTTAAAGACATGATAAAAAGCTATTGTATTATTAGGTTGCTATATTTCATTAAAACTACACTTTTTTGGAGTCCCATATGGACTTCTTTCCTCAAAACCAAGGCGTAATTAATGATGAGAATGGGGAAAAGTCTCATCAGGATATCTGTGTTTTAAAAGCGTTTCAGCGGTCGATGGAATGGAAGTATACGAATTGAATATTGTCAATCTATTATCAGGGCACACCAACAGATGCCCACAAGATAAAACGGCTAAAAAAAATCTTTTTTGTGTTTGTGTTTTCAATAAGTAAGCCGCAGTTACACTCTTCTATAACCAAATTGTATAAATATGAGAAGTGGGTCTCCAGCAAAAATTTTACGTGATGGACCATTTTGGTTTGGATATTTGAATTAAGCACCTTTTGTTTATATAGAATCACATAGTTTCATCTAAAGGACAAAAAAAAGTTCAAATTTGTTGCACAGTGTTATTGTTCCTATTCTAAATTTAGCATTTCTATATTTTTTATTTCTCCTCATAAGCACATTGCTATTAAAATAACGGTATTATGCTGAACGGCTCAAACATTATTCTGCTAATATTATCTGCGCTATTATTTTACTGTAAATCATAGCACACTCAAAACGCATAAACATTTAGTTGTAAAGCAAATGCAACTACTTCTTGCTCCGGTATTTATAGTTTCGAGATGCGTCAAAGTTAAATTTTCTGTGCACATGTTTTTCATGGAAAGTTAATCATTAGTGCATTACCGCTATTTGAGATTGATATTCTCGTGCAGTACTGTTAAGATTCACATATACTGTTACTAGCATACAAAAATTCTTTAAAAAAAATAATATTTTCTAAGTATATGAACGATCCAAGATGACAAATGACTTGTCAAAAGGAAATCAGTTGTAGCTGTGGTTTGAAAAAGATACTGTAGAGCACTGTTGTTGAGATTCCTACAAACGGTTAATAGCATATAGAAATGTTAAGAAAGGTTTAATAAATAAAATTTTTAACTTATTAATGGTCAAGTAAGAAAATATCGTGTCTATGGAAATCAGCAAAAATAAAAAAGCAGGTAAAAGTTTTACTTTTCTTCTAGCTCAGATCGACTGCTAGACTGTTCTGACTGACTGCCATTTCAGGCAGACTGGGACATCCTGCGTGTTTCTGCTCTCATTTTAATGCATTGCATAAGCATACCAAGCGACTACTTTTGCATCATTGTTAAATTCTCCGCTACAATGTATAGTTTTCAGCGAAATCATCCAGTTCATTTTTAACCATGTGGATCAACCTCAATAACAATATGAATGTGGTGCACGAAGTTCCATTTCATTTTTTTTTCATTATGACTCTTACTACTTTTGAGGCTCTAATATTAAGACTAGGTGTTATATTACGTACCTAGTCTTGACCTAGTGTAATCTGACGTTAGAATTTGAAGCACACACCATCATCTTTGAAAATTTTTTGCAACATTGTTAAATTCTCCGCTACAATGTACATTTTTCAGCGAAACCATCCAGCTCATTTCTGACCATGCGGATCAACCTCTATAATTATATGAATGTGGTGCATGAAGTTCCACTTCACTTTTTTCATTATGACTCTTACTACTTTTGAGGCTCTAATATTAAGACTAGGTGTTATATCACGTACCTAGTCTTGACCTAGTGTAATCTGACGATAGAATGGGGACCACACACTATAATCTTTGAAAAACATTTAAGCGAAATTCAATTTTTGTTACATTAAATAGAAGCATCATATCTATGTGAATGTATTTAATACTTTAATAATTACGAAAAAACCGTTGCTTTACTTTTATTGAATTTCGTATTCTTAGGAATTTAATTACCGCAACTTTAGTACTTACTTGAGCAGTCTGGCCAAGGAATTGGCATATATGACGGTTCTGTCACCCACTGTGCCACAGTGTTGCATATGTACCAATCGGCATGCTTTTCAGAAAAATCAAATTTTTCATTGCAATAAGCGCGACAAAATTGTCCATACATCCAATCATGGCATACAAGTGCACCATTAACTGGAGGAGGATAATAAGGGCAAGTTGTCTCTGAAAAAAAGTTTTTGACGTGGTTAGTTAAATGATTAATCCTAGCGAAATAATTTACGTAAACTGAATGATTAATTAAAAGTACGTGGAGATTCGTAATTTTTAAAAATAGCCCACAATGTTTCTAAAGGATGGGAAACAAGTGAATGATCCTGATGTAAGAGTACATGTAGAAGGGCAAGTTTAACAGGGACTGCGTGATTGAGATCTTTGAGCTGTAAAACAATTATTTCCTTCTGACAAAAAGTTATTTCAAGTTTTACTGACAAATATGCCTAAAATAAAAAGTAATAAAAGTATACACGTGAACAATTCGATTTCTAACCATGGAAAAGGTATGACTACAAATAAAATTGCGGTTTGTAGGACTATTTTTGAAAAGAAATGAAGGAAACATTCAAAGAAAAATCCAGCTGTATTTTGGGGAAAAAATAAAGAATAGCTTAAGTTGAAAGATTCATTTTTTTTTTGTTCAGATTTCATGAATTTTTACTGGAATGCTTTAAATGCTGACCAATAACATCCGTAAAAGTTTAAAACATATTTTTGTTATTAGAAATTATATTGCAGGAAACCTTGAAGAACATATAGTGACTCATTGCAATAAAGTTAAATAATGTGCATCCTTTTTCCGAGTAAGTTTTATGATATAGTTACCTCTTTAATAACAAAATGAAAAAGTTGAAATGCCAATCATTTTTTCCCCATTGAGATACGACAACTTTTGTCTAAGTAATTAAAAAACTAATAATGCATATTTTTCAGAATCTTTTTTTGCATATTTTAGCAATTTTACGTGTTTATAATCCGGGCTTTACTAATAATTGATGAGAATACTAACTGCACCCAGAAGGTGTAAATCACCTATATACTGTTTGCTACTGATTGCTTTAACTATTATTCATTCCATTCCCTTTGAATCAGCTATTTGTCAAATGTATGTAAGAAGCCTTGCATGACGTTTTAAATATTAACAAATAGTTTAAACACATTTGAAAATTTGTGGAAGAAAGAAAAAAAAAAACCCTCAATAATTCGACGATTCTGTCCATTTAACACAAAACATATCAAGCGAGGTCGTCACCTCTCGACAGCAAATTGTAATGTCTAATGAGACTAAGGAAACATAAACAAATTTACAGCCACTGTATTTTGTACTTAATGGTGGTGCCTTGGCAAGACGAGGGACTCGTTTGGTCGTTCGCTCCAGTTCATAAGATTGTTAGTGTCTGTGGATTTTCTGCGTCCATGTCGTAGGATTATGCGGCATGTAAAAGATCCTTTGAGTAGACATTTGGCTTGGATACTCTCTGCTAAATTAAATTCCTAGTGCAATTTCGCCTCAACTGAGTCCGGGTGCTAACCCTTTCAGGTGAAGAAATTGGACGTCAAATTACTCATGCGGCAATGGTACCACACTCATTATGGTGCCGCGGAAAGAGTTGGTACCAATCTCTGAGAACGAACTAGGTCTGCAATGGTTAAGAACCAATATACACGCAGCCCATTATAAATTAAAAAAATATGTTTTGTACTTACGAGAAACAATGACTTTGAAAGTACAAGAATTTCTGTTACCACTTCCATCTTCAGCTTGATAAGTGACTTGATGACTACCAACATTAAACGTATCTCCGGAGCGAGCACCCTACAAAAATTAAAAATACTTTTAATTAAACATTAATGATTCGTTTATCAATGCTCAAGTCATTTGTGTTTTATGAGCTGTTTTGAGTATTATTAGACGGGGATTCCGAAAACGAGGTTCCCATGTGACATCCAGTGGTGCCACACATGGGAAGGTGTGAGTGTATGTATGTATTTATTTATTATATGGTTAGGGTGCCGCGAGATAATTCCAATCCTTCCAAGGGTACCACGGGTGGACCTAATTTGGAAACCCCTGTTATAGAACATTCTGCAAAATAAGAAAATTTATTGAACAAAATTTGAGGGGTGTGTTTTTCATAGAATACCCTAGTATGAAGGTTCTGAGTACAAATAAACCAAGTTCTCCACAGCTTGTACTCAGTTCGTTTTGAAAGCTTTCAACTGAAGATAAAAATGAATGAATAAAAGAATCTCATTCGTACAGTTATATAAATTTATTTTCAAAATAACATCGCTGCTACTTAAAACATAATTTTTGAAGTCAGTACAAAATTAAGAATGAAGCCTAATTATCGTTACTCTAATGCGTTGTTCGTAATGTAACTAACGTATGTGAATATAGTTTAATTGAAGGCAATGCTGTGCATCCTGGGTCTATTTAAATTTATGTTTACTATTTATTCATGGTCATGGTTATCTACGGTTTTCTGTTATTTATGGCTGTTTTTGCGCCGTCTTTAAATTTATTTTCAAAAGTTGCATTCATATTTTTTGGAGAGTGAATTTTTTACTTACTTTTAAGAATAATTTATTCAATTACATGAATGATACTTTGACCTTTATCCTCTTAAATTCTGTTCTATAGTAGTTCCCCCCCCCCCAAAAGCTTTCATTTTATTCTTTTTAATGTCAATATTCTGCTTACAAACACGTGCTGGAATATGGCACAGGACCTTCACGAGAGCATTTTTGTGCGATTTGAAAAGGAATTGTAAGCAAAGATTTTGTAAATTGGTTTTTATGTATCTTATCTTGTTTTATTCTTTCTTTATGTTTTAATTATTTTCATTCATTGCTGTTTTACTGTATTTCTTGTTGTATTTTGTTTAGCGCTGTAATCATGTATGTACAATAGGAGTATCTAAAAAAGATGTTTAGATTTTTTTATTAATTAAGTTGTTTTTTATTAATTAAAAGGAGGGAAATTGGTATCTCCTAAGCCAGTGGTGGGGAAACTTTTTTTAAGACGGGCCATTTGTAATAACTAGGCAATCGTAGCGGGCCAAAGAATAATGTTAATCGTTCAAAAATTTATGTGTTCTATAAACATATACATATATTATTACATACACTTATTATTTTAATAGTAAAAAAGCAAAAGGTAAGAAAATTATAAGCACAAAATATAAAATGAATTTAGTGTAGTTCTTGATGTGAAGTATTATCACTTTATTTTCTGGTGTCATTACTGGTTGATGGTGCGTGAGAAAAATGAAATTGAGACTGTTTCATCAAAATTTCATCATAGTCCGGTTCCATTTGCGAAGCAGAGATTCTTAAAACTGATGAAAGGTGCTCATCTGTAATTCTGTTTCTTAAAGAAGTTTTCCTAAGCTTCATTGTTGAAACGATTTGTTCGCATATATAACATGAGCCGAACATTGTGATTATCTTCATTGCATGAGTAATTAGATTTTGGAAATTATCTGGACTTAAATTTCTATAAAATTCTAGAAATGGTACTGTATGAAAAGTTTGTTTCAGGAGAGTATTACAGTTCAGTTGTATTAACTCAAGTTGAAATTTTGCATCAACTTCTTCGTAATTAACATTGAATGGGGTCGCAAAAATGCTAAACTCTGGTTCCATTTTTCTAAACTCCTGAAATTTCCTTTCAAATTCTGAAGATAGTTTTGTCTGGAAGTTTCGAGCGAAGATGAGTCATCTGTTTAGGTCGGATGGATTTGTCCCGAATACTATTGTGTTTTGGATATTGCCGCAGGTAGTTTTTATGCGGGTCGTCACATTACGAAGTAAGAACGCGTTCAAACATTCTCACGACAGCACTCTTAAACGGGCCGGATTAAACCTTTCCGCGGGCCGGACTTGGCCCGCGGGCCGTAGTTTCCCCATCACTGTCCTAAGCTGACCTATGGTGAGCTTCGGGATGAGAGAACACCAGGGAGAAGGTATTCCCTTCCCCCTCGTAGTATTATTACTTTCGGACTTTGCATTATCATTGCACCGGGTAATTTGGATATCATATAAAACTCTTAAAAAGATGTACTTACTTGCCAAATAATAATATGATGTCCGCTGTTGTCTTTGAATTCGGGTTCATTCCACTGCACTGAAGCTTCGGTGCCAGTTGTGCTAGCTTCAATTTTCAAAGGACACTTAATTATCTGTGGTGGTTCATCATCTAAGAAAATACAAAAATTCCTTAATTCTGAAAAAAATGATCAGCACAATTTTAGAAAGGCAAGAAATGAATTATAATTCAGCGTATTGGATGGATCACTTGATTACCTGTAAATGTAAAGCGATGTGTATTTAAAAAAAAGTCCTAATAGTTTGTACATATTTTCAGTCTGTCCATGAACAAGTATTAAGATCTGATGCGAGTGCACTTTTCTAGTAATTATGAATAACAACAATAATAATAATAATGTGTTGGACCATTAATGTATAAAATGGAATTTTTCTGAATGATTGTAACTATTGAAGAAAGTTCTCACGCTTGCAGAACCATGTTTGTATTGAGCAAGACAACGTCAGCATAACAATGCTAAACGATTTACAATGAAAAATATATTCTTGTCCGTGGGAAACCACTTTTTTATTCGAAGAATTTCCTCCAATATATATACAGCCTTTAAATAACAAAATTTTGGAGAATGGTTGACACTCTCCAATTTCGGACATTCGCCGTAACATATATACTAGAGTTCGCCCGCCGGTCGAAATTCAACCGTAATTCTTTAAAGTTTAGCATCGAGCGTAAAAACTTTTAGACATTTTCGTTTTTCTTTTTCAAAATAGTTTGTTTTGTTTTAATATTTTAACTAGCGATAATGTCTCCTCAATGCGACTGATAGAACACTGAGCTAGGTGTTTAATTTAATGCATTTGTAACGCATACTATGCATAAATGTTACTTTTCTGCACTTTAAAGAAAATCGAAATAAAAATTTTCATACCAACTTATCATCATTGAATAAATTAGCAATAGCATTCACTTTCAATTAAACAGAGAGTTCAAAATGCTGAAGCAAATCAATAAACTTACGAAACACTGATGCAAATGAACAAAGTTACGAAACTCTGATTCGTAGTAAAATAACGCGTCACCACACTTAATTATCTCACTTTATATTATATTAGAAATCGTTAGCTTCAAATTGTATTTTATTTTGTTTGAGTTATTTATCGAATAATGTTCTCTGATGGAGTGCCGAGTTTGGTCATTTTCTGCATGAATACAAACAATTTGAATGACTTATCATATATTTATGCTTTGGATATCCATTATCTGACACCTTAAAATTAGTATTATTTTGCTTAGACATTCATTTAATAAATTACATTTTCTCGTTTATTTTGTTCTTGACATTTTTTCTTCTTTGAATTAGAAATGCTAAAAAATGCATTGAGTATTGAAGAAATATTGCAGATTAGTATTTGTAAGGAGTAGTATGAAAGTATGACAAATAAAGACTTCTAAAAAGCGGCTTCGAATCTACGTCGAAAGAAATGGGAAAATAAATAATTAACTATTTCCAAAAACTTTTACTGATAACACTAAAACTCATCAATAGCAATTAAATATAAAAAAATAAGAAAATCGGTTGACAAACAGGAAAAAATGATACTTAAATGTTTTGTCTTTGCCTATTTATATATGGATAAGTATGTAGGCCATTGAAGTATGTAGGATAATTCCTTCATTTGTCACAAGTGCGTAGAGATTATGTTTTAAACAAACTTTTCCAAAATGTGGAAATGCTACATTTCGCTGCGTATTTTTTGGCAAAATTATTTCGCGTTTTCTGCTAATCAAGGAATCAGCCTACACATTTCAAATGTTTTATGTGAACTTGGTGACACCAATGACACCTCACTAACCCTCATCAAAAATCGGAAAAAGAAGAAAGAAAGGAAAGAAAAAAAAGGAAAGTAAAAAGAACCATTTTTGGCGAACCCTAATGTATAGTATATATAATTAAAAAACTCCAAATACTAGCACGTGTATATCACGCACCCATTTTTTACCTACTTTCCCGTCAAAGAAAAAATCAAAGAAGGCTTTATATATCGTAAAAATATCGTTAAAGAAAAGTCAAAAATAAATTAAGTTATTAAATAAAGATTAAAAATTAAAAAAAAATTGAAAGTAGGGTTTTGAGATTTTGAAAATGTGTGTTTGTCGCCTCTAATAACTTTTGAGGGAATCGTCCGATTAGAAAGATTTTTTTTTTTGCATGCGAAAGTATATATACCCTGCACTCAACTTTCTTCAGGGAAGCTCATTAAAAGGAGCTCTCGGCATCAAATATTTGCTGAATTGAACAATTTTTGTCCAATTTTAAACAGTTCAAAGACAATTTTCATTAGCGCAATAGGGGAAATGTCCGTTCTATATAAATCCTGATCTAACAGACGGATTTGCTTGGATCAAACTTTATCGGAAAAATCTTATGACGTCGAATACCTACAGGTACGAAGTTCATCAAGAACTAAACGAACATATTTTTCCATTAAATTGTTTGATCTTGTTTTCTATGGATATTTCTGAATAAATGAATGAAGGAGAAAAGGAATGAATGAATAAATAAATGAAGTAATGAGTGAAGGAATATATATTAAGCGTCGGGAAAAGGTATATTTAAAGTAATTCAGAACTAAAGCTAAATGAGAAAGAGAGAGGTAGTTAGATTATAAATTTGATATTGGTGTATACGGGAAAGTAGGCTCATATAGGAGGAAACTACTTGGTTTAATTTCTTAAAAGTACATACAGTTTTATGCGTACAAGGAAGGGGGCAAATTATAATTGAAAGCATATGAGTTAAATGAAATGGCAGTTAAAAGCGACTATTTTAGAATAAAAGAATTTTCATATTATTGTTTTATTTTTCCCCTATGTTTTGGCATATTTTTGAAATACATTATGCGTATACTAATACGCTTATTTTTGGCTAATGATTTTAACCCTTTCGCGCCCGGCGGCTGCCGAGTCTGGGCACATAAACATAAAAATTCATTTTGAAGCGGGCAAATGCTAATTAGTCTAAACACATGTGTTAATTGAAGAAGAAATAGTTGAAAATTAATGCAGATGGAAGCATTAAAATTATTTATCGAATAATGTCCTCTTATGGAGTGCAGAGTTTGGTCATTTTCTGCATGAATACACATTTTCAACAATACATTTGATTTTATCTACAATTTTTGATCTATGCAATATTTTTTGACTAAAAAAAGTATATTTGCCTGTTACTTAAATAAATTAAGCACATTCTCTGGAAAAATAATTTACTTTAGGTAATGTTTTGGAAATTTTCACAGGTGGATAGAGGTTCTAGCCACTGCCTTCTTAGAGCAAATAATTATGAACCTTGAACATTTTCTGTATCCTTTCGAGTGAGAACTTCAAAGGCCTACTTTGAAGAGGCGTTCAAAGGCCTCTTCAAAGTAGTTAAACGTAGGAAATATGAACAAGCTTCGTCTACATTGTGTGTCAGAAGGAATTTCGGTTTGAAATTCTTTCAGTTTAGCTCTCCTGTTCAAATAGAGTGCTTCTATTTCATTCAGTTCTCTATGATATTTTGAATATTTTCTTCATGTACATAGCTCCCCTTTTCAATTTGTACTATGTTTTGTAAGATTAGTTTTCTTTTTATTTTCAATGTAAATTTTAAATTTAATATTACTTTCCAAATTTAACAATGGCTAAAAAGAGCTCATCTGTGATCTCCCTTCAAACAAGTGGCACTACATGCTTTGAACAGTTTCACAGCAAATAGCAATAAATTCTGGTGATAAATTTTAAAAAAAGGGGTATTTAAATTATCGTGGAGTACTTGGACTACTTGAATGCTTAGCTTCGTAAGTAGTAAAGGGAGGAGATCATTTATTATAAAATTCTTTTTGCACGTAATCATTTTATACTTAATTAGTATTTTATTGCACATTATTTTGTATTTGATTGCCCCTATAGCTATTAATGTTATTTTAGAAACAATAGTAATTATATGAATTACTGACTTGTCCAAAAGAAAAGTTTAACGTGTTAAGTGCGCAGTGGCTATTATGTCCACCACCTACAAAAAAAATCCCTGATCCTAAGAATTTTTAATGACATAATAATGTAGATAATCAATGAGTACACTATGCTTACGGCATATTTTATCAGAAAAAGTACCTTCAGTTTCGTGCCCGTGAAAGGGTTAATAGAATTTCGAGAAGCTAAATATGTTTTGTAAAATATGGTGTCGTCTTAGAAAGACTGAAAATTTATTTTAAGTATTTGGGAAATTATTTTTACCTACAACTTCAATGTTGAAGTTGCAATTTGCCCTCAAACCAGCAGCATCGATGGCTTCATACACGATATTATGGCGTCCTATTGCAAACCAACTTCCTGGGAATGTGAGAGGTGGAATAGTTAAAAGTTTTGGCCGAAATCCAGAGTTATCTAATGGTTCAGGAACTCTCCAATCAGCAAAAGCTTGACTCATTCCTTTTGCAGGCTTTAGCACTAACGGTGCTGGACATCTTATCACTGGCGGTTGAATGTCTGAAAGATAAGAGTTATAAATGCAAGTTTCACTCATAACGAAATAAGTGCATAAAAATGTTTTATGCGCGAAAACACAAGCAATATTCATTGAAATACCAGTAAATGTAGCAATTAAATAAATCTTCAAGGGGGGGGGGGGCGATTTTGGAAATCTCAGGGTTCAATGTAAGGATGGATGGAGGAGATTCTTCATTCCTTTTCAACAGTCCCTCCGCCCCCCCCCCCTTTTTTTCAAACAGCAGGAACAACAAAAAAAATGCTAGTGTAGTGCTATTTAAAATTTTACTAGCACATTTTTTCAATGCATATACGTTTATTCAAAGCCCTTATAAAAGGAACACAAGCTGACGTTTTTTTGCTTTCGCAAATCTGTCTATAATTTTTTCAACGTCCAATGTAATATCTTTATGGATATGCAATAACGCTAATTCAGTGAGTCTATCATCACTCATTCTGCTTCTTAGCCAAGTTTTAACCGAGTTAGGATTTCCTTCAAGCTTTCTCAAGAAAAATGTAGGCTTGTAAATACATTTTCTAAATTTGAGTTGATATGTCTAAATTACAAAATAATAGCAATTATTAGTAATATATTTTCTAAAATTTTCAAAATGTAATACTAAATATGTACTAAAAAAACCATCAAGGAGTATGTGCAATTTATATAAACATCTGTAATTATGAATGTTCAATGATTTCAGACTCCAGGTTTTAGCGTAAATGCTGCAGGAATTTACACCACGTGCTAAGGGTTGGCTAGCTGTCACCAGTTTGATGGGTAGAAGAAAAGAGCAGGGAATCTCTTTCCCATTACTCCGAGGATTAGCAACTCAGCAATACTAAAGGACAAAGGAACAGGGGGAAAGCATAGAACTTGAAGGGCGTTTTGGGATTCCAAGAACATAAAAAAATGGCTGGCCCCGGGGGGCACAAAGAGTAAAAACTCACTTAGGAGTGTCGTTGTAGTATCCACTTAACTCAGCCCAAGGGGGGGGGGGGGGGGCGATCGCCCCATCGCCCCCCCCCCTTGGATCCGCCGTTGCTTTCAAAAGGTTTTAAGATTTTGTTCCGAAGTTTTGTCGTTTCATTTCTACTGATTTTCTGCAGGCTCATAAGGGTATAAATTAAAATTCTTGTCAAGAAAATCTCATTCTCTCACACACAGAAAAAGGGTTCTGTTTTATGTTATAAGTCAAAAGTTAAGTTAAAAAATTCTGTAAAATAGCGAAGTAAATTCCCCATAAAATACCAGTTTAGTCATTTGCATAACATATTGTGCAAGACATATTGTGCAAGACATATTGTGGGAATCTCACATAATAAACTTTTCACTCACCTTGTCCTTGCAATTAACAAGATAACTGGTAATGCCATGGAATTTTAGGCTGTATAACCTATTTTTTCTAATTTAATTAATTTCCTTTATGTAACCTAATAATTCTATGCTGACTGTTGGATTGAAGCTAAATCATGAAAGGTATTTTTAAATTTTCAGCTTTTATAGCTCATTAAGCGGAAAATAACATATTTTGCATTGAGAATTAAATATTTCCTATAGAGTTGTGAATTGAACAGTCTACCGTTTTATAATTTACGTTCAAATTTGTATTAAAACTTACGTATGCTAAAAAGGATTTTTAAAAATCAAATATTGCTTTGTGGTATTCCGTCTTTAAAATAGTAACAGTAAAAACTAAGCATTTATGTTGTTGTTCACTGCATGGAAGCCTAGTTAACCAACTCTTTATCTACAATTTTTTTTTCAGTAAAGTGCATCCAAGATCCTTATAACTATTATTCATCTTGGAGTCCCATATGTTCCTGAAAAGTGAAACTCTATTATGTAGCTTCTGGTTCGTAGAATATATGTCCCTGACATTATTTTATCAAAACACTTTGTGCACAACTCATACTACTGCCATTTTGACGAGTTCACAAATGGGGAGAAAAGAAAATAAATTTTGTGATTATTAGACAGAAACCAACAGGCTTGCCTTTTTAGCGAATCTTAGTATACATTGTTATATATCATTGAGGCTACTTTTGAGTTAAAAACTTTGATCTCATGTCGGTTAAAATCATGCACTATGTCATTTTTATGAATAAGAAAAGATACACATGTAACTATGCTTACACAGAGCGTGACTTTCTGTGATAGAGGTTTATTGAGACAGCATAAAAAGGATTAGACTTTGAAACCAATTTAAATCTGAAATAATGTGAGAGAAAGCAGTAACGCAGATTTATGATATCAACATTGACGAGGTGAAGGAAAGCTGATCCACACACCGTCAAATCCGACACATATCCGAGTTTTCATGTTTTTTTTTTAACAGGTCGTTCTTAATAACAAAAAAAAAAAAAAAAATGATATCCAATACGCAATGAAACAATGAAATCAACAAAATAAAAGTGCATTTAATTTGAATAACTGGTTCAATAACACTGTTTTCACGTAAAATTGATGAGAGAAAACATCTTTCGTTTTGAGCATAAAAATGAGGTTCCAAAACCACCACTCAGGCCCGTCATTTGGGCGATCAAGGGAGTCACTTGCCCCTACGTGCCTTGTAGAAATACAATGAACTTACGCATGTGTTCACTATGTTGTTGCTTTTTACTTATAATATGCATTGAATATATACCTACCCTTTGCCGTCTGCCACACCTTACAATTTTGAAATGACGGTAATGCTACCAATTTCAACTCGCTAATGTTTTGGTGTAACATGCAATATATTTTTTGTTCCGATAGGTACTTTTCTTACTACATTAATTAGGCGGACAGTTTTGAATTCCTCGGCAGCAGATTATTCAGCCAAAAAACACTTTCTTTAGGGAACATCCCTTTAGCGGGACAACTTATTACGGATGATGCTGTCCGTAGTAGGTTGTCCCGGTGGTGTCCGCTATTGAAGAGTTTTACTGTATTTCCCACACGGTTATTATATAAATAAAATCATCGTTAAAAACTTTTACCTTCGCAGAATGGTTGGATGTTTTCTCCTTGCATCCCAGTTATTTTGCCGTTTAGGTTGCACATTTGATACATTGGTCCACGAATAGCAAATCCTTCGTTACAGTAAAAAGCACATACATCTCTGTAAATTAATTTCTGTTTGCGTGCACAAGTATGGAATCCATTTTTAAACTGGAATGGAACTCTACATTCGATTGCTGGTAAATGGAAAATAAAGTTCATTATACATAAAGGGCATTTACTGTAATACTTCAATAAAATTGTGTGCATAATATAATACTTTTGAAAAAAGCTTTTGGTTACCCATGGTGGTACACAAAAATTCAAAACTTAATTAATAATATGTAAAAGCAAAAACTTCAGACTTTAAAAGCTTACAGAAAAAACAGTTCTTACATTTGAGTTAGTGGCAGTATATCCTGAAGAGTGCTTTTTAGGTTTTTGACTAATTGAATAAATGCATATTTTAAAAATTTTGAGATACATTAGACTTTTTAAATTATTATTTTTACTACCATTTTTTACGTAATAAAGCAGGTTATAAGATATATATTTCCTTCCATTTGTCAAAACTTCTTTCATTTAGCCGCAATGGCAGGTAGATTCCCTCCCCCTTTTTGTCAAAAAAAAAAAGTAAATCCTGGTTAAAATTCTTCTTAGTTGGCAAAATCCTTTTTAAATCCCAAGTGAAACTTGTATGCTGATAAGTAAAGAACAGCTGTCAAGCGATCAAGTATAGAACACATTACACAGTTAACATTCATAGGAAAATATATCACGTACATTTTTAAAAGTGTAACGCCGCACCTAAAATATCATCTTTAATTTAATTTCGAGGCAATAATATATTTTAAAACGAAAATCATAAACATAGGCAGTAATTTAAATACAAATCAGTGCTTTATAGGTGTTTATGATAATGTTAATCACTTTTTCCATCCTTTTACGTACTATATAAAGAAGAGAAACTGAGTTATCTTTCCTCTTCCCATATTGCTATGCTGCAGCTTTTTTACTGCTACATCGCATTTCATTCCAATAATAGATACAGATTCTCAATTAAAATTTAGCGTGATGCTGATACTATATTTTGCAAGTGTGTGTGCGCGTGCGCGTTGGACCCTATCCGATTTTTCCGACTTCACTATTTCAAAGCGTTACCCAAACAATTTAGCAAAGGTGATTTTATGACAACCCGTTTCTAAACTTCATGATTTTAAACCAAGTCCCAGTACAATATGCGTCTGCAATAGCTTGCGAGGAAAGTACTTACGTATACAACTGGTGTACATGCCAGACCACTTTTTGTCTGGCAAACATTCTCTTTCTTCTGATCCTTGCATAATATAACCTGTCTCGCAATGGAAGTAGCACTTTTTGCCAGTAGTCATCTGATTGGATTGACATTTTATCCGCCCATTGGTTGGAGCAAAGAGAGGGAAACATTGCGTTTCTGTAAGAAAACAAATGACCAGTTATAATGAAGGAAAATATTCAGTTTTCGGGAAAACAAATAGGAATCACATGCGAAAGAATCTTATATATAAGCCTTCTTAAGTGTCTGTTTGTCGCCGATACCGAAAGTACTGGAATTGTGCTGCCATGGACGCAATTGTTTCTATAATGAAACGACTAATAACATTTCTCTAGCATTTTGAGTGAGATATCGCTAGATTTTCAATCTCCGTTAAAAATTAATGTATACGCGAATTTAATTTAATCCTTCTTTCTTTGTTTTAATTTATTTATTGTCTGCTGTTTTTATATATATTAAAGTGGCAGCTCTCTTTTTTCCAGGTTTCGTTAAAACTATTGTTTTGACGATGATTATGTTGGATATAAATAAATATATTTCACAAACAATTTGATTATATAGTTAATAATATTTTTTTTTACAGATTATTATAACTTAGTTTTTCTTCGGTAAGAATATTTTTTCCCGAAATTATTATATGTATATTATTTATTCATTAAACTTAACTGCTCTGCCTGATAAATATCTCTTTGATTTGATGTGCATTTCCGGTTACTGGGATCTATATAATATCTAGAACAGAGGTCATTTCGTATGACCACCAGGCTTACTAGTAAGAATATAAAGGATTCATAAAACAAACATTTATTTCCTAGAAATTATAAATTTCAGGGGCGGATTAAACAGTGGGTGGACCAGGCGGCAACGAATTGAAAAGGGGCGCCTTTTCTACCTCAAATTTCCTCCCCTCTTCCCATATTGTAGACACCATGGATTGAAGGATACGCGATAAATAATGTTTCATGTAAATTTTCATAATAGGACTAGAATTAAAAAGGAGCAGTTCAAATGCTGAGTCCACACATTAATGTTTTCAAGAACAATATAAGGGGCAAGATATTTATTTTACCACGAGGGGCCCCAGTGCTTTAATACGCGCCTGGTTAAACTTTCATAGAATGAACGAATTTCACACGAATGTTAAATGTAAATTTGTTATTATTATTATTATTATTAAAATATATTATTATATTTATTATGCGTTAAATATAAATTTTCGCATTATTATTTCAAAATTATTTTTACTCCTTAATAACATTTTCCATGTCTACAAGATATGCCATATAGTTTGTGCACACGTATAATATGTGTACAGGTAAAAATAAATTCACGACTAAAAGTGATTGAGTTAATAATAATATGATAATAATAAAATAAAATAAACCACACTCACACTCACTCGCAGACATACACGGATCAAGTTTGACTGAAGAGTATGAAATAATGTAATCCTTTTAACTCTTGGGAAATATGCGTTTCGCGTTCTTTGGAAGTTCGTTTCACAAATAGTCGGTGGTTCGATTGAATTTACGAATGCAAAAAATAGACCGATTAACCATTACATACAACTTCTAATATTCTATCATTGACAATTAATGTGCTATTCAGCGTTTCAAGTTATGTAACTTGTTGCATTGCGATACATTCTCCATTCCAGTAATTCCTAACCTTCTCAACGTCGCAACTCCATTTTTAACAACTAAGCAACTCGCGACCATTTATCTGTACACAAAAACACTTTCACACAGGTATTTTTACATAAAAACTGTACATTTACAAAAACTGTACAATTTAACCCCAGTGTAAATGTGCTTTTATTTTATAATGAGCAAGGACTGTAAAATAAATAAATTTACACTGGAGTTGGACTGAAAAATTGCATTTTTACTCTAACTCTTTTCTGAGACCACTCTCACTGAAAATATTTAGCACTTGGAGTGAAACTAAATTTGGCACACACATGGACCCTAATGATAAGGAGTGCTGATTAGTTTTTAGCGGTAATCCCTTCAAGAAGGACTACTCAATTGAACGTTTTTCTCATTTCACGTAAGTGCTCTCAAGAGACAATGGAAGGATTAAAAAAATTGGTTGTTGCCGCATAACGAAAGAGTCACTGCGTTTATTTTAATATTTATGTAAATTATTTGAATTTCTTTTGTACATCGTTTAAATATTATTTGAATATTTTTCGTAAATTTATTTCTTTTAAACATTTTTGATGGATTTTATTCTGGTGTTATATGACGGACATTGTCACATCACTGGGCAACTTAATTGCAATTTATACCCTTATGTTTAGCACAAGTTAATTAATACTCATATTTAGTAATTTAGTGTAAGACAGTTTTTTTGTCTATGCGGTGAAGTTTTTTGATTTGAGAAATTATATGGCAACCCCATGAAAAGTACCTCATGACCCCATGTGGGGTCACGACCCACAAGTTAGGAATCCCTGCTCCATTCGTATTTTTAAGAAAATATTCAATTAACAAAAACGCCCAAAAGGTTTGGAACCATAGTTAAATTTAGTGTGTTTTTAAGCTTACCTCGACAAACTGGAGCTTTTCCAGTCCATCGGCCATCAGCCTGACAGGTTCTAATATCACTAGATGGGTTTACTAGTTCAAAACCTTCATTGCACATGAAATGGCAAAACGTTCCATATGTATTAGGACAATTTCCCAAAAAGACCCCATTCGTTGGCTTCTGAAGAGGTGGACATTTTACCACTGGAATTACAAAAGAATTATTATTATTTTTATTATTTTCCTCAGAAATGCGTAATTCTGCTTACAATTTTACAATTATTACGTTTGCAGCTAAAATTAACGTCCCAAAAAAAAAAAAAAAAAAAATCTTTAGTTTAACTTAAACATAAAATTAACAGGTAAAAAACAAATTAAAAATTTTTTTTTTTAACATTTACTCCAAATTTAACGCAGGTATTAATAACTAGCTTAGAAGATCTATTATGAGAAAAAGAACATAAAAGATTAAATTTTTGAGCACACAAATTTTACCAAACAAATGGTTTGTAAGGAAGTCAAAGTGAAAATGATAGTAGCTAACAAATAAATATCAGAAAAATAGTTAAATAAAATGAAATAACGAATGAATAAAAGTTATTTTTGCTATAAACTCTACCTACGTAATCAAAGATGTAGTACTTACATGCACAAGGAGTGCCATTAGAAGGGTTTCCATGATATCCTTCTTCGCAATAACAATCATTAAAAGAAGTGCTTGCTACTTCAGCTGTCGTTGAACCTTTTGGACATGGTATACAGTGTTGAACAGGCTCTAATTTAGATTTATACGTTCCTCTTGGACACGCTACAAAATGCAAAATCGTACGAAAAATTAATTTTGTGATGCCAAGCAGTAGATCGAATGCATTCTACTCTGTAAAAATTCCTAGTTCCACCTTTCTACAAAAAAATGGAAAAACTGGTGAATTTGAGCTGCAACAAACATTTGGTACTAATGTTGAACCATTATTAATGGTTCTTAGTTTCACATTCATGGTGAAACTAGGTGAAAACTACTCTTATAATGGCTCAATACCAAAAGTTGGTTCCAGCTAAATTTCACCATTTTGTTTGGTGAAAGGTTTAACTAGAATCATTTGCAGTGTAAGAATGTTTGTTGCTATAAATAAGCTGCTCATAGTTCTGGAGATAGTAGTACTATGACGCTCTTGATGAAGTCCTGTTCATCCAACCTATGCACGATTTCCTTAGAATCTGTTAATGGTAACCACAACGGTATTAAAAACGTTCTTGAAATTTGACATTGTGCTTCTCAATCAGAAAATTACGTATAAGTACGTAACGGAAAGGGAAGGAAAAAAAACTGAAACAAAAAAAATGATTCATAATAAATAATAGTTCATATTAAATAATAGTTCGCAATTTGCGAACTAATTGGCTTGTAAATAGTTTTGATGGATAAAAATCAGTAAAACAGTGGTTATTTTGATAACTTTTTATTTGTAAGTAGGTCATCAAATAATAGAATGCAAATTCAGCTCTCAATGATCGAACTACTCAACCTTGGTTTATTTTTATGAAAACATATTGGCCTTTAAAATTTTTACAATACTTAGTGCTGATTCTAACGTTTTTGGCCGGGCACAGCACTCTGTTGCCCTTGTAATGCGTCATATTACTCTTTCGATCGCACCTTATTGCCCTTTTGATATCCTCCCTTTTACTCTTTCGCTTGCGCCCTGATACCTTTCCGAGTGTCCTATGCAGTTTTTTTTGAAACACACCCACGCTTAAAAGAGCATTATAATTGCATTTTCAAGTGTTTTTTCGGCAATTTTTTCATAGTGTAACGATGACCAATTTTCCAACAGTTTTCTTTCAATACGATATCCAAAGACAAATGCGAAATTAAATTCTGACGTGATCATGCCAAACTCATTAGATAAGTATTACACAATAAAATTTTTGCGTTTTCTTTCCCGCATCACCTCACTACCGTTATTCCATGAAACTATCCAGTTTTCAATGTTGAGGTTATCGTCTCAAGACATCAGCTTTCTGAATGCAATAAACAACCAAAATTTAGTACAACATCGAACTAGAAAAGGAAAAAATCCAAATTTTGAGAAGTGTGGCCGTTTAAAAACAACTTTCGCCTTGCTGCTCATTCATTTTAGAGTCAGCACTAAAAATAGTCTGCACTGCAAAAAATCTCACCTTTGCATCTGCCAGCAAGACCGGACAGTCCGTAATGTCCGGGACCGCAAACGCAAGTATGAGTTCCTGAGAGTAAAGCGCAGGAGCATCGTGCAGCATGATCGCAACATCCAGGATCATCCGGCTCTCCCTTATAAGAGCTATCACATAAATGGTCGCAATTTCGCTTTGAGTCTTGATTGGACCACGAATTTTCATGCTGATCTTCGAAAAGCCAAAAAAAAAAAAATTAAATAAATATATAATAAATAATAATAATAAATAAATAAATAAAGTTAAAAAATGCAAGACTTCACTGAATTTAATGGTATACATATTTGCTTAAGAATTATAAATAAGTTCCTAGAATTTTTTATAGTTTAAATTACTAATCAGAGATATCAATCAGCAATATTAAAACTACATTGACCAAATTTTCGTATGTGCACTTTCAATTAGAGTATTGTTATTATTATTATTATTATTATTATTATTAAGAAGATAATTAAAATCACTATCTATTATTTTTCTGTCTCTCCTTATGTTGGTAAATTTCAAACTTTGAAAGCAGTTGCAAACCTGCACTCAAGGCCAAAAAAAATGTGAACGTTATTCTATTTCAGCTGCTATCGTCAAGATTGTTAGAATTCCAAAATAATATTGACCCATCAGTTATCAGGAAACAATGTATTGTAGGTGATTCAATGAAAGGGTCACACATATGAAATACCTATAAAATGTCTCTCATCGATAGAGTAAATACGGAAAAAAATTCTGCTCTGAACTTTTTTAATAACGAAACGTTCCCTCATAAAAACTTCTTCATCGAGATAGAAAAATACTCTACACGCACTGCGAATACTCCATTGATTTCAAGATTCCCAAGTTCCGTACTATTGTTTTCTTAATCCCATGAGATGAATTTAGAATAAAAATTACCTCCCCTAATTTTTCTAGCCAGCCTTTTGAACTCCCTGAAGCCAACGCTGTTGTAGAGATGTTGTGGGCTGCTCGCCAAATTTCGAAGTTCTGTTAGAAGAAACCTTCCTATTCCGAAGCAAAATATTTGAACTCCGGAAGCTTTTAATCTTGCAGCATAGGGAACAGGATCAGCACCCTTTGTATGGTAACCATCACTTATTAAAATTAAAACCTGAAGCGTAAAGAAGATTTGTTAAGTAAAAAATGTAATAAAATATGATGATTCTGTTTTTACTTTTAATTATTATTAATGATACAAGATGCTTTGAAAGTATCCTTCTCTATGATTTGGTTTTTTAGACATGAGGTAACAACAAAATACAAGAGTAAATAAATAATTAAATGAAATGAAATAAAATAATATAAATAAACAAATACATGAATAAATAAGTGATCCTTCTGTGACAGAAAAAAAAAATCTACTTCATTTTCTGTTTTACACATGCAATTGAAATCCGTTATTTTAGCAGCAGTTGTACTCATTTTTAATACACAGAGAAATCAAGAACTTTTATTATTTTTTTTTAAATCATAAATCGCCAGAGGAATTATACATAAATACTTCTTTGTTTTAAAAAAGCTACAAAAACAAAGCTAGATTTCAAAAGGCAGTAATGAAGTTCAGTTTATAGTGTGGTAGTAAAATTTTCAACGTAAAAAGTCAATATGCTGTTTAGTTCACTGTTTAATGCGTGTGGAAAACGTTTTTAAACGACTGTTTTATCGTCAAACTGTTACGACAATCATTCAATGAAAATAAGACAGTAAAACTTTAAGCAATAATACTTTTATTAGTGATGAATCTTTAAATATTTTCGTGAAATTGCAACGAAAACTCTTTGGCTTAAAAAATCAATGAAAGCCAAGTTAAATTACTCAAATGTGTAATTTTTGCTCAGTTCCCACGAAAGTAAAATATTGAATATTTTGAAAATTCGATGTTCTAATTCGAAAACGAACTAGTATCAGTCAATTTTACTAACTTATCATTCACAATGTACTTGAGTAATATTAATAATTGTCTTTAAACTACAGTGCTTGCTCTTTGTAATTTTGATTGTGCGATTAATAATCTACTCTTAATTCTTTAAACAATTCATCACTTAATACTGTAGTAGAAAATTTTTGTTATAAAAATATGATCAGTGTGGATTCATTGAAAATTTAAATTATTTAAAGCAAAATGCTTTAACTGTGAACTAATTTTAAATTTAAGAACGGAATTGCACCATCATATGCTGTTATCACATTTCTGCATTTTTTCATTCGACATTTTTGCAAAATGTTATGCATCATTATCTCAGAGAAAAGTAGTTAATCGGGGAGAGTTTTTCCCCACGAGTTTGCAAGATGGAAATTTCCCATTTTATTCCCAACATCAACGCAATGTCCATCAGCATTCAAAATAAAACCGCGAAGTAATACTTGATGACATTTGGTTGCGTAGCAATTCGCAAACTAGGACATCATGTCGCAGTGTGGTGACAGATTTGTTTCCCTACTTTCACCTTGGCCCTGACAAAGAATTTACTTTCCTAAAGAGCCTTGAAGCGAGACACATCCCACTATCATTCTCATAATGATGGTGTTGCAATATCAATTTTTTCACACTTCAAATAATATGTGTTTATTTTAGTTTTATAAAATTAAAATGATTACAGAAGGGTTTTACATTTTAAAATATTCAAAATTGGTTGTGAAAACTAAATTTTAAGTAAAAATCTTTTCTTGGTATTTTTGCTATAATCCAATGATCGACCATGATATGAAATTAAATTCGAGGTGCGCAAGCCGAGAACGAAATGCCTCTAGGGAACGCTGCGGATTCTATCACTCTTTATCGTTCTAAAACTCGGATTTATTTGATTGTTTTGGATTCAAGGTAATAGCAAAAATAAGTAAATAAATACACGTATTTAACGATTTAATTTATTTCAGTTATTTTTTAAAACCCTAAATCACTTGATCAGATTGATTTGGTTTTTTAGACATGAGGTAATAACAAAATACAAGAGTAAATAAATAATTAAATGAAATGAAATAGAGTACTATAAATAAACAAATAAATGAATAAATAAGTGATCTTCTTAGACAAGCTTATTCAAACAGGTTACTTAACGACAAAAATCCTTCAAACAGACCGAAGGCAATAAAATTATAATTAACGATTAGCAGACATAGGGGATCATTCATACATGATGTCCCGCTTCGAGGGGGGAGGAGGGGCCGTGAAATTGTGACTAATTGTGACCAGGAGAGGGGAGGGGGTAACAAGAAGTGTGACATCATGCAATTGAACATAGCGTGGCATGGGACAAATGGATAAGGGGAGATGGTATCTTGAAGTGTGACATTTTGTGAACATTTAGATTTAGCAAATTCCAAGCTACTGCTAATCCAGAAAAACCAGCACCAAAAGGGGCAGGGGATTAAATATATGAGAAAAAGCGTGACATCAAAGGAAAAGGCAGTAGCAAATGAATTAGTAAAATTAAAATTAAAAACAACAATATTATAATATGGCTTTTGTGATGGCGCTCATTTTGTGTGTTTAAACGTTTGAGAGAATTTTTCTTCTCAGTAAAAAATTTCGTTTTTAAGTTCAGGATATTTGATTCCGGTAACTGAATTTGGGTAATTTTTTGTTGATTTCAAAACAGTTAAAAAATGAAGTTCTGCGGAGAAAATTGGTGATTTTTAACAACTTATTAAACGATTGGTTTGGAAGAAAGTATTTTCGTTAGAAAGAAGATATAATGGGAAATATATGGGAGAGGGTTTTTAAATAATTTTTTTAATCAACAAATCGAAAAAAGAGGTTGTTGAGGTTCCCAGCACATTTAGATCTTTATTTATTATTACAAGGCTTTAATAAGGTAGTGAGCTCTATATTTCACTAATAAAGAGTATCACGTACTATGCATCATATTTGAAATAACATTTTTGATTCAGCTATTTTTTTAAACATTCAATAGGAATAGATAAAAATACCTTCGTTTCATTTCAAATAAACATCTATTTTTAATCAGCGTTCTATAAAAGTTAATTACAAGAGTGATGCCATACATCAGATTTAACTACAAAATTCATTCAAACAGAACTGAAGGCAATGACATTATAATTAGCGATTGATTAGTTTCTTGTTTTATATAATTTAAGAAAAGTTACAGGAAAGAAAAAGCATTTTTTTATTACGCTGCTGTAGTAGTGCAGCTTGGTGGGTGTTATGGTTTTTAATAAATCTTTCGTCCTATGACACAATATTTTAAACAGTCCTTTTTGGTGCACAGCCTCATACAGGAAGAAAATAATTGCTCTTCTAGGGGAATAACAGGCTCCCCTGAATTACGCAGTTTTTTTTTTTTTTGGAACGGAAACGTCTTTTCTCAAGCGAAATGTTTATAATTCTTTTCATTTTTATAATTCTTTTCTGTTTTAGAATTCTTTTCTTCCATACTTCTTTCTTATCGAAGTGCCCGCATAAACATTTTGCTCTGACATCTGTGGTCTTAGCTACTCTATAGAGTACCTTTACTTTATGACACTTTATTTTCATTGTTTTTAATACTGCATTTATGTTTGTTTTTACTTTCATCTACAAGGAGAGAAGTACAAGTACTTCCTCGCTTCCTGCTTGCCTGCGAATCTCAAATTCTACTTATTCTACCTGAGTTTACAATAGGAAATCAAAGGTATTATAATTTGTTATTTACTGCTTTTGAGTTATATTTTTGTAAAGCAGTTAGGTTACCATATTTATTCTGATACACGAAATATTTTATATTGAAGTAATGCTTTTCGGTATCGTAAATTTCTCCTTTGTACATTTTTAGACCCCAAAATGAGGGAGGTGTCATTTTGAAAAAAATCCCAACGTGTATTCGTTTGAGTACTTTGAAAGACATATGATAAAATATTTTTAAAAGGAAGTTCAAAGTTCTATACTTACCTTGTTGACATTCGGTCTAGCATTAAGAAACAATATGCTAGCTTCTTCGAAAGCAGCAGCTATATTAGTTGCACCACTATCCCTGTAAATTACATCTTGTAGCTCTTGGGATAAGGAGCACTTGGACTTGGGCTCTTTTAAATAATCGATATGTCGCTCTAAAACAATGAGTATTTTATTACAATTAAATTTCAACAACTTTTGACTTTATCATTTAATAATTATAAAATATGTTCAGATGCCCTGTGCGTATTTGTTAGTGAAATTGCCACTGCTGAAGTATTTTCAAGTATTAAATCAGTTTAATTAAATTCACTTATTTTTCATGACACTGCTTAGCAGCGCTGCTTGTTGAGTGCTATGGATCCTACGTACTTTCTCCACTTTATGTATGAAGTATATAATTCGTATGTAATTTATTTCGATGACTAGCCTCTTAGGGGATGAGATTCCTTCTTTTCTTCTATCTTTTTAATAACTTTTATAGTTATTGTCTTACATTTGCGTATTTAGTAGGAGAAACGCAAGAAAATTCGCACCCACTCAATTAAAATGTGTTCAATTTGTCACAACTGTTTTATCTCTCCGTTTCTCAAAGCAAAAACTGCAAGGCAGTGTTTATTAGATATCCTATTAGATTGCTTAAGAGTTAGCTTTGAGTACATCATTTTTCTTCTTAACAGATTTAGTAATTGCTAGCAATTAGCAGGGCCGTGCTGAAAAGGTGGAAAACTCGGAGACAGTCCAGAACCCCTAAAAATATTTTCCTTAATAAAATTTAAATAAAATTAAAAATTGTGTAGGGATTTTCTTCCCTTCCAAAAGGAATATGCATTCATTATGATTACTGAAAAATGTTGTTTAGAGAAGGGATATTCTTAAAATATTTGAAGCTTAAGCCAATTAAGAGAGAAATAAATAATTGATGTTAGAAAAATCGATGATTGCAAATGTGAAAGTAGGCACGTTTAGTTCTGGACAGACTTAAGTTGTCACGGACAATGCCCAGGACATCTCCCTTTTCCCTCCCCTCTGAGTGCATATAAAATATTCTGAAAATATTTAAAATGTTTCACTTAGGGTCGTTCAACCATTAGCACACCTCGGTCAATCAATCTCTGTTTAACCATCTATAAGACTAATGGACGAAACAAAAGTGTTCTGTTGTAAAAGTAATTTTATACTTTTACAACAAAACGATTTTATTATTATGTCTTTTATAACATTCAAATGAAAAAAAAGGGAAAATGATTCAATATTAAAAATCCGGCATTAAAATCATTTAACTATAGCAATTTCACGACCACAATGAACAAATTGTTTTTTTTTTTTTAAATGTTTTTCAGTGGTACATTCAAAACAGAAAACAAAAGAGAAAGCAGAGTAATCAAAAAGTTAGGAAGCAAAAAAAATAAATAAATAAATACATAAAATAATAATTTACTTTTTTATGCCTTTTATAAAAAGGATATACAAATAGTAGAAGACTCTGATACTGATATTTAAATTACTTTGATTTTATCTCTGATTTATCTCTTTGATTATCTTTGATTTAACGAAAACGTAAGTTTTCGTAAATGTTATATTTAAAATACAATGTGATTGAAGGAAAAAAACACACGTTTTCCGAAATATAGTTTTAAGTCAGTGTTCATATATAACGAATAAAAATCCTGATTCTTTCAGTTGAATTATACAATACAATTGTTAAACGTGTTTTTGTTTTCAAAGAATAAACTCCATCACTTATTTATTGCTTAAATTTACGTACTGTAATGCATCATCTCTTAACATAAAAGTTGTAATCGGACCAAAAAAGTAAGAAACATCATTTTATTTAATAAACTATTACTATCAAGTGATAAAATATGTTGTATTGTACACAGAAAGTATTGTATTCCCAAGACGTTACAGGTAATTTTCAACTTTTAAGGGGCTTCAACACTAAATAGGTTGAGAAACGATGGTGTAACGTAATGCAGATGCTCCATCTGGAAATCATAAATTTCAGCAGAGCAAAACCCTCTCATGAAACGTTTTCATTTTTTTTTTTTTTTGCTTTCGAAATTTGAAGAAGTAAACAATTTTTTTCTGTCAGTGTACATTCTGGATTCTACGCACTTAAGTTCCCTTATTAAGCATTGTGGATACATTCTTAAACTAAATTTGTGATTCCTGCAAGATAAGAAATACTCAAGTTATACTGCACGAATCACAACTTTTAAAGAATTGCAGTTTTATAAACGGAGAATGTATTTAATTGACAGAATTTATGTAGCTTTTTCTCAAGAATTCTTAAGGTTTAATTCTAACGTTTTTATACTGAGTTTTTTTGAACAAGAAAAAAATTTGGCAGTGCAAATAATAATGCAGGTCCAAGGAATAACTATAATTTTAGCACTAGAAAATTATGTTACGTATGCTAAATTTCGAGTATGCGGAGATATGTTTGATTGGAGAATGCTGTTTTATTGGCTAATAAGGTCTGGTTACTGCTTAGTTAAAATTTTATTTAGACGCGTATACTGCGTCTTTATATTTCGGTGCGATATTTTCATATAGTACGTACTTCAAAATATGAAAATCTTTTGCACGCTAGCAAAAGATTAAAAAAAATAGACAGGATTTGTTCTGGAAAAATCAGACTAAAGCTTTGTAAGAATAAATTAGGAGAATAAGTTTCTAGTCTGTAAAAAAAAAAAAATATGCATTTTACAATAATTCGTAACTTCGTTTAAAAAGTAAAAACTATATTTTTAAAAAATTAAAAGGCACAAATTCAAATTGCTTACAAAATTAAGCAAACATGTAAATTTTTTCCGTCGAAATTAAGCTTTTTTTTTGTCAAATATTCTGAAATAAAAAAAAGGTATTTTATACTCACTCCCCCCCCCCCAAAAAAAAAGAAAAGAAAAAGAAGATAAAAGGAAAACCCCATTTTTTTTTAGCTTGATACTGATTTTTAAAAGGAAGAGGGAAAGGAACAACGCAGCACATTTCAGTGTAACAGAAAATGTGATAAAGACAGGAATTAACGACAGAGATACAGTTGCTATTACGATTTATGTACTTTACACAAAATTAATACATGACAATATATTCTGGGTATGGAGTAAATTGGCTAAACAGAGTTGGCTATTATGTGACGTTCTATTTCTTTCACAAGCAGCTAATTATTACTATTAGTAGTATTTTAAAACTCGTATAAACAAAAAAATAATTTTAATGCGCTTTGTTTAGTTAAAGAATGCTAATTTTAAATTTAATCAGTCTTTTTCGTGTATGATATTACACAAAAGAGTTTTCATTGCTGGCAAAGTTAAATCATGGCAAATTTTCTTACAAATAAACTATCAAATTTAGCTCTTGTTTTCAGGAGACTTTTAGAATAAATAATTAATTGAACTTGAATAAAACGTTCTATTTTTCACAACGGTAGCCCAGTGTTCTAAAATAAGATTCTATAAGATGCTATACAGGAGCTTCTTAAAAAATCTTATACTACTAAACACCTCATAATAAGTTTTGGTGTCTATATGCTGAAACAGAACTTTATGTAAATATTTTTGTTATATACAACTGACTTCCGATTATTTGAATCTCAAGAGATCTTGAAAAAAGCTTGAATTACCCAGGGTTAAATTTCTTGAATAGCGATAGGAATAAATAAATAATTTAAAGTAAGTTAGGTTTAAAGGTAGCTCAAGAGCTTTTAAAGATAATGAGTATACATTATATTTAATATCATATTAAATACAGATGCATCAATGTCAACGAAAACGAGTTCTGTTCGAAATTTTAATGCTCACAACGTTGAGTTCAATGTTCAAAAGTTGCTCTCAAGTCTTCTTGAAGAAAATGAAATTTGCAGTGGTAGTTATTGTGTTTCTCACTTTTGTTGACAACCATCAACTTCGGGGGTCATTGATTTCGAAGTATAGTGTGTTTATGGGTGTCTATCCATCAGTAACACCTCGGATTACAATATATATCATAGAATTTATTCGATTTAAAAAGAGTTTTTTAAGTGACGGTGTTATTTGCTACGAATTATCAAGAGATTCGAATTATCGAAAGTAGAAATATCAAGAGTCAAGGGTAATTAGTATTATATTTTTTCCTAAATCTGGTATAATATTTGTTAGTATTATATGTTTTGAACATTAGCTCAACGAAAGTTATAAAACAGAAAACATAAAGCTATAAAAAGTTACAATACATTTATGGATATTTATTTGAAAATTATATATTATATATTATTGCGCTATTATTTTTCTTTTTGAATAAGCATGGGTTATGGAGCATAAAAAAAGTAAACTTTCTCCAATGTACTTATAATTAACTTTTTTATGCATTGCTATGCATTATTCAAGCTGTTAAATAATTTGCAGAAATGAAAATTTTATACTCAACTCATTTACCTGCAGTATCACTGTAACTTATGACAGCAACTCTCGTTGCGTTAGCATCAACAACAACATGCGTTAAAAATGATTCTACGAATCCCTTTTCCGCTTCAAAATTGGCTGCACCAATACTACCAGATCTGTCCAAAAGAAAAATTATTTCCGCTTTTCCGTGAAGATAATTGTTTTTCGTCAAATAATCAACCATAGCATTTTCCTCTTTTTCGAGTGAGGCTAAAACATTCTCAAAAATATAAACAAACAGAATCACCAGTGAGGGCAATTTGATGAGCGACTTCATTTTAGATTGATGTTCATCTTCGTCACAAGTTGTGAAATATTTTTAAGCCATGCATATTTTTCTATTTACTAAGTCTGTTTTGGCAACGATGGAGCACAGATAAGTAAAATATACACATTGATTTCACTTCCCTCGAATAAGCTTTCGAAGATGGGAGAAAATCTTATCTAATCATGTTTATGATTCGATTGCACGACCCTCGGATAAATTTGTTGTTCGATGTTCGCATTCATTTTCCTACGCTTCAGCATTATAGGAAGGAACTTTTGGTATAGTTCCGAGAAAGGAAGTAATGACTGCTTTCCGTACGCACCTACGAATTCTTGGTGCTTTTTTTATTTATTATTATTAATTAAGCATTGCTATTTCACTTAATTTAGGAAAGCAGTTGCAATATTCTTCAAACGTAAAATTTCAAAAAAATTAGGACCGTACTGAGACGGATCGGAAAAATGTATCACTCCGCATAAGGACAAATAGAAAGAAACGTTTTACAGAGGGGGGATGCAAATTTCTTATTAGAGAATAAGAAAATCTTAATTTAAAAAATATTGCTGGAGTTGTATATTTGTAAACAAACTATCAACTTCATAAAAGTTAATGGAAAGAGGGTACTAGAAACGAATGTTACCACATAGAAAAGTAAATATATTGAAAGACAGATTATGTGCCCTCATGATATTATGTGGGATAATGAATATGCAGTTCGCGTAACACCTTGAATGGAAATGATTTGCTAAAAAAGGTTGATGAAGAGAGCGTTCTCAAAAATGCATATTGTGAACAACAATATCTATCAAAATAAAAGCTCAGTTTGTTTCTGTAACTAGATATTGCTTATTTTAAATAAGCAATATCTAGTTACAGAAACAAATTACTAAAAATATGTAGGTATATATAATAAGACCCCCTTTTTAATGGAAAACTATTTGCTTTTAGCTGTACAGAATGTTAATATAGTTCAAATTAGTTACATTATTGTACAACAACCTCAGTCCCAAATCAATTGCTGCATTCGAATACTTTTGTACTAATTATTGATACCGATGATTTTATGAGTTTGCATGAACATTTTCCAGAGATTTCCGGCTGCTATCAATTAACAAGGTTACTTACCAAGTATTTCCTTCCCTCCTTACATCAGTAAAAAATTAGATTTAAAAATGACTTTTGTTAACACCAGTAACATTTGGTAGAGACCTTGCCAAAATGGGGCGTGGATTGAAAGTGCGAAAATTTGTTTCGAAAAATTTCTTCCAAAATTAGTGCTACATTTGTGAAAATTAAAAAATAAGAATGAAAATATCAAACTGTAATAATTTTAATTGCAATTAAATCAATTTAGATTGATTTTTAGGGAATTTCTTGTACTTAATACGGCTTCGGGATTACATACCCTAAGACTCCACCTAATTAAAATGCAGCAAGTAATTTGGGACAAAAGTATCCACCTAAATGTAGTAAGTAATTTAAGACAAAATTTTCCTCCTAAATATAGCAACTAATTTAGGACAAAATATTCGACCTAAATGCAGCAACTAATTTAGGACAAAATATTCGACCTAAATGTAGCAACTAATTTATTACAGAGCGAGTAACATTTTTTGCAAAAGCATGATTATAAGTAGAACAACATACACACACATTAGCATTAAATTTAGATAGCTTTAAGGGGGAAAAATTAGTTATCACAAGACAGTTAATTAAACAAAAAGAAAAGAAAAAATGAAAGAAAAAGAAGAAGGGAAGAAAGAAGGTAGGGGACGTGAAAAGTATCAATGAAAGAACGGTTCCTTCTGAAGAGAACTAACAAATCGTTGTATATCAAATCGTATTTAAAGCTTCAATTTTAGAACATGTTATGTTTAGCTAGTATAAGGATTTTTAATTTTCTTAGCTGTCATTCAATTTAGCAATGTTTTGATAAATGTTTCAAAATGAAATTTTATTGTACTTTGCATTGCCCGTCAGATTTTAAAATTAAAATATTAAACTAGAATTTCTTAATTTAAATATAATTGAAATAAATAAATAAATAAATAAAAATCGGAAAACGAAAACTTTTTTAAATGCTGCGAAGTCGGAGGGAGGGGGGGAGGAGGGTGGAGAAGAGAATACAGAAAAAAGAAAGTAATTGCACAACGGTATCTAGAAGGAAAAGAGTTTTAATTAAAATACTCTTTTAAAAAAGGAGTGTGTGTGCATATGGCGACCAGATGTAATGGCGCAAAAAAAGTGTTGAACAACAACCTTCAAAACAATTTCATGGCCAAGGAACTAATGCATTTGAGAGAGAACTGACATAAACAATTAAAAAACATTGAGAAATTAAGTGGGTTGATTAGCTATTTAAATACGAGTTTGTTTCTCAAAGCAGCAATTTTGATAGTGTATGTTGTTCTCACAATGTTGCTTGCCAGTATTGTGTGTTTGCTCGGCATCAGTGCGACAGGTAATGTACAAACTTTTTGTTTTTTCCAGTTCTTCTGACTTTTCTTTTACGATCCACCCTCTCAAATAAATGGTTTCATTGCCTTAAGTTTTTGAGAGCTATTGTGGTTCATTCGTTTTAACACTGTACAGTCTCTAACTTGCTTTGAACCATTTTTTTGTGTGATCCGACATTTCTAAAGTTTATTTAAACTTTAGCTAAGTTTTTAGACATTATCGTCCCTACGTACAAAGCGTTGTAGCGTGGAAACGGATAAAGTGTATGTAAAATGGATAAAGTGTACTATTAAGTAATACTAATAAGGAAGTGAGCAGCAATTAACAGATAAGTGGTTCATTAATTTTATCTGTGTAGAATGTAGCTCTGTTGTTGGCTCTTTACGATATGTAACATTAATGTACTTTAATAAGCAAATATATCATTATTACTATTGAGCACTAGGGTAAGAGCAGATAAACTTTTTATTTATTTTTTAATAAAATGTTGTTATTTTTAATTTTAATGTGAGCTAGTGTGCAAGTATTATTATCTATGATCGTTTTTATCAATTAAATGCTCTGAAATTTTAGCTCAAAAGTGGAAAATAAGAGCTAATTATTTTATTTTTGTATAATTTTCAAAGCGTTTATAAAGTGCTTAAAACCTCAGTTAAAAATAATATTTTGATAAAATCAAATAGTACAAGTATTACTTAAATTTCGACCCCACACACATCGCTGCGAAAAATTTCCCGTAATCGTTTAAAATTGACAAATTTCTAACATTTTCTTGATTATGCAGTGTTTAAAAATCACCCATTTATTGTCTAGTTTGTATCTTTAAAAGCTTAGTTGCAGACGTTATCTTGGGGGGGGGGGGGGGGGAGAGGAAGGTGGTCGGTAGTACTGTAGAATGCATTACGTTGTTGAAAAATTTGGTTATAAAAACCTTTTCAGGTAGAAGTTCATGGAGAAAGAGAAAAAAATGAACGTTTTTTGCCCCAAAAATAGCGCATCTGATAATACGCATTATTTATTTATATTATTTAAACAAAGCGTATTTCTTTTAATAAAAATCGCGATTAAGAGACCGTTCTGAAAATGTATAATTTTACTGCTCTCTTAATTAAAAAAAAGCTTGAAATGGGCTTAAATATTTTAACTAAGCATTTTCTGACAAAAGTACTAATTAACATACGAATTGTGGATAAAAACTCATCAAACTTAAGTATTCTGTTCCAGTGATTCTGATTTAATAAAAGTCTTTGAATTGTGAGGTGTGTTCTAATATTTGTGAGAATGAGAGATGTCTGAAATAAATACCGACTTTGTTATTTGTTCCTTCATATATGTATTCTGAGGTTGGATATAAACGGAGATGTAAATGAGAGCTGAGGTTGAAACGAGTAAAATTCATATGGCTTCATTAAAAATAATTTTCTCTTAACTGTAAATAACTTTAGTTGATGTATTTAAACTTAAATGCATTATAAAATAAATAGATTGCTGTGAAATTAATAATAATTTTGAGGTAAAACTTGCATTGAAATTGCGTTTCATTGATGCAAATATGTTCCCATTTTAAGGGTGAATTCATGTTCAGACCTGCAACTTGTTTTGCGCAGAATTTTTTCTTGTAAAACTAACTTATTGGAATAATTAAGGGGGAAAAATGAATCCATGCAGTGCAACCGTGTGTAGCGTAGTATAAATTTGTTTCAAAAAGTAGCTGCGGACTTTCATTACAACATTTTGCCAATAATATTGTTAAAAGTCAACGTTTTAAAGCACAAGCGTTTTTTGCAATCTTGATAGCTGACATTTTTATCTTCAGCACAAAGATAATATTTTCTACGTCTAAAATATGCATTAAATTGAAAATATGAATAGACATAACTATTTCATAAAAATATCTATAAGCATTTCTTCTGATCGAGTTAAAAATATTAAAAAGAGTAAAGAATGTGTGAAATAATTTTTGAAGTAGTACCTAAAGGATAATACAAACATAACATCAATTATCGTAGTTTTTGAAAATAGTTGAAGTTATGTCACTATCTTAATTTTATTATAAATTGCACTTCTAATGGTAGAAAAACATAGCTTTAAAAGTTGGGGTATAAAAAAAGTATATATATAGGTGAATGTGATACTATTATTTTAAGAACCATGTACAAGTTTATGCAAGTACTATGGAATTATGTTGCATTTCAGTGCCAGTTATTACTGAAATTATGTCAAATACTTGAAAAAATAATGAAAATTAAGATTTGCCCAAAGAAAAACTTAGTAATATTCTCCGAATTCTGAATTGTTCAGAGTTCTGGCACTTTTGCAGTGGCTTGCGATGCTTTTAAGATTAATGCATTCTGGTGAATCTTCAATATGCAGTTTTCTTTATTTTTATATCTTGGAAAGTTCTTTGTTTTTAAGTGATGTAGAAAACTATACCAGTTGAAATACAGTTATGCAATGGTATTGTCATTTCAGCCAGTTTTTTTAGAACAATATTTTCAGGAACATGCTGTAAATATAAAATTCAAAAGGGAGAATTTATTGCAAATTTGTTCGAAAAGTTTTATTATTGGTATCTCTCGAATAAGAGTGCATTATATAAGTTTTTAGTAACACCTGTAGTTTTTGTTTGGACAGCTTTTGGTTCCCGAGCTGTATCCAATTGTACAGCTCCGCGTGCCCCTGAGAATAGTGATGCATTCATGTACCAAGATGGTCAAGTGGTGAAGTACGTCTGTGATCCAGGATATGTTTTGATTGGACGACAGATAGTGAGATGCATTGATGGCCAATGGGAAGAGCCAATTCCAGTTTGTAAAGAAATGAACGGTAAGATTATTATTTCAAAAATTGTTTTCATACATATCATACATACAAAATATTGAATTGAAGCAATAGACCACAAAGTTTGAAAAATTTAAATCAGCATTAATTATATTATAAAAGAAGAACAAGGGAAAATACGGTATACATGTTAACTTGCCAAAATTCATTCCTCATGTCAAACATGATTATTCGAAAAACTTGACAATAAATCGAAATGACGAGTCCTCACATACAGCTGATAAGGAATACATTATGGATATTTCTGATGAATAAATCAGAAATAATATATTGTGAAAGAACTTTTAACATTTGTTTCTGTGAGCAATCTTTAATAAAAATATGTGATAACTAATTTTTCCTGTAATAGAAACCTTTAAAACGTAAACACTGAATTTAACTTAATAATTTTTTTCATTTCCCAAATGGATTAAATGCACCATCGCATAAAAATTGTGACATTGCTGATGATAATTTTTTGTCTATGCTTTCTTATTACTTTTTTATACTGTTAGATAGCTGCATTTGTATTTATGCATTATATAATGAATTCATATTATAAAGGGATTTTTAAAATTCAATGTACATTTTTTAATAGTATTTTTCATCTTTCGATTTTGTGAAGTTAATTAGCTTGTGCTTTGAGCGGCTAAATTTTACATTATAATTTCTCTTTTTGCACGAGTAAAATTAAAAAAAAAAAAAAAAAAATTAAGAGGTGAAAAAAATTAAATGGTAGAAATAAAAAAAATATTTACAAATTTTTAAAGAGCAGTAATAAATTATTTTTTTTATAAATAGAAACTTCGTAATAGGATGTTTAATGGCCAATTAATCAAGAAGGGAAGAAGCTTGCGTAGCATAAGTTCATTCCTTGCATTAATAAATTCGGGAGAAAATGTACGTAAAAAAAAAATCGAGTTTTACAAATAAAATATTCAAACCTTTTTCTTTGTATCATCACGCATGCATCAGTTCTTTGAATAAAAAAAGTAAATTTTCTTTTTTAAAATAAAAAACTACAGAAGGGGCTTGATGTTATGATTTACAATAATGTACTGCTTGTAGATAGCATCTTCTTTTATAAGTGTGAAGTTGTCGAGATAAGCAAAAGGAAAAAAAATATACAAAACTAAAATTAAGAAAAGAAAGAAAGAAAATGAAAATCCATGAAAAAATTAATATTTTTAGTGTTTAAAACGTTGCTTTTTATTTTTTGGGAGATGAAACAGCAGAGGAAGTGGCAAAACCTGATCCTCCCTCTCCTCCTGAAATGCCTGAGAGACCACTTTTTAACTGGGGCAAAGACGATGAATCAGAAAAAAATGAAACTGCGGATGAAGAAAAGCCCTCGAATGATGAAGGTCGGGTACGCGTGTTTCTCTACCCGAGGCAGTCCATTTTTACTACCCGCTTCAGACCGACCAGACTACAAAGCGGGACAGAACTGGAAGAGGAAGAGCGGAAACGATCTCAAACAGCAGATAAAAGTAAGGAAGATAATCCATACAACCATCTTTATGTTAGAAAACACTTTACTCACTTAATTCGTAGTATTGTTATTCAATTCGCTTCATACTGTTTACAATTTTAGATTTTTTTTATAATTATGTTATTTTGTTTGGATTATAGTTGCTTAAAACAATTATATCTTACTATTATTCCATTGCCATTACTACGATTTAATTTTTTGTATAAGGTAGGACGCTCCCAAAACGTGAGCGTCCGTTCAATGAAATTCCGGATTTAACAAAGAAAATTGGGTCTTTTACTTTTGTATAATTTTATAAATTTATTGAACTAAGCAAACATCCCACTCCCCTTGGATTTAACAAGCGAAAAATAACAAAAACATGAAATAGTTGAATAAAATACAAAAGTACTTTTGGAAGATATTAAAAAGCAATCAGATCCGAAAAGTCAATTTCGGATAGCTCCCCCTCTAACTTAAAATTATTAAGCAGTATTTCTCTTAAGTGTTTTCTATGTATATTTTTCGTTCCACTTGAAGTTGGTTTTATCAACAGACACATTTTAGCAGGAACCAAAGCATTTTACTTATTTATTTATTTGAGTCTTTTTTCGTTTAATACTCATCTGACTATATGATCAGGATTTTCTGCTTCTATAGCAGAATAAACTCGAAGAAATAAGAGTGAGTATCAGAAGGAATGAAACTGCTACAGGAAATCACAATAGCCATTATGTTGATTAAAAGTGAGATTTAGTTAGTGGTATCACCGAACGTTGCATTAGACAGAGTAATGACGAAGAAAACGAAACGGCAAGGATTCATGCTAGCGCTTAATATTTTCATCGACTTAATGTGGTGTACGGGCTCTGCTATTTCCTCTCTATCATTCTTCTGAATATATATGGCTAATCTGTATACAACATAAAAAATAACGTTTTAAGTTTCAACCTGTATTATTCCAATGCTGTTAATTGCGATTGTTATTGAAAATTATATATTTCGTTTAAGGTATTCGAAGAAGAGTGAAATGTTATGACCATGCCACGGACGTTGATCACATAAAAAATGTTCTAAAAATTCAATAAAAATGACACAAAAAATGCCATGAAAGTTTAAGAACTGCACTTAACTTTTTGAAAAATACACTTAAGATCTGAGGTCGAAATTCGATAGAAGCAGTTTAAATATTTGCTATTTGAAAAATTCATGATCATCATCAAGTGACTTTCTAAAAAAATAAATGAAGAATAAAAACAATACAGTCAACAATTGGGAAATGTGTTTTGACAATTTTAACATCGCAAATGAGTGAACCTGAATTACTTTGCACAATAAAGAATATTTTTTACATTAAAAAAAAACACACCAGAAAGTAAGTTGCCTTAAAAAACGTCTTTTAGCGCAGACATAGTTGGTACAAATGTAAAATAAATAAACGGAAACGCTCATGGAGAAATATTTTCTTCAAATTTACACTCAATTTCTTTTTTTAAAAACTCCAGCACGTTTTTTCAGCGTCAAAAAGCCTTTATTTTTTTCAAGTTGACAATATTTAGTTTTGTAGCAATACATTCGAAATTCTACCGTTCAACAGACCTTTTAATTTTTTTTTGTAAAATTTAATGAATAAATCGAATTAAATTTTAATCAGAAAATTTCAAACTGAAAAAAGCAGAAAGATTTCATTAAAAAATATATTCCTTTTTCAGAACATAGAAAAATGTTCTTAAAATGATAAAAGTACTTAAAAACGCAAAAATTGCTGTTATAATTTTTTGAAAATGCTCCAAAACAAGAAAATGTCGAAAAACGCATTCTCATCAACTTCCGAGAACTGACTAGAACTGAATGATAGGAGTTTCTTAAAGATTCGCTGCTTTGAAATATTACAGAAAATAAAGGCTTGGTAATGGCATCTCTCTAAACAAACATTTGAAAAATATTTCAAATCAATTTTTATATTTTTCATTTGAGTAGAAAAATTGCACTCAGAGCTAAAATAGGAACTTTTTTGTGGGTATTTATTGCTTTAAAAAAAGGTAATTTGTTTATCATTTAAAGTTTTCCGTTGAAGTGATATTCGTCAAATGGAATCAATTTAAAATTAAATAACTCTAACTGTCGTTAATGAATGTTGCTATTTTGCAAAACCTCATTCGAATTCGATCTTTAATGCACATGTAAATTTAAAATGACAACTGATTAAAATATATACTGGTTTCCTCTTTGAATATATCTAATCCACCAAGAGCAGACATTTTTAGTTGTTTTTGGTGTTCTGTTACCAAATACAATATATAATATTCTTAGAATTAAGGATGTTGAGAATTTACGTAACTGCCTCTCACACATGTATATGTTACATTACTTACATTATGTAATCAATACTACTATACTTTATATAATCAATAACTGCAATACAATGCATAACAAATTAAAATGTTTTTTTAGAAACTGCTGAAGATGGTAATTCGAAGCGACAAGTGGTCAGTTTTCCACGAGCTCCAGTTGCAGTAGCACAGGTAAGTCTAAGTTATTTAAGGAATTTGGCATGTGATGTTCCAGAAGTATTGGTTTTTAATCTGTTTCTCACCTCTAAAATGGCATAATTAACCCTTTAGTGTTTCAGTCACCACTGAACACACCAGTGAGTGTTACACATACCAATACGAGTGCGCAAACACAAAACGAGTACAATACATATATCAAAGGCGTACAAGTAAAATTGATCAAGGTCAAAATGTGTTGTTTTTGGAAAATGAGTTTAAAGTTTGTCTAGTGTAATAATTGCTTTAAACACTCTCAGAAACGCATGCTCAAATCTCACGAAACTTTCGTCGTATTTGACGAAATGGCTTCGTGAAAAATGCTCCGAGTAAACCTTTCGTCGAATTGCCGAAATGTGTGTGGTACCTTTTTTAAGTCACGTGATCGCGGGAGGAAAGAATCGTTGTACATGACGAAATTTTCTTGACGATTGAAGAATCGTCGAAATTGAGGATTCTATTTTTGAGAGTAAAGTAAAAATGGCCTACGGGAGCGAATAATCTCTTTTTACATTTTTAGACATAATATTTCTTCGTAATATGAAAATAAAAATTTAATGTAACGGGTTTTTTTCTTGGCAGCAATAGATCAAAAATCTTGTAATTACTTGACTTGGTCAGTTTTACTTGCATACCCTTATACAGGGTAATTATAATTAGAGTGACCCTGCTTAGTCCTACGTAGAGCTTCATATAATTCACGTATGTCATTGGAACTTCGTAGATATGCTATATGGACCATGGGATAAAAAGAAATATACAATAAAAAAATAATATTTTAAATTTTTTTACCTCCAGCTAAGGACTTTTTGCTTCGCTATGAACTGCGATTCTCATTCCCAAATTACTGCAATTGATAGAGAAACACTTCCCGCCACTGTTGCACGCACTATAGACTGTAACATGCTTTGATTATGTGATTCATGGAAATGAAATGCACATTGATCCATTTCAGTGAGAAAAAATTGGGTTCAATTTTGCCGTTTTTCTTCAAGTGCCTCTCCATAACACCTAGCGGTAAACATTTGAACAATTACTTTCTCGTTGCAGACTTCTTTCCCCCCCATGGTTTATATAACGTATATTCCAAATTTCAATGATATGCATATATTAGAACGAGCCCTGCGTAGGTTTAAACGGGGTAATTACAATGATAAGCATCCCGTATAAGCGAGTGAATTGCAGAAAATGACCCAACTTCATTGCAACGTCACAGTGTTATCTATCGAATAAAAATTACTCTTTTTACAGTGAACTAATTTTTAGTTGTTAGATGTTGCAATAACTCTTACAAATGTAACAATGGTCTCAGGTAGCTGTTTTGCTGTTTTCGAAGCAAAACCATTGAATTGTGTCAGTAAGCCACGAGCGACAGAAAGCTATTCCAAATCACTGCCAAAAATGGCTGCTTCGCATAAAAAAGGCGAGACCCATAAAAAGGGAATCGTGTATGTCTAGCCACTCGCGTTTGTTGAGCATTGAAAAGCAAATAAATACAAAACTGCACATTTTGCCTTGGAACACAATTGCTATGACACAATCAAGTGTCAAAATTAGATGTGAATATATTTGGAAATAAATAGCCCCACTTCTGTTTTTTACCTTTTAGAATGATAAAGGCTATCAAGATGACCTCCGGCATGCGTATTACATGGCCCATTACTACTATCCACTGGAATATCGTAGTGGCAGTCCGGTAGCTGCAACTTTGAGCCACTCTCAGATGGCTTGGATCAACAGTTTGCATCCTGAGTTGCGAGACCAATACTTACGAGATCTATACTTTATGAGATCTGATGAAACTGCAGATGGAGTCAGGGCTCACAATGCCTTTCTAAGAAGATATGGAAATGCTTACAACATCTTGTATAATCCCTATGTCAGGGAGCCTATGGCACGTAAGTAGACTTGTTTTGTGGTTACGCGTAAAATCAGACTTAATACGCAATATATATATAAAAAATCGTTGTTACCAACAGAAATACAAAATTAAATAATATCAATTAGTTGATACACAGTGAAAGATGAACTCATTAAAGCTTTTCATAAATTCATTACTTTAATCAAATTTAAAACGATTGTCGAGGCAATAATTCGGAAGTTGTATTGCGTGAAAATTTGTTACTTAGTTTAGTTTAAAATTTTGTTACTTAGTCAACTTGTAGAAAATGCATCAATTTAATTAGGTGAATCTCAAGATTTGTAAAATTTCTAGATTGATTTGTTAGAAACAGCGCGCTACACCCTGAAATTATTTTGGAACTGAGCTTAATTTTTATACAGTCATAAATTTAATTATATGTCTTGTTCAGAGAAAACAATCTTCTTCTTTCATGGCTGATCTAAATGGTAAACATGGTAAGAGTAATGAATCAGTTCATTTCCAGTTTTTCTTCTATACCTGTATCTACAGAGAATATTTTAATAAAAGTATGATTGACCTAAAATATTTTTAAATGTGCAAAATTAAAAAAAAAAAATAGGTTTGCAATTGTCGTTACAGAACCTTTTCGGAAAGAAATCCCGTTCAAACCTCGAAAGCACTGAAATCTATTGAGTTTTAACATAGCGAAAGAACAACTTGCTTAAAAGAGTTATAGTAAGACTTCGAATCCATATTTGTTTTGTTCTCCAAACATTTATTTGTAAAAGCAACTGTCTTAAGATTGCAGAATGATTAAAACTGAGAAGAGACATTTTGACTGCAGACCGTTTGGATGCAATTAATTTAATCTACTTTGTTTTCCTTTCTCTTACAGTTCTCTCAGATGATCCCGTTTCAGCGTACGACTATAGCTGCAACCAAGCTCATTCCAGTTTTGTCAAAGCACCGAGATTACCGAACATGCATATCGCCCGATATGACCGCAGACAGAATCCAAACCCTCCAAATAATAACTACCTGTCAGCTGTCTACCGCTGCAACCCCGGATACATTATGCTGGATACAAGACATACCGAACTGCACTGCAGCAATAGAAGATGGATCGGTGTTCACCCAATTTGTGTACGAAGAGGATAAGACGAGTTCTTGATTGGACAATATGGACATGGAATAACTAATAAACACCATCAAAAAAATCGTATATAGTATGAGAAAGTATCATTTTCTTAAAAAAGGATTAAATTTTCTCTGATAAATTGTTTTTCCAACTTTAAAAACTTGGATTTATGATTAGTTTTAAAAAATGTTATTACCGTTCAAACTGTTAAAATCAAATATTTGTTCTATCAAAGTCATAATTATCAATTTAAAAATTGTGGATTCCTAAAAGAGCAATATCCCTTTTTATAACGGACGTTTGGAAGCGCACAAGGTGCTACATTGCTGCATTGCTCTGCAGTGGTTATAGATTTAGCATTTAGAATTCTTTGCAGTGTGTACATGTTAAATTGTACAATGCTTTAGATATAGGGCCAATCAGGTTCTTCTGTTTGTACAGTTATAAAAGTTTTATAAAAGATTTACTTTTCAAAAATTGTAAATATTGTCGTGGAAGAAATGTACATTTTCAGGCTTTGTTTAGCTTTATTTGCTTTTTTTCTGCTATGCATTTCGTGCTGCAACTACTACATGAATATATGAAAAGTAGTGCTATGTACTTTTGTAAAATAACGCTTTGCAATTTTATTGAAAAATAAAAATATTTTTTAAAAATAAGATTGGTCAATTGTTTTCAAACTTTTTTCCTCTCATTTTTCTAGATGTCAAACGTTTAAAGGATCAGAATTAATCATTTTTTTGTGTTAAGAATAAATGAATTTTATTTATACATATTTAATGGCACACTCTGCCAGAGCTCAAATCTGAAGAGGTACAAGTTTGTAATACAGATTGTATATATACGTTTAGACTTCGATGTTAAGAAGTTTTTCTTCCTTTCTATTTTAAAATTTAATTTGCAACCTCAAAAAAGTTAGTTAGAGCGATTTGTCAATGGCAGCAGTCGGAATACGTGAGACAGTCTTGTTTTTAACTGTACATCAATAACAGTAAAATACTATTCAGGTTTCATTTTTTTAAATTCCATTTTTCTTTTAAAGTTATATGTGTGACATAAAATAACTCTTAATGTATCCTATGACAGAGAAAATTACGTGTTTGTAGTTCTGTCTTCCGGTCTGTACATCCCTCCTAACAACTTGTTAAGAAATAGTTCGATCAGAAAAAAAAAAGAATTTTGAATGCAGACGCAAATGTTAATTGAATTTGATCTGCTCAACAATGTCCTAAATGTGATATTAAAATAAATAAATAAATCTTATGTGAATGAGTCAAAAGGCCTTCCTGTTAAAGAGTGCCCGAAATAAATCTGACTATTACATCAGGAGCTATGAAAATGTGAATTTTCCTCGTAGGTTAAAGTTTAATGTACTGAACTTTTTCGAATCAAACAATTAAACATTGAAGATCATTCCGTGTGTTTTATCTTTTCCCCCTAATTAGATAATCCTCCAAATTTATTCAAATGGGCGGGATGTAGAAAATGGGTCGACTCAAGCCCTTTCTCTTAAACTTACTCTCAAACGCTTGCAGAAATATTCATGAATAATTTTACTAATTTTTTATTTCTATTCGCTATAAGAGATATTAACTCCTTCTTCAAAGTCAATTCGTAGCAAGATGGAGAACTTTTAGAAATATCACCAAAAACCCAGAAATATTAAGGAATAATTTTACTTATTTTGGATTTCTATTCGCTATAGGAGATATTAACTAGGGATGTAACGAATAGTGATTTGGCCGAATAGCCGAATACCGAATATTCAGCCATTTCTTCCAGGCCGAAGCCGAATATTCGGCCAATGTCTTAGGCCGAATAACGAATATTCGGCAGACGAATGTTAAAACTCCAAGAAAATCGTTGTAATAGAAAGTTTTTGTCAAATTTAAAATTATTCACAAAGTCATGCACCAATTACACACAATCTATGATGTATGATTTAATTGTTTGTTAAGAATTTAAAACTATTTAAAATTAATCTATTTTCTCTATTGATTTGAATGTAATAAAACTAAAAATTTCACCCACAAGTGGAATAGAAATGACAGGTTTTATGGTAGTAAGCACTAGCATTATTCATTATTTTACTAGTTATATAATTCAAATGAAAGAACTACTATTGCTTAGTGAACCCTTGCTCAAATTTTACCTTTCTCAAAACTATTTCATGAAGATATTTTAAAAGTTATAAAAGTTAATATTTTTATTTTAGGGGGTTTTTTACATACCTATTTTTAAAAGATCTATCAAAATTTCATACACTTAACTGGAATATATTTTTCTTTTCAAAAATCCCAATAACTTATGATATCTTAATATTTATGATATTATTCAAGGCTTTTCGCATTTCTCTCTTACCCAATATTCCCAATAAATCAGTCTACCCAAACAAAGTCTGACTTCCACTTTGTTAAAAAACACAAAATTAATTTCTCATATTCTCCATCATAATTAACTATTGCCAGCTTTTGGGAGCAAATGCTAAATATAAAATACAATAGTACAACTTTAAAATCTGTTTTCGCTCAGTCAAGCCTAAAACAAGCTTTAAAAAAGTAGTTTTTTTTCTAAATTATTTTTATTTGTTAAAACTATATACTAATGTATTCTTTTGCAATAATTTTAGTACAATTTTAAATGTTTAAAGTCTACTAATTTCTTTACTTTTTTACATTTCTACTGCAGCAGAACTATTCGGCCGAATAGTCCATAAATATTCGGCCAGGCCGAATTTGACCTTACCCAGTATTCGGCCATGCCGAATATTCGGCTGGAAGATGAAATGACTATTCGGCCAGGCCGAATATTCGGCCAAAATGCCGAATAGGCCGAATACCGAATAGTGGCCGAATATTCGTTACATCCCTACTATTAACTGCTTCTTCAAAGTCAATTCGTATCAAAATGAAGAACTTTTAGAAATATCACCAAAAAACCAGAAATATTCAGGAATAATTTTACGTATTTTTGATTTCTATTCGCTATAGGAGGTATTAACTGCTTCTTAAAAGCCAATTTGTATCGTAATGAAGAACCCTTTTAGAAATATCACCGAAAAACCAACTCTAATTCCTTAAAATGACAGATTAACTTTACATCTAGTGTAGCGAGATAAATAAATCGCTGTTCTTGCTTTTAAAGAGTACTGAGATGCACGCAGCTACTAATTTGTCGATCACTTAACGCGCAGCAAATTTCTTATCGCCTTTCTAATACTGGGGAAAAAATCTAATTTACGATCATACATACATTTTGGACTGTGCAACATACTTCGTGTCAAAGGTGACGGCTCCACGATAAACTTTCAAACCAATCAGATAGTGGAGGCGACGAGGAAAAATCAAACTATTTCTGTTGTGTTATAACAAAATGAAAATGTGAACGAGTTCCGAAACAATTTGAGCTGAATATGTCCTTCGCTACTTTTCTTGTTTTGCTAAGTGCAGTACTTAGTGGTAAGATGCATGTTATATGCTTTTTTTCTTTCTAAACTTGTGGCGAAATTGAGAAATATGTTTAATTCGTTACAATAGAATAAAAAGCAAAACCTATTCAGTCATTTAAATTTTCATTGTGAAATCAAATTGAAATTCATGGATTGTTTGAAATGTTAGATTCTTTACTCAAGAATAGTGAATATTTAAAGCGTTTTGTTTATCTCACGAAACAAATTACTTGGACATGACTTTGATACAAATTGTAACTACAGCAAAAAGATTTATTTGTCTTCTTACTTTCTAACATCGTTATCATGTTTTTATGACAATGAAAAAAAGTAAAACTTTTTTTCTCTGTTAGAATAAACGATTATGCTTTCAATTTTTGGGACTTTTATCAGAGCAAAAATTGTATAAAATTTGTTCCGATATCACTCATCATTTATTTATTTTCTCATCCATTGAATATGAAATTTTATATAGGTGGGAGTTTTATTGAATTACAATTAGTTTTGCGCCGTTTGTGGGTTTACAGATTTAAACGACGGGCTTCAATATTATAAATTTCCCTATTAAAAATCTTGATACAGCTGAAAATTACTTTAAAATAGCGCCAAAAATTTTCAGAAGAGGAATTCAGCATCATTCTTAAATGAATATTGAGTTTCTTTTCAGTAAAAAATATATGTTTTTCTTTTCTTTTTTTTTTTTTTGAAATTTGATACTTTGCTCTTATTTTTCATATTAGCCTCATGTAAGTTGCTTTAATTAATTTTATTCTTAACTATTTTTACAACTTACACAAACTTTCTGACACAGTCGCCAAAACTATTAAGGAGTATGGAAAACGCATATAGCTATTGCCCTTGGTTATGCAGCAACACAGTATGGAATCAAGACTAAATTTACAACACGTGCAGATTTGATGCTTGTACTTATTGCTGGGCTAAATCAGGGAAACCTGGACTCCATATTCTTTGGATAGGGAAGAATGTAGGTTCTAAATTTTGGATGCAGGTAGTAACGGAACTGAAGAATCGAGTAGTTGAACAAATATATGTTGCATGTGTTGAACGGAGCAAGCCATATGAGTTTAGCAATAAAGTTGCGGTAGTAGTCAGTGGTCGTAGAAATTTTGTTCTGTCAGCAAGATCGTTTCATAATAATCCTTATGATGGTCATACATTGCTGCAGAGTTTTGAAGCAGTAGAAAGTGTAACTGGAATAAAGGTAAAAAAATCGTTTGGTGATCTCGGTTATACTGGCAGCTAAATCGTGCTGATAAAATTAGGAAAGGTATGAGGGCTAATTATCTTGAACAATTAGTACTCTCTAAAGTTAAAGATGATTCTTCTTTAATTATTTCCCCAAAGAGTCAACATGTTGCATAATTTTGTGTGTAGCAGACCAAGTGTCAAAAAGTACGGTTTGAAAAGGAATTTTTTTGCTATACACGGCATTATTTAACATCTTGAGTAAGTCATCTAGTTTTGTTGCTCCATCATGATCAAGCCTAAAGCAAGGATCATCATATACCCATATACCAGCTTATCAAAAGAGAAGGAGTAGCTCATTTGTCCACTTTTACGGTATCGATAAATATAAACGGCTATGAACAAACAGGAGTGGTTTGCCACAGTTTGGGTATACGTTTAAATGAAACATACGCTAGAACTTATGCAATTCATACCTTGTGCTTTTGAAATAACATTAGATCTCTTTCGAAACTAAGATTTAATATGAAAATACGGGAAGGTTGTAAGGGCAACTGTAGAAAATCGTTCGCTTTTATCTTCCATAATCTCAAGTGCTGCAGGATGACTACTGCTACAATTCAATGCTAGTGGCTGAAGATTGCTCCTTTCAAACTTCGACTTAAAAAAAAATGCCTTAGGGACTAGTTTTTTAGGTGGGAACAGGATTCCATTGCGCATACACGAAGCGAATGTTTGCTCTCCCCCCCCCCCCCCTTCAGCATTTAGCTTTGTTCACATTCAATCGCCAAGCTACATCGCCGATAATTGTTCATTTCGTTACCTTCTCCCCTTCTCAAGCAGTATTGGATGTGTATTATCATGCGATCATCTACAAACCAACAAGCCGTAAGATATGCAAGGAAGGTACGTAAGGTCCGAATAGGCTTCTGCGCGTAAAACATAATGCAGTCAGCGAATGCGCGACTTCTCTCGGTCGGTAAATGATTTAACTCTTGTATAGGGAACCTCACTTCTATTCACGTGGGATCCGCATTTTCCATGACACATCACAAAAAATAGAACTTCCGAATTTCATTCTTTTTTCCAAAATCGCAGCTGGACTTCGTTTTTTCTCAACTTTTTTTTTTTTTTTCAAAATAATGACTTTAAATAGAAAATTGAGCATTTCACTACAGAAACTTGACAAATAAATGAAAAAGTAATAGCTCTAAGTAGAAAATAAAGTATTTCACCGCAAAATTTGAGAATTAAATGTTAAAAAAATACTTATTGCACAATAACTAAATAATTGAAAATAAAGTAGATGTCACCCGTAATTAACCCTTAAACTTTTTTTTCTTATCTATCTGCAATGCTTTTCATTGCTTTGTTTGGTGGTGTAAATAAGCAGCACTTAAAATGTGATATGTTTGGCGCAAATGAAAATATTATAGCTGACTCCTAAATATTTTCCCTGGGTACTAAGATTTTCGCATTTTTTTCGGACTCTGGTTAGCATGTATGATCACCGAATTCGAACCTTATACATTTTCATAAGCTGGCGTTCTACTGCATTTAACAACTGCTCAATATTTATTAATGTGTCATACCGAATTTTCAACTCATGTTTTACTGAGCAGTACTGTTACAAACAGCAGTTGATGTTATCTAAGTTGGTAAAAAAAAAATTGCTTAATAGTTTGGTTTTTATTATTAGGCCTCCGGTAAGTGATTTGTACAATACGTGAATACTTCTTAATAACAGACTTTAGTGGGATTACGAGTGAAATATGTTAAAATCATTGATTTTAACATTTTCACCTTTTCTTGGCCACCGAACTAAGATGTTCCGACCTGTGAAACCCACTAAGTCATACATCGAAAATTTCAGTCTGTTTTATTTGTACCCTACGATTTTCCCCAAAGCGATTATATTTCCCAGAAGAACCTCTATATTTGTAACCATCAATAGCTGCTGTGGGTATTTTAGCTATTTCTATATAAATATCTAATGCCTATTTCTGCATAAATATCTTGAGTATTTCATTACTTTTCTTTTTTTTACTCGTGCGAATTTTACCCGCTGCCAGATATTTATTTCCTCAATGTGCCTGTTTGTTGGAACAACTTGTTATTACTCCTGCGCATAAACTTGATTAATGCCTTTAAAGACAACATGTAATGTAACTCTTCTTTAACATTCTGATGTTTACAATAGTTAGCGAATAGTCTTGGAGGCTCTAGAAGAGGGGAGAGGAAACCTCAATTCCACATGCAGCCTTCGTGAGGTATTAATCGGTTTTACCAGTCAATTACACCTTCTACGAATAACTTCAATTTCATACATATGTGCATTTACGTATATTTCTGGTAATATTTAAACTAGTTTTTGTGCCTTTCTAAAATACAACTGCATAATAAATCAGTGCCTGAGAGCCCTAGTATCTTAAGTCGATTTTTCACTATAAGACTGCACTTTTCCGTGAGAATCTTAGAATGAAGGCGTGACATTGGATCTTTAAAAGTTCGGAACCCTCATGTAGCTAGTGGTTTTTTTGACACACCTTGCATGTTCATTGAGTGTAAACTCGCAAAAACTCAAAAATGTCTATTATGGCTCTCAGGTACAGAAATGAAGACAATAAAATTTTTCGAATCAGTGCCCTTTTTTGCAAATAAAACAATGAAATCGATTGTTGGTATCGGTTTTTGAAGTTCCAAAATGCACTTCCCTGGAAACTGCATATGCAATAAGTAACAAACGTAATTTGAAAAATGTTAATTAATGTAAATGAGTTGCAGAAGAAATGTTAACGAGAGTTTGACGCCTTAATTTTTGAAGGTATTTTATTGAGCTTGGACTTAAAAAAATACCTTTCGTTTTTTCTAGAGGTTTCTGGTGACAGCTTGACTTGTGAGCTTCCCGATGCTCTAGAAAACGGTGAAATAAAGGTACTTAACATAAAAGGAGGAACTTTTTTTATAGTCAAATGCCAACAGGGCTATTCAGCGGATCGATACCGTATGGGTGCATGTAAAAATGGCAAATGGACTGTGGAGTTTCCTCACTGTGTGAAAGATCAAGGTAATTTGTTCAGAAATTTGTTTAAAAGTTACATTTAAAATGATAGTGACTGCCATTGTTCTTTTTTTACTATGATCCCTTTCCACACACACACACTTAGAAAAGACCCCGCCTTTCGTTTTTTTTTTTTTTTTTGAAGAAAATAACAATTAATATTCCTCATTTTAATTCTAAAAAATGTCTTTTCTCCACTGAAAATAGTTTTGCTCGAAACCACATGAGAATCTACTTGGAAATCACTTATCTAACGTAAAATTACAGATACTTAAAAACAACTATTTAAAAAAGGAAATCGAAGAGAATAAAAACTCAGAACATTCTCTAAATTGGTTGCATTAAATAATGCGCCGCAGTAGTGGCAACATCTGTGAGTACGCTGAATTACTATTTCTGGCACACAAAGTGGAAAGTGAGTTTTGTTGAACCCACGCGGCTCTAATTCCTGCACATCTGGAGCACCGAAAGCTTAGCAGGCTGCTCGCTAGAGCTTAAGGTAAATTCTGCGCTAACAATATACAACGCATTTTTGACATTTTTTAAACTGGTAGTCACAGATCTCGAGTGTTCAGTTTTACTTAACATAACTAATCTTTCTCTGAAGTTTTACAATGTGCGGAAAAACAAGAATTTTACTGAGATTATTTGATTTAAAATAAGTTCTTCGTAAATTTACAGAAGCACTCAGTCTCCCATCTCTACTTTTGCAGAAATTTTTTGCAGTGCAGTATGATTTAGTTGTTACATTCTTGTACTATTGTGTGTTATGTATTTCTACTGTTTTTTTCCCAGTTTTAAAATTTTTATTTTAGCTAGTTATTTAATGCATTTTTAGAAGAAAATACTGTACTAATTTCTACCAAAACATAAAATTTCCGTTAAAAATAAAAATGTTTTTACATTTTGTATGTTTTTAAGCAGTTTTTATTGTTATTATAATAATAATAATAATTATTCTTATTATTCTTGTTATTTGCTGGACATTATTCCTTTTGTTCTCCAATGAAATGTCTCCGTGGACACAGAAGAAACTAGTAACATAGAATATGATGTGCTTTTTACTTTTTCAGACAATGTATGTAAAAATTTAAGAGCTCCGGTTTATGGGAGAAAGTATTGCTCTACTAGAATTGCTGTTATTGGTTCGTCTTGTTCCTTTGATTGCTCAAAGAATTATTCGCTTCAAGGATCACGAGAAAGATTTTGTCAAGAAAATTTAAAATGGTCCGGAGAAGACACTTACTGCAAGCCAAAAGTGGGTGAGTTTTGTGTTTTTTCTTTGCGTTATCCGTAGAGAAAAACTACAAACAACGATTGAAAAGAGAGAGAAGCTTCACAGTGGAATTAAAATAGAAGAATCCAGTTGATGAATTGATTAATCTAATTCAATTTATGAAATGGTTTTCCTTAAAATTAAAGATTACAATTGATTATACTTCTGAATGAAATTTTTTTATCGATATGTAAATATTTCGTTCTAAAATTTTTATTTGTTCTCTTCTGATTCAAAGTTCTATATTAGTTAAATTTCTGTAGCTTCGTAGAGTATCCTTATAATATTCTCACATTATTTTCCTTTTTGACTTACATGAATTTAAACTTCGTATTGGAAGAAATGTTTGTTGTAATTCTATTCTGTAATTTCCCCCCGCTAAGCTTGTATAACGCTTTAATATCGATAAAGAAGTACTTGAATTTAAAATATAAGTACTTAATCAAAAATTCGTTAATAGTTAGAACTTACTAAACCGTAACTCCTAACTGTTTCAGAGTGGAATTATGGTTTAGTAAGATTAGCATGGTTTAGTAAATGTAATTGATGTCATTTTTATTACAACTAATAGTTCTTTCTTCTTTTTCGGCATAATTTCGCTTTAAAAAAATTAGAGCTCTGAAGCAATTTCTTATTTTAACATCTTATTTAAACTGTGAAGCACGTGATTAGGAATACAACATGTTCAGAAACGTATTGAAGAAACTTGATTTCATATTTATGATAAACTTTAAGTAACTTCAAGATAGTAGGCATGCGCGATTACTGGCAATAAAAAAATATTTTTCGTTCTTGACTTTCTATTAAGCATGAAATAGTTATGTTGTACTATGATACATAGTAGTTACGACAATAACTTTATTATAATGATAATAATTACATTATATGATATTAATTTCATTATTATGTAACGGACGATGCGTTTGTCAATATTAAAATCATTTTGAAAATATTTTTAAAAGGAAACAGCAATTCACTCCAAAACATAATCAAAGTAGATTAGTTGATTGCATTCAAAAGAACTGATAAATTATGTGAAACATTCCAAGTAACAAAACACAAATGAAAAAATAGCAGAACAGCAATTTACGGCAATTTAAACAATATTTAAAGATTTATAATATGATGTGTTTGAATTTACTAGTGCTTTGCAAACTCAAATTATATTGTAAAGATTAATGCTATGAGCTTGCGCCACTTTTTACAGCTCAGACTTTTTTTATTTTTCTCTCCTAGTAATTAATGAAAATTTTACAATGTTTACGTTATTTCAATTTTTAGTTTTTAGATAACTAAATTTGTTTATTTTTAGTTAATAATTATCACGAGCGATTTAATGCCTGCCTAAACGGGACACATGGATGTGAGCAGAGATGTCACAGTTCAAAAGGGAGTTATAAATGCTCATGTGATCCTGGATATGAGTTGATTGATAACCACAAGTGCAAAGGTATGAAAATATCGGCTTTAAGAATTTTTTTGAAAAAAATCTGCATTAGGGGGAGGTTTTAGGCAAGTTTTTAAAAAGTTGCCGGTTTTTGCAACGTCGACCAGCTAATGTTTATTCTAGACAACTTTATGCTTTTATAAAATTAAAAAAATAATCCGCGATTTGGCTTAGGGATCATTCATAAATGATGTTCAAGGGGGGTTCGTGAAATTGTTACAAAGTGTGACAAAGGGAGATGAAGGGATGACAATAAGTATGATATCATGTTTATGCAACATAGCGTGGCATATGACAAAGGGGGGTAGGGGTTTCCGTTGCAGTGTGACGTATTTGTGACAAAGGGAGGAGGTGGTCAAATATGTGGGAAAAAAAGCGAGACATCATTTGTGGACAATCCCTTATCAGTAAAATTAGTGTACACTGTATTAATTTTAATCTATTTTCTCTGCTAATTTTAATTTTCATGTTGTGAAGGCTCTGTACCTTCATAAAGCACATGCTTTTTCTTTCTTTAAGGGTATTTAGAAGTATATCTTCTGTTGTTTTCATAAGAAAACAATACATACAAGTACAGTATTGTATTTTTTGAGTGAACACTTGCTCTTATCTTTTTTTAACCCCACCCCCAATAACCGACAATCTCTTTCTCTCCCTAATGACCCGACATTTTCCCAAACTCGGCCAGCCTTCGGTCCACATTAGGCCGAGTTTTCCGGATTCTACGGTACTCTATGACTTCATGCGCCTTGAGTTACGACAGTTAAAATTTGAATTAAGTTCTGTCTCCGGGTAGCAGCTTTCAAAAAATGTATTCCTTGCGTGGGAAAAATAAAATAAAATAATCGAGCGGAAAAATATGAAAATGTTGAGAAAAATTGTTGATGACAATACAATTCTAAAGACGATGATTCCAATTTAATTAACTTACTATACTTATGATGTCAAGCAATGGCGCAAAGAATAAAATAATGAAAGTACATTAGAAACACTGAGTTGAGTTTATTTGATAATTTGACTGTTAGTAGCATCTGCTAGAATCGATGCAGCTGTTAATAACAGCGCAAATTCCCATATTTACACAGATGTGTAATAGAGGTATTACGATTAGTTTTTTCTAAGATGCAGCAAGTTTCGTTATAGAAATGCATCAACTAGGATAGAATGCTTATTAACGTTTTAGGAAATACGCACAGAAATGAAGAACAGTCTCCTTATTTGAAGAACAAGTCGCATCGTCAGAAAGAAAGACTCAAAGAATACTTGTGTAATGAAGTCATTATTATTCTATTCAATTAAAAAAAAACAGCTTATAACAATAAGTTATTATTGATTTACTAATGTCAAAAAATACTGTTAATTTCAGCTCCGATAGCACAAACTGAAATTAAAAATCCTATTCCCGATTATTTAATTAATCTGAATTGATTTCCCTACCTATTAAAATTGTAGAGAGTACATTAATGTTATTGGAAATCAACTGCTACAGATTGAAATTAAGAAGTTAAATTTTGGTTTTAAAATTCTTATTAAAACTTGCATACTGCACTTCTAGTTATTTTTATTTATTTTAATTTATTTTTATTGCAATAACGGATCACAAATCCAAAATGCCATAATTGTGTGGTTTACAATATCCCGAAACATATGTCTGCGTTTTAATGCTCATTTGTGCTTTAATTTAACGTGAAATTATATTTCTATAAAACTTCTTGTTTGTAGATATTGACGAATGTGCTAACGTGGAAAGCAAACCATGCCAGCACTTTTGCCACAACACTCCTGGAAGTTATAAATGTTCATGCTCCCCAGGTTATAAGTTGGTTGATGGAACTATGTGTGAGGGTAAGTTAATTATCGATGCAATCTTAAATTACTTTGAAGAAAAACGAATTTTCTGTCCCTACACGATTAAAAATATTAAATTGAAACAAACTTTGAGTTTTCTTATAATGTGTATATGTAATAACAGGATATATATATATATCTAAAGTAACATGGAGTAAGTACTGGATCTGAAAAGTAATTGTGCTTTGTAACGTAAGTACTCTATAGACTTTTTTTATTTACGCCAAGATCACTATTTCTGAAATACTGCTTTTTTAACTTTCAATGTTACAAATAAATAAATAAATAAATGAATGAACAACAACAACAATAATAGTAATAGTAATAATGATGATGACGATAATAATAATAGCAAAATTAATAAAAGAAAATAAATAAAAGGGAAAATATTGTTAACTTTAAATCAACTGTTTTTATTACTTAGCAAATTAATACAGGGAAATACATTTATGTTAACTAAAAATTACCCATTTCAAACTGAAATTGATAAGCTAGTTCACTTTTTACTTTCTTCTTCTAAGTTGAGGATAAAAACCTATTTTATAGTTCTTTCATTTTTACTAATATATTTGAGAGTTGGAAAAAAATGTTCAAAGTGTATTGATGGGAATTAGAAATTATCTACCTTCAAAGAAAAATTCATTAATTTTTGTTGACATGCGTCATTTTTCTTAATATAAATAACATTACAATGATGAACAGCCTATTTTACGATTCTTTAATTTTTACTATATATTTAAGACAGTTCTCTTAGTTAAAACTACTGTGCAAAATGTATCAATGTTGTTTAGAAATATCTACTCCAAAAGTAAATTTATTAATTTTTTATATGAGTTATTTTTCTTAAGATAATAATATTACAATGATGAATAGCTTATTTTATGATTCTTTAATTTTTGCTATGCATTTGAAACCGTTCCCTTGGTTAAAAATTGCAAAATACATGAATGTTAATTAGAAATCATCTACTCCAAAGAGCAATTTATTAAATTTTATTGACATGAGTTTTTTTTTTAATATAATAATATAACTCGTGCAATAAGGCACAGCAGTGTTCATTCAAATTCAAATGTTTCAAATTAAAACCAAGAAGCTTCACGATTCTTCAGTTTTTCCTAATCTTTGACCTTTGACATTATAAAATGAACGTGGCCTAATGTCTTATTGTTATGATTATAAAATTTTATGGTTTAAAACTCTAATTAAATAAACTTGTAAAGCTTACCATTTATACCATAATATTTCATATATCATATTTTACGGAGCATTAGAAATACTTTTTCACTACAAGAAATCACCGACAAATTCAGGTGCGCCTTATGTTCGAAACTGATTCTAAGATGTCACATGTTTGATTCCAAATTCCCTCCGATCTTAAAAATGGATGTATATTTTACGCCATAGGGAACTGATCACTATTTGCTCACATGGGATGTTAATTCCGTTTCGTAAATTCATAAAAGTTACTTTTTAGCTTTGCTTTGTAATTTATTTTAAAAAAAAAAGTTTTTCGTAAAATTGCTTAAAAATTAAGGTGCTTTTTGTTGTCCGTCACACTATTAACAGCCTGGCTTTCAACAGACAAAAATCAAGTAAAAAAACATTATCATTGACAGATATTTTCTTGTTCGGGTTTTGAAAATAAAACCAAGATTTGATTGAGTATGTCAAATGTTAATTTTTGCATACCTCTAGGATATTAGCAGAACTTAGAGGTAACATGTAAAACGTAACATGTAATAAGTGAAATAATAAGCATGTGATTCATTGATTTCGTTCTCATTTTGCTTTAATTTAGCCAAAAGACAGAAAGGTTCTTATACTTTAAAAGCGGACAAATACTGAAATTGACTTTCTTTTCCTGCTGTCGCTAAAGTCAGCTGTTTGGTCACGGAACATGCATAATCAGGGAACTTGGTAAGAGAACATTTTAAGAAACCAAAAGACCGTGAAAGTACAAGGCCTTCGTAATACTTATACTACGCTAAAAGATTCATTTCCAATCAAGTAAACTAAGAACCAATACATTTTATTTTGAAAAGCCTTGGATTGCCTTGCTTTATAGCATGACTATGGCCCCGGGTCGGTAAAGCAGGTAGGCAAAGCTCTGCCAGCCCAGCCCCTATGGCTGGTGCTGGTTGTCAGTTTGTCAGAGAGTTTGTGGGGAGACATGGAGGATAGCGCTGCAGCCGCATCCCCTTCTACAGGGGGATAGTCCGTGAAGGCCTCGATGCTATATACGGTATGGCTGTAGTTGCGTTTCGTACCCAGTGTTAGCTTCGCCCTGCGGTGGCGGGCGTAGAATAGCGCCGACGTAGCTATGCGTGTCGTAAGAGGCGACTAAAATAGCAACATCCGATCCGGGTGACGTAAGGCTTGCTTTGTAGCATGACTATGGCCCCGGGTCGGTAAAGCAGGTCGGCAAAGCTCCAAAGCTCTGTCAGCCCAGCCCTTTATGGCTGGTGCTGGTTTGTCAACTGTCAGAGTTTGTGGGAAGTGCGAAGGAGGACAGCGCCACGGTCGCACCCCCTCATACTGGGGGGTAGTCTGAGAACACCGAAAAGGTTCAGTCAGTATGGCCGTGGTTTGCATTCGATACTCAGTGTTAGCGTCCAGTACCTGTTTGTGTCTCCGCTTCTCAAATCAACTGCAAAGTTCAGCTATATAGAGTAACAAATTTCTAAAGCTACTGTGGTATTTCTATATAAAGTATTTTTGAAGCGTTGAAACGATAAATTATTTTTATGAACTCCCCCAAAGGGTGTTACTCACACCAAACATTAAACAATAAATGATACAATTAATTGAACTCTATGCTAATGTTGAGTAAATTTTATTTTTTTACATTATTTATTGTTAAAATTAATTGATTTGAAAACTAAATTTGAAACTTTCTGCGTCTTATAAATTGTGTACCATGCTTGAATAAAAAAAATAGTTCATTTTTTTATAAACTGCACAGTTTTAATGCAATAATAGAATTGAATGAAAGTTTCAATTTTCCGTATTTTTTTACATGCGAGTTACGAAGTTAAAAATCTGTTTTAAAACATTTTTTTCATTTTTATGCTTTTTTTCCTAGCAAAGTTTCCAGTTTTGTGTTTCTATTTTAGATATCGATGAATGTGCAAATGAGGGGAGAAATCCGTGCCAGCACTTTTGCCACAACACGCCAGGAAGTTTTGAATGCTCGTGCTCACGAGGCTTTATTTTGGTTTACGATACAAAGTGTGAAGGTATAGTAATTTTAACAGTAAAGTCATAAGTTTAGTCTAGGGATCATTCCATGTCAAGTGGACGTGTGGTCTCCATCACCAATCGAATTGACGAAACTTTGTGAAGAGCTTTTTTTAGTATCAACGAAACTAACTTTGGAAATCAGATCATTCAAAGTTTGGGCTCAAAAAATTCGGGAGTGCCACGACACTCCCAAATTTTTTGGTGATGAACAATTGAACCAGTACAATTTCGTTCGTCTTCAAAATCAAGGCAAACATGGTCACACATGTCGGCATTCAGAATGTTAACGAAAAGGTTGACAGGATGAGAGTTTATACGCATTAAATGAGAACAGTTAGATTCCAGATAGTTTAAATTAATTTTCCTATGTCCCCCAGATATCGGAAATAAAACTAAAAGAATCACCACGCCCTACCAAGCTGGTTGGTTTGGCATCGCAAGTGGCAATTGCATACATAGATAAAAAATACCTTTGTGACCCTGAAACACGCAAAGAATTTTTTTTTACTCCATTTACACTTTAAAACGTTTATGATCTTATAAATTATTTCCTCACACAGTTCAAAAGTTTTATATGTTAGCTGATGTTATTCTCACTAACTACCACATAGGCACTAAAGGCAGTTTACCACAATAGAGTTAACATTAAAATGCCCGCTTTAATAGTAGTAATAGGTAGTAATTAATTTGGAGCGGAAATAAAATGTTTTTGTAATGTATTCATATTGTATTAATGGTACGATTTTTTTGTAACAACTTCAATGAGAAGTAAACCTTTTATTGTTACATGTAGAAAGTACAGTCATACATTTTGTACGGTAGATAGGGACCACGCAAAATAAATCTCACTAAGAAAATATGCCAATAATTTACGAAATAGCAAGAAACCCTTTTTCAAACAAAATTAATAATAAAAAATATTTTACATAGGAAAATTTTCGACACTTCAGTTTATCATTTAAACGTGGAGAAATATTCAAAATGCACATAATTTAACACTACTCGTAGTATAGTCCAAAAGTCACATCTTCCTCTGACAAACTGATCCCAACATAGCTTTCTTCACTTGCAGATATTAGATTTGAATATTTTTCAGTGATTCATGAGTAGTCTGTATAGGTATTAATTTAGCCACGCGTCAAAAACGCTACGCGTTTGTAAATATAAATGAAAGTTTTCATAACACAAATGATACGTTTTTGTGTTATGAAAGCTTAATTACGCATTATAAGTGTTATATTACTTCTATTTACCAAATATCAGAGTAAAATTACTAACTTATACAATACACAAACAGCAGGGACATATGTTGCTTTTTGCATCAAAATAACTTCTTGTCTTTGTTAATATGTGTGAAATTTTTTTTCGCTTTATTTTCAGGATGCAGGAAAAACTCTTATTGGTCGGATGCATATAATACGTGCTTTGAATGTCCTAAAAATTCTTATACAGAAACTGAGGGGAAAACCTCAATTTTCGATTGCAGATGCCGTGTTGGTTTCGAAGGAGACCCGTCTCGAAATATCCCATGCCAAGGTACATGTTAATTATTAATGAAACAACAAAAGTAGGAAATCGTCAGTTTATTGTTTTTTAATTTTTGTATTTTAGTGATTGTTGTCGAAAAAGAGTTGAAACTGAGGGTAAAATTTTCGTAAAGTACATCGTAAAAAATTCTAGTTCAATCTTTCCCCCAAAAAGAGAAAAAAAAATGGTGAAATTTAGTTGTAACCAATCTTTGGCACTAAAATTGAACCGTTATAATGATCCTAGTTTCACATTCATGGTGAAACTAGGCGAAACTACACCATTATGATGGTTCAACTTAGTACCAAATGTAGGTTGCAGCTACATTTCACCATTTTTTTGGTGAAAGGTTAAACTAGAATTTTTTTATGGTGGCAGAATAATGTTTTACTGTGTGCCGCTGCTTTTGGTTTTCCCCCAATCACCCAGGTACCAGTTTGTACAAGGGTAGGAGGAGTACTCGTAATGACTTCATTAATTTAGGGTACTGAAGGACCAAGCAGGCCAGTGCCTAACCATCTACGGTTTGAAGCGTTGAAATTCACTCCTAAAAAACATAGCTTCAAATACAAGCTTCAAAATACAAGCAGATCATGACTTTTGTTTTATTAATGAAAATAATGTTAGATAATACTTCAACTTCTATGATTGGGGAACCGAGCAAAAAATGTTAAACAATTTCTTCTTATTCAAGGATATGCATAACATACATACTTACATTTAAATACATATGTATTTCATGTATGTATATCTGTATGTATGTGCCTATGGACCGTCAAGTTTAAACATAGTTAAAAAAACCAGTTGCCTTTGAATCATGTAAAAACATGGAAATTAAATAAATAAGCAAATAAATAAGAACATTTACAAAACTCGGCATTTGATTATATTTTTTATCGAGAGATTTGACACAAAAAAGTTTAGTTTTTACACAAAATAAGGTACAAAATGTTTATTTTCATCAAAAGAATATGTTTTTGCTAGCAAATTAATACTATTATTAATTCTAGCTACGATTTCTTTCTAATTATTTCAAAAGAACGTTGTGTTAAAAACACAACAATCTTGTTAAAGGAATTTAAATTTTTTTCTTTGACAACGAACTTTTAAAAGTTCTTAGCAACAAATATTGGTCCAATGATTTAATTTCAAAACACGAAAACTAAAACTACTACAGTATTGCTTTTGAGTAAAACCCCAGAAAAATTAATGAACATATTTTTGAAATACTTGGTCGTTATATAGCATATTTTAAATATTCTTTTTCAGATATCGATGAATGTGCTCTACAAAATTTTGGTTGTTCCGACAAATGCATCAACATACCCGGAAGTGTTTACTGTTCCTGTCCTCTTGGATATGAACTGCAGTCAGATAATAAAACTTGCACTGGTAAATAAATTCACTTCTTTCTTGTAATGCTACTACTGCAAAAAAAATTGAATGGCCTTGTGTGATATTCATCGCTTTTGATGTAGCTGTGTTTAGTTTGGGATATGATTTCAAAAGAACAAAAACTCTCCTGCGATTTCTTTTCCCACTATTTCTGCGTTACGTCTGCGAACAGAACCGTTTGGAGCATCTCATGTTTCGAGAACATATTATTCGAAACTGATTAATTTTCACTACATTTAGCAGCCGAATTTCGCATTTGTTTCCAAGACGTTTTCCCCTCAACGACAACATAATATAAAATGGCAAAAAGTCAAAGTGAATACGAGAAAAAAAGACAGGTTTGTTCAAAACTGCACTACCTTACTTTCTAGTGTACAAGCACCGAATTTCTCAAAGAAGTTACTTTTCTCTCTCTGTCATTTAACTAGATTTCTGAATTGTATATAAAACACAACATTTTAACGATTAACATACCTAATATCAACACAAAATAAGTCTCACATTGAGATTCCTGAAATCGCCTTTTTAAAATAAGTTGGTGAATGAAGAATTTGTAAAATTACACTACTACTACATATTAAAGCACAATGTTTGTAATAACACAAAATGTGATCATTTAAAAATAACTAGATTTAACAAAATAGGATATGCGAAATCAATATTTAAATTATTTCATTTATGTATAAAACATTATTAATTGCGATACTTATGTAGAAGAGTTGTTAAGATTTAATGTAATTTAGAAATTTAAATATTCGCTTATTATAAATTTAAACTTGAATATTCTTTTTATGCTGAAAACCAGCTCTGTGGCATTGTAATGCAAGTTTTCAGTTAAAGCAATTAATAACTTGCGTGTCGATCCAATTCCTTTACCAGTTGTAGTCACATGATACCACATCAACTTTTGTGTCTATGCATTTCTATATATATATATATATAACTTTTCAAAATACTAAGGTACAAAATTTCATAATTTTGCAAAAGTATTGTGTTCATTTTGGAATTACTTTTTGTTCCTCAATTTATCAATAGATATCAATGAATGCGAAATCAACAATGGAGGTTGTCAAGACAAGTGCCTCAACACTGTTGGAAGTTACAGTTGCAGCTGTGGAAGCGGATATATCGCCTCAAAAACAAATCAATATTTATGTGATGGTATTTGAATTGATTCAAAATTTCAATATATATTATACTAAATTTTAGGTATTTTTGATTTATTTCTTAAAATGAAATGTATTCTAAATGCAAAACATTGAAATTTGAATACTTGAAAATAAATGAACCTTAGTTTTCGCAGCACTAATAAATTGTGCATACTTTTGTGCAGGCTAAACTCAAATATACGGTATATCATGCAATTTAGTATGGCTTATCGATAAAAATCCTTACACTTGTTCTGAAGTAATAAGGAACTTACAGTACCGATTGTTTCCTATCACAATTATACTAAACAAGAAGTTTGCTTAGAGCTTAAAGGGAGTCCGGCACCATACAAATAGATACAAATTTTAAAAAGCTTTTTCATTTTAATTCAGATGAAATGCACAAAAAACAAAGCGAGAGAAGCATTTTAAGTTTTCGGTTTGCAATATCTTTACCAAAAGTTCAAGTATGGAACCATTTTTTTTTCAGTTACAGTCACTTTGAATTTCCTTCCTCTCGCTTATTTTATTTTTAAAAATAAAGATGTAGCTTATATTCAGCACAGTTTCGGTTTCGGAATGAAAAGGTGGAAAATAGCACCTGAATAAAATCAATGATAAATCAATAAATATTGCTACAATTTTTCTGAAATTTTCAGGGAACAATTTTGAAGATTTATTTTACTATTTAAGCCAATAAGAAAAATTTCGTTTTTTTTTTTCGACATTTTTGAGTGCTGACTCTCATTAACAAGTCTACATTTCTGTACTATAACACGTAGTTTTTTACAACTGTTTGAAATATTTGTCTTCCTTTTCAGTTTATGAACTTTTATTGATCTGTTGAAATAACTATTATAAAATAGAGAGCCATTATCATGTTTACGACATTTATTCCGTTAGTTGATTAGTATCAAATCTCGACAGATTCTAACTCTAGTATTGGAGGAAAGGGGATGCTGCAAATAAAAATTATGAGGAAGTTTTACATCGGAAAAAAGTAATTTCATAAAAATAAATTCATCTTATCACTCCCCCCCCCCCGCTTTTTTTTTCTTTCTTTCTTTTCTTTTCTTTTCTTCTTTGTAAACTTTCATTTTTTAACGTCGAGTAAGAATTTGAATTTAACGAGTTCAATTTACCGCTAAGCAAAATATTTTTGTATTTCGCTCGTAGCATTCTCTTTTTTTCCTTTTCTTTTTTCTGTTTTATCATTTACATATTTGAAAATATTTGAAAGTTTTGCCTTTAAAAACAAATACTTTTGGCCAAAGTTTAGGGTCACTTCGTTGGACAAGAGAAATTCATGTCCTGCGTGTGACAAATACATTTTATTAAGAAATATAATAATTTTAAAAAGGTACTGGAAAAAAATAGCTTTAAAAATCACACGCATGTGTGATAACTTCAGCAAAAAATGTTTGCTCCTTATTTTTTTAATGAAACGTCACGTGTGGAACACTTTCGTAAAGTTGTCTTTTATTTTATCGTTGGTTTTTTCAAATGAAAAATATAATTTCTTTTGTGCACACTAATGCTGTATACTTTTGATCTATTCGATAGAAAAAATGATTAACATATAATGCAGCTGAAAAGAATAATTTATTTTCACATTCTGTCATAAGTTCTGTTGCTTCTTATGGTTAAAATATGTTTCGAACATTATTTTGCTTCTCCTGATCACGTATTAAATCTTGTACTTTCAGACATTGACGAGTGTGCAATATACAATGGAGGATGTTCTGACATTTGCGTTAATTTCCCTGGAGGATATTTTTGTTCTTGTAAGACTGGATTTCGATTGGACAGCTCTGAAAAGAGTTGTAGAGGTAAGAATTAATATTATTTTAAAAAAAGATTAGCCTAAAACTGTACAATTCTCTACAAAATGTCGCCATAAGCGGAGCGATGTTATAACTGGAATCACTTAAAATAACAGAACTGAACAATAAGATATAGTGCAGCCGAATTTACAAATAAATTAATAATTTGATTGTTAATTAGATTCAATAACATAATTTTCCGTTATTGAATTGTAACAAGGCTAAAATCTTTGTAAAAATTAATAGTTTAATTCACCGTAAATTAGCATACAAGACGTGTTTCCTTACTTCTGTCATTACAGTTTAAAATGACATTTATTTATTTCTTTTCTTTTTCTTTCTTTCTTTCTTTTCAATATTTTTTTTCTTGTGTTAAACGTCAAAATCGTTTTGCCTAGTTTCTCTCCCCCCTTCTCTCTAATCGAAGAAAAATATTTATCTATCTCCAACATCTTTATGGTGAGCATATAAATGTTATAGTATATAAAGGTCATGAGTACCTCTCGTATTTATTTGGAAGCATTACACCCATTCCACTTTCAGTTTCTGAATGGGATTTTTTCTATTTGCCGTACTTCAGAAGCAATATCGGAAATCGTTGATTTATCTGCAGTACATCAAAGTTATTCAATATCAACATGTATCTGATGTGCTTTTTTTTTCAATTTAAAAGATTCCCAAAAAGAAAAGAAAGCGGAATGTCTTTTTGATTCCTCAGATCAATCGTGAAGAGGCTCAAGTGCAGAGTGACCTTTGTTGAAAATATAATCTGAAGCAAAAGTGATATCTATCTGAATATCTAGTCGGGGCTCAGTCTTTATCGAGCCCTGCTTTTAGCTGTTACGCAACCTCGTCGAGTGTGGTAGTTGTAATGCACTAGGGAAAAAAGCAAGGATGTCTACTACGCCATAAATAATTTTCTTTTATCTTAGAATTTAGGCAAAAGAAAAGTTTGAAATTGAATTCGACAGCTTGTGTTATATCAAAACGACTTGCTTAAAAAATAAATGAAATAATACTATTTACTTTAAATTGGTATTGAGTCAATTCGTGTAAAAATGTTCGTGCAAAAACAGAATTAGGTGGCATCGTACTGTCTCGATACTTTTGCTCATACGTGTGGATTTTATCAAAATAGTTATGAAAAGAAACCATAATGATGCTTATTTTGGGTTCAGCTGCTTTATTTTGATATTTGTTTCTCTTAAGATTGTTCGAAGGCAGTAAAAATGAAACGCGCTACTTTGTCTTAAAAATCTAAACACCCAAGATTTCCTTTTAACCTCTATGTAGAAGATAATTTAATCCTTAATCAGCATCGATGTTATGATATAAAATCAATAAAAATACAAAGCAAATTTTAAAATGAAAAAAAAAAAAAATTTGCTGATGTTAAATACTTTTACTTTAACCAAAATGGGTGATGTCACACTTCCTAATACCCCCTCCCTCCCCCTTGTCACAAACTGTCACAATTTCTAGAACCCTCCTCCCCCTCGAAGCGTGACATCATTTATGAACGACCCCTAAGTTTTATCAACTGTATTGTTGTAAGGTGTGTAAACTTTTTGATAAGTAGAACCGTTATCCAGTTTATTATTTGAAGAAAAGCAAAAGAGTTTTTTTTTTTACAAATAAATGCAAAATTATGGACTGCTTTATTAATAGAAATGATATTTAAAAAAGATTATCTAAAGACATACAATATCTTCTTTGTACTTAGCTAAGGATCTGTGAGCCTGCATTAAGGTATAGGTATTGAACAGCACTTTTTAAGGAGCACTTTGTTCAAAAAAAATATAACTAAATTTTTCGATGGAGTAAGTAAAAATCGCAAAAATCTAGCATTAAAAGAAATACTTCCTTGGAGTTTATAAAACGGTGAATTATTTGCATAAATTTTAAGATTTTTTTTAAGAACTTAAAAATTGATAAAAAATGTTTTTTTTTATATTTATCAGGAATAAAAATACCACCGAAATAACGTACTGACCTAGGAAATATAACAAATTTTGAGAATATGTTCAAAACGAATTATTAAAACAAAAAGGCTGCCAAAATAACGTACAAACTAATTGGATATCCCAAAATTTTGAGGATATGTGAAAAACAAATTATTTTAGAGCACTTCAAGTATTTTTTTTTTTTTTTTGTAATATTTTCAGTAAATTTACTACGATATTTAAACAGCAAACCATAATTTATAAAATGTTTCCAAAGATTTTATTATGATCTTTTTTCTTTTTTTTTTTTTCTTTCTTTTTTTTTTTATGCAGAGATATACCCTGAAAATTAATACCTAGACAAAATTTGCGAAGTAGGATGAGAAAAACTGTGTTATTATTTTTGAAGTGCGTAATTTTTGCATTAAATTCCTTTTAGTAAAAATATTTATTAAGTTTAGACATTTTTCTATATGTTAGGTGCATGCAAAGAGTAAACACACAACAATAGTAAGCTATAAAGGTTTTATTAAGCAAAAAAAATATATTTATCTAAAAAATTCAAGCACAAAAATTGCGGAATTCAGATAAAAATAATCATTTCAACATGATAGGATAACTCAAAGCATGTTCTTTAAACTGCTTTTAGGAGGAATGAGCTACTGCATTTGTATTTCCAGGTAGAACAAAATATACTGATTTCAAAAAACCAGTGTATTTTTATTAATAAATTCCTTCAAAAACATAATTTTTCAAAATTTTGACTAAATTTCACTTTGAAAATAAATGCAACTTATAATGACTTTTACAGCTAAACAACCTAGCACAGTAATTAAAGATGTGAAACAATACCTACGTTATTTATGAATGGCAATTTTTGCTCCTTTCAATTATTGAATCTATATTTTTTCCCAATATTCATCTATTTTTAGCTATTACTTGTCCCGATGTACCAACACCTCATTTTTCCCAAAAACGCTGTAAGCAAGGAAGTAACAAGATAGTCAATGGGAAAAATCATCCTGTAAATACTACTTGCAACTTTAAATGCTTAAAGGGTTTCAAGGAAAACGTCAACGGAAATATAAAATGCGAGGAAGGTGGTCAATGGAACGGAACAGTCCCTCAATGCATAGGTAAGCATGACATAAATAAAAAGGAAACACCCTTTAATTTAAGTTTCCTATATGTGCTTCTCCTCTAAAAAGTAAAAGCACATATAACAAACTAGAAAATATATTTGCAGAAGATTAATTTTCAATTTGCAACATTGATTGTAATGTTAAGCTTAAAATTAATGATTGTAAAACATCTTTTTCCGTATTTTCAACTACACATTAATAAAAATTAACAATCTTAAATTGGTTTTGCTATAGGTTTATATTGCTTTCTTAATGCACATATTAACTTTAATACATGCATACATACATACATACATATGCATACAACGTCTAGAGTAACTTGTTGGAGAACTTTCTGAGCGCCGTTTTTCAAATAAAAAAATATTAGATCAAAATCGTCAATTTTGGAAAAAAAAAAAGGATGCTGTTATTTGAAAAATAAAGAAAAAAAAACTGAATAAATTGTTTATTTATTAAATGTTTAAAAGGTTTTAAAGATATATATGATCTGAAATATGCAGTTACATTTTAATAGCATAAAAGGTAATTTGACAGTAAATGAAAACTTAGTAGTGTTATTTTTTTTTTTTTTTTTTAAGGTTTCAAAAGATTTTTTTTTTTTTGGGGGGGGGGGGATAAATTAACCCCAGAAGCTTTATCTGATACCTGAATGATAATTTTGATAATGTAAGTTTCTTCTAAAATGCAAAAAACAGAAATAGTTATATCTGTGAAAGTTCCAGTTTATCTTCTAAAATAATAAAATTATGTTGGGGAATGTAGATAATTTTTTTAATGCGAATTGCTTTTATTAAAATTATTTACTTATTTTATAGAAGGAAAATGAAATGTATATTTGTAGGAAATGATTTGACTTGTTTCAATCATTGTAGTATGTGTAGATTTTAAAGTAAGGTGGTGTTCAGTCACTGGTCGGAGAAATGGAAGAGTAACAGTGAATGAACATATGTTCTTTCATTAGTACTGATGCTTTATATTGCTATTTCTAATGGATAAACAGAGGGCACTGACGGATCACGAAGATAGGGGCCGTCCAACAACTCAGAAGGCATCGTACATTCAGTATCTGACGGATTTTTAAGTCTCCGGTATTCGACCGAATTTTAAATACCCAGAATCCTATTAATTTTAAATATCTGGTATCCGACGAATGTTTGAATAACCAGTATCCGATCGAATTTTAAACATCCGAGATCCAACCGATTTTTGAACAATCGGAATCCGGCCGATTTTTAAATATCCGGTATACGACCGATTTTTAAGTAATCGGTTACTGATCGATTTTTACATATCCAGGTTCCGACAGCTTTTTAAGTATCCGGAATCCTACCGATTTTTTAATAATCGGTATCTGACCGATTTTCAAATATCAAGAATCCGACCGCTTTTGAAATACCCGGTATACGAAGGATTTTCAAATATCTGGAATCGACCAATTTTTAAATATCCGGACTCCGACCAATTTTCAAAAAACCGCGGAATCCGACCAATTTCTAAATATTCGTTACCCGAACATTTTTAAACATCCGTTATCCAACTGATTTTCAAATATCGGCAATCCGAATATCTGAAAATAATATCGGATGCATCCCAAATCCTAATCTTAGTCTCATACCCCTCTTGCACCCCTTCCCAAAGCGAAATCTACTGAAGCTTAAATAAAATTTTAGGTGTTCATTTACTGGGCAATTTTGCGCTCATTCACTGGGTTGTTGTACCAGTTTTTTTTTTTCGAACACCCGAAGCAAAATTGAATGGTACCGTTTTAGCTCTCCAGCTTTTTTCTAAATAATTACTTACATCTATAAAAATATTTTTAGTGTCGTATATCAAATGTGACAATTTTCAAATGTATTATGAATTTTTAAAAATGAAATTGTCTTTAAGTGTTCATTCACTGATCGAGCTACCCTATTAAGAGTCCAATTTAGCACTATATACTTAGTTATTGTTTTGCAGTTAGACATTTTAAATGTTTTGTTAGGTTGTTTACACTTAAAATTTTTGTCAATGTTCTTATCTTCATAGCTTTGTCATGTCCGCCTCTGAAAGCTCCTGAACATGGCAGTGTTCACCCTAAATCATGCCTCAAAGGCACATCGTCCGTAAAAGAGAAATGCACTTATACTTGCAGAAGAGGCTATCGATTAAAAGCCAAGAATCCCGTCGTGAGATGTCTCAACAATGCTACATGGTCGAGCTCAAATGAAACTGTTACATGTGTTCGCGGTAAGCTATCCTGACTAAATAATTTAATGTTGTTTGCACTACAAGCAGTACCAAATTAACTATCAGTTTTTTAAGATGTATCATTTTGAAAGAGAGAAAAAGAATATCATGTTTCATGTCAGGCTTGCTAGATTCTCTATATTGTTTAGTTTTAGTACACGTAGAAAATACGTGTAATAAAACTATACAGAAAGAGATTATTAATGAGGGCAGATTCAACTTTCCTTCTGAAAATTCTTTTCGGTGGAATGACATTTAAAAATAATTCTCTGGGACAATTTTCACACATTAAACTTCAGCACTGGCCTTACGTTTTCAACCTTTTGGAAATGTTTAATATACAATGACAAAGCTCTAACCGTTAAATTTTACAATATACTCGTATATTACACATTTGCCACAAATCCCCGTGAAAAAAAAATCAAAAGCCACACTAAGAGATGGAAAAGAAATGGGCTATCAACATTTAGTGTGTGTGTACTAAATTACGATGCAAGATGTAAGGATCAAGACATATTAAGGCAGAGTTAATTTTTTCGAAGAGAATGAACGAGATTAAAACGTTTTGTTTTGTAACGGAGTATCAGAATGTCTTTTTTGCAACAGACAAAAAAGTTGTAAATGTAATGTCCCCGTATAAAGAGGTAGTTAGAGACGAAATAGAAGGATCTGTTTTGCATGAAAGTTACGTACAAATTTTATCATATTGCCTGAACTCAATTACCTATCCGGGTAGACGTCAGTTTGTCATTTCAACAATGGTGGATACTGAATTTTCCTGCAAGGAAGCACTTTCTCTGTGATTTTACACATCTCCTGGAAAATTTTCTGGCAAGGGGTAAAAATTATAAAGTTTTAGTTCGTCATCTTTACAATCTAAATAATGATTGACTCAGGGGGCAAATAATAACTTCCCCATAACTTCCCCTCTGTACCTGCCCCTGTATTTCAAACATAATAATGTTTCGTCAGTTAACAACAGCACAATACACTTCAATATGAATGAACAGCAAGTAACTGAACTTAGCAACTGATGTACGTTTTTCAATTATGAAAAGTGTTCAGTAAAAAATAAATTTACTAAAAATATACACGAATGTTTCCTTTTCAGTAAAAACTAATCCATTTATTACATGCCCGAGTGATATCAGTGTCGATTTGCAACCTCTGGAACATTCTGCAAACGTAACTGTACCTGAACCTGATACTGACTGGAAAGACTATGATATCATACCGAAATGGGTAAATGTTGGCACGCCTACAGCCTTCCCAGCTGGAATGACTGATGTCATATTTTCTTTAAAGAACGAGAATAAGAAAAGAATTTCTGAATGCATTCTTACTGTGAATGTTGTAGGTAAGTGCTTGGAACATTTATACGTAGTAGATAAAAAAAACAACTTCAGAGGTGTTTTTCAGGAATTATACTGCGTGTTTAGACTACAGAAATATAAGCCTAATTTCAATTAATGCATATAAATGTACATGTCATATTACATTCAAGGAACCCAAAAAAGTTTATAAAAAGTAAAAACAGCTTGGAAACACGTCTAACAAGCGGAAACCATTTCATGTCTGACGGTATTTCTACTCTATCGTAGAAGCAGCGTAGTAATGCATCAAAGTAATGTAAGTACTGATTGCGTGGACTAGTAAAGCATATAACGTGGGCTGATTTGTAAGTTAAGTGTGCTTGTCCAATATAAAATATAATTTTTTTAAACATTTGTCTTACCTTCTTTAAGATTACAATTATGCGGGCGTCACTGCTTTGCCTTCCTCTTCGTATCAATAAGCCAAATAAATCAATGCAACCTTATGAACTATAAGACTACGTCTGAGAGCTGTTCTGTAGTATTTTGTAATTAATATATGCTCCTATGATTTATAAGATTTAAAATATGATACTCTGTACGCATTTTTAAATCTTTTACTTTAATTTTAAAACCAGATAATGAGCCACCAATATTTTATCAGTGCCCGGACTCATTTGAAGTAGAAAATGCAAACGCATATGGAGTGCCTGTTTCATGGGAAGAACCAATAATATTTGACAATGTTGAAATCGAGTCTATTGATAGCAATGTGGTAAGATTATTACATTTTTACGTTTTATTTTTAAATATTTTTATCAGTACGTATACCGGGTAAAAAAATTAAAAAAAAAAATAATAAATGTCTAATAAAAAGGGAAAAAGTTTTTAGTTTATCGAAAACATAGTAATGTCCAAATCCTAAATTATATCTAAAACTTAATTTTTGCATAATACATGTCAACTTTCCTTTAATAGAGGCAGCAACGTACAACCGTTGGACGAATAATCTTAGGGAAATATTCTTTTGTTTCTAACGTACTAGTAAATGCGGATTTAAACAAATAACTATAAACGTATTATATTGTCTTTCAAATCTCTTTTCATGCGTAAAATAATTAATATGTAAGTGTAACATAGTAAGAATGTAATAATTTAAGCTTTCATCTATTTCTCGTCACCCCCTTTTTTTTAGAAACCAAATTCAACGCTAACTCCAGGGATTCATATTATTGAATACATAGCAAGAGATGAAGCAGGAAATATAGCTACTTGTTCTTTTCAAATTAACGTTACCAGTGAGTATGTGAAATTTTACCAAATATTAATTTTTTAATATCTCTTGACTAAAGTAATGTATTTTCCAGAAAATAAGTACTTCTCTATAAACAAAGAAAGAAAGAAAAAACAACTGATTCATTTAACAAACTACTAATTATACTAAATTTGCTTTAAAATTTTTCGGTTCTATTAAACAATTTTCTCGTGACACATTTTAGAAATTGTTTTACAATACCCTGAATATGAGTCAAATTGCAATTAATAATAGCGCTTCTTTGGAAGTATTCCAAGCCAATGTCACCTTTTTTTCACTTCTCTCGAATAAACTCGGCGAGCCGCAGGCAGCGCGTGCGTCGTATTCTGAGTATCGCTACTTTGTTGTTCTTAGGCATTGCTGTTTTATTTTCTCCTATGGCGACTTGTAATTTATATCTATCTATATAATATATATAATGTAGATTATATCATGTATATACTATAAATATAGGGGGGAGGGGTGTATTGCATATTGCAGCTTGCTACTACTTTGTTGTTCTTATTAGGCATTGCTGTTTTATTTTCCCCTATGGTGACTTGTAATTTATATCTATCTATATAATATATATAATGTAGAATGTAGATTATATCATGTATATACTATAAATATATGGGGGAAGGGGTGTATTGCATATTGCAGCTTGCACAATTGCTTCGTTGTTAGTCTTAAGGGTAATTTTACGTAACAATCTGCAGAATTGTTGTCAGGACACGATTTTTTTTTCGTATGAATTCACTCTTTAGAGAGAATGAAGAGAGAGAATCTTACAGCTCCCTTTCCACAATTACTTTGTTTTTTCGTAAAAAGGTGCACATATGTTTTGTTCAAAAGTAATTGCTTTAAGCGAGAAAAAGGAATTTCTGAAACAAATTAGTGTTCAAAAGAAAACAAACTAGAGTTCAAAACCAAATTCCACTAGTCGACGACTAGTAGAATTTTTAATGTTATAAATTCTTTTTTAGTACACTGCAAGGTAAGCTAGTTTATTTCTGCATAAACAGCTTGTTTATGTTACAAAAAAAAAAAAAAAAAAATTCAAAGTAGCTGCTTTAACTGGTGCCGAAAAGGAATAAGGTGCAATTTGATATCGTATCGCAAATGAAAGATGGCTCTTTTTTTTTTTTTTTTTGAAGACTACGACTAGAGATGTTTTGGTGGCCTGTGTAACAATGATTCTTAGCAATGCTGTCTTCCACAGAGTCCAGAGACGTGTCGTACTCATGCTGCGTGTAGTAAAAGTTTGGTGGTGTCTTTTGGATTTGTAGAAGTGAGGTCAGAAGTGGCAACTAGTAATTACTAGACGTGTTTACAAATTGCATTCTCTGACACTCAGCATGGACGACAACCCCAGAGCTGGTTTCGCAGCAATTGCGACAAAAACACAATTTTTGCCGTAAACAAATTGCGTACAAAATGGTTCTACGAACTTTGACTATATCTTTCTCTTGTTGCCAATCACTTACTTAATGGTAGTCATTTATTCCATTATATTAATGTGATATCCAAATTCCATCGCATTCTGTCTAAAATCAGCAAAAGTTTCATAGTTAATATTGTTTGTTTTGGTGCACAGATTCATACATCTTATTGCTTAAAATAATCACGAATGCTAGGTATATTATCGCTCTTTTGTACATTGGTATTGATTAAAATTAGTTACGACTGGGTTAATATGAATTTCCCAATGGTTAATTCTACACACATTCTTGTTTCATATCATCTATTGAACCCCTATATTTTGTTTCGATGAATTACACATTTAAAATCACTACAGTTGTAGACTTATGTCTCGTACATTTTTTGTGTATAGCCAATTATTGCAGTGATATGCAGGATCCGTTAAACGGCCAAGCCAATTGCATGGATTGGATGTTCGGCAAAATATGCGAGCCGACGTGCGACGAAGGATTCATGCGAAATCCTGAAGAGCTGTACTACATGTGCAACGAGACAGGAATCTGGTATCCAAGTGATACTATTTCAGAATGTTTAAGTACGTATTTTTTTATTATTATTTCTCTACTTTTTAATTTTTAATGCAGTACGGGAGATTGGGGTCATTTTAAATAGGGAACGGTTGAAATAATGCTAATTGGGGAGAGCATCATCGTTAGTGGGAATATTTCTAGAACAGGAAAAGCAGCTTACATGTAGGAGCAAATCGGTATTACCTGGCTTACTTCCAGTGTATAACGAGTGTGAGATTTTTTTTTCATGCAAAAATAAAGAGTCTCGTTGCTGTTTATGCGGGATTTAAAACCAAAACTATACTAATTAAGAATGCTATAGTTTTTTTTACGTAAGAAATCTCTTTATTAGAACTTTTAAATAATGCAATTATTTTTTTATACAATTTACTGTTTTTGGTTGCTATGAGGATGAATTTTTAAAAGATGTACCGGGTACGCTTCACACAATTCTTTCGGAGTCGGTTGAAACGTTTAACCGATTTTATTTCAACCGATCCCTTGAGCACTAAAGTATTTCCGCTCGTGAAACCTTACCACAAAGTACTGCCTAGGTTAGGAGTTCGTTTATTATTTCTTAAAGTATTTTGTTGAAAAGAAGTTTTTTTTCTTCCTATAATTGGGATCTGTGAGCATTCAATTTTATTCAAGATGTTTTATGTAACATATTAATGTTATTCCTTTCTTTAGTACTATCGATAATATAAATTTATGTGTAATTTTTACTTATTAAATAAGTACAGTCGAACCCGCTTAATTTAATATCGGTTTAAAGAATATCCAGCTTAATGTAATACATTTTCAATGTTGTGAACCATTGTATATTGTTCCTGTGATCCCGGATAATGAACTATCCCGTTTATTTGAACAATGTTTCGTGGCAACTCGGCTATTCCATTAAGCGCTTTTGGCCGTATGTAGTAACACAGTTCAGTGTTTCAACTCTTCCAACCGCCCCAGGCAAACGGCCGGCAGCTTTTCTGATTGTCGTAAATGGGATCCAGATACTTTTCGTATTCCAGACAAGTCCCTATAACCATGCTCATTTGTAGCTACATAGTTAAGGTACACTTCAGGTATAATATCAAGTATGATGATGTCAGACTATTGTCCCCACGAGCTTTGTCGAAAATAGTTCAACTATTTCCCATATCTGCTATACTAACCTTTGACAACCATGGTTCTATTTGTTATTCATGTGTAAAAGTAAATAATAGTTGTGGTAGTTGTAATGGTTATTTTGAAAACAAGTTGTTCAGTCTGTCTTAAAAATTATTTTTACCGTGTGATTAGTATTTAGTATATTTTACACATTGGTTTAAATCATAAGCGATTTTTATACTTACATTTTCCAAGAAGAAAAACTTACAAATTCATCAGATGTGAAATTCTAATAACTTCAGTATATTTTTAAGTATTATATTTATTATTTTGCCACTACAACCTACTGGTAAACTTACCTGTAAACCTGCTGGTAAAAAATTAGAGCAAAAAACGCAATGGAAAATTATGTGATTTCAAATCAGCCTGAGACGCTAAAATCGAGGGGAAGCGGGCGTAAAAACTAAGCCCTAAGAAGGGAACATTTCGTCACTGTCTGTGACTCTATCTTTAGCGAAAACTGCTATGAGTTTTGTTTTGTTGAAAATAGGTGAGATTAAGAAAAAAAGCCCTTTCATAATCTCCTCATCACCCATTTATTAGGTGTTTTGTTTTTCTTATTTTCTCTTTTTTTACTTTCATTTCATTTAAAAGTATTAATTAATGTTTGAATATAGCGGATCATCTTTCGTTGAAACAATTGTTCGTTATTTGATATTGTGTACTAAAACCCATTAAGAAAATATCAAAATTTCTCAATTAAATTGTTTTTGACAGAATTTCACGATCCAAAAAACTTTGCCTGTTATTAAAAAACACAGAAAGATTTATGTGCAGTGAGACAATATTAGCATTCTTTCAGTCTCTCCTATTTTTCCTTTCGCTATAAATATATTTGCAATATTGAGTACTGACAGTGTTTCTTTATTTAGAACATAGATTCCCATTTATTTTTAATAAAAGGGCATCAGCAAAATAGAAAAGCTGTTTAATTTGCTAACATCTGCTTCTTTTTAATTGATCAGAATGTACTATAACTTAATTTAAACATGTTTTTTACAATTTGGAAGATTTTTTCATAAAGTATATTTTTTACATTTTTAGTGGAATCACAAACTGACAAAGCACCATACATCATCAACAGCACTCAAGATGCGTTAATAAAACCTTGATGGAAGAATCATGTATTACAATAACAATAATAAACAATTAAACAAATGACATCATAAACAATATATTTTTCTCCATATAACCAATAAATTTATTGTGTGTTTTATAGTCTTGAAGAGGTTTTTATTTCCTCAATGACTGAGTTATTTATGAATGCTAATAAGTAATAGAAGTTACATTATGCAAATTTACGTGCACGATATGATTATAAAAAATTTTGATTTCATCCTTTTTTTCCCTTCAGTCTTGTAAAAATACTTCTCTCTTTTTCTGGATATAATCTGAAGAAGCATTGCACCAAAGTTAAAATTTTATTACATTTTTGAAATGCATAGGTAAATTGCTTGAGTAAGCAGTTAACAAAGGAAAATCTTTAGGAATTTTTTAAGAAAATACTAGCGAAATTCATTTTATAATAACAGTGCACTGCACACTACTATGATACTTGCCTTTCGTTGCTAGAGTTAGCAATTTAATGATAAAAAAAGCATTTATTTAGTTCTGAATTCTAGAAAAAATTTGAATATTGAAGGTTGTTTAATAAAATAGTGTTTGTCATTGTTGGATATGAAGATTCAAGTTTCCGGATGCAGACACACTTTGAAATTAACATATAGATGGCGCCACTACAATACGGGAAAATAATGATGAAAGAAAACTGCTTTGGGTTACAACAATTGACACAAAGATGGCGACACTAAAAGTTATAAACTGACGCTTTCTTATTTTCTCAAGCATCTGCAGGATTTTTCCGCAAAAGAAAAAGCTACGTTTTTCTTTCCCTTTTTTTTAATGCGTACGTTAGACCAAATAAGCATCTTTGTGAAATTAGATTTCAAGCAAATTTGTAATAAAAGGGAGAATAATGATTTAATAAAATTATTACTCGTTTTTATTTTGCTCTTTCCTGATTTTTACTTTCATTTATACATACTTCGTAGTTTTTTCGTGCAAAAAGTGTAGCAAAATGTTTTCTCAGAAGAGTGAAATATGTTTATGAACACCATTTCCTCGTGGGTACAATATCAAAAAGACGTAAATGCCTTAAAATAATTGATTTTTATTCTTTTAAAATACGTACTTCTAAAATAATCTAAATAAATCTTTTTTAAAATAATTTGAAACAATAGATGAATATTTATATGAAATTGTTATGTAATTCCAAAAAAAAAAAAAAAAAAGTATAAGAGACTTTTGTAAGATTTATAACGCCCAGAAGAGGGAGAAACGTGTCACTCTGTCACTGAAGTTAGTTGACAATATAAATAGAGGTATTTAATTCACGAACTGGCTAAAATAGATTTATACTTAAAAAAATATTTAACAAATATTTTCATTCTTATTTGCCACATTATTTTGGAAACCGATCGGGGTTTTTACCCTCAAAAATCAAGCATGTTTAACGCGCAATTGTATTGCTTTTTTTTTACTTTAACAAACGTTCATTTTTATTTCATTAATCATTTCTGTTATTCCTTAAACTTTGAAAATTAAACGTACCTTCCACGGTATCTACTGATTGAATTTTGCACAAGCTTCTATCAATTCACATAAGATTTAATATAGTGTGGTGAAAAAGAAATAAAAATAGAGAACGATAACAAACCTTCAAAAAAAAAAAAAAAACAATAACTCATGTCTTATATAGCATTGAAGTTAGGCTGCAACTTGTAAACAACTTTGAAGCTTCTTTTATAACCGTCAAAACATTCGAAAGATGACTTCAGAATTACAATTCATGAGATTTTCAGTAAGACGATGTTCACCAAGGCAACATTTCTCAAGATGCGCTGTGATGAACTACCTAAAATTTCAAATCTTCTTCTTTTTTCTTTTTTTTTTTTTTGGTCATTCATCAGAAGATTCTAACATTTTGGAAGCATCCGCGATCGAGTAACAAGTTTCTTTGTCTCAACGTCTGATCTTTTGCAAGGGATTAAGGTCATCAGAGTTATGGCGGAAAACTGACAAGTTTTTCTGTTTAGATCTAGTAACCGGCGGCTGTTTTTTTCATTTAAGTCTCGTGAAAAAATCGAGTAAACAATAATATACGAGCTTGCAAGGACGTTAAAGACTGTTGCTAACAGGTTACTTCTTTGCACATTAAATGCGTGTTTTTTCTTTTTTTTTTTTGAATGATTTTCGTCATTTTATACGACAAATTTATACGAGTGCGGTAAACCATTACTTGGATTACGTTTGTAAAGTTTCTAATTAAAAATGTAGCATAAAAGGATTCAATTTTATTTTTCCGAAAAATATTTTTCTAGATTGTTACCTATGTATTTCAAACATATCTAGAACAAAAGTTTTCGAAATTTTTCAGTCACGGAGCATCTTAGAAATTTATAATTCACCTTGCAATGTTATTTCGCAGCTATATGTTGTATCAAGTAATTAAAGAGAAAAATACATTGGCGATGCAAAGAAGTTCCTCCACTTAGGATTCGCAAGAGTTCACCCCCCCCCCCTTTTTTTTTATTATTCCTTTATTTTTCATTATTATTTTTTGTACCCGCCTAATTTTTCATTCAGACAGAAAAAAAAACTTTTTATTTTAACCTTGTCAGATCTGTTTCATAGTGATACTTTTAATTTTTAAATATAACTGTCGTGGATCACTGGGAATTCTTTCGTGGAGCACTAAATGCTTTGTGGACTGCAGTTTGAAAAATTCTGCTCTAAAATATTCCTCAATCTCGAAATTCTGTAATTCTATTCTATTTTCAATTTAAATTTCTCATTATCCTCTATTTACAGATTTGTCTTTAAATTTGTGTGTGTTAGCAAACCTCTCAAAAAGTAATAATTTGCTGCTACATCCTTGAGTCATAGATCCCATCTTCAGTAAACCGCACAAGTTGATATCATAAAATATGTTTCGCAATAATGGAAGCAATTAACAAACTGTTTTTTGCTGTACTCAATGTGTTCTTTATGCAAACAATTCAGTTTAATTTAGTTAATGTTTTTCTTTTAATCGTACAGAGCATTTAATTTGCATGAAAACTCACAAGAGTTCATCTCCTACTCTTCATTTAAATTTTATGTAAATTCTTACATATTTTACGGAATTCAGGCTTTATTTACGTATGAAAATCAGTTCCTTAAGATCATAGAGTATACTCAAATCTACTTCTTCTTCTTTTTTTTACACTAAGCCCTGCTCGTAAATATTCTATTTGTTTTACAGAACGAATAAACGATTGCCCTTTTTTCAATATCCTTAAGCTAGTTTTTTCCAATATCTATTCAATTATTCCGCGCTCGGATTTAATGAGAACAAGGATTTAATTCAAATTAATAGTTGGTTCAATGTTATAGACTTAAATAAAATCCGGTTATTACAAACAGAACTAGGATTAAGTGAGCTTTTTATCGTTATCTTTTTCTTTTTTCCTGATATCTTCAAAATTTCTTCTTCCGAAACAAGCTTCTCAAAATTCCAATGAAATTTTGATCAGTAAAAATTTTAATTTCATGAGATACACCCCTGTATACAATGTACCTAATGCTTTAATGTCCCTTTTGTTAAAACATTTTAGAAAATAAACTGATTTATTGTGCATTATAATAAGTAATATTTCATTTTTAGATATCCCTGTGAATATATGAATTTATAAAACATGTAATAAAAGAAACACTTCGGGAAAATAAACAAATATCATAGGTAAAAGGCAAGAATTTGTTCACTCTGTTTCATTTGTCCATTTGCCAGTGTAATACCACACAGAAAGTATTGCACAACTACTTTCAATCTGTTAAAGTAACTTCACTTATTACTTAACAGCCTGGTGTATTCTTTTATAAAAAGAGTGTAGGTGTTCGCTCTCTCGTTAGTGCGGTGCTGGACCGTTGTAGACTGAGCTTCTATATTTACGTGTAGTCATTTTATCATTTCATTTGCAGCAATGTTCCGAAAATGCCTTAATGATGCTAATGACTTTTGTTACATTTGCGGCAACGTAATATTTGAATCACCGAAAAAGCGCATTACTGAAATAATCAGGAAGGCCTCTATTTTGGTTTTAAAATTGGCGACCAAGATAAAAATCGGCTCCCCGCGTATGCTGCATCACCTGTGCAACAACACTTTCTCTGTGGGTGACTGGTAAAAGAAAAATTATGCCATTTATTGCTCCCATGATTTGGAGAGAGCAGAGCAATCACGTAAACCAATCGATTTCGTCAATAAACTTTGTAAGACTACTTTATATTGTCATTTTTATTATGTACACATTTATTATGTACTATTGGTTTGGTAAGACAGTTATGTATTGGTACTTTATGTTGCTACCTTTATCTCTTTATAAATTAAATTGGAAGCAAGACATACAATTCATTATTATTGTATTCTTTTATCCCGATCATACAAAGAAATATCTCAACATAACAAAAAAAAAAAAAAAACTAGAGCTAAATTTTCTTTTTTATTGCCATATTCATGATTAACAAGTTAAATTAATAAAAGTTTTGGCACTTCATTCAAGGTACATTTTCATTGTTTTCCAGTGTTATTAAATAGGTATTATTATATTTATATTATTGTATAAGTCTTGAAACATAATAAATCAATAAAAATTTCGAAACAGAGGAAGTAAAACGCAAATTGTGCAAGGAAACAGTTCCTGTCAATATGAAATACCCTTTCAAAGTATAAGTAGCAGTTTGTGACGCATTTTGAGCAGTATGCAGGCAAATTAGTCATTACTACACTGTAAAAAAATCTAGTTCAACCAATAAGAAAAAATGAAAAAAAACAAACATAAATGGTGAAATTTAGCTACAACCAACATTTGGTACTGAAGTTGAACCATTATAATAGTTCCTCTTATGGTGAAAGGTTAGTTTAGCATTTATGGTGAAACTACACCATTATACAACTTAGTACCAAAGTAGCTCAACTTAGTAGCTCAACTTAGTACCAAATGTTGGTTGCAGCTAAATTTCAACATTTTTTCCATTTATTTTTTTGGTGAAAGATTGAACTATAATTTTTTTTACAGTGTAATGTTATTATAAAACATGCCAAATTAATAGGAAATAAATTCAAATACTGAATCTTTGCAATGATTATTTTAAGTCTTGAAAAGAAAAATGTTAATCAACATAAACGGTTTCTTATATATAAAATATGCAATAAAATCCTCAGTCATTGATAGCTTTTTGAAATTGCTATGCAAGTGTTTCAAACTGAAAGAAAATATTTTTAGTTTTTACCGAAAGCCCTTTAAAAAAGTATATTTTATGAAATGATATGTATGATAAATAAAATGAACAACAAGCGTTTAAAAATAATTTAACTTTGTGCAAGTAAACAATAATAATAAAATTACACAATTTAAAGCACAAATGAGCAAAAAAATGCAGACATATGTTTCGGGATTGCTTGGAATCCCTTTTTCAATGCGACAGGGAGCTTCTAGATGCAAAACATCCAAATGAAGCCGTTTAATTTAAACATAGCGTTTAATTTAAAATCGGTCAACGAATGAATTATTTAAATTAATTTTAGAGCAGTACTGTTTCGGGTTTTCCAACGAAGCCAAAACAAATCACGGGAAATGATTTTTTGACTTTCATCATCCAAAGAAAACGATTAATAGGGATGTTATTTTAACTGACATATCAAAGAAATAAACCGTGTCTCACATACGAACGAACATATAATGGAGCAGAAACTATGTAATGTGATGCAAGTAAGCGAAAATTGTAAAGAAAAAAACACCAGGAGTAAAGAATGTGTTTTAGAAGTTACCATTGGTCATGGTACAGAAAAGAGTGTTAACTCTATTGAAACATTTCTTTACTGTCGCAGTCATGTAAAAAACTTGTTTACAACATGTTTTTAGTAAATCTTTGTTTATGATGTCTGTGTAATGGTAGTTAATTTTTGCCACTAAGTAGAGATTTTGCAAGTTTTGCTCTGAATTGCTATTTATTCAATGCCGTTCGGAACAGATAATAGGCCTTAGTGCATCAGTCTTTTGATATTTTTTTTCATCAGCCAGTATTCCTGAGTTTAAGGTTTTGTTTTTTTCTTTTCGTCAAATTTTACGAATCTAATTAGTATTTTCAAAATTTTCATCAATAGCATGCAAAATACGTCTCTCACGCATTTGCTTTCAAAAGAAGCTAATCAAAATTACGAATTTGATCCAGTGTGACCATATTTTAATATTAGTGACTTTTCCTTCCTAACTGGTGTTCCAACATTTATACTGTTTAACTATATTAGTTATTTCTGCTAAAATTTATAAATATTTAGTAAGTTTGCATCTTCTTGCTTTTAAACGCTTTTATTCCTTTGTTTTTTTGAATATATTGTCTTTTTGGCTATTTTATTCATTTATTTGTTCATTAATACATTTTGTTGTTACTGTTCTTATTTGAGGAATTGGTTCAGAAAGTATCAATCAACTGACACAAATGATGAATTTAATGCTGTAAATAAATAAATGAATGAATATAAATCAAGAATAAAAACAATATTATCTACAACAAGAAAAACAAATCATAGTTCTCGAGTATTAGAATTTGAAAATTTTAAGTGTACGGAATCACACCTGTTACTACAGAAGGAAATTACTACAGAAATAATTTAGTTTCTAAAAGCTTGTAGGGATTTATTTGAAAAATTATGAGCTTGAAGGGAAAGTATTATCTGACTCTTATGAAGTAGCGAGACTAGTTTTAATTACATTTGTTCTTCCTCTTAGTAAAAGTATGCTTCGGCATTATTATTCTGAAAGAAAACTTGTTACAGTCATTCCATAATGTCGCCGATACGTCTGATATCTTACCAGTACCTTTACTTCTTCCTCTTAATCAACCCTCATTAACAGGAAAAAAATGAAAGAAATTACATTGAACTTTTCTCGAGCTTAAATGCTCAGGGCAAGTGTCCCGCTTCTCCTTCCCTTTTATCAACAGTATTGTCTCTCCACTAAAAACCCACTTTCAGAGCTCTCACTGTTAATTTTATTTTTCCTCTCGAGTGGTAGCATTATCAACTCAGTTGTCGCCTCGATCGATCCCAAAGTTGACTTCCTCGTGCAAGAGATTATGACCTCGTTGTTTTGTGGATAGAAGATGACAGGCAATAAGTTGAGCACTGGGGTTGAGCGGAAGTGATTTTTACCCTTTGATGACCGAATTTTCTTGAACATGTGGCGTGTCTCTACGATCTCACAACGTCTCGTTTTGTTACGTTGCTGTAGGAAATGTTTCATCATTCCTCAAAGCAGGTTATGAGGGAAGCAAAACATTGCATTCGACATCAAAATTTTTGCTTCCACTCTTTGATTTCTTGCAAAGTTGAAAGGGAAAATATTTGTTGTGTGTCCGGTTCTTTTGTTTCTTGATTGATAGCCTTTTCGAGGTAATTTTCCTTAAGAGCTTTCCAAGTTTTGAAAGTCGTTTTCAGTGCTCAGTACCTTTCCACCCCATCGACTTAGATCTGTTAAATTAATCCTTTTGATAATAATTAGGGTAGAAGTCCCCCCTCCCGCCATAAAACATTAGTACATAGTGAAAATCATTTTGTCCAAAAATAATTTTATTTCAAAATCAAATATTTCAGTAGAATGTCAAGGAGTATAGTAAACTAGAGGGTTCGGCGACATATTGAAATCCGTCTTCGACGTCTGCATAGACATTGGCAACGGAGTTGGCGAGCAACTCAGCGCCATGCTGCTTTGTCTCTCCTTGCTGTGCAGTTGATGACGGAATTATTAGCAGCAATTTCGTTCATGGGTATTATATACATTCGACGCCAACTTGAATGGAGGTACATAAAAGAAATGGATGTCCGGATAAACAGACTCACGCGAACGGATTTCAATAGTTTTTTTTTTTTTCAATACATATGTACTGTCAGGTAAAGCACTCGAGGGATAAGAACGGATAAAAGGACTTCCTCAGGATATCTGTAAGATGGTGGTACGTATCTCGTCCCCTGACACCCTGGCAGTCCGGAGAAGATGTCGTTACAGACAGACAACCAGGCGAGAACAAATTTTAATTACATAGATAATATATGTTACCTTCCCATGTTACCAGACGACAGACTTAAGATCCAGATCTGCTTGGGTTTGGGGACGGTAAGACTTTTCCTCATATGACGGCTTAACAAAACGAAACTTCTGAGCAAATTCTAAGAAATGATTTTCCGTTCAAGAGGGGAGTTAATAAATAAACACAAATAAAACGAATGTATGAAAAGGGATAGAAAATGTTTCTAAAACCGCTGAAAATAGGAATCGGAATCAAACTAAATGAGAGAGAAAATCCCTTCAGTTCGGTGGTCGTATGACGAGCTAATATTTAAAGGTACAATGTGGAGTGGGAGGTAAGGGAACTAAATTCCTTCTCATTTGAATACTATTTACACATGAAATAATTCACTGTAACAGGAATAACTTATCGCATAAAATGCCAACAATAAAATTTTCTTAAAAGGTCGTTCTTACATTAAAATAAACATCAACTTTTAAATTTCAAATAGAAGCCTCCCTTTTTTATCGCATGTTTGTAATCAGCGTATAATTTAAACCCTGTATACCAATTTTTGCGTCATTCGGTTCAGCTTTTGCTTCTTAATTAAATAAGGAAAAACCCAACTCGCAATGTTAAAACGTTTTCTGGTATTTTTCTTATAATATCTAAACTTATATGGCTGCGGCACTGTTTTTTCTTATACAAAACTATGAACAAACCCAGCTATAAAAACTTGCTTTATGTGGCTGAAAATATTAATTTAACATTTTTTTAGATTATGAAGTCAATATTTGAAAGAAATTTGACCTGAAGCAATGACATTGCGATGAAAATTTTATCTGCAGAAGATTTCATATGGAAATCTAAAATTTCAGCTAAAAATTTTCAAAGAATTATTGTTATGCTTTAAAATACATTTTGCTTTCGCTTTAGAGGCTGCACACTATTGCTGCATTTATAAAAGTCTACTTATAGGATAAAGTAAGACATTCTAACAAAACCAGGACACCGGAAGAAATGAGGTGAAATTGAAAAAACATTTTCATGTCATTAAAACACAATTTTTCAACTCTGTGCCAATTATTTTATACACATTTCGATTTTTCACTCCACCCTAACATACATATCAGTTTTTCTCCGTCATTTATTCAATTAGTTTTGGTCATTGACTGTACTAACCAATTTCATTCTGATATTAGTGAATTAGAGGTTAGATAGATGAATTTTACTGGAAGAATTAATTTTATTTTGTATATTTTAGATTAAAATGATTGGTTAATCATCAAAATTTTTAAAATTTATCTGCTTCTTATTTATCTTGCCACTTGTTTTTAACGAAAACTTATATAGTTTCTCCTTCTCTTTTTGTGTTAAAACGACAGGTATGTTTTACAACCAACTTTTATCGGTATGTGTCATTCAGATTTTAACCAGCTTTCACAGTTCACCATTAGTTTTTTATTTCACATTGCTGTGGCCATGCAAAATGCAGCACCAAGGTTTAGAAAAATCAAAGGGTAACTAACGTATTAGACAATAAAATACACAAAGTTTGGGTGTGAAATGGTTGAAAATGCAGCCCTTTCAAGAAGAGGAACATCATAAAATCATTGCATTTTTTGGCCAGCACAAATGACAAATGATATTAACTGCTACGTATTCTTATCTACAGGGCCGGCCCTATCAAAGTGCAAAGTGTGCAAAGTACAAAGGCGCCAGCATCTGGGGGGCGCCTCAGCGTAAGAAAGAGCATAAAAAATAAAAAACAATAATCCGCGTTTCATAAAATTAGTTCAACAATTCTAGTTGTCTTAACGTAAGCAGACCCAATGATAGTGACTCCTCCCAGATACTCCTTCTTTCAAGTGAAAGAACTTAGCGTCAAAATTCACTTGTAGCGATTGTAATATACCCACTGTGGTGCTTGGTAGAGGTGGTTACGTGGTACCAATCCCTGTGAAACGCACTAGGTCTACAATTACGAGAAGCCAACAGAAGCCCATTAGAAAGAAAAAAGTAAGCTATTTGTTTTATGTATGTAATTATTAAAGTTTTTAAAGCAATTGAAAATGCAATAAAATTATATACAATTTGAATTTATTTATTTTTTTAGTTTGCATGATGAAAGAGGGCTAGGGGCGACTATTTTTATAAAGTCCAAGGGCGCCGAATACCGTCGGGCCGGCCCTGCTTATCTATATGAATCCATGCTGCTTTAGTACTGTTGCTGAATTCTCCTGTGAGGAAAATAACGTCGAATTAATTACTCTTTTGAAGGAAATATATTCGAATCAAATCCATTATGACGGAAAGTATGCACAATTTTTCAAACTAAAATTAATTGCAAGTACTCTTATTTATACGAATCCATGCTGCTTTAGTACTATTGCTGAAGTTCTCCGGTGAGGAAAATGACGTCAAATTAATTACTCTTTTGAAGAAATATATTTGAATCAAATCCCTTATGACGGAAAGTATGCACGATTTTTCAAACTAAAATTAATTGCAAGTACTCATATTTATACGAATCCATGCTGCTTTAGTACTATTGCTGAAGTTCTCCGGTGAGGAAAATAACGTCAAATTAATTTCTCTTTTGAAGGAAATATATTTGAATCAAATCCATTGCAACGGAAAGTATGCACGATTTTTCAAACTATAATTAATGCACTATTGTATAAAAAACACATTTGTAAGATAAAGTAATAGTAATATCGGTATTAGTAAACTACTAATATAATTACTAATATATCATAATGTATTCAATTTGTGCCGACTAGATATGACAGTCTACTGCGACTAAGAAATGTTTGACATTCTACTAACATAGTGTGAAGAATATTTTAAGCCCTTAACGGCTGAATAATTTTCAAGGAAGGAACAACAAAAGCTATGTTTTTTTCCTGGAAAAACATTTCAAAAATGTGTAATCTCCAATTGCAGTTTGGTACTGCCCTTTAACATGTAAGATAAATAATTTTCCTACACTGTAAAATTCTTTTGTAAAAATATGGCAGAAAAAATTAGTGTTTCTTTACATTTACGAGGAACTTGTTTTAATTCAAATAGTCAAGTTTCTTGATAACAGTTTCTCAATAATTCTAAAACTAGAGAGAAAGATTTGTTAAGTTACTTAAAACTGAGCACTTAAAATCTGTGACTACTAGTTTAAAAATGGTAAAGAAACGCATACATAAAAGGTTGAAATTGTCAAAAATGCATTATATATTGTTGGTGTATAACTTAACTTCAGCTCCTGAAAGCCCTCGGCGGCCAACCTTCCCGACTTCGGACGCAGCATTCAATCAATCGGCCTAGGGCACAATATTCAGAATAGCGTGCGTCCAACTGAACTCACTTTCGACTTTGTGTAGCAGAAATAGCAATTCAGCGTACTCACAGATGACACCACTACTGCGGCACATTCTCGGTTGCAATCAAATTTCATAATTCTTTCTATTTTCTATTCTCCGTAATTTCCTTTCTTTTAAAGACTTTGTGGTTTCTTGTTTTAAGCCTCTGAAATTTTACGTCGACCTCCAGATAAATGATTTCCAGGAAATTCTCATGTGGTTTCGGGATAAAACTTTTAGTGTGTAATGAAGGATGGAGAAATTCTCATGTGTTTTCGTTCTAAAACTTTTAGTGTGTAATGAAGGATGGATTTTTCTTAACTATTTGGTGCGCTACTTTTGAACACTGTATACCGTGATTTTAACGAGAGCAAGAAGGAAGGCGTTAACTGGGGGGGGGGGGGGCTGAAAATTTAAAATGATAATAATTAACATGGGTATTCAAGTAACAAGTGACCCTTTTTCACCGAGCAGAAATGAAAATTTTTTGTGGTAAATTACTTGTCACACCTTTCTTCTCTTCCATATTAAAAGAAAACTCCGAAACTAGCAAATTTCACTGCAAATTTATATCTGTTTAACATGTTTTTTTAATTATGCAAAGAAAACTTTTAAAACAGTTCCAAAGTCTCAAACACAGCTTACTTAAGCTTTCTCTGAGAATTTGGAACTTTCGTGCAAATGTTATCTACAACTCAAATTGCATCTGAAAATGTATTGGAAGAGAATTAATTCATAATTTAAAAAAATTCGTTTTACATGAAGTTTTATCATTTATATAATTTCATTTGTTTGAAAATTATGAAATTCTTACTGAAATTTCCTCAATGTAATAGTAAAATATACTGTTTAGATTTGGTGCATGAAAAAAATAAAAAAATTAAAAACGAAAGAAGAAAGAAATAGATATTAAGTAACAAGCAACATTGGGGTCAAAATGCTATTCTAAATCAATTAAATTAAATCTCGAAGGTTTCTCCTTATATTACTTCAAAAATTAGCCTCATTTTTTTAGATCAAAAAAAGATTAAAATGTTCAGTCTCGATTATGTACTTCATTTTCCAAGGAATGCCATTAATTACTGAAATTAATTCCTGTTTGTAATTTTCTACGTATTCTAAAACCGCCAGTCATAAGAAACATTTTTCAATAAATCACTTTTTCAACTTGTTTTTTAATATTTAAAATTGGTTCATTCGGTTAATTCATCAAAAATGATTTTTATTCCCATTAGCACAAATATAAAATAAATTGATACTTATACTAAAGTTAGTGATTAGCATATCAGTTTTTTCACACATGCTTCAGGATGTTACCTAAATAATTAAATGTAAGTTTAACTATTACTGTTCGAATCATAGAAAATTCATAATGTACTTGTGTAACAAACTTAATTTTGAAACGCATGGAAAACATTTGAAAATATTAAAAATAATGAGTATTTCATGAAAACTTAGTGAACTTTTAAAAGACGGAAAATTTTTATAGGTAAATAAAGGAATATGTTATTTTTGAATTATTTTATATGGAATATTAAAAAAGTATTTTATAACTAATAGCAAACTAAATTATATTTTTAAATAAACTTTTTACCAAAACCATTACCCAGTGTGAGAAACTTTTTACAGAACGAAACATATGCTTCATTAATATATGCACGGTAAAATAGTATATCGCTGTAAAACAATTTCTCCACTGAATGCATAGAGAACTGATAAATCAAATAAGGGTTGCAAACGTATTTAACTGTCGACGAAATTCAGACAGACAGACAGACTTGTATGTTCCCTAGTACTTCCTCAATATAAGTAGGCCCCAGTTTCCTTGTCGTTACAAATATAATAATAATAATAATAATAATAATAATTAGAACGAAAAAATAAAATAATAATAATTAATAAAAGAAAAAGGAAAAAAAAAAAAAACACTTTAGTTTCTAAAACAGTATGTTTATCCCTATTTTAAAGCTGGTAATACATGGTCATTTAGAATATTGTTCGGTTAACTGACTTTTACAAATAGCTAGATTATCATCAGGAAAGCAACTATAACGAAAATTTTCTTCTTACTTTAACTCGAATTCTTAGTTATATCTTCGACCTTCTTAGTTATTTCTCAACCAAAAAATCGCAGCTCTTTACCTAAATACATTTCCATACTTGCTTTGGCAGTTCTTTTCCCCAAAAGTTTTGTTGTGTATGTTCCTAATTACCTCGATGCAAAATCATTTTTAATGTATTGATTACAAACTCTCTTGCCCCTACTAAAGTGTCGATTGTACCAATGAAACTTTTAGTGAAAGTAAACTAAAGCGGAAATACATATCCTGTATTGTCCAATTAAATTTCTCTATGTTTGTGTATTGTTATTGCAGGATTTTATTTTTAAAACATGTTTCTACGCCTGGACATCGCACTTGAACTTTTTCTTATGTTGAACTTTTTTCTACTTCTGGCTCGAGCAGTTGCAGTCTGTTAATTAAAATTAAGCACTGACAGTAGAGCTGATGGGTTTTTTATGCTTTCTCTCTCTCCCTCTCTTTTTGAAGAGAATAGTCCTTTAAGCCTTATTTTGATCCTCTCTTTTCTTTTCCTTTTTCTTCTTTTTAAAATATTTTTACAAAATGAAAAAAAATTTAATGTATTTTTTTACATTAATTTCTTTTTACAAATATTTTTTGTAAATATTCAAAATAGACTTGAGGGCACTATCTTCTCTTCGGCATTTCTTGTCCTCATTCTAACTTTCTGAGTTTAAATCTCATTTAATTCAGTGATTATAAATTTTTCGTAGTGTGCTCAATGGTGTTTTTTGCCTGCACTTCTTCCTTCTTCTGCTTTCAGAAGAAAATTTTCTTTTTTTTAAAAATCTTTTTCAATGCTGTGCTTGGTTGACTCCAGTCTTCTGTTATCTTTGGATTATTTTCTTAAGAGACCACTATTACATGGGTTCAGTGATATCCTTGTGGACAATTTAAATATTTCAGCATTGATTAATAAACAGACTCCTTCTGTTTCAAAATGAAATTTCTGCGTGGCTCTTTTAATGAAACTGTATGTGTAGTTATTATCCTACCTTTTTTTCTCTTCTTGATACCCTATTGGTGGTTTTATGAGTGATGAAAGGATGAGAGTAAAAACAGACGGAGGCATCTGTACTTAAATAAAAGGTAGTATCTGTCTGTGTGTGCGATGGCCAGGCTAATCTGTCGCAGCAGAAGACTTGAAATTTTGTACTCAGGTAGTTTTAAAAATATGGGAACAAGCCCCGAGAAGAGTTGTTCTTACAATGCGATGCAGAAAAATTAAAATTCTTTTCTGGAGACAGAGTAGACTTAAGATTTGTCAACAGCTCTGAAGTGTACATCTTTAGAAGTTCACATGCGCAAAAGGTCTGATTGGACAAAGAAATCTTTTTAGAGCCATACTGCTCGAACGCTATAAACAGGTTATTTTGTATTCTGCTGAATGACTCCGCAGGCGACTTTTAAAAGCTTTTTAGCAGGGGCAACGTTGGGTGGGCAGTACTAGTTAATAATACTCTACAGTTGCATTTAAAATTTTCAAAACACTCCTTCGACAATAGCCTCAACCAGAATTGTTTCTTATTACAAGCTTTGATGTAGGTATCGGTTATTATATTTCCGCAAAACGTCATTTCATTTTTGGAATTATCTGATGGTTGAGTCTTGGTAATAAATATGTAGTCATTTTCTGTGTTGACAGCTCGCTAAAAGTAATTGATTTCGCTGGTTCCTTTCATGGTAAACTTGTCCAAGTTTATATGCTTCTTGGAAAACTATTTTACCATAAAATGTGGTTCTTATTTTGCCACCTAGATTGTCTTTTGCATTTCGTAAAAAGAAACCAAAAATTGTGCAGTATGCCGATTCTTCTATTGCACTCACCCATGATATTTTGTACCGCATAGCGCTTTTTAATAAGTTTTGAAGTTAAATATTAACCTTGCTTTAAAATTTTAAATTTTAGACAGCAAATAACACTTTAAAAATAACAATAAAAAGAAAATGTTTATATTTTTGGTTTCTCTTCAATTCAACATTTCAAAGAACTATGATCAATATTTCGTACTCCAGAAATTAATTTAAACTGCCATGATTGTGGCACAGTTATTGTGAAAACTGGATATCACTCTTAACATAGGATATTTGATATTACAGTAATTAGTTTCAAAAGTAAGCGGAGAAAAGATCTGGGTTTCTTGAAGAATCTTTTTTAAGAACGTTGTGCTGGGGGGGGGGGGGTGGTATTATATAACACACTAGCTGCGACGCCCGGCGTTGCACGGTCTATCCTAAATAAGGTTATTAATAACATAAAGCAATAATAGAACAATAACAACATAATAACAAAATATTTCCTGAAATATATGGAGAAACCACATTAAAGTAACTATTTCCAAGAATGAATCGTTTTAAAAAAATTATAAAATTATTATTAATATTCTTATTTACTTAGCAATTAATAATATTACATTAATATTGATAGACATATGCTCTCAAAAGGGAAAAAAAACGATTTTGATACATTCTTCATTGGTGCTCTGCTCCTATTGGTCCTAGCGTGCTGATATCCTATAGCTTTCCTCGATAAATAGGCTATCTAGCACTGAAAGTATTTTTCAAATCGGACCAGCAGTTCCTGAGATTTGCGCGTACAACCAAACAAACTCTTCAGCTTTATAATATTATTATAGATCATGATATGTTATGTGGGTATCAGTGGCCGAGCGGTCTTAGTGCAAGTTTCCGCTGCCTGCCTGCTCGCATTAAAAAGGTGATGGGTTTGATTCCCGCCCTGTGCCCTGGGTGTACTCTTGTAATTTCCCCTTTTATAGTGTAATATTCTATCGTATTGTCTTGTTCTATCAGTCATTGGACGAGAGTTTGAGGCGTATCCATGGAGAAAAGCAAATAAACTCGAAAATATATGTGACCTGAAATGGTATGTATAGAAATAGTAATAGTAATGTGTTATATCACTTAGATTTTCCTTTCTATAAAGTTGTCCAAAATGTATTAAAATTTTAAAATGACGTAAACGTTGCATTCACAACTGTGGGCAGGTTAACGTTGAAAACATCCCTTTCAAGGTCATACCCAACTAGTCACAAGTGGGACACTGGAACAAACTTTACTCTCAGAGGTCTTCTTTAGCACCTAATTGCATCGTTTTCATTAAACAATAATTAAAAAAAAAATGATAACAGAATTTCGACTGTGTTTCTTTCCCGCCCTTAAAATGGGGGGCAGGTGCCCTTTTGCATTAACAAAAAATCAAGCTCTGGCTGAGGGTTCTTTAAGTTAAAGCTAGTGGAATGTAGTATCACGAGTGTGATCTTAACAATGCACGTGATATTATATTTTCGTAAGTGTATTCAAGCGTTTACGGTCGTGAAGTAGATTTTTAGAAACGTCTATTAGGAGCTAATTTTGAAGGACCTGATCTCTCGCGTTTGTTTATCACAACAAAATGAAAACAAAACATCACAACAATTAATCGTTTTTTTTCAACAAATTCACACGACCTTACAGAATCTAAAGCATGCAAAAAATAAAAACGTTACAATTCATGAAATTGCAACATTGTTTAAAAAAGCAAGAACATATTGTGGTTGATTTCGTGTTTCAAGATTTAATTGATTTTCGGACTTTTCTATTGCTACTACAAATGTAAAAAACAATTGTCAACTACTTGATGCATATCATTATAAGAAAACAGTCCCATGATTCGAAGGATTGTGGTTAAACTTATTAACACGCAATCAAAAATCCATTATAGATCCTTGAAAAGTTATTAGACCAGTCTAATTTGAATGTGCTTGAACTAATATGCAAAAGACTTAAGCTTTCAGCCCATCCACCATCGAATTTGAATCTCAAGGTCGAAAGACCTGGGATTTAAACGTGTGGAAAGCAGATTGCGACTGAACTTTTACGCAAGGCAAAGATTTTTCCGATCAGAATTACTCAGCTCATGGTCAACCACAATAAGAAAAACACATTTCAGAAGTCAAATTTTCACAAATGGGTGGTTTGACCCTGTTTCCATCCCTTCTGCTGAAGCACATTTTTAGATCTGCCCTCCGGGGTCTATCTTGAGATAAGTTTTGACAGTTCGCTGGATACAACTTTCTCCAGTTACGCTATTGTGCTTTGGGGAAAAAGTCTTGGGAAACGTTTTGAATTGCAGTACGCGTGAGATGTATGGCATTCCTCCAGCAAAATGGACGCATAGCTCCGCTCTTTCATTTTGATTTTTAATGAGAAATAAATATAGGTTAAAAGTTGCCTCAGGGAACTTTGATTTACTTGATTTCCTCTTTGTTATGTGAGCTTTTTTTAAAGTCTGAAGCAAAATGCGGTGGGAACCGTTTGCTATTTAGCTTCAAATATTTATGTGAAATTTCCTCAGATAAAAGTGAAATTTCGTGCACATGAAAAGTATTTTTAAAGGAATTTAATTATAGCGGAATATTTAAATATTTCTCTGTACACATTTAAACTTTTATTTTTAGTAGGACTATGCGCTCATATGAATCATTAAAAAACATTTATAGGAGTAAAATATAGAATATTTTCCCAACTGAACATTAAACCAACTTTGCGGTTAGCTTTTAATCTCCTTTATACCGTCGACTTGCATTATAACGACCCTGCGTTGTAACAACTTTTCTAAGAGAACCATTGGTTTTGTTTAAAATAAAGATATTTCATATTAGATTAAACGGCCGTGAAGAAGCAAGGCTTTTGTTGTCACAACGTTGATAACGGGTTGGAACTAGATGAGTTGCTATTTCTCATTCTATAGATTCGGAATGCAGTATTTACACTGTAGAAAGAAAAAAAATAAAGCCTTAATTAAAAGCTAGTCTATGTCATAAGTTTTTAATGAAGTTATTGTTGTCTAATTATTTACGTTTGCTGTTATTTACTCATTATGTTTCGTCATTGTCACAACGGCAATGACGAATTTTTCCTCTATATCTTTTCATATTAATGCAATTTTTAGAATTGTTAGATGTTTCACTCTCTCAAAGCTATTAGCGGCAGAAAATAATCAGTGCCTGTTCCTATTAAGGCACACAAGTATATAAATTTTGTTTGAATTCTTGGATTCTTGACAAATGCTTAGCAAGATAAAAACTTTCGATTGCCTGATTTTCTTATCCTCTTTGGAGCGACTGACACTAAAAACACCCACATTGGGTTAGAACAAAGTACAAATTTCTGCTTAAACGCTTCTTGAGAGCTTACCGCTCGAGAGCGATACGTTTATTGAGAAAACCGTTCGATTGCTTGATTTTGTCAACCACCATAGAACGAATGGTGGCAAAAGCGTATGAGAACCTGTTCCCATTGATATATATCTACATAGCATTTTTTGTTTAAAGCCTTGCATTACTTCCTCTTCTACAACCAAAACATACATACTTCCTTCAAGAAAATTTAGAAACAAAATTGATATGAAGAAACCCATTACTTAATTAAAATATTGAGAAATTTTAGCTTGTTTGTACTCTCTTCTTCGTAAGTCAAATAATAAATTTTTATAATCCATGAAATCTTTCTGTAAAGAAAGTAAAAGCTATTATTTTTTAGATCCTTTTAGGGCTTCAGCAAATGTTCGAACTAGTTATGTTTTCACTGGTTCGTCCTCATCGGAAAATTTTTAAACCATGGATACGGGAATTTGGTAGTTTCAAAAAATATCAAAATTGGTAAACAACATTATTTATATAACATTCGTGACGCAACCTTTAAAACAAGACTGTACATACCTGAAAACGAAAGATACGGGAACGTTGGATCGAGGTTCATCTGTAATAATAATAGTAAAAATAAGAAAAAAGTCATTTTAATGCATCTTTTTATTTCTTCTTCCATAAATATGCGAGTTCATTTCTCACATCATAAGTTATTTTTATTTAATGTATCAGGTTACCGAAACTTATAATTTACCTCGCAAAACCATTTTAAAACAAAGAGAGAAGAAAAAAGCAAAGGGCTGGGGACTCATGTTCTGTAGCATTTTGAGCAGTGTGATATTCTATATGAGCATGTTCTAACGTTTATCCACTTAAAAGAGCAACTTTAAAGAATGTAATGAATCACGATTTTTGATTTTTTTTTTTTTTGACAATTTTTTAAACTTATCATCAGTTTAAAATATGTAATGCGTTATATTCAATTTCAAGTTAATTTCATATTCAAGGCCCATCTAACCGAAATTACAATTCCGGTTTATTAGTTGACGAGATTTCTATTGCACTTGCTTTATGGGAAATGCGCAGAATTTTTCAGGGATTTCCTACTAATCTGAAATCCTGCCTTTTGTTGTTTTGTGTTGACAGTAATAGCTGATAATGATAAGTTGGCTTCATTACGATTTTACACTTATATTTTATAGAAAAGTAGTATAGTTCATTTTTAAGTTAAGTGAAATTCAATTAAATTGCATTTCAGTTTTAAGTTTTTATCGTAGATTTCCAGTTGAGACAATTTTAAAAGACCTTCAGGTATGGATATTAAATCCTTCACCCCAATTAGATAATGTATTAAAAAAGTCAAGAGCATCAAACTAAATTTCCAATTAACAGTTTTTAGATTAGAAAAAGAATCACTTACAAAAACTTTCCTTTCTTCTAAACTAAAATTATTCTTTAGATTTTTTTTTACACCATATCATCAATTTTCGTTTTGGTTTTCTTTTCTTCATTATTCTTTACTTCTAAACGCTAATATAGATGTGTATATATATATATATTCTTGGCCCATTATGAATTTTTCTTCTCTACTCCAGGATAAAATTTTGGCTGACCACCAGTCAACAAAACATTCTTTAATTAATTAAGTTTTAAAATTCCTTTTTATCGTTTTCTTTAATGTTTTCAGTAGTAAAATTTTTACGAGAAATTAACTTATTTGGCTTGTTATTGTTGTTAGTATTATTATTTGAATTTCAAAAAATTTATTTTCTTTGGGAACAGCCCGAATATTTCATTCCCCCGAAGGGTTTCATTTGCTCTACGAATAACGTATAAATCAAAAATAGGAACATTTATCATAGTATGCTAGTAAATCTTATCAATTTATTGGATTTAATCGTAATATTTCCAGTATAATGCCAAATATTTTAATTTCAAAGCGTGTGTAAACCAATCACTCAAAACTGTGCCAACAGGAAGAGTCTTGTCATTCAGAGAAATATAAATGTGGGACGAGAACTGGACTTGGAAAAGAAAATCACTCATTCACGCGAAAAAAGGCCCAAAGGCTCAACAAAAACATCCAACTCTGATAATGTCATCGGCAAAAAGGCGGCCAGCATGGACAAAGAAAAAGAGTGTTGATCTTTCTGCTCTTGTTTGGTTAACACGTGGTAATTTTGCTTTGTTTGCATTTTCATTTCTACAGCTGCTTTTTTTCCCCTCGATAAACCAGCAGATGAAGAAGTTAACAACATAATGATACAAATTCGTTTTCATTTGGGAGCAACGCAAAAGTTATGTAATTGTGTTGCCAAGAAGTTTCTAATACATGTAAAATTCCTCAACCTGTTTTCTACATAGCTTAAGATTCTTATATCACGCTTGAAGTTTGGTGGTTGCTTCATGTGCGCCAAATCTTCTCTTTTGAGGGGATATACAGGGTGGTTATACCCCTGATTAGACCGAACTAGAGGTCACTTTAATAGACGTATGTGGTTGGAACGGTATGTACGTTATATGGACTGAAAACAAAAACTTGAAATAAGTAAATAGTATTAGGTAAATATTTACCACTAACGGAAAAGCGGGTACATAAAGAACCAAAAAAAAAGGAAACAAATCTTGTTCCAATCCAAGCCAAATAGATAGTTAAGGGATCCTTAACATGCCTCACAATCATACGACATAGACACTGTTCATTCTCAACGTCTTGAAAACCAACCGACAACGGCCAGCTTTGACCCCAAAAGTCTTGGGCAAAAAACGCTAAATGTCGAGTCACCATACCACCATGCCGGCACCCGATCGGAATCTTTAGGATTCAATTAATTATATACACGAAATAAATGGCTAATATTTTTGAATGGTCACTTTGATGTACCTTGAGACCAAGATTTATTGCGTTATAGAGAAAGAAAAAAAATATCATCAGAATATTTTTGTACCGAGTAACTGGGAAGCCATTGCTGTGTGGGCCTCAAAAAATATCGTTTCACGTGATTTAGATGAAAATTTCATTCTTCTTCATCAAGTTCTTTTTACATCTTAAAACTTCGATAAAACACATAGTCAATGGAAAATAATTTAAAGTTGATGTGGAATGATTTCAGATATAATGATTGAAGTTTACCGAGGAAAATCCCTTTAATATTTAAAGAAAAAGTATAGTAACAAAGACTTTATTTTAATTCATTAGTACTTCCAAATGAGCATCGGTACATTCTACTATTTAAAAGAAAAACCGATATATTTCGTTATTCAAAGAAAATGAAATGTAAACTAAAAGTATAAAGAAATATCAAAATAGAAGTCTATAAATTACAAAAATAGATACAGTACAACAAATGCAAATATTTTCCAAGAGCTTATTACATTTCACTTACATTTGTTCCGAAAGAAGTTGTTTGTTTTTTGCACGCTGAAACTCAACGCGTCTATGCTCAGTTGAATTTTCTAAAATAAGTCAATGTACAAATCGCATCCGGTGTCAATAAATGGACAATAAAAAGTAAACTATCTTAATTTATTATTCTACATTTAGTATTTTGATACAAAGTGTAGCTCAATATTAATGGTACCGCATGTAAATTCATTAATATTTTTTTGTTTACGTCTAAATTTAAAGATGTATTTTCATCTATGATAAATGCCATTGACTTATCCTTTTATGAGCATTTAAAAGTTGTTCATTATTTACACGTTGATACAAAAACATTACTGACCTAATAATATAAAAACTATCTAAGACACCCAATTTATTGTTGCGTATCTACTTTTCGAAGGTGAAAAATAACTTAAAATAAATGAATATTTCAATCACTTTACGCAGTCTTCCAGCTGCTATCTTTCGAATGTAAAATTTGCCGTAACATTACGTATTCCTCGTTTTCGCCTTCGCTCTTTGAGAGATAGAAAACAAGGTTAAATGCTAGTAGCTCTTATAAGGAAAAGAAAATAAATAAGATTAATAATAAAACAAAACAAGACACTCAGGAAAGCGCTCTAGGACTTGGAGACGGAGAAATGCTTCGTTCGGGCTTGGAATTTGATGAATCGGGGACACTATTCGGGAAGAAAAAAAAATCATCAGTTGATGAAGTACAAAGAAAGGAATCGTTCTTTTCGTATGAGCTGGAAATTATATCTGCATTCGCCAAGGTTTGGACGAGGAACAAGAACATTATATGCGAGGCACATACATATCTTTTAAAATTTATTTTGTTTGAGAAATCAGTACTAGTGACCACCTGTGTTCATGGCAAAGATTTGCCCTTTACCCTCTGGAATGTTTTCAACAAGATCTGGAGTGGAGCGTGAAGTAGGAGCACTTTGCAGTGGAGGAGTAGCGAGATTTAGCTCGAAATTGAAGCAAAACCAGGGAAAAGAAATTTGTTCTGCCCTCCTCTGCTCTGATTCCCCCCCCCCCCTTGAATTACATTCCAAAACTTAAAATAAAAGAATGATGAGGTTTTTTTTTTCTTTCCTTTCGCTTTTTACTTTCTTCTGCATATTGGGTATAGATCATACATTTTAAATAAAAGTGGTGTTGATAAAATTTTGGCGAAATTAGCTTCAAAGGGGTTGGAGCAATCGAACGATTTTCTCGCTAAGAGTATATCCAACAAGAATCCAACAATTCAAAGAAAATTGTAAGTAAGTACTCTCTTCTATGTCCAATATGTAGAAAAAAGTGTTGGATTCGTGAAAATTTTAGAATTTCGACGGATTTACACGTTTTGAGGTGCATCCATTTTGACCATTTTTGGAAAACATTTGTCTGTGTGTCTGTATGTGGTCTTTTTTTGTGTGTGGACGCTGTAACTCAAAAAGTAATGCATGGAATTGACCGAAATTCGGTGTACACATAGACCCTGATGGGAGCTGGTACTGATCAGATTACCATTCAAAGGGGGCGGAGTAATTGAACGTTTTTCTTGATTAGCGTGAGGGCTATATCTCAAGAAGTAACGGGAGAATTCGAACACAATTTGATATCCAAGCAGTCCTCAATAGGAACAGGTGCTGATCACATTTTAGCAATTTTCACTCTAAAGGAGGGGGGTTAAGCAATCGAACTTTTTATTAGTTTTTTGTGGGCGCCGTAAGTCAAGACGTAATGCACATAATTAAACGAAACTCAGTACACACATACGTTTTGGTAAGTAGTGGCGTTGATTAAAGTTCGGCTATATTCTCTCCAAGGGGCCGAAGCAATCGAATGATTTTTTTCGCTAAGCTTATGTCTCAAGAATCTAACAATTCAAACAAAATCGTAAGTGTATCTCAATGAGAAAAGGTGTAATTATATTCTGACGCTAATCACGCCAAGGGAGCAGAGAATTTATTTTGTATTGCATTGTATCATTGCCATTTCAACTACACGTTAACAAATGAAATTCTTCTCAATACTTTTAGCATTTTTTGAGGCCTCGCTGGTAGCCCAAACTTTTTAATTAGTTTAAAATCATTTTGATTTAACCATCTTGATCTAAAATCATTCTTTTTATACAATTTATTTTTTTACCAATGAGGATTTGCCTAATAGGGATATTTAGCGAGTAGTAATGTTCATATGAAGTATATAGAAGAAAGTTCCGTGACGGCCACAACAGAATAGTTCCTTTTTCATTTATTTATTTATTTGCAAATTTCATTTTATTTTATTTATTTATTTTTTTTTTTTTTTTTTTTGTGCATTATTTTTTTCTTTCTCAACACAGTACATATAAGTTATTCCATACATTAATTGATAACTAAATATTGGCTAAATAACTTTTAAATGTTTAACACATATACCTTAAATTAAGTAAATAAAATCGATATATACAGTAAAACCTCTCAATAAGGGACACTAAGAGGACCGGAAATTTTGTCCCTTAAATAGAGGTGTCCCTTCCTCGAAGGTTCATAAATTGATGCATACACATCTAGTTTATTAACTAAGTTTAGCTTTTTAATGATAAACATGTATTACCATTTAAGCTTAAATGCAGAAAATGTCTCATGCATACAAAATATAAGTTGAAATTATTGAAATTTAAAATGTTTTCATTAAAAACTAAAATTGTAGCATAAACGTCGTATTGGCAGAGTTTTAGAGTTAACAGAAATTTATTTGAAGTAATCTGCTAGATGGGTTTGTTTCAAAATACGTAATTTGGGCAATACAGTGTAAATTATGTTTATACTTTTCCCAATTCTTGCATAAAAAATTGTTGGTAGCCGGGTACTGTCTGTCCTTGCTGTACATACATGTATTCCATAGTACAAAAGAGGTAAAACCCTTTATACAAGTAGGTTTTGTAAAGGAAACTTTAAAGTACACTTGTTTCTTTGTTCATGCTTCTAGGACTCATCCCAACTCTCAGAAGTTCAGTTTTAGAAGAAAAAAAGCTTCAGCTTCCAGTAAATTTTCTTATCTATATAATTTTAATTTTGGAAATTTTTCTCTGTGAATGTCCCTTAAATAGAGTGTCCCTTATTCAGAGGTAAATACATTGCAGTCCCTATTCAAAGGGACTGGGACCAGAAAAAGTGTCCCTTAATTAGAGGTGTCCCTTTTTCGGAGCTGTCCCTTAAGGGAGGTACCACTGTATTACCATTCAAAGCTGGAGTGGATCTGGAGCAAATACATAGAAATTAAAGCTGAGAAACTAAAAAAAAATGTGTTGCTCCAGACTTTTGGTTTGCAAGACGTTTACACCAAACAGTAAAATTGCTAAATTATTTGGCGCTTAATTTATGAATTCAGAAAATTTAAGACCTTCTCTTTTTGTAAAAAGAAAATAGGTTGTAAATGATTTTATATTTGATTAACTGCCTTTAACTACCTGCAAGTTTGCTATTTTATGTCTTCAACCATAATATTTTTTTACGCCGTTTCACCCCCATTTTACTTTGAACATAATGCAAACATTAAAATTTAAACATATTGACTAGGGCTGAATAAACGTAAGAAGACAATATAAATTACCAAGAAGACAAAACTGAATTCACATTACTTTGGAATATAATACTGAATCTTGAAATTCTTAATTCAGAAAATTTCGCCACACACACACACAAAAATAAATAAATAAAGTAAAATAAAATAACATTAAATTAAATTTCGAAAACAATAAAAAATAAAAAGCCTTATTAACAGACGGTAAAGGGCTTCCGTTCTTCAAGAATGAAAATTAGTTTGAAAATGCTAATAAAATTATACTACATATAAGAATAATGCATATAAAAAAAATTATACTGCATATAAAATAAAACATAAAAATATAATGCATATAAGAAAATGAACTTGTTTCTGACAAATTCAAGTTCTCGTAATCAAGTACTGCATTTAGGTTTTGGTTTCTTTGATTTTATGTTAATGAATTAAACGAAACTTTCTTTGGATACAAAAATATTGTGTTGCAGCAATTTCAAATAAATACCGTAATAAAGCAAAGCTAAAATTTATTAAAATCTCCCCTCATAGTGATAGTAGTATCAGTTTTAGTCTCTGCATAGAATAATTTAAACGTATGGTGTAACTTGTAGCACATGTAAAGAATGATACTTAGGGTAATTCTAGGTATCTCAACTGTCTCAACTGGGAGAAATACCCTGGGTAGTGTATTTACGTTAGAATATTAACCCCTTAACTGGTTTGCCCGCACGGCGTACGGGCTACCCAAAGTTGGTCCCGACTGGATTGCCCGTACAGCGTACGGGCATTGAAATTTCCGTCTGTCTTGTTTTGAGTTGTCCGTATTTTTAATAGATTGAAAGAGAGTCATTCAAATGCATTTGTGTTTCAAAGTTATAAAATAAAAAAATGCTTAAATTCCTTATTTGTGAAATTAAAAAAAATTCTTTCATTTTTCTTCTATACCAAGTTATGACTTTAATTAATGCAATACAAAAATATACTTTTTTTAGGAACATTTGTGGAAAAAAAATAAACCAGTGAAGTGGTTAAATGAGGAAACACATATTAAGTGAACTGTTTACTTATAAACTGAATGAAATGTGTAGTTCTTGTGGCAAAATAATCCAAGACATAATTATGTTTTGGTAAGGGACAAAATATTGTACCCCTGTTCCACGGGTACTTAAATTTTTTTATTCATTTTGTTATTATTATTACTATTATTATTATTGTTTTGCTCACAAAAAGTTATCTAAATTTTAATAATGATTTATATTCACGTCCAGTATATTTTTTACCTTTTCTTTTCCTGTTAAAGACGAGAAGATAAGTGATTGATATAATATAATTTTTCATTTAGAATTATAAGTTCTGACAATGCTACATAAAGTAATTTTAGTACTATTTTTTATAAATTAGTTTATACAAGTCATTAGTTCTTTAGTCATCATTTGTTGATGAGTCGATTTTTTTGATTATTTTTTAACTTGGCTAATTTTCTACATATCGTGTATGTATTTAATCTAAAAAATTAAACTCTCCTTTAGAACTCAAATTCGTTTAACAATTCTTTTATATTTAAAAGATATATTTTTAAAAGATTATGGTACTGATAAAAAGGATCCAAACTTGCACTAAAGGGTAGGCAAGAACTCAATAAAAGAAACAAATCGAGAAGGTGTTCGCCACAAAATTACTTACAATGAGGCCTCGCAAGTCTTAAGGCCGGCTCTGTGGAAGACAGCTTGCAGTTTCTATTTTAAACGCACATTAATTTTTAAAGCTGCAGTGGACACTTAAAATGTTGAAAATTGTCTAATTAAAAAATTGGGGTATAAAGTATGCCTGCACTGTATTAATGAGTATTAATATCAAATTTATGTTTATAATACTAAACTTTTTACTATATAAGTACTTTTACATAGTTACACCCTTTTAAAACAAAAAAAGTCTTTTTTCTCAAAATGGAAATTTTGCCTCAAAACAGAAATTCAAAACATACCACGTGCCGCAATTTGTATGCTATTGCTACCAAGCTTCCTAAAAGTATTCTTATATTACGTAGTTATAGTTTAATGGATGAAATGTAGCATTAATAATTATTTGAAAGAAGATATTTGACTTATTTATTGAAAAAGATCACTAAATTTTCCGAAAATTTCCTATAAAAGTACATTTTTACCTATATTTTGAAAATTATCACATAAAATGTTTTATTTTATCCATTAATTTATAAAAGGATATCTAAGGATTTAAAATCAGGGAAAAAATTGAATTAAAAAAAAATGCGGCACGTGGAACGTTTTTAAATAGTTCACTAATTTTTTTTTAAATTTTACGTTTAAAAAAAAAACTATCCATTTTTTCCCCCAATTTTTTGTGGAGTAATTTTTTAACATAAGTACAAACTGACAAAATTTTAAGTTTGCACATAAAGAATTTAAAAAAAAAAAAAAAAAATTAGTGTAAACTGTAGCCTTAAGGGGTGTCGGAACGCTCCATACGGATAATGTTAAGTAGGCGTTTTTCAAGGTACCTTTTCTGAAAATCTGTTGGAAGTACACTCTCAGAATTTTTTCTGAAGGTTAACCGTACCCTTAGTGTTACACTGAAATGACCTTTTTGTAAAATTTTGATTTAAAGTTAAAAAAAAAAAAAAAAATGTTTTTTGTAGCTTACTCAGAAAACGCTACTTTTTTAGAGAAAAAAAAGTTTTAAAAAATATAGGCATGATTTTGCTAAAAGCTCATTTCAGTAAATACTAGGGTACATAATAAATGTGCCACATAAATTTTATGGACATGTGAGTAATACTTTCTGAGAAAAGGTACATCAAACTTCCAAAAATCGACTTTTGAGAAAAACGCGTTTTAGTAAAAAACTCACCATATCGAAACATTTCTGCGCGTTGGCTTTAAAACAAAATTTTGGGACTTCTAATTGAGATACAGGTTAAAGTAAGGTATTTTTGAAGAGGTAATGAGTAAAACAAGGTAAAAATGCAATATTATGAAATTAAATTTTTTTGAAGATTTTTGGTTTCCAAAACCCCTGGTGCTTGTGCTGGAAAAAATATAGTATAGAGGAATATGTTTATGCATTTAACTTAGCCCATTAATGGTAAATCGCACTATTATTGTTAAAATTGAAAATTAAGATGTGAAGAGTGCCCCAGGGTACAACACTCTCCCCTACTATCTTCTTCTGCACTGAACCAGTTAATTCTCTTCCTGACATCTAAACTTTACTTAGCATCCGAAATTGACAGACTAATGTAAATGTAAAGCGAAGCGAAATGTAGTAACGCCTTGAGCTCCGTCCAAGCATGCCATCAGGCTTTTCCGTATATTACGACGCATAAAGCAGTGTCTAAAAATAATAACATAACAAACCTGGAATCAAGTGTTCTACATTCGACTGCGCCGGTGACGTATGGAGTGCCCGCGGGTTCATTGACCTCCAAATGACCTTGGCCTTGAAGTAGGTCTGCCTCGAAGTTCCTTGTTACAGATTCCCTGCTGTCTATGCATAGCCTGAATCTGCGAGCATCCGCCCGAATAGCGGGGAAAAGTTGTAGATTTTTTTTTCTGAAAAGTAAAAATCGGCCAGGCGTTTAAGTGAAATCACAAATTTTTTTTCTCTTCACGATCTAATAGCAGGACGGCTAGCACAGCGAGATTCTTTCGAAATTATTTTGTCACAAGGTTTGACATGTTCTTTCCTATTTTCCTGTTATGGGACACAAGGTGTTTTCATAAACTGCAATATGTAAAAAAAGAAAAGGAAAGAAAAGGGAAACGAACAGACTACACATGAGAACAGCAATTTTGAGATTGACGTGTATGTAATTTAAGATTTAGAACACAAATGAAAAAATAATTGTATATTTTTAGGGCAAATATTGTGAAAAGAACGAATTTTAGAAAGTATCAGTAGTCGAATATCAAAAGAAAAATTCAACTAATCAAAGAATTTGATATTTGTACATTTTGTTCCTCATAATAGTGGAAGAATGCTATTCGAAACTAAACCCATCCTAGTTTCCCTCGTTGGTCTAACCTACGGCTATTTCTAATCTGAATCAAGATTAAAAGGAGTCAATTTTACATGCAATTGATACATTTTAAGAAACGCTTTAGGACATTCCACAATCTATAGAACATTCTAGTTATGTCCCCATAGGCTCCGCCTTTTTTCTTACGTGGCTTCGTTGTCAAATTAAGCGACACTCCCCCCACCTCCTCCCGGATTTTATTCCAGGCATCTTATTGTGTGTTATCCTATTACTCTCTATATGCACCACATAGCTTTAAGTAAGGCAATTTTTCTAGATATCCTACTTTCTCCATCTAAAGGATATCTTACTAATAATGAAAAAAAAGTTCTGATATAAAGGTAAATAAACAAAAAGGTACACAACTAATACCTGGAAAGAACGCATATTATGGGATAGACAAGGTCAAGCTATTACTTTTCCGTAGAGTGCTACCGTTTAGTGTCAGTGTGATAAACTACTTCAACATTCCAACATCGTACACAAAAAAGTCATTGCATGAAATAGCCCCGTGAAACAATCTTTATTTTGGACTTTTAAGAAATTAGTACAAACAAGTTTTCAAATATCTAGTAATCATTATTGTAAATATGTTTTGTAAAATTATACAAAGCATAATTTACACTAAAAGAGCAGAAATTTTCCGTGCAGTGTTCATTGGAATAGTTGGGATCTTATATATTCCAAGCTTACATGTTAGATTGCATGGAATATTGAGAATTTCACTAAGCCCTACTTGGAATATCGTGTGTTGCAAAAAAACTGAGTCGTCAGCAAGGCCGTAGCCAGAGGGAGGGGGGGGGGGGGACACGGGAATGCCCCCCCGGGAATCCCGAAAATTTTCGCAATGTAGCATATATTCCTCAATGAAACTGTCCTCAACATGAGTGTTTCAAAGTCAGCCCCCCCCCCCCCCCCCCCCGAAAAAAATTTCTGGCTACGGCCTTGGTCGTCAGAACGAAAGAACTCAACAAGAGCTCTACAAGAAGCTAGAGTTTTAAGCTAAATAGTGTTTGCTATCCGAATTGAAAATTTGCCTCGAGCGATATTAGGTGTGTGTGTCTGTTAAATAAATATAACAGACACACAAAACATCGCTCAAACTTCTATTTCTATTTCTAATGGACTGCTGTTGGCTTCTGCAAATTGCAGACTTAGTGCATTCTCCAGAGATTGGCACCATCTCTTTAACCTCACCAAAATGTGGTATCATCGCCATATGAGAATTTCGGCGTCCAGTTTCTTCACCTAAAGATTGAACACCCGGACTATGTTGACACTGGGAATTTAACTTAGCCGAGAGTAGAGTATCCAAGGCAAATGTCTACTCAAGGGATCTTTTACATGCCACATAATCAGACGACATGTATGCGCTCAAACAAAGTTTATTTATTTATTTATTTTTTGAAGTTTTTCTTTGTTTTTTTCTTAAATTAAAATTTTTTATATGTACTTAATAATGTATTTTTTCTCTCCTTTTTTTCTTTCTTATTTATACTTTATTTATTTTATATTTTTTGCCTTGTTACTTATTTTTCGGGAAAGTATTTCAATAATTCAATCAGAAACAATTTTGTAGCTATTTTAATTTTTTTAGACAAAAATATCGTAAGTTCGTTGTAGTGTAAAACTTATTAATATGTTGGGAATAATTTTTAAATTAATTAATTAATTTTTATTTATTTATTCAAATAAATATTGAACTTATTTTTATTCATTTGTTAAATTTTATTTTATTAATTAATTAAATTATTTATTTAATTAAATATTGGTTTTTCTCTCAGAAGTGAGACAAACCGTCCGAATTTAACAAAACGTTTACGAATCAAAAGCGTGCAGGGGTGTTGTAGTTAAGATGAGGAGAAGACAATTCTGAATGTAATTAATGACGATGTCTATAAAGAGTGTACCGTTTCGCCCGCCCACAAGTAACATTTATTTGTGATTTTGTACATCATGTGATGTGACAAGGTCATCAAGTAGCCACAGACCCCCGTACCGAAAGTATTTCCTTACAATTGTGATAAATAAGACAATTATAATAATATTATGCTTTACTTGTTCAGGTGAAGGCTATCATTTGTGCCAATGAATAAGATCTGAAGAAAAGTATAGCGTTGGAAATTGAACTAAATGGTTACTTTGCATAACACAAAACTGTGATATTGCCATTCCAAATCAGTAGTGTTTGAACATGGGGAATATGTATTGCGACTCATTTCTTTAGTCCTAAGAAACTTGAATAATTTAATTTAGGAAAATCAAATAGCAAAATCAGCGAAAGACAAATTTAGATTACTCAATGGGCCTTTGTTAAATGCTTGCCATGATTTTCTACGCCAAGCATTAAGATGTTCGATTTCAATACTAGTGCTAAAAATTGTATGATGGAACACTTTACAAATATTGATATTTAATACATATTCAAAATTCAATAAATTAAAAAGGACGAAAAGGATCTAGTGCCACATTAAACAATGTCACACAAAAGCAAAATGCAAATAGTTAAATGAGTAGTTTTTTAAATAAAAAACATGCGTAAACTCAAGCATATTAAAAGCTGAATTTTTATTTCAAGAGAACATTAAAATTATTCACCAAAATAATTTTAAGCTTAGATCAATGTGGTAATAGTTTTCAAATTATTTTTCTTTCAAACAAAAGAATTGGTTGTGTACAAAAGAGTACACAACCAAGTTGAATTAAATATTTTGCTCTGAAGAAATGTCATAACCTGGCCTAAATTACTTAACCTACTTTGAAGCTACTGAATAATATTTCTTTGAAGCACAGCAAGAGCTGTGTAAAAGTTTAAAAATTATTAAAAAGTGATGTTTTTTCTAAAAAGCCGAATACCAAAAGTATAATGAATCTGTAAAAAAGCAATCGAAAATTAAAAACAGTCTCCAAAACACTAATAAAGTTTTTTTCCCTTTCTTTTAATAAAACTTGGAACACAGGAATGCTTCCAACAAAGCTTTTACGCAAAATGTTTCTACAACCTTAAGTTATTAAATTCTCTATTCACTTATTTTTATATTCAGTTAAACTCTGAACAGAAAATGACTGTTTTAACTACTATTACTAAATACTGTGTATTGGAATTAACTAATTTTTTTCAAAAAGTAATCTTTCCTCCTAAAGAGATTTTTAACACTAATAGCACTGCTTATAAAGAATAAAAGTTAAAACAGCCTATATTTCTATAAGAAAGTCAAAGTATTTCTTAAGAGGTTAAAACAGAAAGTAAGCACTGTGTCTTATGAAAGGAAGCTAAATAGTATTCTTCAGATTATTTTTATTTGTTTATTATTATTATTATCATCATTATTATTATTATTATTATTATTATTATTATTATTATTATTATTATTATTATTATTGATTATTGATTATTATTATTATTATTATTATTATTATTGTTATTATTATTATTATTATTATTATTATTATTATTATTATTATTATTATTATTATTATATTGTGTAATATTTTAACGCCCACTTAGTTTTAGAAAGCTAACTAATTTATATTTCATATGTAACATTAAATTACATTTATTTAATAAACGAGCTATAATATCATGGAATCAAAAATCTGTTATGAATGGATCGTTAAAATTGTATTTAACAAATTATTAAGTTAAAATCTGATGAACGTATTATTAAAATAGAAATTCAAAGCTACGAAGTAAATAAAAAAATATATATTCCAAAATTTGTCTTGTACCATAATTCTTGTTCACGTATAACAAGTAATCAATCAAACGTTTTAGCCATTCCAGAACATGAGGAAAATAAAACTTTTTATAAAAGTCATTTGTTTATTAAGGGCATGTTTTTAAAATGGCATTATGCCCTTGCTGTTAGCTGTCATTTTAACAATGGAGCGTAAAGCGCTGTGGTGAATCAATTGTGAATTTCGCCGTTGTACGTTCACAAATAATTCCTCCTCCGTGTATTTTACGTTGTATTATATAAAAGCTATACTTGTTTCCAAAAATAACTTCAAGAAGGAACAGGTGTTGAAGTTGCATTAGGTTTCGAGGCCTTTAGCTTGCTCTGCCCTACTATCCTCATACTATTCCTGAATGCACAAAGGCCATGCCTTACCGTTTTTCCTGAAGGCAAATGTCAAGATCCGGGTACTTTAAAGAGTGAAAACTATTTAGGAGCAGAACGGATGAAGAGCGATGCTTCATCGCACTCACAACAATCATGGCCAATTTTCACTTTTCGAAGTAAAGAGGAAAGAGAGAGATTCAGGTGTCGAAAATTGGCTTCTGTGTGAAATGGTAAAGAATACATTGCTGATGAAACAAGTATTAAAATAACAGGAAAGTTACCTAATAGTAAAATTTGCTTTTCAAAAAAGAAAAAAAAAGAAAGAAAATAGAAGAATAAAAGAAGAAAAAAGAAAGAAAGAAATGAAAACCTCAAGTTTTAAGCATAATTGTGTGAGATGTAATCTGAGTAGTCGCCATTTTTTTCCAAGAATTGAGCCATTGGACTATGGGAGGTACATAAGAAATTTAATGCACTTTTTTTAATGCACTACTACGTTAAATGTTAGTTAATAAACATATTGTGCTATTTTTTACCACCTATAAAAATTTGTACTAATGTAGGTATCGTACTATGGGAAAATACTTCTTTGAATACCATATTTATTCTAACAATATTGCAGCAAAAATAAAATTTTTTTTCAAACAACTCTGTTAGAGAAAAGGTGAGTAAAATTGAAAAAGTATAATAACATTGCTAAAAAATAAAATGTCTTAGTATTTTGTATGTCAATTGAAACATTGTCAAAATAAACCTCTATTTTACTGACAGAAACAAAAAAATTGCATTTTGTACATAGCATTTTTTTCTACGTTGAATTTGGAAGTAACTTAAGGTAAAACCGGGAAAGTTGATACACAGTTCTAAAACACGAAAAAATTATAAAAAAATGTAAACGTCAATTTTTTTTGCTGAACTTTTAGTCAATAATATAGAGTGTATTCCTTGTGTATGTATTTCCAACATTATTTTGTTATTACTCTCTAATTAACTACGAAAGTGGACGTATTTTCCGTTTCTCTCCTTTTGGGAAGGGGAGATTGGCGCACGTAGATGGGAGAGATGGCGCTCGCTAATAAGTATATTATTTTAATAATAACTACAAGTATGTTGCCAAAATAGCCTCTCTTAAGTTGTTCACAATAATAATCAAGCTTAAATTATATTTTCTTTCAGTTTTTTATAAACGAATATAGATCATATTATTGATTTCCTGATTCAGAACTGGTAGATAATTTTTATAATTTAGAAAAATGACAGGAACTTCTTTTCTACGTTGCACGTTGCTGGAAGCTAAAATGGTTAATGTGTTATTGTCGACAGGGACAGCGAGAACATCTTTATAGCAACCAAGTTAACTAGACGCGATTTGTTTTCCTGAACTCCCACGCATCAGAGTTCCAACATGACATTCAGGGTGCACTTGAACATTAGTTTTGATACTAATTGAGTAAAACAAAGATTCACTTAAGCAATAATTAGTTAAGTATTGTATAATTGGTTAAGTTTTAGAGAACAAACAAAAGTAAATTTTCTAAAATTATTATAAACTTAACCCGTTTGACATGTGATTTGCAACAGGCAACATAACCAATGCGATGGAGTTAAAAATGTAAACAATGCGCCATCTCACCTTAGTACCACATGCGCCACTTCAGTAGGAGAAGACTATTTTTCTACACATTCGTTTCTACAAAGAATTGTAAGTGTTTTGCGCAGTTACTCAATGATATTAGCTTACGGAGAGAACCTTTAATTAAAAAATATCTTGACTATCTTGCCCTAATACCATCAACATGAAAATATCAGAAGCAGCAATGAAAACTCAGGCCTTTACATTGAGAAAATAAACTATAAAAGCGACGTTTTATCATAGCCGTTCAGAAGAATAAGCATATGAATTCCCGTAGACACTATGTTTTTGTTTCTGCAAAACTGCCTGGAGTCATGGCGCATTCGCAGTTCCCCTACTAAAATTCAAGTGCACCCTCTCACCAGGTTTTAGCTTATATAAAAGGTAAACTATGTATCACAACTTCGAAAATCATTTTGCAGTTCATTGGCAATTTGTTCTGTTTTGCCTTTCCACAATAGCTTACCTATGACGTTCTTCTGACAATTTTTGTTTGATTTTATGTAATAATTTACTATAGTTTCATGTTTCATGCGCAATCCATATATATATTTCCCTTAACGTGAACCAGTTACGATTAACTTTTGTGGTACGATACGATACTGCCATCAGGAAAAAAAAAAAAAACTATGGTAAAACGGTATTTAAAAATTCTTTTAATGATTGGCATAGAGATGTAACATAATATTTGTATGTATTATCGTAACTTACGGGGACTTTAACAAACTTATTTCTATTTCTTAAAAAAGTATTTTCATTCATATTTGCAATTTCCGATTCTTTGGAGTAGCCACACCTTAGTTTGTTTTTATCGAGTGATCATTCTGATGTTAATATCTTGCGACCTTAAGCCTTTCCACTTTTAAAGCGTTTTTCACATTTTTAAAATGGTTAGATGAAGAAACAACAAAGAATGTAACGCTCTTTCAAAGCGTTTTTTATGATTTTAAAGTGGTTACAAGAAGAAACAAAGAAGAATTTAACTATCTTCGCAGATGAAAAAGAAGAAATGAATCAATTGAAGAATCTAATTCTGCACCTGCAGGTAGAGGAATTTTCAGTGAAGTTTAACTGTTGAACATATAGCCCGAAGTTGTGCTGCAGGGGGTCTGCTAGTTTTCATATATTTTATTGTTTATAAAACTTATACTTTCGTGATGATAAATAATGAATCCTTTGTTATCAACTCTGAAAGTTAACATAAAATAATGCTTTTTAAAAAACTAGAAAAAATAACGCTTTGGGTAGAAAAAAAAAAAAAAAGATGTGTGTGAACTAAAAAGTAAAAAATAATATCTCAATGTATAGATAGGTTCAGCAACTATAATATGTCCCACTACTAAGTATAATTTAATTTTTTGAATAAGCCTAAAACAGTCAGAATAAAAATCATTGACCAAACTATTAACTTTAACATTAAAAAAATAATAATAAATAATAAAATAAAATAAAACAAAATAAAGCTTGGAGTGCTTCATATCATTTAATTTAAAACTTTTAAAATTCCTCAATTTTATTCATACGTTCTGAACTTCAACAAGTGATAAATGTTCCTTGAAACATACAAGCTCAGTGAAATTGGGAAATCAATGTTCTGCAGCAAACAGTCCATTTGTTTAATGCTGCTTTTTTGTGTGGAATTTCCGCCAGGAATGGACCAACTTTTCAACGAAAGGAATTCGACTGACAAGATAATCCATTTTCGCATTGGCGCAATTTCCTGATTGTAAACCTCATTCCTCTGAGGTCCTTTAATTGTCCCCTGCCGCTATCCCAACAGGAATGACGACCGTGACCAGTTTTCACCAGTTTCGTTTTCAACCAATTTATTTTTACTTTTTTTTATTTTTACTTCTTTAAACAGGATTCATTGGTGGCCACAACATTCGACGATTGGCGAATTTCCCTCACGCGACTGAGGGGACAGAGGGTGAATTGTGAAATCTGGCAAGCTTCGACTTGCGACATGATGCCAAGAAATCGCTATCACATCAGACAAAAAGGCAGGATTGCGATGCTTTACAATTATTTTCAAGACATTTATTATCTACACTTATAACTTTTTTTCAGTTTTTTTTTCTTTTTGTAACTTGAAAGTTCGTACGGATTACAAAAGCTCATTTTGTGATTTGCCTCTTAAGGAAACGCTGAATTGCAGATAATACTATCATCAAAAATTGGAGAAAATTGGAAAAACAAAAGAAAAAAAAAGAAAGAAAGAAAGAAAAAGAAAAAAGAAGAAATAAGGAAAGAAAAAGAAATCTCTTGTGTTACTCAACCTTCCTAGGAGAAGAACCTTTATCAGATTTAAAGATTTATTAGTGTTCGTAAAAATGCGACGATTGCCATCCTGTCCTTAAAGCTGGTGAACTTCCAGTCAATGACCATATGTGTTACGAAATATTACATTAAAGTTCGTACTTGTATTTATTTTCATTGTATTTTCAGAATAAAATTAATAATATTTGGGGGAAAATTGCATACAATGATTACGCTCTACGCAGCTAGGAACAAGAGCGAGTTTTTGATCAACTGATTGAGAAAAAAAGTGTTTGCTTTTATACTATAATTTTAGATATTAAAAAGAATTAAAAGTTCGAATCGAAAATTATTAAGATAATATATTTTTTTCTCATTTATTTCAATAATAAAGAATTTTCATACTTACATTAATAACAAACAAACAAACAAAAAGAGAAAAAAGTAAAGAAAAAAAGGAAGATGCATATATGAGGAGCAAACAGTCAAACCGTGTTTTCTCCAAAAAAAAAGTTACTGGTTTTTCTTTGAACTTCTCATTAACTAATACAAAAGTATGTTGTTATTTGTAACTTGTTTTAATGACAGATAACTTTAATTTTCTCTCTTTTTTTTTTCGAGAAAACACGGTTTGATTGCTTGCTCCTTATATGTCTTTGAGAAATAGGTACTTTCTACACTTAAAAAAAGAGACGTTGTTGCGTTGATATATTCAGAAAGAAAAGGTTTCAGAATTTTTGAATATCGTAATAAATTTAACGTTCATATAATATAATGTTTATGTGAAATTTTCTGAAAAGTTCATTTTATTATTTTGGCTGTATATTTTGATTATTTCTCTCAAAAACTCGATATATGATATCATATATGGATATGTTACATGAATTTTATTTATTTTAAAAAGTTATTTATTACTTTTTAGAAATTTAAATGATTACTAGTTTTTTCGTTGCAATCAATGCTAGAGTGGCTTGAAAAATTCCATTTTGAGGACTGTGGAATATTTCAAGTTTCATTTTTTGAGTTTGAGGAATTGGAGAAAAGAGCTTGTAAACATTAAGGGATTATTACGGCGAACGAAGATGTCCCATAACACGGAAAAATAAAGTACACAAATATATAGTGAGAATTCAAAAATGAAAAAGAGAGTACTGAGGAAGTGTGGTTTGAAGTCAAGTAAATCTTATATACAGCAGAATGGAAGAAATTTCTCTTTAACGAGAGAACGTTAGTAAGTTAACAAGAGGAAAAGCGCAATGAATAATTCAATTTCTTTAAAGTGTTTTATAATGTGATAGAATGGCTTTTAAAAATAAGTGAATAAAAACACAAAGCTATCAAACATCTCAGTTTACTGGTACCAGATATGTTTATTTCATAAAGTTTTCCTATTGCCATGTTGATCTAAAAGCTGTCTCCTATTGACGGTTGACACCCAATTGCCCAATTTATTCTGGTGTAGAAAAACAACAAAGTTTCAAACCAAGAACGATTGGAATGCAACTGGAGATTACGTGTTGTTTGTATCTTGAGAGTCAGTTTGGTGTCCAAAATTATTCTGAAAGCTAACTGATTAAAATACTTGAGAACATGATTAGGTTTCAGCAAATTTGAAGAAAGAAATCAACAAAGTTTCAAACCAAGAACGATTGGAATGCAACTGGAGATTACGTGTTGTTTGTATCTTGAGAGTCAGTTTGGTGTCCAAAATTATTCTGAAAGCTAACTGATTAAAATACTTGAGAACATGATTAGGTTTCAGCAAATTTGAAGAAAGAAATCATTGCCGAAATCCTTATATGGTTAACTGGAGCAAAATAAAAAGGAAATACTGAAGATCATATTTTTAGCACACTGTTAAAAATCACGATTGAAATTTATTTTCAACTGAAGTCTGTTCAGATCTGCAGTTGGTCCATGCTGATTCAAAATTATTTTTCACATTGTAGAGGAAATGCTGGAAAATAAAGATTTCTAAATCAACTGGCTTTTTGCACACACCAGAGGGTTTAGTCGTGTGTATTATAACAGCGAAATAATATAAGTAATTTTTGACACTAATCACGTGACTTTTTGGTGCACAAAACGTCCTAAATGTGGGCCAAGTTGTTTTCCAGCTGCAGAAAAATCAGGCTTAATTACTTTATGATCATTCAACAAAAAATCAACAAATTTTTAGAAAAAATTGTGCCACATAATTTTTGATTTCGATGAAATTTGGTATGGAATATGTACCCACTTTCTATACTTCAAAGCAGTCCTTTTACATTTCTTGCGAAAAATTTATTCCTGAGATACAGCCGCTTGCTTCCTCCGCGGATAAGTAAAATTCTTCATTTTAGGCCATTTTTTGAAAAGCTTTACTTCATTCATTCAAATTGGTAGTAAGATTTGTTATATTTTATTAGAAAGCTGAAAAAATTTACTTTTTTAGTGAATAGTAAAATAAGATTTAAATTAAACCTAACTGAATTCTTTAAGGTCAAATTTGTCGTTCAAAATCTGTTGTACTGGTTACTTTTAGCATAAAAAAATCGATGATTGAAGACTTGAAGTAATAGGCTTTTTTGTGGCACTTATGCATACACAGTACAAACACACAAAAAATTTAGTTGCTACTGGTAGTCCTTCATTATGAAAAAATTACTTAAAGTTTGAAAAAAGTGCAAAATGTTTTTTTTTCAGCCCTAAAAACAGAAATGTGGGATAGTGATAAAATTTGAAAATCCTAGGGTAAGAATTTCTTATATAGCACTTTAAAACAAAACAAAAGTTGTTTTGTTGTTCCACAGGATCAGACCCGTCATTTCAAAATTTTCCCGGGGGTGGAGGAAGCAAAAGTTGTGTATTCAATACTTACTACAGGTTTAAAAAAAACAAGCAAACAAATGTATAAATACACTGTATTTCTAAAAGTCGGGGGGGGGGGGATTAAACCCTCCCTGATTGCCCAAATGACGGGCCTGCAAAAGATGAAGGTGATCAGTGGCTTAACTAGAGCATCTGAGGCCCGTTCATTGGATGGGGCCCCAGAAAAAATCGTCATGTTGTAATTTAATTTTAATAAATCACTGAAGTTGTTACCCAACAGTATTACTAATATTGTGTGCATTTTAGTTAAAGTTTTAATAAATTTAATTTTCAAAAGCTAAGTTAAAGCTAAGTTTCAAAATCTTGTTAAGGTTAAATTGTTATTTTAGTTTTATAATAAAATAACAATTTAATCTTAAAAAGATATTTTTGATAAAACTCTTTTCTCCGAGCTTTCTGTTCCACAAGAGTATCAATAACATCAGCAAAGTTTAAAGATCGGGCCACAGAATTTTCAACAGACAGAAGAGCCCAAGTTACTTGGCCTGTCTTGTCCCATACAGTTAATTTAATAGGTTTTTATTAATTATGGTTTCAAAAATGATCTTTGAGCACCATTTGTAGTCACAGGAATTGTAACAAATAACGTTAATGCAGTACATACTTCAGGAAAGAAGGATGGCATAAATTGACTCTTTATTATTAATAAATCAGCAAGTTCTCTAATACACGAAGACCTTTTTATTTTATCTCTCTAGGTGGACCGAAAACTGAGAATTTCTATGGAAAATGAATCAGATATATCTTTCTCATGCACATATTTCAACAATTTTTAGAGCTTTTTTTAGTAGATCAGTACTTTCTCGGTCTCGGTTAACAAATTGCGGGAATTTCCCAAGCGTCTGTAGCTCGCCAGCGGCACCAAAGTACTGCAGCAAAAAATGAAGCAACCAATGGATGCTTTCTAAAATTGATCCTGTTCTTATGAATGCGTATATCTTAATAATTTATATGAATTTGTATATGGTCTTTAGTTGTAACTTTAATTAATTTAAATACTTATATAAAGTTTATAATTTTATTAAAAATGCAAGGTAACTTTTGAGCTCGCAATCTCTCGGGCTGGGGGCCCCATTGGGCCAGGTCCCACTAATGAAATTGAAGACATTGAGAACAGAAACACATGGGCCCTGTATTGTGCTCTTTCCGTACGAAACGAAAATTGTAACTCTCCAAAGTGTTTAGCTTTAATAGGACCTACCCTGTGCACCAATCAAATTCACCAATCAAACATGCGGAAAATGACGGATAATATAATTTTACACATAAAAGTGACCCTTTTTGAAGTGAGCGAGCGAATCATATATTTCATCTTCAGCATCAGTTGCTACCGCTACAGACGTAATGTGAATAGGTAGCACACACAAAAAAATGATAACAATAAATAAAAAGAATCAAATTAAATAAATAAATAAATAATGTTATTATTATAACTATAAAAATTATAGTTTGCAACTTTAGATTAATCGCTTGAAAGAAATGCCTAGTTTTACATTTATTCCTACCTCGAATATCTCCAAGTAAAATTACAACGTAAAAATATGATCAAAAGTAACAAGTAGTAAATTTTGATTTAAAAAAAAGTAAAGAAAAGAAAAAGTATTTTCTGCTCTGTTTCAAAATTACATCTTTTAAATAACTATGATCATAAAACTCCTAAGGAAAGGCATACTTAAAAAAATTAATTTATATTTTTTTTACAAATTTGCATTTAAAGTTTTTATATTCAGTTATTAATTTGTAAAATTTCAGTTTTATATTAGAACGTGTTTTAAATCGATGTTACCGTTAACAACAAAATCCGTTTCTCGACTATATCTTAAAGAGTATGCAGAATTGAGATACATATAGAGTTGAAATTACACATAGAAATGGTGAGAAACAATTTAAAACTGACATGTCATATGGTCTGCAAAATAATCCTCGCTGTCTAATATAGACTTTTAGCATGTTTAGAATTTAACAATAAGCTTCAGAGCAGACTTCTTTTTATACCATTTTCTAAAACAAAAAGTTAACATTTTGATGATTGCAACATAATTCAAGATGGATGATATTTCATTGGTATTTTGCCGAAATCGCTAGGGAAAGATATGTTATCTAATATTTAGATCTCCTTCGCTTTGCGTTTTTTTGATGAAATTGATTGATAGGTTGTCATATATGTCACCGTTTTGCAACGAGGAAGAAATTTTTTTAAATGTTCTGGTGTCTGCCACGTTATAGCAGTACGGAGAAAACCCTAAGTTAAAATGATATAAGTAATATATATTATACAGCCGAGTCTCCTAACAACGACCTCTCCCGACAGTGAATTTCTTTCTACAACGAAATTTATAATCGGAATGTTAAATACCATTCAAAATATTCACCATATAACTAAATGATTGCCTCCTTATAATGATTTTTTTCGTACGTTTATAATTTTAATTTTTGAAGAAAGCTGCTAGTTTCTGAGCAACAATCACTCACAAAGCAGTATAAAATATCGGAATTTTTCGAGTAAAATAAACGTAAGAACATACTAGTACTTTTATTTTATACGTTGTTGAATTATCTGCACTTTTCAGGGGGGGGGGGTATTTTTCATCAGTAAAACTTTTAATTTGAATGATGATTTATTTATTTTTTCTTTTTTTAATAGGGTAATAGCCAGAGTTTTGCATTCTTTAACGTTGCTCTACCCCCAGCGCTATTCCAATAACTCAAATGATGGATTTGGAAGAAACTACAATCAAATCTCTATCGCATTTCATTAATTTCAAACTGAAAATGAGTTTTATAGGAAATTTTATCATATAGAAGAGTTGACTTCCAGTCTTTATTTTATACTTTCTTTTCTCCTCTTTTTTTCCCTAGGAATGTGTATTCATACTTTTTAATTTTAACTTTTAAATAAAGTTTTATTGTCAGTAGTAAAAAAATGGTACAGAAGAAAATTTTATACTCCCATATTCTATAATGTGTTTTTCTTATAGTAATATATTTCCAAGGAACCTTTCAGAAAAAAATCGTTATGTAGAAATGCAGAATTAATATCAGTTCACTTAATCGAAAAATATTTTCATTCTCTTCCATTTAAACCTTGGTTATCCTTCAAGTTTGCGAGATTTTTAGCTACCATAACACGGCTCTTGTTTCACACTAAAAATATTTGTTTTAAATTCATTTCAATAAAATATCAATTAAGTAATAGCGAAAAAGGGCTAAAATTCTACGACTCTATGAAAGATTGTATTTTAATGTCCTCCCCCACCCCCTTCCTATTATTTAGAAACTTTTAGTTAAAACTTCTGAAGTACAAAAATATTGAATGAGACGAATCATTGCTCTGATTAAAACAGATAGGGTGTTTATAATTAAAGTGACCCTGTTTAGACCTGCATACATCTCGTTCTAGGAAATGTATGTCATTGTAACTTAGAGGAATATGTTATTGGGGAAAATAAATTTGTAAATAAAAAATGTTCAATAATTCAAGTTTTTACCATCAGGTGAGAAGCCAGCGCTGGTACGAATTTGAAGCAAAAATGTTCATTTTATCTCATAATTTGTGCCATGTGCCTTCTTTTTGCGTAAATCCCATGTTCAAAGCTGGTTATAGCGTGCCCAACAGTAGCGTGAAGGGTTTCTCTGTCAATTGCAGCTACTTGGCATTTAGAATTACAATAGGTGAAAGCCGCAAAAGACCCTGGTGGTAAAAATTTGAACTATTACTTTCTTATTGCAGTCGTCTTCTCCCAATGGTTTATATATGATATATTATGTACCAAGTTTCAATGATATGCGTCTATTAAAACGAGCTCTGTGTAGATTTAAACAGCGTCACTTTAACCATAACAACCCTACACTTCTTGTTGTTCTAGTTTACGAACACATCTTCCATTGCATGTTGAAATTACACTCTCATTTTACCTAAAAATCCATTGAAATTAAAAATACATTTAAAAAATTTACTTTCATTTTTTTTTTTTTTGCTTGTGCCAAACACGTTAAACTTCTAACGCTTGTACATGAGTACACGACTTCATCTTTTTTATATTATCTTCCTTTCTTAATAGAATACGACTATTTTTCACTCAAGAGAAAAATGACTGCAACTGCTCAACTGCATTTATAAGTGTGAAAGACCCTGTCTAGAGCAAGAATGAACACAACTTGTTCGAACTGATTGAATTCGGTATGAAAATGTTTTCTTCGCTGTGAAAAAAGTGTCAACGCAATGATGGTAATAAGATCATAATGCTTTCTCGAGACGAACATAAAGCAAGCAGATTTAGAAAAAAACCAACGAGGAAGTTAAGTGCTTCAGATCCGTGTTCAGTTGACCTAGTTGTCAGTGAAGCTTCAGGCGCTTCGGAATCAGTGACCTCAAGTTAGTACTATTTCGCTCGAATTCATACCAGACAGAGAACATGCCAGGTATAAGGGTTACAGCAACCCTTCTCTCGAAAGATCGCCAAGCCGTAGCGCCAACTGAAGATTTCTTTTTTCGTATTTGGAGTGAATTTTTCTGCTCCAAAAATTAACTTCCACATCCCCCCATTTTTGTTTAAAATAATAAAAGTGAGAAAAAAAGTTATAATCTGATTTTCTAAATTTTTATATGAATAGTAGATTAAATGATGTGTTTTTAAAGCTGAATTTGTAGCCTGTCTAATTAGACCAATCATCGCCAATCTGTTGGGAAAGTAAAAATGAAGTAAAATAATTATGCATCTTAATTAATGATAAAATGTTTTTCTTTTTAAAATGCTGCGACATTTCGTACATTTTCTGCGGAAAAATTAATTTTGTTTTCAATCGTCAGCTTTATCTACTTCACAGAACAGCAATCTAAAACTATATTCTAAATAATTAATTTTCTTTGCAGTTTCTGTTATACATTGAAACATTGTTTCGACTTTTTCATAAAAAGTGTGATAATAAGTTGACTTATTAACTTCAAATATTGTATATAATCTGAAAATTTGAGAAAATAATTTGGTTATTCTTTAAACAATAGTTAATATTTTTCTTTTGCATCAAAGAGACGTGTTTTACTAAGTACCAATTGCTTTAAAAGGATTCACTGCAATAATTTGTAACCGAAGCGTAATGATGAGTATTACGTAATTTCAAAAGGAATTTTGTATGCTCAAAAGTATGCTCGTTTAGTTCTAAGTGACCTTTTTTGGTTCATTTTTATTTTTATTTTTTATTTATTTATTTATTTACATTTGAGGTAAGTAATTTTCCAACTACTTTTTTTAAATTCGGAAATATTTAATTTTTTGTCTTCATTCTTTTTGTGATAACACAAAAATGGCAATAATAAAAAATGGCATTATATTGAAAAATACTAATTATTATTATTGAATTTTATTTGACGGCATTTTGTAGCAATTGCTTTCTTGGTATTTAATTTGTAAATTTTCAACGCATGTTAAAAAAAAAAGAGGGAGGTAGAAAGAGAAAGTTGTCATTACTATCTCCATTTTTTTTTAAACATGAATTGTGAGGTTTGGAAATCCGGAAGAGAATTTCGTCTTCATAATTCATAAGGTGGGCGAGTCCAGCAGCAGATCACTTTCGAAGACCCATCTTTCCCGAACCCTGACCCAGTTCGGACACTTCCGCTGGGCTTCACTTCCGAGAAGTAATGAGCCACATTCCAGGACCCATTTTCATTGTCTTATTTTCTTAATACCATTTCTTCGCGAAACATCAAGAGCAGCTTTTGCACGAACGGTAAAGCAAGCTAAACAATTTTTGCTTAAGATGAAAATAGACTTTGATAGTGTCTATCGCGTGCATAAATGTTTCTTGGCGTGTTAGGCTGCACATAAATAAAATTTTTAACCCTCGTGGGTTCCTTGTTTTTATATATGACCCCAACCTGATTTCAGTTTAATAAATCTTCTTAACTAACCATTTGGTGTTTCAAGGCCTTTTGTGACTTCTATTTCTTTTTTTTTTTTGGTTTTTCATACACAATAATGCTATGCATTTGTTTTTATTTTATTTTATGTTTCTTATTTTTGCTTTTTTTGCACACGAGACGGTTAAAGTCAGAGAGAGAAAAAAAAGACATTGCCAACTTTCCCCCAAAATAACTATAGAAAATGTAATAAATAAATGTTATATTTCAAATACACTTGCAAAAATCATTCGTTTTAGGCCATAACAATTGCAAATAAATCTCTGGATATTTTAGATTTTCTTTTAAAATTAACTTATTTTTCATATCTAAACTAAATTTTACTTTGATCGTGTCCTTCTTTTTTTTCTTTCTATCATTAAGTAGTGTGTGAAGTTCAATAATACATGCAACATGCAATCATAAAAAGTAATTGAAGGAATTATTGGGGTCAAAAAGGACCCCAAGGATCTTTAGTGTAACCAAAATGAGATGAAACACGAGCGTTAAAATAAATAAATAAATAAATAAATAAAATGTTAATAAAATTGATTACTGGTTTATGAAAATACTTTTAAATGTAGCTGGAATCTGAAAATTAGAACGTCAATGATCCGAAACGTCGTCTAACGCAAAGAAAAAATATATTGCAAATGTTTTTTGCAGATAAATTAATAAAGGAAGAGATTGGTGAAGGTACGCGGCGCACCGTTCGGAGAACAACAGGTAAATATCTCTGTTTTAAATTGGATCGAGAAACCATTGAAATGTTAAAAAAAATTGTCACAATGTATTGGTTCAAACTCAAAGTGAGCGCTAACGGGCAATAAATAGTTCGTAATTTAGAAGTTGACTGGTCCCTTTGATCACAAATTTGATGTTGACACTCAGAAATGCTATAACAGAATTTTTAAGTGGGTCTGAAAAATTATTTTCCTGATCTAAACAAAAATATTGAAAGCTAATATTATCCATTTTTACATTGCAATATCCATGCCAGTCTTTATCATATGCAGACACAAGAAGAGTTGTAATTATTCAGTTAGATTCTTGAAAAATTTAAAGAAGCACATGATGTGTAACTTTAACATTATTCTGGCTGCAATTTAAATTCTAACAAAGATTATAATGACAGTTTCCTCAACATACAATTTCATCCTTCTCATTGATTATAATGAATATCATACACATGATATAACTTGTATTTATTTTACTTGCATTTTATTATGAACGAATTTTAATTTTCGTTTATTATTCTTTTGCTTTTGCGCTAAAAAGAGCAAAAATATTTATTGATTGTTATTAAATTACACATATTTTGACGAGGGGTACTCAGCACTATGAACATTACCGAAGGGGTACACAGATGTCGAAAGTTGGGGAAACACTGCCTTAAGTGATAAATTTATTTAGATTCTCCTGTAGTCCTGTTTCAGCTCTTCGGTGAACTTTTACTTATAGTAAACAGATTATACTCGTATAAGTGAAAGAATTAAAATCGTTTTAAATTTAAAAAATTGATCGGCTGAAATATGAACCAGTTGATGTTATTTTTTTGTAGTCAATATAGTTTAATATTATTCAGTTTTTAGTATTACTATATAGTAATTTTGTGTATTTACATTCAGCAAATTTTTCTTTGATACAAGATCAGTTCAGTGTTTTAAATATTAAAATAAATAATTAACTATATTATATAACTTTTATGGGGAAAATGTATAAAATGTGCGCAACAGATGCTTTTTAGTTTATGTAAAAATATACCTTTCAGGTTAAACTTTACTTAACTAATCATATTTTCTGAGGACCAGTACATATTCATTATTATTGGTCCGAAAGGTTGTTACGCATACTCTAGGGTTACCTTCAGTTATTTTTCCTTCTATTTTTTATCAAATGTAATAAACAATGCGCTAAAATATCAAAAATTTCGTGAAAGATTTCAGTCGTTGTCCCTGGAAAAATATCGTTATCGTTAAAAATATCGTAATAGATTAAAGTTCCGATCGAAAGCCAATCTGAAAATATTCAAAGCAAAACATTAAGGAAAGAGAAATAAAGCGTTTAAAATTTACCACAGCATTTTCCTTCTTCAAAAAGCAATTTCAAAACGCATTTTTTTTCAAACGAATATAAAGAAACTGAATCCCAGTGATAAAACTTGGTTATTATGGCCTGCATGCTTCCTTGTATTACATATGCACGTCACAAATACTTTTGAAACAACAACGGTACGCATAAATGTGCTCAAGCTCATTAATGCGAATCCTGAATTAGTCAAATAACAACAGTGGATTTCGGAGCACTTTCCTTCAGAAATTACTAGAAGGAATTGATCGCTGAACGCACGTGATAAGACCCGTGGGATTTTCAAGGATAAAACGTTTATTTTGATAGTCTAAAATACACATAACAGAAGAGTGGACTCCATTTTGAAACCGTAATTGTAAAAGTAGAGGATAGTATCAGGCTAATTCGAAGCAATCTTTTGCCAAGAGTTGTCATTCGCTTTTCAGTATAGTTCGTTTTTTAGCCTACTTCCCGTAAAAGTAAAAAAAAAATAATAATAAAGCATGAATGAAGGTTTAATGTATTGTAAAAATATCATTAAAAATAAAGAAAAGTCAAAAGTTAGTGAAATAAAAGATTGAAAAATAAAAAATTTGAAAGTAGGGTTTTGAGATGAGGAAAATGTGTGTCGGTCTGTCGTCCCCCCCCCCCTTTTGGCAATGGGCAAAACTGCAGCAAATTGTGTTAAACCCTGGGCGTAAGACCCAAGTTCCTATGAACAAGCTTATCGGGAGAAGCTCTCGGTGCGAAATAATTTTTGATTTGAACAATTTTTGTTCATTTTTGAACAGCTCAAAATAAATAAATAAATAAATAGATAAATAAATAACATAGCGCCTACGGTTAAATTTCGATCCTATGTAAACCATGATCTAACAGACCGATTTTCTTGGAACAAACTTTATCGGAAAGATATTATGACGTAGAACATGTACAGATACGGTACTCAACCAGAACTAAACGAACCTATTTTCCTATGAAACTTTTTGATCAGGATTTTTAAGGATATTAAGAATGAATGAATTAATGAATGATAAAATGAGTAAGTGAAGTAATGAATGAATAAATAATGAAATAAGTATATGAGTGAATAAATGAAAAATAGATAAATGAATGAATAAATGAAATAATAAATAAATGAGTGAATAAATGAAAAATAAATAAATGAGTGAATGAACAAATGAATGACTGAATAAGTGAAAGATTGAATGAGTTAGTGAGCGAATGTGTATTAACGGTTGAAAAAGGTATATTTCAAGAAAGAACTAAAGCTAAATGAGAAAGTCAGATAGCTAGGTTATAAATTTGAAGTTGGTGTATACGGGAAAGTAGACTCGTATAGTTCTAGACAGAACTTCTTGTTACAGGTATAATTAATGGGGAAATCGATACCGTACATATAAAATATTTCTCGTCATTTAGAAGTTACTTAAACAGAGAGATGAAAAATTAAAGTCGATTCAACCAAAAAAAAAAACATTGGATGACAAGAATACTGAAGAATAAAAGTATTGTATTATTCTTTACAGTAGGAAAAAAATTGTATTTCAACTTTATCTGTTCTTTCCTGAAAGAGAAAATTTCTTGGTGGTGTAAAACATTCTCTTTTCAGTATTTACACATTTCCGAAAATTCAGAAATATTGAAAAAAAATCAGAAATGGCTAGAAGTGAATAATGTGTCTATCCTTTAAAAAAGAGAACACCAAGTGTTTTGCAGAATTTGGAAAATTATTTTCACATGTATATTTTTTTTTAGAAATGAGCAACAGCAAAGTTCATTGGCTAAAATGGGAAATACAAATTGCGAACATTTGTATGTGAAAAGAGCTTTTCTTATTACAATCGCAGTCAATCTTACCTGCTTATTCGACGAGTTATAAAAGACAAGGTCATTCATTTATTGCAATAACATCAAATTTACACCGACTCTAAACCCCTGTTACGAATATTCCTACTCGAAACTGCACTAGGAATTTAGCCGAAAATATCCAAGTCATATAGATATTTCAGGGATCTTCAACGTGCCGCATAATCATACGACACGGGCGCTGACGATTTTCTACGTCTTGAAAAATATGCCGAATTGGTCCGGGTATTAATTTGCAATCTTGAGTGGCAAGGAGCCGAAGCCTTCCCAATAGCCTATGCGACAAGCATATTGTCTACTATTATAAAACTTTGAAAAGTCTACGAATTTTGAAATATATAGGATCATGTGTGATGGAATTTTTAAAAAGTGAATATAAATATCTATTTGGTATACAGAAAAAGTATTAAGTAACAGAAATAATTGTAATATCCATACTTTTATAAGATTAAAAACCTACTCAAAAAAGTTACTTTTCATGTCTTTAGACAAAATATACGTTTAGTTTAAACCCTTAACCCAGTTGCCCGTGTCTCGCACGGACGAAAGTTACCGGCAGATTTGCACATGCCCGTGTCTCACACGAGCGATCTTGTTAACTCCCGTTAATTTATTTATAATGCCAGTCTGAGATCCATTTGCAATTTGCTAGTATAATATTTTTTTATATTTAACTTTTACCCCACTCCCGCTCTCTAGTCACCTCCTACAACTGAAATTGCCAAAAATAATTTATACTGTACCTATATATTCCTTTTGTGTCAAAAAAGGCTCGATTATTTTTTACCAGTTTTTCCGCAAAAACTCGTGCTTCAAAGGGTTAATGTTCAGTTCTAACATCATACCAATTTTTAATTGAATAAAATGCAGGAAATATTTTTTAAATGCTTTATTCACAAAAGCGCTTTTTTCAAGACAACTCATACGATTGATACCCTTCTCACGGAAAGGGTTATTTATTGAAGAAAAAAAAAAAGGACATAAATTCGCGATGTGCGTTTGTCCCGTTTCAGAAATCACAAAGCTGTTAGTGCTTATCTGATCTTCAGCTGTGCCGAACGGCATTGAGGAAAACCTTGCTTTAATAACGTGTCTATTTTTTTTTCGCCGATTCTCTCTCGCTGCGTATAACAATTTCATTCATTACCATGCAAATGTTACTGAAACGAGTTATTCATCCCTGGCCTATTACATATCCCATAAAGTACTTGTTAAACATCGTTACAAAATTTCTCCAAACCTTAAATAAGACTGATTGCTATTTTCAGGCGTAATGATGTTAAGACAACCTAATGAGCTCAAGTTTTTTTTTTCTTTTTCAATACGCGTTGAACGGTGCATTAGCCTAAAGGTACTACGAATACGTATTAGTATTCGTTGCAATTAAGCCATTTTTTTTGTGCCTTGGAACTGTTTAAAATTGTGCAATGATGTTATTTTTAGGCAACTGTCACAGTGAACACGAAACGTACAAGAGCGAACTATAAAATTTTTATATTGAAAAGGATACTGCGCTCATAAACACACACGTACTACATATGTATATAGAGAGGAAGAGCAGGTGTTATGGAATAGGGTGATCAAAAATAATTGAGCGTATCTCATGTTCTTTTTTTTTTTGAGGAACAAAATGAGATACTTACAAATGATTATTGTTTTCTTGGCTTAAAAAGTTTTACATAATAAAATTTTCAGCATTAAATTACTTCCGCATATTCCTCATTAATTTCTTTTTTTTTTTTCAAATACATGAAATGCACTCAGCAATTTTGAAACTCCCAGTATTGTTGACAATTTCAAAATGCACCCATGATACTCTGTAGTCTGTTTCGTTCAATCACCTGCCTTCCTCAATATGTTCTTTTTATTGCTTTCAACTTTTAAAAAATTTATGCAGATAAGTTCTCAAAAAAAAAAAAAAAAAACTGTGGTAATTATTAGAAATATGAATGTTAAATAAAACGAATTGTAATGTACATAGTTCTTCGCCTGACTATTTGCCTGAGTTTTTTCCTGAGACCTGTATCCGTGCAGTTGGAAAGACATTTACTCCAAGCCTGTTCGGGTTACTTGAAATTCTAAAACGAAATAGTCAAGATATCCCCGAAAAATATGTAGAACAGAGGGAGAAAACCTGTTACAATTTCTTACCTTCGTGAAAAAAATAACAATAAAAAAGAGTTAAAAGCAAGGCGATGTACTAAGCATTCAGTCAAAATTTAGGAATTTCGCTGGAGAAGCGGAAGCTTCATCGTAATAAGCTGTGCATTTGCATTGCATGTCATGTCTGTTACCTCGATTAGTTTATATAAAAAAAAATGTATTTAATGTTGCATTCAGCTGATTAATTTAGCCTAACATTAAATCAATTTCTATGTTCTTGTGAAGTTTTTTGGGTTTATGAATTTTTGTTCTTTGAAATGCCTGTTACCGTTTACTAACAGACAGAACAAACGAAATTATAAAACTACTTGAAGTACTTTTTAAATTCAAAAGATTTTACTCCATATACAAAAAAGTTCTGTGTTTACATTAAATATCACCCGACCCGTGTAAATTTTCTTACAATGTATGAAAAACATAGTCTGTCCCAATAAAAAAATAGACAGGATGTCTAATTTAAGAAATTTTGCTATAGTGAAAGCAATCACAGTAGTATTGGAATTAGTTATTTTTATGTTAATAACTTATGAATAAATTAATTTGAATCTAAAAAGGAATTTATTTACATCGAGTCTATAACAAAATAGTTCAACTTTGATTTAACGATTCCTCAAATTAGCGATCGATTTTAAAAGTTCCTGTTTGGGTTTGATAAATGTTATATTTTCCCGATTCAATGATACCCTTGATTTTATGACAGCATTTAACAATACCTAGACGATCGTTAAATTAAAGTTATACGTTATATACGGGCAAGAAAAACGTCTGGTTCAAATTGTGTGAAATAACTCTAAAATTAAACAAAATGCAAACAATAGCGTAAATCAAAAACCACGATTTTGTAGCATAAAATTTCGAGTTAACTTTCTCCCTCAAAGTTTTCTGAACTAGATATAAAGATAAAGACGGCAGCTTGTTTAACTTTTGAATAGTTTCGTTTTGCAATTATTAGATAACAAGACGTTATGTGTATAAATTGTCACATTTTGTCCGCTACAAGCTGATTTTGCTGAATGGTGATGGTTATTGGACGTTGATTCGTCCTTGAAGGGCCATGGAGGCCATTGCTTCCACATTATCCATTGCACGTGAGGTCATATCGAATGCTTAACCTGATTTCGAAATTTATCATCAGAAGGCTAAACGGCGTCAAGTACTCGGGCCCGCACACCGCACTTGCTGCCCGAGGGGCCCAACAGGCCCCATCGCTCTTTCGTCAGCAACGTCGCGTTCGTTTCCCAAGGTTATTGATTCGCGTGTTGACTTTCCAGAATGTGTCGAAGGCTGATGGCAGCCCCAGGTCCCTCTGGGGCCCGAGTATCTGTGAAGGGGGTTGGTTGCAAGTGGTCATGGCGAAAGGCGTAAGATGTTCACCTTGAGCCTCGTACGACGTTGATACAACTCTGTGGTTTCGGTTACGTGAGGTGCAAAGTAAATAAACTAGTGCAATTATTTGGAAAATGCCATGAATTCAAACCAGCATTCCATTAGGTCTTTATACAATCAGTCAAACATCAAATTACGTATCTTTAGAACAATCACATCAATCAATTTCAAATGCATTATAACAAAAAGGAAAAAGAAAATTGGGAATATTTTGGTGATGTTTGATACAAACATCCATTCCCTAATTACTGTAATGCTCACGATCACTGCAACGCTCAAAAACTGGAGTCAGATATTACACCATGATGTGAACTAATTTTAAATGAAAATTTCATTTTACCTTTACTAAAAATAATTCCACTGTTTGAGAAATATGTATCATTACACGAAAATATGTCTTAAATAAGTGGTGCTACTGGTACTGTCTAATTGTATTATCATTGTTACTATACTATTGAAAATTCTTTTCCATATTTGGCATTCTGTCATTGATGTATGGGAGACTTTTTTGGGCATTAAATATTTTATTTTTCACTATAGCTCATGGTGATTTTCGTGTACTTCTTTGATCTAAAAGAATAATGTGTCATTTTTTTCTAACGTTTTGCCACTTAAAACACAGAACATTGTTTTATTCTTGAAATACAAATATATCTTTCGACGCTGCAAAAGATTTTCTAAAACTGGGGAGAGAAAATTATCCGGTGTCTGAAAGCCTTTTTCCAAATCAAAAACGTTTTAAATCGTCAGAAAAATATATTTTCGATATCATAAAAATAATCGTCTGATGTTTGAAATTGTTTACTAAACTACCTAAATATTATTCTAGGCCAAAAAAGAATACTTAAAATTTACAAGCATCTTCTGACGCCTAAAAGTATTCTCTAATATTTAAAATGTTCGTCCTGTATGAAAATATTTTTTTAGTTCTGAGCCTGGAAATTTCGGCATTTTATATTACATTGGAGAACTACGAATTAAGCGTAAAATATCGAAATAATTCTGAATTTTTCAGCTAAAAATCAATAAACATCGTTCTATCTGAAAAATTCTGAGCATCATTGAAGTATGAGAACTTAGTTAAAAATGGAATGTTTTTTTGGAAAAATGCAAATAATCTTCATTAAATGGTAATCTTCATTTAATTTTTAAAAGTTTAATGTGATAACTTATTTAAAGCATTTTTAAGCTTCATCATTGCGCTGTTGCGAGACGTTTTTCTTTCCTTTTTTTCCCTCTTTTATCATAGACTAGAGCAAACGGGAATTTTGGCAGGGCTTATATGTTACTCCTAGCGTTATTATCAATAGGAATACCATTCTCCTGTCTACGATTGCTACACTCCATTCCTGCACTCCACGTGGGAGTTTTTGTGTATGCAGAGGAGCAATTCTCACATTAACATAAGTTACTTACATTTGCCCTTGCATTTATTCGAAAATGTACCTATTTTATCATCAATATGAGAGCGTGCTTTGTGTCCGCACAACGACGTAGTCGACAGTGCTTTATGCTCCCGCGCCCTCGAACCAGGCTTGAATCCCGGCAAGGATGCTTACATAAACAGCACTCTTTCAAAAAATTAACTAGTTATTCGGATCCTGTAACGTATGTAACGTATACTGTAATTCTATGTAAACTGTAGAACTACAGCTTATAAGCCGCAGCTCTCCCAGTAACCTGTAAGAGCACTTCAGGCTTATGCAATTATAAGTGCGCAAGATAGTCGATAGTTTGGATTGCAATCAAAAGCGTTCTAAGAAAAAGAAAGTACCTTGCTGTGAGTTGTTTCAAAACTCATGTTATTGATTAGTGTCATTATTTCTTCAATGTACTGCTTTTTTGGTACCTAACTGATGCAACCAATCCTTCTAAAGCAGCAATCTTGCTAACTTAAATAAAATGAAATGGAAAATTAAATGCTACTAAATTTCAACATTCTGATACATATCAATGCGATAACTCAATCACCATAAAATATGTTGCATTCAGGCATGAACGTTGACGTGCAAATAAGAAGTTGTTCGTGACTTTTAGAAACAAACTTTGGCTTGCTGAGGTTAAAAGTAGATTTTCACAGAACATGTTTGAACGTTCTACTAGCTCTCAGAGAAAAATTTTGGAATCCGATTGAAACTTTCGAGTTAAGTAGATTTCAAGAGCCAAATCAAAAACACATATTATACAATAACTTCATCTATTCATATCTTTGGACGCGCTATATTTCTAACAAATGACCAATTGCTGCTTCACATACGCAAAAAATGCAATGACATGTTCCGCTTGGGAAAGAGAACATTGGCTGAAAGCCTTCAGAAAGCTGTTTAAAAAATGTGGTGCGCCCTTATTTATTCGGTAACTAAGATAAATGTACATCATTTGTTACAAAAAATGGTGATTTTTAATCATTACCAAAAATATTAAAAGCATTTGTAGGAAAAAGTCCTTACTTAGTTAGTTCTTGTCTGTAATGAGCACTTTCTACGGGACGGAATACGTAACACCGGGAAGGATTTACCATGCAAATACCAGAATTTTTAAACTTTTATCAAAATTTATCAAAATGTATTATTATAGTATCATTTTTTAAAGCACGTCTTATGTTTAAATGATGTACCGTGTTAGTTTGTTAACTGTAGCATGTCCGTGAGAAATCATGTACATCTCACGGGTATTTTTTTTTAATCTGTCAAAAACTGATAACAAATACACGTATGTTAAAACAAAAGCGGGAAACATTTTATTGAAACGTTCTGGAATAGGTTTTTGTAACAAAAAACGTCGCATTGTATGACTCGGGCCCAATTTGTAGGCGGAAGAAAGACACCGATAGGAAAAATCCACATCGTTTCGCGATATCAGTTTCTTGCCTATCGAAAACTTGCATTCAGATTTCCTTAATTTTTATTTTTGTTTTAATTAATTCGTATTTAGAAAAGATCCAAATACTTAATAATTTGATTTTCAAGTTCTTATTTAGCTATCGGGTTTTTTTTTTAACCCTTCAGAACTCGCACCGTGAGCAAAATAAGGACTCAAAGAAAAAAAGATATATCTGGTATCTTACGTCATAGGCGTCGGTGCTGCTCTTTCTAGCTTCTCCTTGTACCTTCTCTTGTCGTTATTAGTTTTTCAATCATTAGTCTTGGACTGACAGTCGCCGAGGGCGGTTTGCTAGTCGGAGTAGTCAAGTGCCCTGAGTCAAGTGTGAGTTTTTCTCATTGGGCGAGTTCTGGTGAAACTTTTTCCTTTTTTTGAATATGGGTGCTTTTCCCTAGCGCGTGCTCGGGTAATTTACTGCACACATTTTTTCAAATTCTGTTTCAGAAAATATTAAGCCAGGTATGTACCTAAATGGGCTAAAATAAATGAATAAATCAATTACATATTATAGTTAATGAATTATTTAACTTTTTTTGTACTGAAAAAATGTTTTAATTTTCGAGGTTCTCTTCGCGAGTAAGGTTGTTGGTATATCTGGCTCTGGATAAAAATGCTTCTTATAAAACTTATAAATTTGACATACATAGGTTGCACAAATTATGTTTTCTGTATTTCATTAGACACATTTTGTGCCCTACAAATAAAAAGTACTTAAGTTGCTTTTTACGATATTTCATGAAAAGAGTATACTTGTACAATAAACTTTATATAATATTGTTTCGAATAACGTGTGGCGTTTAGAATAAATGTTTTTTAGATGAAAATATTTTATTTACTGACTTTTTTTGGGAGAAATAGGTGGTATGGAGAAAAACTCTCTCTCGCGAGTTCTCAAGACAGTCATTTTGACGCGAGTTCTGGACAGTTAAAATTAAATAATTTAATTATTTATTTATTTGTTTTCCTCGTTTCTTTTTAAATTGTTTCGGGAAAGTAAGCAATTTAAATCTAGCACGCAAGAAATGAGTACTTTTATGTGTTTTAAAATGTTAAAATATTTTGAGGGATTAAAATTCTGGTTTTTAAATATAAAGTTTCTATTTATCAGTTTGGTTTATTATACACTGTAAACAATGTTTGCCCGAAACTACATAAGAATCACCTGCTAATGTAAAATTTCAGACTTAAAAACAAGCAACTACAAAGACCTTAAAGAAGGAAATTACAGAGAACAAAAAGCAGAGAAAATTCTGCAAATTAACTTGCAATATATGTGCTGCAGTGGTGGCGCCATCTGTGAGTACGCTGGATTACTGTTTCTGGTACATAAAGTAGAAGGTGCCTTAAATTAACCCCACGCGGCTCTGATTCATGTGCTTTCGGCCAATGATGTCTCTTTAGAGGATGGCTAGCCGGTTGCCCACTAAAGCGAACGTTTTTTACGCCAGCAATACATAATGAATTTTTGACGATTTTTAAATTAGTACTCACAGATCCATCTTAAGTATGCAGTTCTACGTGACTTAAAAAATCTTTCTCTGTAGTTTTACAGAGTGCGGAAAACAAGAATTTTATTGAGAAACTTGATTATTTGATTTTAAACAAGTTCTTTGTAAATTTAAAGAAACACTCACTTTCCCTTCTGTTAATATACATAATTTTTTTTCAGCGTATGAAATAAATAATTGTTGCTATATATATAAGCTGGCATTGTATAGTATATGTACATGCACAACTTTCTTTATCCAAGACAGTCACGCATAGTATATTTGAATAGTTTTAGAAGCTTTAGGTGCTTTTGCTTTTCTTTAATTTGACCATTTTGGGATTATGGGAGAAAAAAAAATTTCTTAGATAAAATGCTGAAATCGTGGGCATTACCTAAAGAAAAATTTCTTACGTTATTACTTAAGGTAACAAGAGTGTTTAGAATATTTCTTTAGGAACCGTATTTTTGTTTTTGTTTTTAAGAAAGGTAACTGGGTTTAAAAGAAAGGGACTTAACACATCATTTAATAAAATACTTTAATATTGGAATGGCCTATACATGAAATAATACTATAGTACAATAACAATATGTACATATTTACATAATTTGTAAGTAGACTACTTCAGGCACAATTAATACTTTATTACAAAATAAAAAAGTAAAGTTGCGTGACTAAACTCGTTTGAGGACCTTCTCTAAAATGAATTCATTTCACAGGTCAAACTGGCACGCACCTTATTAGGTTAAAACAAAAATATTCACACTAGAAGAACAAAATAGTAAGAGTATAGCTCTGCTGCAAGTCAAAATCCGTTCGTAAATTTAGTAAGACTTATACACCTCGACCACGCTTTGTCTCCGTAAGATTCCGCTGCTGAAGTCTGGAAAAAACATATATTAATAACAAAGAAAATACATTTCATTTTTGCATTCCAATTCAGTCATTTCCTTGGTTTAATGTATAATTTTATGAGTGTAAATGTAACAAAAAATAATGTTGATATTTTTAGCATTCTATTAGTGATGTACTATTCAATTGAATAGTTATTTTATACGATAAGAATAAATAGTTTTAAGTGAAAAATAATAATTAGGGGACAAAATAAAATTTAAAAAATCATATGCATTACTGTCCAAAAGGGGACCAATGATATTTTTAAAATCATGGTAGGAATGTTCAAATGTATTGAGTCTAAATTGTTCGGTTTTACCAAAAAATTTGAGATTATAGCACACAATTTTTTTAAAAAAGGAGGTTATTAAGCTACGAATAAGGGAACATTTATTTTGTATAGCATATTCTGTAATGTCTCTTGTAGTAAAAATCTAAAAAAAGGAAGAGCCCATTAGCCATTAGGATTTATTTTATTATTTAATATTAGTATATTGTTATAAAGAAGCGTATTACATAAAAATTAGCTTATAGGGAGACATTCTATAACACTGTTTCTATGTGCAACGCTGTAACTTCAACTACTCATGTTTTTGGTTTCGGTGAAATAATGTACATTAAATTTAAAAAGAATAAAGTGTCATGTTTCCAAATTCTTATTAAAAATCTGCATGAATTATTCTAAAAATTATTATTAGTTTAATGTTATAAAATTACTCGTAAATATAATAAGGAGAAATAGACAATTTCCAATGCGTTTCTATCATGAGTAAAGAAAATTCTACTGTGAACACATTATTTTTTAAAGGTATTGTATTGCTTGTGCAGTTAAATTTTCTGTGTAAACGCGTAACGAAATAGTGCACTCCATTCCTGAAGATACTAATTATAATTCAGGGTCATTGAATATACAAATACAAAAGAGTTTTCTCAAAATTATTAGAAGATATATTACATTTAATGCAATAGGAACATAGGAACTATATTTGGCGTAATATTATTCATTCCAGTTTTCATAATCACATAAGAATATAAATTTTACCTCCTTCCAATTGTTCAGTGCCAGCAAAACGAAACTAAATGATTAATTAACAGACTTGATAAAAATTCTCAGGTTTTTCAAAGCACTAAAATTCCAAATACGAATGAAAATACGATCTGTATTTATGGTTGAACTACGTATACAAGCTCTACATAGTGATTTTCTAATGATTTGGGCTATTCTTTCGGTTCTAAAAGGTGCAAGTACATCGTAAATTAGGACTGAATTATTAGTTTATGTAACCTTAAAAACTAAATGATGTTTTTCCTTGGAAATGCTGATTCATTTAAACTGCTTTCGAATGATGATAGTTAATACTTTCTAATGATATGAATTGTAAATTCCGTTCCGTAAGACAAGCAGCGGAAGCTTACATTAGCATCAACGAAAATCGACAAGCAGCAGAAAGAAAAAAGAATTTTTGACCAAAACAAGGAAAACCTGAAGAATAAAACCATAGGAAGTGGAAGAAACCCGTATCATAAACATCATTTTTCATGCAAAAAAAAGAAAAAAGGAATGTTTTTCCTGAAGACACGTAAGCTATTCGGTATTTAAAAGTGTTCTTTAAGAGTCTTAATTCTTCCGGTTAGTTTGCATCTAGCCCAAAACAGATCGTGCATTAGAATTAAGTGTTAAAATATGAAGAGAATGCGACGGTTTGCTTTTAATCTCCTTTTCCTCCAATTTGGCGATATTTTTCAGAGTCGTGTGGCAACGAGTCTCCACAATTCGGAACCCTTTTCAAGAGCAGGAACAGGATATGGAAGCAGTTCAGCTTGTTGCCTGCAAGAAAAAAAAAAGATAAATGATTTGTTTACGTTTAATGCAATCATTATTCAGTCAACAGATGTAAACAAAATTTTTTGGATAGCTCAAAAGGATTTTGGGTCAGTAAAGCGTCGTTAAAGAATTTCCCACAAGAGTACAGAGGAAATAATTTAATTATTTCTTTCTAAATCAAGTTTTAAACAGAATATTTTTTGTTTTGAAAAAAGGAAGAAAAACAATCACAATAAAATTTTTGAGTTTCTCTATAATAAAGTATTCAGCTTACAATTACTTTCTGCGGTACAGTTACAGTACGCCTCGCATAACGAAAGTAACAAGCAAAAAATCAAAACAACGGCAGAAATCAGTTAATGATAGAAAGAAAAAATATATCTATAAATTAATAATAAATATATGATAAATGTGATAAAAAAACAATTAAAATGTACAAGAATAACGTTTTTACCAAGTTAACTACCTCAATTGCATAACTATTGAAACAATGAAACACTAATACATAATAAAACTTCGCATAGGCTTTTGAGAAGTGCAACAATTCATGTTGTAGCCGTGTTTTCGAGGTATTACGAGAACATTCATATTTTGTATGACATAAAATAATGTTACATACTTCAATGTATCGAGACATTAACGCGTTTTTCAAAAACTATTTCATTTTAATATAAGTTTGAATCAATGCATTCAGTACGGGTTAAAAAATTAAAATTATTTTTTCAAAAGGAGTTTTAAAAGTATTTTCGTTGGAAAACAATAGATTAATATTTGTATTACAGTTATTAAATCTGAATGTTTTTTTAATATTCAATTATCCGAATGAATGAAATTATCAAAATTCATTTGTGAAATTTGAAAATCATTTTAGTGAAAACAAAATAATTTTCACCCATTAAACCTGTTGCACTAAAATGTACACTTAATAACACCAATTATTACCATGTACTCCTACAGGGAGCTGAAAGGGCACGTTGAAACAAACTAATTTTTAATGAAGTGTGCTAATTTTGTATCAAAATATTACCCAATAAATTTTTGGCATTAATTTATCAAAACTGAAGTGGCACTAATTACAAAAACTGAACTTTTGATTTGTTTCATGAAAAAAGAAACTGAAAGTATTTATCGGTTTCTTTCTTTTAATATATATTTTCAGCACATCTTCGTGAACATATTTCTGTGAGCACAGCCATTAATGTTTCATTGATACTAATTTGCATGCACTTAATTAGAAACCACATAAAGTTGATCGAACGTAGCCTTGAAAACAATCAATTTAATTTTTCTTCGCTTTCATTTTGTGCAATTTTCTTGAAACTATTGACAGATGAAGGTCAAGCTTCTTCGGATTGAAAAATTATATTCAACTGAATGATTTCATCAAGTATTGAGTGCTTAACGCTCTTTCAATAGATTACTCGAGGCTAAAGTTGAAGAGGAAAGATTTGACAGCTTATTAGAATCTAAAGATAATAATGACGATGCAAGAAATAACGGGCTTGATTGTAACCTATATAGAGCAATAAAAAGTACTTTTTTCAATTTTTGTTTCATGATTTGCACAAATTAAGTGTAAATTTTATATTTCTTAAAAATTTGTAGAGGAAATAAAGTGAGTAAGAAAGATCTCAAAAACAGCAGTTCCAAGACTCAAAAAAAAAAAAAAAAAAGTGGTATTTCAATCGGATGCCTGTTTTATCGTTTTCTTTTTTCTGAGTAGCAAATTCTCCTCAGTAATTTAGCAAATTTTATCATAGTAAATAGTTTTAAAAAATGAGAATATTGCAATAATGAGCTATAAACCCTTCTAATAAACATTTCAGTATGTTACAAGCAAATGTTTTTACTCCTTGAAGAATAATAAATATTATCTACTTTTTTTTACTGATTTAATGTTCAACTGATATTTAAACGTTGCTGCTTACTATTTTAGCAACCCTGTGACACTTCAGTTCTCGCTTTTAGAATTTTGTGATCTCCGGTTGGATTTCTATTTTGAAAAAAAGATCCTTCGGTGGATCGCACAGTGGAACCCCGCTATTAATACACAATTCATTCCAGGAGGCAGTTGGAATGGCGAGTTGTACCAATGGCGAACTATTTTTTTCACATAAGATACAATGTAAATTGGATTAATCCGTTCCAGATCCACAGATGGTTGCTTATTTAAACCTATGAAAAACAAATGTACAGTACTGTACATGAAATTATGGATAAATAAAAATTTAACTGCACTTTGCTTGTACTGAGGTGAGCTGATGGCATAAGTGGAATATTCAGAGGAGGAAGAGAAATGGTTAGAAGAGGAGTTCCCTTCCATAAAAACATCAGAACATAAAAACATCAGAACAGGTAACATCCCCTTCAGATGTTTCCTCCCTTTCTGCTGTTCTTTCTTTTTTTTTTTTTTTTTGTCTTTCTGCACTAGAAGAATCTTGGGTTTCTTTCTCTAAAAACCTGTCCAATGTTGTCTGCCTTTGTCGATTGTTCAGAATTTTTCTGAAATGGTGAATAACATTGTCGTTGAACAAGTTTATGATGATGACCACATCAGTGTTGGGATGCCATTTTCCCACCACTCTCTGTGTTTTCTTGCAGGGGTAACCCAGCTCTTTGATTGCTGCAAAGGAAATGCTTTCCTTACTACTTTCCTCCCCTGAAGAAAAAAGTTCTTCAACCACTTCCTCTTGCTGCCCCCTTAGAAAGTTAAAATTGTCAGTAAAATCTCAAAAAGTATTTTAAAAAATCCAAAACGCCAAACAAATTATGTCCAGACGAATTCAAAATATTCATAATTTCTCGATTATTTTTTTCCGCGAAAAAAACCAAACTGGCAACCCAGCATGCCCCTGGCGCCGTACGAATCGCGAGTTTAATTTTACTTGAACAAGTTGGACGAATAGCGAGTTGTGCGAATAGTGAGGTGGACGAATGGCAGGGTTCCACTGTTGTTGTTGTCGTTTTATTTTATCTGAGCCACAAATTCCTGACAGGAATTTGTCTTTTCTATTCATTCGAATTTAATGGAGATGTGGTACGTTATTCACTCCCTTCCAGCCCCTATTTTTATTCGTAAGTCTCAATGCAAAACCATGAAAAGGGAGCTGTCATTGTAAAAACAATAAAAAAAAATTATTATTATTATTATTTACTTTCCTAAACGATTCTTTCTCCTAGTTTGGAAATTTCTTGTAGAAATTGATTCCCCATCAGTGATTTGCAAAACCCAACAGTATTTTTAACACTATATAAATGTGTGTAGTAACTTTTTTAAGTCACGTAATAACGCGAGGAAAGAATCGTTGTAAATGACGAAATTTTCTTGACGATTGAAGAATCCTCGAAAGTTAGAGTTCTATTTTTGAGAGGGTGCGGAGTATAACGCGAAGTTTGGCAGAATTCGAATTTTGCTTGTATTTAAAGCATTTACTAGGATTTATAACTAGAGTCCAGATTCCATGCACTAAAAAAATCATCAAAACTTGTATTCAAGTATGCACAAAAAATTCTTTAAGTATACACTAGTAGTTATTTGTTGTTGTTGTTGTTGTTTAGCTATAAATTATTATTAAAGAATATATAACTGATTGAGCTTTCAACTTTCGAGTTTCATTATTAAAAACTATTAGAAGCACAGAAAATGGAACGCACATGAAAGTGTCCTTTTGAATTCTAGTGATGTTATTGTGAAGTACTTGAAGTAATCATGAAAAGTGCCCCGTGAAATACCTGAACGAAAACATATCTTCACCGTTTAGAAAGTTATTGAACTCCTTTTTATTAAAGATGTTCTTAGGGGTGTGACACGTGACACTGGGGTAGGAGGTATCTTGACGTGTGACATTTTGTGACAAAAGAGGGACGAGGGATTATCCTCCCCCTTTGTCACAAAATTGACACAAATATATGTAAAAAGTGTGAAGCCATTTATGAATGGTCCCGTATGTGATTAGACTAGCACTTTCATTAAATTTCTAATTATCACTGCTTAAAGCCATTTTGGCTGTCACTTCTGTGGATGTCTCCTTTTCAGCGGGTTGTCCCAGTCAGACAACTCAGAAAAAAAATTGTTGATTATCAATTTACCTGACAGAGTTCCCAATTGAAAAATGCAATAATAAAAATAAGTTCGATTAATAAAAGATGTTCTCTAGGTCAACCAGTTATTTTCTTTTTAGCTTTCGTGAATACATCTCACGATTTAATTTGCTTATAATCGATCTTCGAACTCATGACCTTCTTATTTTTAGATACATTAATGGTTTAATGCTTATTTAAAGATAGCAGATGAGTTAGCACTTTTCGTTTTAATATTTCACATTCTTTTATTATCTTTGGTAAATACTTTGCATCAAACTTCAGTGAAATGTATCAAAATGTTTAGTTCATCAAAGTAAAAATCTAGCAGCTAAGTTTTTCTATCAGTAAAACATAAGACTACTATAAACGCTTGAAAAGAACATGAGCAAGAAGTATTTTAAGAAATACAGTGATCGTCATTTAGAATAGACAAATCAATGAAAACAAATTTTTGGTTTTTATATGTGGATAAATGTCTTAATCGAAAAAAAAAATTAACTCCAAGAGATAAGCTGAACGTTTTTCATTAATACAGTCTGCACTCAGCCTGAATTATTAACTAATTTACATTTTTGACCATTACGGAAAAAGGTACTATCTTTTAGTCTTACATAATCATTACGTTGTAATTAAAAAGTTGTTAATACTTTCCTGAAAATACTAAGCAATTTTATTGAACGAAATTTAACCACCTTAACTTTTCAATTTCGTGTTGAATTTCAGTTCACATCAAGATTGGAGTTCAAACGGTTGAATTCATTTACGCTCTGAGGAATTCTGAGACATGTAATTGTAAATAATTTCTGTAAATGCAGAACAGAAACTGCGTGTTTCTGTAAAGTTACGTGAGAACATGTTTAAAGTAAAAAAAGTCAAGTTCCTGAATAAAATTCTTGTTTTCCTGCACTCTGTACAACTACAGAGAAAGATCTGTTAAGTTACATAAATAATCGTTGGAAAGCCACGAATCAAGTTTCTCTCTAATCTCTGGCAACCGATTTAAAAATTATTATATATTTTTGGCGTACGATTTATTTCAATTTCTAGAGAGCAGCCTCAGCAGACAGTCCTTCCAATTTCTTAGGCATCTTTGGCTGAGCGGTCAGGGCAACCGGTCTTTAGCCGAGCACAGGAAACGCAATAGCGTGTGCTCAAGTTCTGAATTCATCTTCGACTTTGTGTACCAGAAATAGTAATTCAGCTTACTCACATATCGCCCCACTACTACGCCATACGCTGCTGTCCATTTATAGAGAGTTATATTTTGTAATTTCTCTTTTTTTGACTTCGTAGTGTACTGTTTTTAGCTCTCTGTAAATTTACGTTAGGCTCCGACTTTTATACGTTTTCAATTTTAAATTTGTGGATTGATATGTTAGCACATTTTAGTTTAGTGTTGGGCATTTGATATCCCCACTGGAATGTTTCATTTTCCTGTAGTCCCCTTGACAGCCATGAAATCACCAATGACATATGACTGCTAAGGGTGAAACATATTTAAATATTAACATATAGCTCGTAATGAAAAACTTGCAAATTAAACATAATGTTAACATATGCTTAGATATTAAAGCGAAAATTTAACTAATACTCAACAATTAGGATCATCAGGAATCACCCTATTGTTTAATCCAGAAAACCAGTCTGAAGGTCAAAATTTCGAAATATCCTGTCTTTTTGACACTGTTGTATTCAAATCTATTAAGAAAAACCGCGATATTATGAATGGGTGGGTGGCCCTCAGGAACTAATCATCAACTAAGTCACGCACAGGGTATGAGAAAGGTTTTCGTAGTGACAAACCGAGTGTGAGATTTAAGATATAATCGCTTCTTGATGTGTTAGCTCGTATGAGTGTTCTGCGCTATCGATTTTACACTGGCTGCGTAGTTGGAAGAAAGTGAAGACACGTGGCAAAGTGTATTCGGTTAATAGTTGAGGTTTCAAATGAACGCATTTATTTTCGAATATATCCATCTAAGAGAAGTCACAAAGAAACTTATGCCATCCAGAAATTCTGAAACAAGTTCCTAAACAGAAACAATACGCAATTTTATTTAAATTTAAATTTAAACTTCTTAAGAAAAATTTAAAGTTTTTCGCGCAAATTAATTTTTTAAACAATGCATTAATAACAGATTTTTGCTCCCTTCAATTATACTTTTCGTAAAAGCAACGGAAAAGAAAAAATACATGAAAATGGGCTTTATGTATCGTAAAATCATCGCTAAAAATATCTATCAAAGATGAAAATTAAACTCAATGATATTAAGAAATATTTAAAAAATAAAAATTATGTCAAGTAGGGTTATGATATGAGGAATGTCTGTCCACCGCTCTGTTTTTCTACCCCAACTTTCAAATTAATTTTTAGAGAAAAGTTCAATCCTTATCGTAAAATTATTTTTAGAAAAAATGAAAAACCAACAAGACAGGTATTTTTTAAAATTTTATTCGTATTTTTAGATTATAAACATATGTAAAATTAGTTTATGACAACAATTAAAGAAACTAGGATGTATTCGATGAAGAAATTGCGCAGATCTAATACTGACATCAATGAACAAATCGAAAATGCATTATCGTTGAAGCAAATAAGTACATATATGTCAAAAAGGGAAATTAAAAAAAAGCACTATCGATAAAAATTCAGACAAAGAAAAAAACGGGAGAGAACACTAATTGAACAAAGGCTTACTTTGAATGCATATTTAGGTGGACTCAGTGTATCTGATCTATTAAAATTGTTGTCATGTTTGAGAGGAAAAAAAGAGGAAGCACTGACAAAAAGTTTATTCTTAAGTACGACTTTAACCAGAGACGCTTAAGATCAATTCCTTATTTCGCTGCATTAACTACTTATTTCGTTAATTAATATTTCGTAATTTCACGCCAAGAGCTTCCTCCAGCAAGCTTGCTCATTGGAACTTGGATCTTGTACCCAGAGTTTACATTATTTGCTTCATTTTTGCCCATAGGCGCTAATGTTAAATTTTTTTGAACTGTTCAAAATTTAACGTTCAAATCAAAAAGTAAAATATGAAAATGAAACGTCCTCACCGAGATCTTTCGAATGTAAAAAGAATTTTTCGAATCGGATAATTCGTTCAAAAGTTATAAAGGTTGACAGACAGACCGGCATACAGACCAACAGACCGACAGACACTTTTTCCCGATCTCAAAACACTACTTTCAATTTTTTTTATTTTTCAACCTTTATTTAAATACTTAACTAATGTTTGACATTTCTTGATTTCTAACGGTATTTTCACGATACATTAAGCCTTCTTTCATGATTTATTATTATTTTCTTTTTTTAATTTTACGGGAAAGTAGGCTAAAAAGCAAATTAATGACCTTTTGACCAACTGCCTTCCCAGATGATCCACAGCTTAACTACGAAGCAAAAATACCCACAAGAGTTTTTTCCTAGTCGGAATGGAATGCTACAAATCAGTTTGTTTTGATCCCACCTGAAATGCACATGTGAGAAGGTGATGAAGAAAACGACATACACTTACAACAATGTGAGCGAGATTCTTCTCCCATCGTTTGTGCAGCAAAGCGTGAAAGTGCTGCTGTCAGAAAATACAGTCGGACAAATTGGTTTCGCTCTACAAACTTTAACCTACAATCGAGTTTGTTTTTATTTAATGACTTTGAACACTGCTAGCAAGGTCAAGTGTTAACTTGATCGCTTTTTACTTTAGAAACGCAGGGATGAAATTGCTTCGAACACTATTTGGCGACTTGACGATGTATTTTATTGGGAATGAATTGTTTGAGTAGACAATTGTCTCTTCGGTAACGCAACATTCCTTCATCAAATTCTCTCTTACTATGATGAGCGAGCTTGGTCTTTTTTTACAGAAGAAACCACACAACTATAGACCTACAGAACATTTTGATTCACAAAAGCTAAAAGTTCTTATTAAAATCTATGGACAACATATAACTGTTTATTCGTCATGGTTTATATTTCAGGCACGCATTAATTTTCTTATAGAAAAATTTCTTTTTATTCGAGCGTTACGGGGTGGTTATTGAAAACTATCACGGGTTTTAGACAAAGCGACAAGCATTTATTAGGTTTAAACACAAGAGGCAAATTTTCAACATTTTAGAAGCCTGCGCATAAGGTGACGTTCTAAGATAGCAACAAAATTCATACTTACTGTTAAAAAGATTTTTTTTTCTTTATTAATAGTAATTTGAATTTTAAAATTACTGAATAACATTGCTTGAAAATTGCTCTCTAATTTCTGCACTTATTTACGAAGGGAAATCTCTTTATTTTATTTAATTACGTAGAAATTTTAAGAAAAAATTTTTCTCCCAAAAAATTTCTTTACAGAATGGAATTATATTTGCTCGAGACATTTTTGGGGGAGCATTAGGGTAGAACGAAAAGTACACAAAGAATGTTTCTTTAGAAATTGTTTTAGAGGTATGTGCAAAAGTTGGATCCCCTGTATATATCTACAAAAATTTTACAATTTCTGATTGCCCTCCTGTGTGCCAAAGTTTCGTCGAACTACAAATAAATAAATAAGTAAACAAATAAATAAAAAAATTATAAATGAAAAATTAAACAAAATGACAATTTTTGAAATAATTAATGAGTAATATTTTTATTTCAACAATTTTGATATTTACATTTGGCATGAGAGAGACATATAACACAATTATGAAATTACTTGCGAGGAAAATAATATTTTAATCGCCCTGAAGAAAGATCAAAGTTTAAAAACTGAAAAGTGTTTGCTCTTTCACACAATACATATGTTGCAAAACATAATTCTTACTTCAATGTAATTTAACGAAGCCTAAAATAACGCATTTTCATACTAGAAGCTAGAATGCTTGGCTCACAGAAAAAAAGAAGGAAAATTATCCTATTTTCATGATACTTCAACACACTTGCAGCTAATCAAAATGTTATTTTTAAAAATTTAAGAAAAAAAAATTCCTAGAAGTATATTACCTCAATGCAAAACCTATGCACAAACCCTGAAATGTAATTTCGAAAAGAAAAAAAATACTCGACCCAAACGAACACGCATTCGATCAGAAATTTTTGGATTCAGAAACTAAAAATGTTCCAATAATACTTACTTACGTTATGTAAAGTAAAATGTGTTTATAAATTAGGTGACGGAAAAAAACAGATTTGCTTTTATTTCTATTTGAAAAATTATTTATTGTCTGAAGTCCGTTCTGAAAAATAATAGTTTCTTATATTCCAGTCTTGCGCACTTCGTTTTATAGTATGCGACAGATTCATCAGAGAAACTGCGAGACCACTGGGTTGAGAAATTGCGTCTAAATTTATTAAATAAAGAAACTGTAGACAGATTGGCGATTTTGAATACTTGTGGTGATGAGAAACAGTTTATAAGTGTTTCAATCCTGAAAATTGTGCAGGTGCAGTTCAGCCAAAAATTGTATTTATCAGCAGTTTAGCAATGGAGTCAGATGGAAAAATTCAGGCTATGTGTTTTGATACTACGACAGTAAATACTAGTCATCTTTAGAGAACCTGCGATTAGAGAAAAATTTGTATTTAGTACGTCGCTACCATATTTTTGAAGCTCTTTCAAAATCAGTTTTTAATTGCAAAATGTGTTTGTCATCCCCTGTCCTCAGCCAGATATTTTTTGAAAATTGCAGACTGATTGATCTCAGCTATATAAAAGGAGATACAAATCACACGTAGAAGATAAAAACATTAGAAATAAAATAAGGGACTCCGACCAAATTTCAAGCTTTCTTTTAGAACAATTTAAAAAGCCGAATTCTACGGATAATTATAAGAACTCATACAATTTTGCTTAATTTATTTAGATCGTTTTCTTTCAAAGACATTACGTTTAAAGTACCTTGTGAAAAGGGCTTTTCATTACACCAGATGGATGGCAAAGGGCATATATTCTTTCAAAATATTTTTTCAGGGATCAGTTTTTGTTGACTGATTTAGAGAGGAAGGATATTGAACATTGTTTGTTTGTTTGTAATTAATGTTTATTTAAAAGCAAAGGTTAATGCCCACAAAGGTAAATGCTACTTTGAGCCCGAAGCAAAACCTGCTGTTTCTAAAATCTTTAGTTCAATACAAGAATATTGATAAAGATGTTGCAAACAAGGCACAGTCAAAATAATAAACCAACTATGGTATCTCAACTCAGACCAAGCTGCGTTTTCATTTTTCGATGATACTTTGGGGGAAAATAAGAATAAGCATGAGTGAAAAATTAAGTCCCTAAGTACGAAATGACTAATACGATTGTGGGGACGCAAAAGCAAAATTCAATCTGAAAGAACTTAATCATTATTGTAAAAAAATTTTGATTATTTTGTTTCTCCTTGAACTTTCTTCAAGAGACTTGAAATCGGTACAATTTTTTTAAATGCTGATTCCGATGTATGGTGTGCAAATCAACATTATTTAAAGGCTTTAAAAAAGTGAATCAGGTCAGGGTCGTAAATGACAACAGTCAAAGATAGGAGTAAAATTTATCCAAAATTTCAATTTCTTTTTGCCCAAGACGAAAAACAACAGCAATTTCTGATAGAAGTTGCATCTGAATATATTAAGCACATTTTCCCCGACTCTTCAAAAGTTACCACAGCTAAGTCATTACAACATTAACTTGTGATTGTATAGAATAACACAGTGTAATGATGTATAACTCAACAGTAAAATTTAAAAAATACATTTCAACATTCTTTATTGTAATTTTTGCTCATTGCTTTCCCTCTTTAACCCTTTAGTCCTTCATTTCAAATCAGATCGTTGCTGCATTTACAGTTGAAAATGCATTTTTTTAAAAATACAAAGAACAAAATCTGACCCGCAGATGTTATCATATATCGTGATTGTTTTACGCTTTTGCATTAAAACGAGCTCTTCATGATATCCAATGCGACATGACATGGAAAATGCTAAATACCACTTTGTTGTAACAAAATAGTGGATAAAATCATTCTTCAAGAAAATAATATTTTATATGAACTGAGACTAGGAACCAGGTTTCTAAGACGATTAGTTTCGTTATTATGTAAGAAAAACTACGCTTTTTGGCTAAAAATTGCTGTTTTCCCTAACTAACCTCATTGAGGTAGATGTTAACATTATCAGAATGAGTTAAAACTATGCAAAACTCATTTTCTAGCCTATCGGCGCATTTGGGGGGGGGGGGGGGGAATGCCCCTGTGGAAATTTGAAAATGGATTTTTTGTCACCACCCTTGTTACATACTTGTCGTAACAGAAATATAGGGCGAGGCGCAACAATACTTTCTTAACTATGACCTTTACCTACACATTTGTATTGAAATTATGAGTAAAAGCAACAACTTTTCAAACAAGTCCATGCGCAGAAGGATCTGCAACTCATAATGAAAAACAAGTTCTAAAAGACTCATTTCTAAATTATAGTAATTAATTATTAAAATTTCGTTAAGTAGTAGCTAATTATTCCGAAGGATTTACTTCATGAGATCTTTATTCAAAGCATGAAGTGAGGCAAATCAAAACTATCCCAGGAAAGATTTATTTTCAAAGGCTTAAAAACTGTTTCTACTACTTATTTAAATTCATTTATAATTTTTAAGTCTCTTGAGCCCAAAACAGCCTTTAAGGCAAATGAGCTTTACTTCAACAATTTTTATTGTTTGGATGAAAATGAATCCATTTCATAACTATTCGTAGGAACCACTATTCGTAGTTGTAGTTATTATTTCAACAACTTTAAATTCTCTTCAACAGCCATGAACTTGTTATTATTTACACTAGACGTTGATATTAAAAAATGTCCAGGCTCTCATTCGAACTTCGCACGCGTTTTTATTAATCCTTTCTCTTTATTATTTACTCGCCTTTGCATATCATTGCTCCATTTGTAATATTTACTACTTTAAACTGTTTGAACATGAGTTTTTGAATTTAAATATCGTCCAGCACAAATTTTGCTATCCAGCGCAATTTGAGACGAAATTTACATTAAGGGGGGACCCGAACCGTTTTTGGGTGAAAAAATTCACTTTTTTTAAAAAATTTTTAATTAAAACTAGAACTCTTTCTGGATCATTTTCTGTAAAAATTATGTAAATCTGAGCATTCTAAGTACTTGAAATGATTTTTTGAAAGTTGCGAGTCTATCGAAATTTGGTTTTTTTGCTTTGCAAGGGGAAACACTTTACCCTTCCTTGTGTTTTCGAGTTTATTTCGATATACAGACTATCGATGGTAGTGACAGTAACAATCGATGGCATTCATAGCATGGAAATATCGAACTAAGAGAACAAAAAGCCCGGGAATAGCGGGAAATTTGAACTTCTGGATTATCGGCGCTCCTGAAAAGTTGCATTTTTTCCTCCTTCGGAACCGTTTTCTCGAAAACGGCTAAATGAATCAATATACTTTTTTTTGCATATGATTTGACTATATTAGGCCTATATTTACAACCAAGGGTTTTTCAAAATTTTGAAAACAACCTATAAAAAACAATTTTTTTCAATGTTGTGTATTCCCTACGAAAAGTTTTTAGCTGACCAGATTTTTATAAAGTGAAATTTTTAAATATCCCTGGTTGTGAATTCATTATAAGATGTGACAAATAAAATAAAAAAATAGGATCAATAAAATCTTTAATGGATTATGAGAAAAATGATCCGGAAGTTATGAAATTGTAAAAGACTTTGATATTGTATAAAAAAAATAAATATTCAATATTTTTGGATACAATTTGGTCTACATATAGAGAAAGACCTACTTAAAAAAATATAAAAACCGCGAAGAAAAATTCCCTATGGCTGAGGAGTAACGCTTGAAAAAAGTTGACTAAAAATTGGCCGCCTCAAAACGGTTCGGGTCCCCTTAAGGCGCTCATTCGAACTTTGTACGTGTTTTAATAAAACCCATCTTTTTATTAGCTACACGCCTTTGCTCATAATTGCATCAGTTGCAACAGTTTCTACTTTAAATTGTTTGGACTTGCTTCAGCTTGCACTTTCCAGTACAAAATTTATCACGCGGGCATTAAAGGGATCATCAGAATTTGAAGAAAAGAGAAGATATTCTTGATCATTCTCTATCGTCAAATAGCTAAAAAAAATTAATTAAATTTCACAAAATAGTCTACGTAATATGTTATTTTCTTCAATTTTTTAAAAGTATTTTGTATTTTTACGAAGTCATTAGCATTTCTTCCCAAGCTGTCAATTTTCCATGCTGGTTTTCAACCTATAACACAATTTAGCGCGACATTTCCTTCCCGATAAGTCGGCAACATACAAACATACAAAAGAATCGTTTTACTGCAATTTGTAATAAAAATACGGAATATTAAACAAATTATGAGGATTTTTTTAAAATATTTTTTGCTGCTTATATGCCCCCAGATAGCATTTTTTTAACTTTCATAACTTCGTACCAAAATCTCCTTGGCAATTTATAGAAAAATTCTACTTATATATCGAGAAAATTACGAAAGATATTGAAGTTTTAGAGAATTATTGTATTTTATTTTTCGTGAAAGAAGAAGTTGTTCAAAAATGTGTCGAAAAGATCTGCAATGATTAGATGTATCTATGCTGGGATTTGTGTTAAAAATTGAATATTCGTGAACAATATCAATATCATTATCGAAAACACGGAAGGGAAGGGTCTATTAACAAATAATAAATTTTTATCACAAATCCCAGCATAGATACTCTGAATGATTGCAAACACGTGCAATTGATTTGAGAACAACCTTCTTATCATACATTTCCATTCCCAGGATAATTGAAATACAATTCACTAAATCATCGATATATTTCTGAATTTTCACAATATTCAACTGGATTTTTTTAGCAATGTATAATTGGGTATGAAGTTATGAAAGTTTTAAAAAAATGCTATATTTTGCACATGCGTAGAAAAAAATTAAGTCCTTTACATGCTAATAATAGTATTTTTCCCTTTAAATCTAATATTTGGAATTTTTATTTCAAATTCCGGTGTAATGGTTCTGTGGCGACTCCAGGAGAACGTTGGGAAGAACAAAATGCCAATAATAAGTATGCAAATTAAATAAGCCACTTCTTTTCCTGGACCTGTTAAACCCAACTGCAATCCGAAAAGCAGACAGTCAAACAGTCACAGCGAGACTCTCAGCTCCAGGTTGTAACGTAGCGGCAGGCTGCATCTGTTAAGTCACATTAATTTTCTAAAGTTTTAGTTGCATTATTTATTAAGTTTTAATAAAGCCAGTCATTAGATTTGGAACTTTGTAGTAATCTCATACCTTCTGAATTTGGAGTCAAGAACGGGTGATGCAAAAAAGCCCTAAAAATCCCCTTCAGTTCTCCTGAATGTCAACTTTTTCATACGTTTGGAGACATTTCATGCAAAACTCTGGGTCTTATAAGCCAAAACAACTGCCGAAAATTGGCTATTTTTGAAAGAAATTCATATAACTTAGGGAATATGTATGCTCTTTTTAAGAAAATATATTGTACATACAATGTAACCTATTTTGTAAAGTACAGCTTATTTTTCCTGCTTTTTACGATACAGAATCATAAAATATGTAGTAAAATCACAAATATTTATATGTTATATTATGTTTACAAGTTGAGAAGTAACTAAACGAGCGAAAGTGAAGCGGCTTTACGGAAATGCTAAGCGTCGATTACGGTTCGCTTCAAAAAAGAAGCCATATCTAATACGTTCCACTAACATTGACAACATTGACCATTTTTTAAATAGTACTAGATGTAAATCAGAGCGTAAAAATAAAAGTAATCAGAATGCTTTTCTTCATCATTCGTTCGTTTTAATAGAAACTCTGATTGAAATGAAAACTGATGTCAGAACTTTTTCAAAAACAGACATTTCACTTGATTGCTTAATTGTATTCCAAATTGTGCAATTATTGAAAGAAAACGGATACCTGTTCAAAAAAAGAAACTATAATTGTGTTGAAAGTTTGCAATGTAACAGGGATTTAACTTTTTTTCTTGTTTTAACCCACAAAACAAGGAAACGACATTATGGAGAGGAAAAGTCAGCAAATTTAATTTTCATAATAGATTGCGAAGCTCGTTTTAAATTGAAAAATTGCTGCACACATTCATCCTTAAAGCACTTTTTTTTCTTTTTCATTTGCAAAATAGAAGCATTTTATTAGTAAGGGGGGAAAAACAAGTATGAAAATTGTGTAAGAAAATTGAAGAAAAAACTGTGCAGGTGATAAAATTGCTGCATTTGTTATTACTTGTTACTTAAGATTATGTCTTATTATGTGGTCTTTATAAATAGATCGTTTTCACAACTTTCTTTTCTGACCATTACTTTATCTGTTTTCGCGCAACTGAATTGCATGATATTTTGAAAATGAATTCATTATTATTAATAATTTTAGCCTATTTTTCCATAAAAGAAAAAAGAAAGAAAAGAATTAAAAAGGCTTAATGTAAGTAAAAAAATCGTTAAAAATAAGAAGAAGTCAAACATAAGTTAAGTAATTAAAATAATATTTAAAAAATTGAAAGTAGGTTTTTCAGATGGGGGAAATTGGTCTACCTGTCTGTCTGCTCCCCCCCCCCCTGCAATAAATTTAGTACCGAATAATTTACTCAACAAGGACATGTTGCCATCTGCTATCTATAACAATATAACATTACAATTATAAATGAGGCTTGCCCGGCAAATGAAAAGGGCAAAATATTAACTAATAAGAACCTGCTTTCAAAATTTTTTAATTGCTATCACTAAAGATCGTCAATAGCGACTAAACAAAACAAAAAAGTATGAAAATCGGTTGAAAACCAAGGAGAAAATGGTCTTTTAACTGTTTTGTCTTTTCCTATTTATATATAGATTTGTCGCCAAACTCAGAAATACATATAAACTATGGTAATTTGTAAAATATATTTGTTCACTTTTGGCTGTCAGAAAGGTAACGATTGCACTTTCCAACTCTATAAATAGGCAGCTAGAATCATAATAATTAAATTAAGTAAATTAATATTTGTGCTCTTCTTTTTTTGCACAGACCTTTAACTACACTGTAAAACAATCTCCTGAAAATAACGGAAAAATTCGGCAGCAAAGTTGCCGGAAATCTTCCGTTTCTGATAATATTTTCCCGTGATTTTACAGAAGTTCCATTTCATTTTCCTCCTTTAATCCAAATCAGGAAAATACAGCAACCGTAAAACGGAAAAGTTCCGTTCTCGTATTTTCAGGACTTGCTATTTCCGTTTTTGGAAGGAAAAACCATGTATTGAAGAACTACGGAAATCTTCCGTAAAAATCAGTCAAAAAGCACTCTGAAAATTCAGATTTTTTTTAAGTGTATAAAAAATAATTTTCAATTATACTAGGTTCGGATTCATTCAATTACAGTTTCAAAAATAGCGCTATTCTTGTATCAGCATTGAATTTTTATTTTTTCTCACGGAAAATTTTCATTCTTGTCGTGCATTATATCTGAAAATACAAATACAAAAGCTACAACCAGCAAGATGTCCTGGGACTACTAGGTGACTCCTAGGCAACTTACCATTCCCATTGAGCATCAAGAACCTTCTTAATTTTTTTTTACCCCACTACAAGTAACAGTCTCCTCCGGTAAAGTTTTCCAACTGCCTCTAATCCTACTGAAGCAGCAACTTTTCCTAATTTCAAAATTAACCCGAGATTTGAAAAGCTTAAAACAATGACCTCTGATTCTACCTTCTGGGCATAAATGTATAGCCATCAACATTTTATATTTTAATGATTTTAAGTAACTGTCCATGTACCCTTTAACTGGCTTTTACTCGAGACTACACATGTTCAGTTTTTTAAGCCTGACTTCATAATCTAAGGCGGAGAGACCATTTATAAATCTGGTAGCCCTCCCTTGCTGAACACTTTCTAATAACATAGTATCCTCGATTTCATAACATTCTATTTCTAATAATATAGGTTGATATGAGACCAGAACTGATATCCAGGATAAAACTATAGGTAAATTTTGAGACAAGTGAAAAGTTTCCACTTACGGCACTTTAGATATCCGGTACTTAGATCCGGTTGAGATATACGAGTACAAAGTTGATCATAGGAATTTGTTCTCAAATATCGTGTATTACTTGAGAATGCACTGGAAAATGAATGAAAATTTTAGATTTATCCGTAATTATGGTAGAAATGTAAGATCTATTAACAGGAAGTGTCATGTGTGTCCCGTATTTTCTGACATTAAAATAATTTTATAAACACAATTTTTAAAAAAGTGGTTGTTGTCATTTTCCATCTATCTCACAGTCTATGTATGTATAACACATCAACAACGCTTAGTATTTTTAAAACTATCGGATTAAACAATCACCGACATTGTTGGAAATCTTGTACAATAAAAATCCTCTATCATTTTTAATCAGTAATTTCTTAATTATTATGTTTTATTAATATTATTGCAACTTGTTTTAAAGCAATTTTTTTAGGTATTTTGTGAATTTTTCTTCGTTAACCAGATTATTTATTGCGGGATAGTTAGTATAAGGAAAAGCAGCATTTGCTCATTTTAGCAGCCTATATGTAATTAAACATTTATCTATATGTATTTAAAGAAAAATTCCACTTCCCTTTTTGAATCAGAATTTTTTTAAGGTATCAAAACATAAGCATAAATTTTTATTATAGTTAAATTGAACACAGCGTAACTTATGCTGCTGCCACATTCGCGTATATGTCGAAAATTTGATTAATTAAATCTGTCATACTAAAATAAAACTGCAATGCGTTATCCTGCTTAAATTTCTTAATGATTCTAAAAGGACTTTATTCTTATTAGGAAATTCCACCCACTAAGTATTTTTAATGATAATGAAATTGTTTGTGAAGAATTATTCAAATCATTGTGTTTATATCAAAACAGTTTCCGGAAATCTGAAAAGAAGAACCTTGGAAAGACATTAAATTTGAAGAATGACTTTATCCTATTACGAGCTATTTAGTAGGATTACTTATGCATGAGTGGTGACAAATGATTTCTTTGAAAGTTTTCCTCGCGTCAATAAGCTCTCTGAATTTCTCACAATTGGAGAACTGCAAAAAGTGATGCGGGTTTTATAATTTCATTTGGAAACGTTTATTACATAATTTTGCAGGTCACTTTTGAATTTTGTTAACCTTTCAGTTTGAAACCTTGTTTTTACAAGGGTGCACTCACAAGGAGGGGTGCACTCACCGTCATCCTTCTTTCCGTACGAGAAAGCATTAAGTAGTCAGTACATTATTAAAAAGGCCGTGGTAGCCTAGTGGGTAGGATGTCGGACTTCCACCTGGAAGGTCACATGTTCGATACCTGCTGAAGACGCACCGTGTACACTTGGGGATGCGTGCATGTAAAATCCGCGCACCCCTACCCCACCCCCGGATGCAGGGCATCCCTAAGGTCTAGTGCTAACAGGAAAGGAGGTTCTAGGCCAAAAATACATTATTACAGACAACGATTAAGTTCAACCCCTAAAAGCACAAGTTTTTTTATGAAAAGCTAGTATAGTGTAAGTTATTCTTTGCGATTTCAGGTTGTGGGGGGTGACTAGGGAGCGTGGAGTGGTGTAAAAGTTACATAAAGAAAAAATATTGCACAAAAAAAGTGTGAACGGGTCTCAGACCGGAATTAGAAATAAAATAACGCATGGGCTTCGGCAAATTTTCCGGTAACGTTCGCCAGTGTCAGTTACGGGCAAATGCGTTAATGGGTTAAACAAAGTTTCTTTCTAAAAGAAAAATAGGGGATGATGGGGTAAAATGGGTCACTTGATAAAAAACCCAAAATAATAGAAGGGGCCGTTCATAAATGATGTCACGCTTTTTTCCCATGCATTTGACCCCCTCCCTCTTTGTCACATGTCACGCTATGTTGCATAATGCACGATGTCACACTTCTTGTTACCCCCTCCCCTCCCCTTGTCACACTTTGTCACAATTTCACGAACCCCCCTCCCCCCTCGAAGCGTGACATCATTTATGAATGATCCCGAACTTGAAATTGAAATTTTTAAACCAATATTTTTTGTGTTATATTTCAATGTGTTGGCAACAATTTTCATTCTAAAAAAAGTTATGTTCTTAAATATGGCAACACAAAAAATATTTTTGAAATTTTTGGATGATAGCGTGCTTAACATATGGTTTACCAACTTCTGAAAATCTCTTTTTTTTTTTCAAATAACAGCCCAAATTTAAAGAATTTCTTCACTAAGAAACTTTAGCGAACAATTCCAGCCGAGCATATAAGAACAATATTAAATATTGAATTTTTTACACCAGTTTTTCATGGATGGGGTAAATGGGTCAGGGTTAGGCTTAGCTTTTAAAATTTACTCTGTTGCACCTCACTGCAGAAAGTTCCTAAATTTAAACAGTGTATGTTGTTTATTTTATTGGAAATTAAGCTAAAAAATATTTTTTTCATGTTTTCCTGAAAAAAAGATCATGTTGATGTGGTAGAGCGAAGTGATGTTGCTGAAGTGTTATGTGAGCCAATATGTAACAATCTAGAACAATATTATTTCAGCATTTCAATGTAATCATAATTCAAAATCTTGCTAAGTATGTTACTTTCATTTTTTTTTTTTTTTCAATTTCAAAGTAATAAATAACTGTTTTCAACATTATTTTCCACTTTGACCCGTTTCCCCCCACGATGAAGTAAATCAGGTCACAACTTTATAAGCTCAGTTAAACTATTTCATAATTAAAAATAAATATTAAAGTTACATAAAATTGACCTAAAGGAGTTCAATGTTAAGATGCAATTGAAACGAAATGGGAAATGTTTCTGGTTTTGTTGCTATGAAACTTTAAATATGAAAATAGCTAAAAGTGACCCATTTTACCCCACCTGACCCTACTTAATGAAATATTATTTCTAAACTGCAATCGGTGGGTGATTAATCAAGAGAGAAAGTTCTTGTTTGTTAACTCTTTGAATGTCCTCCAAGGACCATTTCAGAGATCAATTTTTCTAAATCCGGAACGAACTTTTCGTGCCATGAGGATATAGTAGTAGACTCTTTTCTACACATACTGATCTTGGGAGCCGCTCCCCTTCTCCCCAAAGTCAGAGAATTGTAAACCATAAACATTTTAGTTAAAAACACCAATCTTAAATACGCAAAATAATAATAATAATAATAAGAAGAAGAAGAAGAAGAAGAAGAAGAAGAAGAATGTTTTTATTGGATTTAACAATGTAGTGCCTTATTTTTGCTTAAGGCCATATCTAAAGTACAACTCTCATTCATAAAATCCGCTTTACTGCAAAGTTATTCATTCTTTAACTTTTAAAAGTTTGGCTTATTTAATTATTAATTTAGGAAGCTCGAGTTTTTACAGTTTTAGTCGCTTTTGCACACTCTTTGTTATAAAATATAGTAAGATAATTTTCAGTTTCCGAAAACAAACTAAAATACACCGTTTTATTATATTTGAAAAACTGCATATCAGCTTGATTTTAATCTGGAACAGAAAATAATGTGAAATGTTTGAATTTAGACAAATGGGAGAAGTAATATTTCTTTTTTTTCCCGATGACATTTTCAAAATGAAAAATTAGGGGCCTCTTATCAGTGATGCATAAAAAATGGGTCTACAATATGCCATATTCCCTTTACGTTATTCCATGTAAATGTAAAACACCGTCTAATAGACAATAAGAATTATTGCTCTTTGTAACAGTTGAGACAAAACAATGCCTTTATTAAAGTTTGTTTAAAGTTTCCCGCCAAGCTTTTTAAAAACAAAAGTAATCAATATTTTTTTTTTTTTTTTTGCATAACTTCTTTCTTATATTTCAATTTAACCACTTTAAATTTTAAAACATTCATGTCAAAAAAAAAAATAAGAAAGAAAAAATAAAGTAAAGAAAGGAACGGAGAAAGAAGAAATGAAAACACTTTTTCAGCTCTTTAAATACAGAACTTTTCATTAACGCGTCAAACTGAGTAAAAATGAATAATTATGGAGAAATACGGAAAAAGTAAAATGAAAACTACAACTATTTAATAATTATTTGCTATCATAAAGAAGTGCAAATACTTTTATATTTTGCGACCATGCAAATCGAAAAACAAATATTTCTTAAAGGTGTCACCTCTATTTGATTCTAACACGCTGCGTGAGGAAATCTGAATTTGAAGTTCCCACTGTGAAATCTCCATTTAGTCAGTGTTCCAAATCCCCGTTATGTTTGACCTCAACTTGAAGCATTGCCCATGAACTTAAGACATCCCGCTGTTCAAAGGTGCTTCCTTCTTCGCTGATGTTTGACTCTTCCCGATAAAGAAACGGATGCCGCTTTTAGATTTTTTTGTGCAACAAAAATAATTATCTTCCTCTTCGTTATGCATCTTAACCTTAAAAGTATAATGGAAAAATTGCTTCGCTTGTTAAAAATGCCCAATTTTCTTGTTCCACTGAAATGGTGCAAAGCGAAAGGGTAAGAAACCTGACAGCCTGGAAAAAATGTTACTGCTGGAGATGATTTTGCTTATGGGGTGAAATGCTTAAAGTTTAATGCGTTTTTGTAAATACATCACTCTGATGTTTCGATTAATCAATGTGGATTTCCATAAATGACTGGACATATTATTGCAAATTGAAAAAAAAATTTATAATCGCATATGAATGTCCTTATATTGGCTATATCATACCTAAAACTGTTATAATACATGTGAATATTAATAACAGACGTAAAATATAATAATGTAATCCGGATAAATAATAAGTATTTTATGCGATAATTTTTAATATAAAAATAAGGTCATAAGATTTTTAAAAAATAATTAATAAGTGCTATAAGTTCTTAAATTTATGCTTTTTTAAATGAATCTTTAGAAACTCATTTGGATAAATTTATAGCTCACTTGACTGCAGTTTTAGTATGCACATACAATCGCACATATATGTACATACAATGAGTCCCCATGAAAGTAGAGTTTAGCTGGCGTTTGTAAGATGAAAATAACAGTTAGAATGTAATTTTTCAATCAGTCATCCGATTTAATCACTTGCGCTTGAAAGGCATACCACGCACGTCGTAATGCTTTTATTTTAGAATCGCCAACGACGTGGTATGAACGTCGTCATGCGATTGTCACAGAAACAAAAATGACGTGCGTGGCACATCGGCACTTTGCGTTATTATTAATAAATAAATTTAATATTTATATTTGTATAATTTGATAATCAATCGACCCTTTATATTCCCATCATAAGTCTATTAAAAATCCTAGGTTGAAAATAAATTAGTTTCGAAAATATAAATCTTTTTCTGATTTATCTGAGGCATTGAACACTGTGCGACGCCGCTCAGCGAGTTATACACTGTGCCGTTCTGGTACACGCGTCGGTGAATTTTTTGCCTGCGCAAGTAGTTAAGCTTATTTTTTTAAGTATATTGATTGATATTGTATTGCACAACGAATATATATAATTTTTTAATTATAAATATGTTTATTATTGCATTGTCTTTTTATCTGTAACTGTTTAAAATTTAAAAGCGTCGTTCACGACATTTTCAATGCAGCTCCAACCATATACAACAAAACATAGTCTAATTGCATAAATTGCATTAGGGAAATAGCGGAATTTCCTTATAAAAATTTGACATAACAAATTTCTTATCCGAACAACGCTTGCAAATTCATTTCTCTTATCGAAATCATTAACTGAATCACTTATTTAAACTGTCAGAAAAGAATTTCAAAATACGGAAGTACAATTAAAAAGTTCGTAAGATTTTCCTTTTCCTGAAATAACCTTATATAACAAAATAATTTTGGTTTAGATCTTTAGCACAATATGTAGTAAGTATGTATGTATGTCCACACAGTGAAAGACATTCAAAACGAAAATGCTTAACACAAAAAATACGATAGCGCGAAAGATTATCCTGATACCGGAAAAATTGTGCATAATTTTCTGCTACTTTTTCTTTTAACAAGAAACACAATCTGAAAGGGGAAAAAGTACTGATTTCGCTACCCTGAAACATCAACCCTCTTGGTTTATTCACTACCTCCGTACTATTAAATGCCCTACGTGTTGTAGTAGTGTTTACTATAGAGAGGAAAGGCAATAAAAACCCACAAAACTATGCTACCATCAATCGGAAATGACTAGATTGAACATTATTGGAGTAAATGCAAAATTAATTTGAGGGGGTGATTTTTACTTGATTTAATCCCTTCGCATTAAAATCCACTACAAGAGAGAGATTATTTAAATTATTAATTTAAAAATATTCCCTGTAAAATGCAAACTGGTGGAGGATTGATATATGCCAATGTCAAACACCTATTGGTCTATGAACAAACAGTCACACAGTAGAGATTTTACAAAAAAACAAAAGAACATCGTCCGCACAGAAGTTTTGAATCGTTAAATTCTTTTTCAAACTATTTAATGTTCAATTAACATCATTTATGTTTTTTTCTCCAATAAAAATCGTATAAAAAGTACAAGGCACGTAAGAAACGATTCTTTGAATATTGCAAAAGTAAATTCTTTTATGAAAAGGGAAACTGCCAAATTCAAAAGGACTGTTGCTAAATCTTTAGAATGCTCAGCATCAAGTGTCAACAACATCATTAGCCATGATTTGAATATTTAAAATTCCGAAGACACAATGTTTACTGTCACTTGCTTTATTAATGCTTTTGCATTGATCCGGCGAAATTTAAAAATTGTTAATATTATTTTGTATTAGATGAAGTTTAACTCTATTTAAATCAATATTTTGAACTGCATCACGATAAAGCAAGCAGTCACACATCACAATTCACTGTCGATTTCCTGGAGAAAAAAAACGAGAAATGGGAATTAGTGCCATACCCCCTTCACTAATTTTCCTACTAGTTCTCTTGATGTACCACCGATAATGGATTTCTCCGCTTTTACGCTTTTAAAAAACCGCGTTACTCAAACGTCAACCATCAACCTTTCATACACTTTGCTGTCGAAAACGTTTAAAATAAGGGTTGCCAAGCTGAACATTTATCCAAATTGCTTCTCTCATGACTATGAAAATCGTCTAATATATGCGTGAATAGCTTCTGTCACCTCTCGCTTGTGCATCACCTATTTTATGAGTCTTAGTTTAGCATTCATTCATTAAAGCTTTCGACACCGAACAGTGTTAATAAGAAGATAATTTTCTTGACAGCGAGTTGTACTGTGTTTATAAGAAGGGAAGTTTCTTAACAACGATATGTACTGCGTTAATAAGAAGATTTTATGATCAACGAGATGTACTGCGTTAATAAGAAGGGAATTTCCTTAACAGCGAGATATACTGTGTTAATAGGAAAAGAATTTTCTTAACAACGAGATGTGTGTTAATAAGAGGGGAATTTTCCTTTCAACGAGATGTACCGTGTTAATAAGAAGGGAATTTTCTGAACAATGATATGTTTCGCCTGCATCAGAATAGTGTTGAAATTATGTTATGGTTAAACTATGAACACGATTACGTATTACACTTGAAAAGTGAAAGTTCATTTTTCCCCTGATGTTAAGCTTCCTATCGTTCGATGTATATGTACAATATTTCCATCGACGAAGATGATGACTTAATGTGAGAGATTTTATTTAAAAGAAGTTTTCGCCAATGGTGTAGAACAGAATGATTTACATTTCACTATTTGCATTTTCTTTACAGAGGTTAAGTATTTTCTCCAGATGAATTTATTCATTTTTATATTCATTGCTAATTATTTATTTTATTGTTATTGAGTTACTTATTAAAAATGCAACGGTTTTTTATAGATAAAAAAATTCTATGGATGATTGTTGTGGTTTGAAGCTTTCATATTTTTAAAAATAATATTTTGAGCAGCTAACGTTCTGGTCTTAACTATGCTATTACTTTTGCATGTCATGCAATTAGAACAACTGTTTCGGAAAATTGCAGATCCAGCATTTACTGTTATGCATGAAAAATTCGTAAAAATAGTTTGAAGTTAAATTCAGGTTCAAATTAAATGGAGAATGATATTTTAAGTAAATTTGAGTTATCGTTTATTTTTTCTGACAAGGGCTATTCTGGAATTGCAGTGAGTTTCAGTAATTTTCCTTTTTTTAATCAATTTTATTTATTATTATTACTATTACTATTATTATTTCACGTTTCACGTTCTTTGAAAAATTATACATTAGTTTGCTCGTTTTGTAGAGTTTTTTTTGTGTCTGGAACTTTAAAATTTTTATAACTTGTTCAATTAACTCTTTCTCCTTTATCTTTTCAGTAATGCTTTTTAAATAAATATTAATGTTCCTTTTAGTGGATAAAAGAACATGTTTCCTTAAATTCGTCACTCTATAGAATTGTAAAACAAAATTTTTAAAAATATTAGAAAAATGATGTACACTGAATCTGCTGGTAATATAAAATACAAGCACTGCACAAATGAATAGACATACAGGCAGATAGATAAGACAGATATAATACAGATCATTAGAAATAGGCAGATAGATAAGAATTAAGTTAGCTGGAATTAATAGGTATGAATATATAGTTTAACAAAAATAATAGATACACATTTAGGACAAAATAGATCAGTATACACGGATAAAGATGGATAGCTAGGTATATGAAATTGTTATACCAACACCATATTTACTTAAGCAGCTACTGCTTAAGCATCATGACATAACTATAATATAAACCTGTACACTAGATATCTCATTTTTTTTTCACTGCTAAAACATAGTTTGTTTACGAAAACCACTTCAATCCCTCATGAACGATTCTGTTCTGCAGATGAGTAACACACAGAGATGAACACTTTTCGAATTTATATTTTAGGGACCATTTAGCTATTTATTTTATCATAATTACATTTCCAATTTGACTCCTTAGCTCGAAAATAAAAGCAAAAGAAAGCAGCCTGTATGCCATTCTTCCTAAGAAATAAACATTCTTCATCTCTTCTGCAGTTCCCATTTTGAGGAAATTTAAACAGACCTGACTGATACAGGATCAAAATCGCAAAAGGTTTCTGTTAACAAAATCAGACGGTAGCTTTTGTATTTTAGGCTGTCAAAAGTAAAATCATGATAAAAAAAAATTCCAAACCGAGATTTTAAGTTTTAATGTTTCTTAGTTTACCCTTTAACAGCAGGACTAAAATAATTTGAAAAAGAACTGTGCTCCCAGGGGTCGATCCAGCATTTTTAACAGGGTCCAGTTTTTGCAAATTTAAAAAAGATTTTTGTGAAAATCAAAAAATTTAAACATATAGTGATTTTAAAAATATTATTAATTGCCACTTTTAATTAATAACTCTGTGAAAGGTACGATTTGGTAGTTCGCAATTTTGTGAAGGTTCTGTTCTGATTGATTGGAATTTTGCAAAGTTTTAACTGATTGGAATTTTGTGAAGTTCCATGATGGAAACGCACAGAAATTTCTTTTTGCGACAATTTTGTTTTGACAGTACTACGATATGGTGTTCAAAATATTGTGAATTTGATTATTTTTTGAAATAACTAAAACTTTTACTTCTCTAGAATAATTAAACTCTCCTCTAGAAATAACTTAAATCCACGAGCTTGGGCGTAACCACTACGCCACTCAACCAACACTCACAAAATAAAGACTTGCAGTTGATTTTGTATGCGAATTATTATTGAATCAATTAGTCAATCAATTAATCCTTATTTATTCATTTGTTTGTTTATCATCATCATCATCATCATTTTATCATTATCATTACAGTTATTATTACTTTTATTAACATCACTGTTATTATTTTGCAATCATAAACGTAGGATGAACCACTCTTTTTATGATTTAACTTCTTGTCGTCAGAAATAGATTTGATATTGATAAATTATGCATTTTGCACCTCCATTACTTCAGATGCGAATGCTATTTTCCTGATATGACCAATCCATCGTTTTGATAATCATCGTAAATAATAGCTTCATTTTTTTTTTTTTTTTTTTTTTGGTATGCAAATTTTAATCTATATTTTGGAAAACAATTTAGTAGATGTAGTAGTATATTTTCTCAAAATTTAGAAAGCAATTTACAATTTTAATTTCTAAAAAGGTTTTTTTTCCTTTTTCTTTCCTTTCTTTCTTTCTCTCTCACTCTTTTCTTTTTAGGTTGAAATTAATTTTGTTTAATTTCTTGAAACTTTTTTTTGACCATGAACAGAAGTATTCTAAATCAGTGTATAACATTGCAGTGTGTTAGCCATTTTCGACATCTGAAAATTAATCATAGATATCATTAACAGGGGATGGCCCCGCAAGAAATTATAACACTCAAGAAACTTCATTCAATGACGATGTGCGTAACGCGTAAACTGTAAAAAGAAATATCAAGAACCAACAAGACCGTGAATCGAATATTTTTGGTGTTTCTTTGCTTAAAAATTTAAAGTAAAAATGCTCATCTGAGTAAAACTCATAGAAAGCATGTTTTATTAAGGTGCATATTTCTTCGTGATATTTTTATGCTAAATTTAATAATATCCATGTTAATCGAAATTCATTTTAAATTTAAACAGAGTTAGTAAAATACAGCTGTAGTTTAATCGTCTATCTTTTTCTACATTTTTTCTTCTCTTTCCCTTTGCAATATTTCATGACAAGTGCGTGATTCAAAAACTTAATGAGAAGTGTTGATCGACTTGATACAACTAGCATATAAATGAATTTATGGAACTTTAATGTTTCAAAAATCAATTTAAATTCAATTAGGGGCAAAAGAAATTACAAGAAAACTATTAAAAAAAGTATAGTTGGCAATTTGAAAACATTTCACTTGACACAAAGTGTGACACGCTTTTTGAAATTAGTTTTTCTTACAAATAATTTCAAAAATATGAACGATATCAATGATATCTAAATTCGAAATTGAATTTTTTTAAATATAAATGAGCAAAATATTAATTGTCTTTTCCTAACATGAAGTATACTAACCTACTTCTCGATGCATAAAGATATCTAACATCACATAATACATTTAAATGCTTGAATTTAGGTACACTGGCTGAAAATATGCCCTGGCACCAAGAAAGAGTACACCAAAAGAGTTCCCTCACCCCCCGTGAGGGAATCCCATTGTCAATCAAACAATTTTTTATCCCTGATTCTTCCCTTAGTAAGATCAGATTCACAAGTGGGTCAACGGAATTACCTTTATTGTTCTTTTAAGCGGTAAATCTTGTACTTTCTACGGGAAAAAAATCAATTTTCATTCGTTGTCGTTTCTCATTTATATAATTTTTCTATTTACAAAAAATACGAAACATAAACATATGAATTTCCGTTTATATTAATAAATACAACTTGTACTTTATTTGGGGACATAGATTTTTTTTTATTATTTTATTGCAATTATTTAATATTATTTATTTATTTCCTTTTTATATTTATTTTTATTTACTTTAGTTCTTCTTTCTTTATTTATTTATTTTGGAAAGACATTTTTCCTCACTAAAAAAAAGACTGACTTTTATTGTTCGATAATTTAAAGTACATAATGCTAGCGGATGAATTAGATTTGCATAATTGAAAAACATATTTTTGCAATATATCTTACAAAACATCGCTTTTGAGGTTTCTTGACAAAACTTCTCAATTATGCAGTCACTTCTGGATTTAAATTAACCTTCTTCATTTGCAATATAAATATGTTTTCAAAACGTTCAAGCATAAAAGGGAAATGTTAATTTTTTTTACTATTTCTTTTATTAGAACCCTTAAAATATATTAATCCTTCATGTCTGTTCACTTAGTTCAGTTTAAGAATTAATTATTAAATTAGATAAAAAATGAGTGTTTCTTTGAAGATGATAAAAAACATAAAACTATTCCTTTATTTATTTCAATTAAAAAATAAATAAATGAATAAAAACGTTGCATTAGAATTATGACAACTTTTGAAAAATAAAAACTTTACGATATTATCAATTAATTAAACTGTAAGACAATTTCGGCCTTAAGCTACAATTGAAAAAAAATTGAAACATTTTGTATTAAATCGAAATTACGTCATGACGCATGTGAAACTGCAAAATGCCATTAATCCATAACAAACTCAACGACCTTGAAGTTAAGAAAGCAGTTACATGCTTTTTACTTGCTTGGCTACAATATTCAATTTACATTTTATTTTTGCAACAGCAATGATATAATCACGATTGCAATGACACTAACAAAATGTTTCAAACGCCACACACAAGATGTTGATTCATATTGATGGTTGATGAAGAAACTCTGAAAGCATTGTCTAAATTTAAACGTCCGGTCTCGGTCTGATTCCTTGCGCCTGTCCAATATTAGGAAACGAACAGCCCGAGTCTGTTTTAGGTCATCACCTAATTTTCCATTTCAAGGTTCTATGCCATCAGTTTTGAACTGGTTGTAGAATTACACGTGAATCGCTCTTGGCTACTGTTAAAACTCGATATAAATTCACTTTTTTCTTCTTCTTAATTTTACGTTTTACTTTTGGAATGAGACCTCAACGTTTAGCATTGTTTTTGGAAATATTATGAAAATTAAAAATATCAACTATTTTTAATCTATAATAATATAATAATATTATTATTATTAAAGACAATAATAATAATTATCCGTATTGTTTTTCCTGGAAGGTAGTACAGTAACACTGCTCTATAGCAGAAACTATCGGGACAGAAGTATTTGTCCATAAGAGAGGGTTCTCCACCAAAGAGGGGATTTTTTATGCTCAATACTTTGCCATCGGGGAATAAAAAACGGTCCGCATTTGAGGGGTGTTCGTTAGTAAGTATTACTGTATAATCACACAGTAGAGAAGAAAATGAACATAAAACAATAAATTTCTTAAAATTTAACATTTTTAACACTATTTTAAAAGTTCCTCATGCAAAAAATATTAGTAGTAGCAGAATATTTGTTGCAAAAATTTTTATACTAGTTGCAATTATCCAAGACAATATTTTTTTCATTTACAGAAAATATATAATAAATGTATGAATACAAAGTATGAAAATGTAGGAATATAATAAATTATCAACAGGAACTGAATTTTTGTAATGCCACCCCAAGCATGAAAGATAATATCGCCTGCTTACGTCTTCATCCTTTCCCTCACATCATTCTAGAATTCAATATCTACCTCATTTTCCGTGACTGTCAGATGAATTATGTTTTATGTATAAACAAGTAAATATTTAATATATAAATAACAGTAAAAAAGAAAGATATTTTTTTCCTTTTCTGTATGTGTACTTAAAATACAAAATTTTATACTTATGAAATTTGTTCACGTCTAAAAATAAAATTTCGCAAACTTAAATTTTGCTGGTTCTCTAAACCATCCACCCCAAACCTAATCTTCCTGTCCACAAATCTTCCTTCGACTACACAAAATTTTAATTTGGTTTTCATTTCTGCTTTTATTTTTAGCAACAATTGTAAATATTTTTAATCCCTTAATGATCATGTAGTTTTCAAGAAAACAGTAGCAAAAGGGCTTCATTTTTGTTTCAGAAATTCGTGAAAACATTTTTTTGTAAATTGAAAAATAGACCAGCTGTCTCGAATTATGTGTGCTGTCATCTGATATGCGAAATAAGAAATAACATTTTTTCCAAGCATTAGACGTGTACTAGACATTAGACACAGCTTTTTGTACGCTACTTTTGAGCATTCTCGCCTGGAAATCGAATGTCTAGAATATAACGTCTGTTTCTCGTGCCTGGCATTCTAGCCGGGCACGAGAACTAGACGACGAAACCTTACCCCGTCATTTTCACGGAAGCGAGGGGACGTTCGCGCCGACTACGCGCCAGCGCGTGATGTCAATATCTTGCTAGACCCACGTGCCGGAGTTCACAGCGTTGTGTTAAGTGTTGTCTCAGTTAACCAGTCACAAACGCGCGAAAAAAGCTGCGCATCTTCAATTGCCCTCCGCTGCAGGGGTAATTTCAGGTGTGTTTACTGGGTAAAGATTCATACCTAAGTGACCGTCAGGGAGCGTTAGAGGCTTAAGCGTGGTGTGAGTGATGCCTCAGTAACCAGCCACCCGTCCGCAGAAGGAAAGGCTTCGCCGTTGTTTCAATCGGCTTCAATCCGCATTGCATGTTAGGTGTGTCTCCTGATACTACGTAATATAAAGATACATCCTTAAAGTGGCCGGCAGCGAGCGTGTTAAAAGAGCAAGCACTTTATGATATTTTTTTCAAAGTTCACTTGCCTTATTTCTCAATTTGTTAGAAAAAGTTTTAAAATATCTTCATCTCCCATTTACAGCTTCTTTTATTTAGAATTCTTTAAGAAGAATCTTAATTATTAACTAAGGAAAAAATTATTCAAAACAAAACTATTGATTTCTTTAAAACTATTTGTATGGAGAAGAAAGATTTCTATAATTTGCTTCACGTTTGCCCAGAGGTGCTAATGTTAAAATTTTTTGAACTGTTCAAATTTGAACAAAAAAATGTTCAATATGAAAATGAGATGTTCTCGCCGAGATCTTTCGAATGCAAAAAAAAAAAATCGAATCGGACAATTCGTTCAAAAGTTATTAGGGGAGGGGGGCAGGCAGACAGACAGACCGACAGGCACACATTTTCCCCATTTCAAAACCTTACTTTCAAATTTTTTTATTTTTCAATCTTTATTTAGTTACTTCGCTTATTTTTGACTTTTCTTTATTTTTAACGATATTTTTACGATACATTAAGCCTTCTTTCATACTTTATTTATTTTTTATTTTATTAATTTTACGGGAAAGTAGGCGAAAAATGGGATCAATGCTTGTGCTTTTCGATTCTCGCATACTATGCAAAAAATAAATTCTGCTTTAAAAGTTATAGATTACAAAATATTCCACAAAAACTTTCTTTTTTCGCATTTTCTTTTCTACATGACTTCCATTGTTCTATTTTCTTAGTGTGCTTTTCTAACATTACGAGCTAAACTACTTTCCTCAATTTACCCATATATTGTCTAACAAGTACACAGCTTAATGTATTGAATATTTAAAATACCAAAATGCGATAATTTTATCTGCTATAAAATATTTTCTCAGATTTCAAATAGACTTTCGGAAAACATTTAGTTGGATGTGACAAAATGCTCATTTTTGCACAACCTCAGGTAATTGAGGTCATGGCTGACATTGCGGAACTGCTGAAGCGTTAAACTGAAGAAACCGCAATGGTGATAAAAAGAAATTATGTGAGCAATCGTAACGGTTTGAAATTTTATTTTGAAATGAAGAGTCGAAAATAATTGAGAGTCGAAAACTGTTGCATTATCCTAACCAGATCTACTTAAAGGTTGCCAATTGTTTTAAACTTTTGTTAAAAGAGTTGATAGGTTACCTAAATTTAAACATACTTCACTACTTCTCATTTATGAAACTGATAAATTCAAGTTCTAAAAATCACATAGCTAAGCACCAAGCGTTAAATAGTTATAACTACAATTCAATTTACATAAGGTAAAACCGGTAGAGTTGGCGTCCAATTGGTAAAAATGTTATAAAGGAACGAAAACAGTATTTTTTTGACAAACTTTTGATGAGTATTATAGACTTCATTCCTTTTGTATGTGTTACCGTTAAAGTATATAATGCAGTTATTTCATAGAATACCTAGTTATTCCATGAAATAACTGATCGTGTCCGTTAAAGTGTGTAATATGTTATTAATTTGACAATTTAACTAGTTATTCTATGAAATAACTAGGTATTCTATAAATTAACTAAATAGAGACAGTTAAAGTGTAAAACAAACAATTTATCTAAAATGAAATAACTAGGTATTCTATAAATAAACTAACGATAGACAATTAAAATGAAAAGAAGCAATTTATCTAATTGATGCAGCGTATAAATGGTATTTATGGAAACGTACCATAAAGTCATTTGTTACAACAAGCATTACTAAAATTACACTTGGAATTACAAATAACATTATTTCTAAAACAAAAACATTTTTTGTTGACACACTGGGTTTTATACGAACGTTTTTTAAATCTCTGACCAGTATCTTAACTTTGAGCTGTCGCAACCAACCAGAGCGATATTTCTACATCCGGTTCTTCTTCGATTTAAATTTTTGTTCGCAGACACTGAACTGGGATCAGGAATATAATTGTTTTATGCGGACGTTTCTTGTGCCCAATTGGAATAGTTCATAAATGAGGTAGGGGTGGAAGGATGTTTTTGTCGTGCGAGATATATGATATAGATTCTTTTACACTTTAACGGTCTGCAGATCGTTATTCTATGAAATAACTAGTTAAAACATGAAATATAAGAGAGTTTTACACTTTAACGGACACGATCAGTTATTTCATGGAATAACTAGGTATTCTATAAAATAACGGATTTCATACTTTAACGGTAACATATGCATTTCCATCACTATTTTCTTGTTATGCTGCCGGACTCTGTTGATGCGAAATTGCATAGAAATTTAATTTAGCCGCGAGTATCCAAGCCAAATGTCTACTCAAGGGATCTTTTACATATCGCATAATTATACGACATGATAGTCAGACGATTTTCCGCATCTTGAAAATCCACCGACATAGCCAGGCTCGATCCGCAGACCTGGGGTACGAGCTCCGCGCCTTACCACGACGCCGTGATGCTGGCGTTTTTTGTCATTTTGTCATTTCTTACAATATGCACTTATTCATTTGTATCTAATTAAAATATAGCTTCCTCTATTAACATTACTTTAAAATAGTCATTTTATCTTTTTTTCATAATTATCTAAAATATCATTAGAGAAATTTTACCTGAATGACTTACAATGTATCCTATACAACTATAAAAGATTTCCTAAAAATACATAATTTTTCAAAATGGCTATAGAAAAAAGAAGAAATTTCTTTCAAGAATAAAAGAGTGCTCATAGTAGTTTTCCCTTATGGTTAACTTCAAAGAAGTTTAGGCAAACTTTATGTTGATGTTTCATCCATCCAAACAAATTCTGGTCTAACACTATAGCACAAAAAAATAATGGAGAAGATTTTTTTTTATCTTTGATAAATAACAAATATTCAGACAAATAAATACAGTAATAATTAGTCGATCAACTTAAAAAGTTTTTTTTTTTAATAATACTCCCACCCAAATTTGGCGTCCATAAGTGTTCTATATAGGCAGGTGGTCAGCTTACAAAGGAGGTCAACTTGATAGGTTTTACTGTATATATATATATATATATATATTTACATGTGTGTGTGTTGCAAGTTTATCTGTTATCATTAAAACGTTTCCCCCTTCAATAAAAAAAAATATATAAAAATAATATAAGGGGATTAAACTCCATATCAAATAAATTCTTAAAAAGGGATAAAACGAACTAAAGGAAATAGAAATAATTTCAAAAGTTTTTAAAGAATTTGCACAAATGTTTCTAATTTTAGTTTTTTTCTCCCATTTCTTTACATTTTCGTTTTCTTATTATTTGTTTATTTCTTTCAGCAACCTTCAGAAAACATCAGAGAAAGTCATATCTCTGTTCATTTATTTCATCCGTCATCATCGTGTAACATTATTAACATTATCGTCACAATTCTTTAAAATTGATTGGTCACGTTATTAAAAATGTGCAAAACTTTACCCATACCCATCTCCACTGCATGCGTAATTTTAACGTTAGCTAAAAATCGTTCCGAAGATACTTTGGAAAAAATATGATAAGAATCTTCAACACGTGTGGTATTGTTATACCTTTATTTTCATATTACCAGAAAAACTTCGTTTAGAAATATGTATGAAGCACAGTCTCAAAAGTTCAGTTTAATGACGCTGAAATCATTAAAAACATTATATGCGACTTCATGGGAAAGAAAATAAATTTTAAATTGCCGTGGAGGGCATTTAAAAGTGACTTTCAAGCGATTTCTGAGATAGTAAAAGGCGCTGATATTCATGATAAAATCGGTTGGCATTTAGGGCGTAAAAAATTCGTCCCACGTGCTCATACATTTTATGAAGGAAATATGAATATGCTTTTACAAGACAACACCGCACCTCAACTTAATGAGCCTTGCACAATGAATGTCATCTAGCTGCTGATACTCTTCTACAGAACCAAAATGAAAAACTCTACTGCCTTAATCTTGTAAACCTATTTAAATGGTTATGCGATTCAGCGATCGTGAATAAAAATAAAACATAACGATAGCGATGGTAGATAGCTCTTCTGAAGCGGTTACCGCTAAGAGCATTTAGCTGTAATCCAGACCCACTAATGCAAAGTTGAGGAAACAAGTGAACTTGGAAAAGATTTCGTCTGCTTTCGAAGTTCAGCAAACCGTTTCTTTTTCCATAAATACGCGGCTGGATTCATTCGCTTGGAACATAAAGCGTTCTGCACCAATCGATCCTCATGTTTGTTTCTGTTATCCTAGGAAGAGGATTTAGAGATATAGGGGGAAATTTGTTATATATGACTCAAGAAAATTTTCATGTAGTTTTTCTATAAACAGAAAGCTATAGTCATACGAGGTTAAACCTTTTAAGAGTAACTAACGAACATATATAGTACCTAATATTTCTTTTGCATACTTTAACTAGTGAGAATTGCAAATATATATATATATGTGTGTTTATGTGTATGTGTGTATATGTTATATATATAAATATATATACATATATATATATATATATATATATATATATAGTGTAAATGTGAGTATCACACTAACATTTCCACAACATGTGGTCATTAAAAGAATTTCCGGCAGATTTGAGTAAGATATTTTAATGTAGGTCTCAAAATTGATCGTTAATTTTCTGATTTCTAATTAAATTCTTCCACTGGTTCACAGTTTTCGTGTTGATGTAGAAGCTCACTTTTCAACGAGTAATATTGCTCACGTTGCTTGTCAATATTACTATTTATTTTACCGTGAATACTTGAGGCTTTATTTTAAGAAGATATGCTAAACGAATTGAATTTTTAAAACAGAAAAATATGAAAAAGCTTGACTACGTGCTATTTTTTTCTTGTTTTGAGAGGAACTTGTGAGCTGCAACTATCTCACGAAAGGGTCTACAATTCGTAGTGCCATTGAGTACATCTTAAAGGACAACTTCTATAATCACTCTCTTTGGGATATTCTGTTCATGTCCACTACCAACTTTCTTTTTTTTTCTTTTTTGTATACCGATTGTTGCGGAATTTAAATGCATGTTGAAGTAGTTTTCAATTGATCGTATGCGCAAAAATGTAAGCTGCTTACAGGACTCGTCGAATATTATCTGCATGCGTTTCCTAGCTAAGTTTTTCCTGGATATATTATTTTGCAATACGTATACATATACAAGCTGACCCAAAACATTTCACGGATCAGTGTACGCAAAAAAAAGAAAGGAAAAAAGAAGAAGAAGAAGTACACACACAGGGCGTTAAACGACACGGGTTTAACCGAAGCCGAAACGTAACGCAAAATGTCCAACAGTTGAAAGTACAGCTGACAACAAAACCCACAGTTTGCACTATGATTCATCTGTCGGAAGAAACGATGCTCTCACATACTGCTCAATCAATCGAATGTCATACAACAGTATTACTTATAGACAAGGGATACTGTTTTGGGCGTTATTGTACAAAATATATTAATCATGAGAAAGTTTCGTCGTGCGGTGTCTTTCAACATTCGCCATCAATGAGATCGCATTGTCGCGGTAGAGTTTCGCAAATTACACCTTATATTTTTTTAACGCAATGTTCAATGCCGTTTCAAGAACAGTTATGCATAGTAATATTGTTATTAATTAAATAATGTTATCTTTCCACATGGAGGCAAAGTGGCTGACTGGTAGCCTTCTGTGCTACCATGCGACAGATACGGGATTCGATTCACGGACTGGGCAGGGTCGACTCAACCTTTCATCCCTTCAGTGGGGTCTATAAAATGAGGGCCAAGCATGCTTGGGAACTAACACTGGGGATTCCGCTTCAGGCCGACCGCTTGACCGAGACATTTGCTCCTGCACCCTAGATCTCGAAAGCTGGGATGGGCACAGTAGGCCATGACCCCCAATGGGCTATCGCGCCACTGAGTAATATCCTTCGACGTGCATTATTCCTCAAGTTGGTAAACCTTTGAATGTAAACTGACTTTGAGGAACCCATAGTTTACACGAACTATCACATGACTCATTTCAAAAATCATACTTATAGAAAGGTTTTACAAACATAAGTGATACAATGATCGAGATATCCCATGCAAAACTGGGCTACGCAGCTAGTGCTAAATAAAGAATAAAATAATACATTGGCAAATGGATTTTCAAGAACTACGAGAAAGATTTTTCCTGTGGCAAGAAGTAAAAAATCTTCATTTTTTGAAGAGATTTGTTTGAGGTTGTAGAATTACGGAAGAACGCAGCTCTGCTAAACCGAATTAACGGTGTTAAGGCAGTGAAGATGTAGATAAATAGAAATTTTTTTCTTGACTTCAGATAAGTTACATTTCTTCTTGTTATATTTTTTAACTCTACACACTCATTCCTGGTATGGGATACAAAATTATAATTTTATGATAACCCCAATATCGCAGCATAACCATTCCCATGGCGTTATGAGTAACTGAAAAAGATAATAATATTTTGCAACTATATTTTCAAATATAACCATTGAATCACAATCAGTTACAGTTCATCAAATACTAATTTGAACTACATTATATACAGAGGTGTCCAAAAAAATGGCTACCCTCACTGACAGTGAACCTACTTAGAACAAAAAGACATGCAGCTATGAATCTTGCTTGATATTGTAGTTCAATGCTTAGCCAACAGATAGCGCGGCCTGTGTAGCCTGCATTCAAGCATTAGCAGATGACAGTTCGTTCACTGTTCGAAATTTCATCATGAAATTACGCTTAATACATAACCGGCTGCAGTCTGTCCATCTAATTCACCGTTAAATTTACGGTTTGGAACGTTTTTGTATCTTTATGGCCCCTGAACCATTTCCAATCAGCTTAGTTAAAAAGCCGTAAATACAAAAGTTTACGGTTTCATAACCATTTATAACTAGTATGGTTTTAAAACTAAATGTAAGTTTTTACGGTTTCTGAACCATTTCAAGGTGAGGAATTTTCGAGGCGTAGAAACCGTAAACGAAGCGCGCGGGAATCGAACCCCGGGTGTATACTACATCAGCCTTGTGCTCTAACAATTCGGTCATCTTCACCACTCAAAGAGGCCGTTTATTTATCAATAAATCTTCTGTCCCAACATGCAAACTGCATTGAAATTGAGATTTCAATTTTTGATTGGTTCCAAAGTCAATTTTGGTCTAAATTTACTGTATATTGACGAAAATCATTGTATTTGCTGCAAAAATTAAAATATAAACAAGCTTCAGAAGCTCAAATTATGGGTTCGCTCATTCGCAAACAGTTCGGAAATCCGCTGTCTCCAATTTTTGGTTTACGTGTGTGTGTGTTTCTATTTTTCGTTATACAACCAAGATGGAAGCCCGATTCTTTTTGATTGCGAGACCTAGGTGGCGCTTGTAAATTACTGTTAGTTAAACGTTCTTTAAGAGAAACAGAGAATAAACGATTTTTTTCACAATCAGGGGTTTGAGTACCATTTTTTTAATGGTTATTTGACTGTTGTAATTAAACATGGTAAAATAACAATCAAATAAATGGTTATATTACTATTTTCTTACAGAAGTTTTTAACAGTGTTACTAATCATGGCGGAAGTGAGATTGTCGTCCAAGCAATGCAAGTCGGTATTGAAGCGGTACTGGAAGTACGAGAACATGGCAGCAGTGCAAAGGCAGTAATGTGTATGGACCTAATCCACCTTCACGCCTAACAATCTCTCATATTCGCAATCAATTCGGAAACGATGGAAATGTTCAGGATGTACATAGGAAGAGATCCGGGTATCGACGATGTTTAGCTGCTAATGGGGGTCAGTTTGAACACATTTAATTGTAAGTACATTTTGCAATATCAATTAAAAATATTATTACATAACATTGAAATTTAAAAATTATGTTTAAAATATAGATATTCACTGTCAACTAGTGTATAGATTTTTTTGGAGCCATCTGTATATGAGTGTAAATTATCATGATAATACTTCACATTTTATTTATACGTTGTTATCTAAGGAACATTACTGCAAACGTCGCAATGTAACAATTTCTGGGCAACAATAGTATCTCATAGTAAAAATTGAGATTTGCAACAAAATCATTTTTTGTAGCCATATTTTGAGCTGGAAGTTACTATAATTCATTTTAAATAAGTACGAAAATGCAAAAATATTATTTTTTATATTTTAAATCGTTTTTATCGTTCTATTTGTCCTTAGTACAGACAAAATATTGTGATGATATTGCAATGTAAAATGTTGCACTTCATCAACAAATAAACCAACATTGTCTTACAGTAAGAAATTGCAAAAACTCATGTAACAATATTTTTAAAACTTTCTAAACCGGATTTAGGCGACAGAATTAAATAAATAACAAAAACAAAAAGCTATCACTGACAGATTTTTTTTACCGATTCCTACCGTTTAAATAGGATCTGATTAAAATCATTAAAAATCTGATAAGCAATAACGTGCGATATTCCACTTTCCCATCTGCTATGTAGGTTTAAGAGCACCGGGTTGAATATCCTTTATATTTCCTAGTTCTAACCCCATTGAATCTTATCCCGAGGGCTTCCTCAAGGATTTAGCGCACAGAGCAAAAAACTGGCAGCATTCTTTCAAAGCTGGAGTAGCCTAGTCACATTTTTCCCCCTTATGCTTCGAGACGCTTTTTAAATGATAAAATTTAGCAGCGCAACAATCCAACATTCTTATCATCTTATTGAAAATAATCGGTTTTCTAGTTGCCTAGTCACATTTTTTCTTTTATGCTACTAATTAATAAAGTTTGGAAACTGCAACAAACGTTAATTCGTATCATCTTTGTTAAAAGGGTAGCTGTTGCATAGCATCTTAGTCACATTTCCACATTTCACATTTATAGAAGCCTTATCATACCATTTCACCTTATGTTACTAGACGCTTTGTAAATAACAAAATTTATACTCTGCAGCAATTGTTCATTCATATCACCTTAAAAATTAAAAAGAAAAGTATCTGTTGTAAAAGTATCATTTTAGTCCTATTTACGCATGCCCCTTCACATTATAAAATTCTTTCCAAAAAATAAGGATCAAAAGTTTCAACAGTTGCTTCATCACAACAACTTATTAAAAACTGTATCATTTCTTGATGTTTGCAAAACTTAGGAGGTTGTATTGCATTCGATAAAGACGGAAACAAAATGCGCACTTCGTCTTATAACGGAAATTACATCCTTGGAAAAGAACATAAAAATATCTTATATGTATCGAACTTCCACGTACCAAACAATCTTAGTAGTTTATCGAATATTTTAAAATTGCTTTGTCAATACAGAACAGAATTACTTCTAAATTTTGATCACTATAATAGGAGACACTATTCGAAATTCTTTCCGTATAGGAAATAATTTTGCATGTGGCTACTTTATTTTCTGGAAAGTCATAAATAGTAAATTTCCTAGTGACTAACTTATTCATTGTACTACAGATCAATATATAATAAGTTCAAAGGCAACTATACGCACATTAACTAAACTTAGACTTTGACACATTTCTTTCCTTTATCATATGATATTTATTTTATCCCAAATAATGTAAGAAATTTAATACCCCTGCCAAAAAAAATCTATTTTAAGAGTTAATAAATATTTACCTTATGAGTAACCGATTTATGGCGCAATATACAACTTAGTTAATTTATTCAAAACTTTGTACATTGTACATAGTAGCTGTGTACATTATACAGATGAGTGATTCTACAGAAAACCTGCATTTTAAGTCAAAAAACAATAAAATGAAAATTATTATTAACATTGCTTTTTTTTTCTTTAACATGTAAAAATACAATGTTTTCTGAGTTATAATTGAAAAATTTTGGAAATTAGAAAAAATAAATAGTAAAAAAATCTATAAACAGAAGGTGATATGTCACTTCTGTGGACTGTCACAAGCCAGAGTTGTACTATTTCAATAGTTGTAGCTGATGTATTATACCACATACGCAGATTAAGTATGTGCATTTTCATTAGAAAATGTATGAATTTAACATTACATACGAATTGTTTGCCCTATTTATTGTCACATTGAATATTTTTCAAAAAGAAAGCTTGTCACAAGGTTTTGCATCACTTCTGTGGACATTTTAAAACACTTAAAAAAACAGCTCTTTAGATGGCGGTTCTCATCCTTTCATAGTGGCAAATAATAGAAGAAGCAGCCATGTTGGAAATGCAAGCAAGTTGCTTTGAATAAGTTTGAAATCTTTTGGGTAAGAATTTGGTATTTATGTTCATTCGTAATCTGTTCTGCTTATGTCATCACCTCTGTGACCTTTTTTAAAGTAACAATTTAAAGTTATATTTTTTATTCAACGTGCCATATTAAACAAAATATAATTTTCTAAATGTTACAAATGGCACAAACTCATAGAATTAACCCTAATATAATTATTCAATAAATCAGAAATTTTCATCACTTCTGTGGACATCACTTCTGTGGACATCCCTTCTGTCTCAGAAAATTTACGCCATGATTCGGCAGCTATATGTATTCATCTGAAACCAATTTTCAAGAACTCGAACTAGAAACACTACAGATACTAAGTGATGGGCCAAGCACTCAATATCGAAACAAAAAAATGTTTTTTCTCTTGAGAGCATTCATTGCAAAAGAAACAGGCGCAAGTGCATGTTTTTGGCATTTCTCAGAAACTAGTCGTGGTAAGGGGGCGCCTGATGGTGTGGGAGGAACACTAAAAAGAACTGCGGATAATATTATTGCACATGGTTATGATATTACTGGACAAGATGAGTTTGTTTCTCTGCTAAAAACAAGATGCCCTAGCATCAAAGTGATTGATATCACTAAAGATGCTGATGTAGAAATGAAGAAAATTGATAAGATTTTTATTTAAAGGTACAATGAAAATACATCAGATTATTTGGTCAAAGAAAAACAAGCACTTTCTAGATGCTAGACGTCTGAGCTGTATAACGTGCAAACCTGAAGAAAAATGCGTTCATTTCGCAAATTCCTGTTCATTTTGATTATGATAATAACAGCTCCAATTTAGATGAACTTGAAGCATTGGAAAATAAATATGTGATTGTCTGCTTTGAAGGAAATAAAAATTTTAAGAAGCTCTATATAGGAGTTGTTACAGAAGAGCATCAGACTGAGTGCAAAGTGAACTTTTTAAGGAGATCTGGAAATAAAGTTTTTTCTTTTCCCCAACAGGTTGATGAAGAAATAGTTGATAACGTAACGATAATAAAAACGTAATTAATATTTTAAAGTTTCCAACCAGGAACAGAAGAGGTTTTCGTATATTTGAAGATGATTTAACACCATTCCCAAACTTAGAATAAATTTCCGCAGTTAGTAGTGTAACTTAATCTGTTTCGAAATTTGTTTTGTATATATTTTTTATTTTATTTACACCTTCTTTTTTTGTCATAGAACAACTGGATTTCTGGTATATGTCAATAAATTTTGTCTGATAATTAAATACCAAAATTTTTTGCATAAACTCGCTATCTTTTTCTTTTTTTCCCATCAGAAATTGTATGTTATTAGCGATATCACTTCTGTGGACGTAGTCATCACTTCTGTGGACTGCTAAATTCTTCTTCTTTTTTTTTTTTTTTCACAAAATCAAAACGGAGTTGATCTGTACGACATATGTTATAGATATATATATATCATAAGCCAACCTTCAGATTTTTTTGAAGAATTTATCATGATTTTTTTAATTTGAAAATTTATGTAGTCAAATTGCAGGTTTTCTGTAGAATGACCCAGTTAACGCAAGCTTTTTTTTAATTCTGCTTGACACATTCTCTTTGTTTAATATATGATATTTAATTGAGGTCAAATCATTAAGAAATTCCGATGTTTTTAAAAACTGAATAACAAAGTGCTTGGAAGACAGTAAGAAATTGACATTTTTTAAACAACGGTATGTTTTACCCTTTAATCTTTCAGTTGAAATCATAAAGTAGTCAATAGTTTTTGACAAAGAACATCATGCTAATACACCTTAATCAATGGGCTGGTACTTTCTCTTTAAGCATTAAGATTTATCCTTACTTCATATCCTTAGTCATATTTATTCAACAAGATAAAAAACAATTTTTTAAAAATAGAATTTTAGTTTTCAAATTTGGTCCTTTAGATTTAAAAATACTAAAGTTGAGCATTAAAGAGTTGGTTTCAACTTTCCTCGTAGGCGCTAATATTTATTTATTTATTTATCAGTTTTTTTTTTTTTTTTGAGCTGTTCAAAATCAAACAAAACATTATTCAAATCATAAAATAAAACATGAGAATAAAGTGTCCTCTGCGAGATCTTTCAAATGAAAAAAGCTTAGTTCGAATAAGATTATTCATCTAAAAGTTATTCGGCAGATAGACCGACCGACACACATATCGTCCATCTCAAAACCCTTCTTTCCTTTTTTTTTAAATATTAATTTTATTTATTTCCTTTTTAGCGATAGTTGTACGTTTCTTGGAAAAGGAGGCTAAAATGCACATTTATATAAAATTGATATTTCAGGTTAGTACTAACTTAAACTCAAAATGCAGAGCTACCCATATGTCCGTGCGCAGTTCCTGGGCGTCAAACGAAGGAAAATTTCAATCAAGTAAATAGCTTAGGGAACAAATGTTATTGTTAAAGCGTTCCAAATTGAAGTTTATGATAAATAAAAACCCCACGAACATATACATTAATACACTAGGATTGGCAATATGGCATAAAATAAAGGGCTCTGAAGGAGGACGGGGTAGCTTCCCTAGTTGTGCCCCTGGATGTTGTAAAACATGGCTTGATGGCTTCATATACGGTAGCAACTCTCGATTAAATAGCCGGCAGCAGTTTTTCCATCTATTTAACCGTTAAATTTATGGTTTGGAACATTTTTGTATCTTTACGAGCTCTAAACCATTTCCAATCAGCTTGGTTAAAATGCCGTAAATACAAATGTTTACGGTTTCATAACCATTTAGTAGCACTTATGATAGCATACAGCAGGTTATGGTTTAACTGCAGTAAATCCCCGTTATATCGCCCTCAGTAAACCGCGGAATCGGATATACTGCGGTGACTATCATGTCCCCCCCCCACTTTAAATTTTCCCCCCACCCTTTATCATTGCCATTTGAAGGTGATTCCTTGTTTACCATTGTAAATAAAGGAAGCCCGAGCACACAAATATCCTAGCCAGAGAGCTCCCATCCCCCCACGCTCTAACAGATAAAGCCCTATTGTGATAAGCCTGATGTACACCTTTTGCACGCTTTTTCTGTCTTTCAACCTATGACACTATACAGCTTGTTTTCAAAATCGGGTGCAATCGCCCTGACTTGTTTCTCTTGGCGTGGGAGGAGCGCAATCTGTCAGGAAATGTTCAGCTCAGTTCTTGAGTGTCTTCCATTTTCAGAAGTCTAGTTATGCGGGTGTATATCTACGCCTATCGCTCCATAGACTGATGGCGATTGCGCAGTTGAGATGTGTGCTTCTTGCGCAGCAATTATAGTAAAAAAATTGCCGCAAAGAAGAAAAGAAAAAATATACAATTGAAGAAAAGGTTCGAGTAATTGGTAAAGCTAAAAATGGTGCAACAAAAGCATGTACTATTTCGTAATATGGTTCCTGCAGTATAGTTTCACTATACCGCGGTTAGGTTATGTTAGGCGGGTGCCAAACATGTCCCCCGACACCCGCGTTTTAACGGGGTTTTACTGTATATGCTTAAAGTCTTCGAGGCGTATAAACCATTCATAGTTATTATGCTTTGCGGATAGACCGAGGTGCGTGGACACGGTGGGGCAGGAGGTTTGCCGGAGACGGGGATGAACCGCGGACCTCCCCAGAGGAAAGCCAGTACTTCGATGCTTTGCCAAGAGGTACCTACTGGATGTCCAAGAATTTGAGAAGTTTTTTAGTCTGAGAAAGATAAAAATGCAATATCAAAAAATAATTAAATGGAATATGTTTCCACAACCAGTTTTTATGACTATTACTAACTTCCATCTTCTCTTCATTTCTCCCCTTCAGATATAAAAGGAACTATACAATATTATGCAATGGAATTCTAATCTTCACACTTTTTCCATCCACAACAATGATGGACGCCGGATTCTTATTGACTACGAGACCTAGGTGGCGCTTGTAAATTACGGTTAATTTACCCTCTAATTCCCAACTCCGCCTCAAGGCGGACATCCATAACAAAACTTGGGCATTAGAGGGTTAAACGTTCTTCAGGAGAAACGGAGAATAAACGATTTTTTTCTCAATCAACGGTTTGAGTACCATCATTTTAATGGTTATTCGACTGTTGTAATTAAACATGATAAAATAACAATCAAATAAATTGTTATATTACTATTTTTTACGAAAATTTTTGAAAGAAAATTTGCATTTTTCGATCAATGCATATACATTATCTGAGAGTGAAACAGCAACGCCAAGAACGAAGTAGTAAAAGAATAAGCAAAGTACTGAGTAAACGCAGATCATAAGAATTTTTTAAATGATACGAACTGGATAATTGCTCATATGGGATGTTTTACAATAGAAAAAATCGATAATTGCTCTGCTGTGTCTTCTCAGATTGAGTTTTGCAACTAATCTCGGAAAACCCACGATGCACTACAGGGTGGAACGGTGATGGCTGAAATACGGAAAGGTAGCACATTCCCAGGCTGTCAGAGTTGGTAGAGCAACGACAGCAAGCCCTCATTGATAGGTTTTGAAACATATGAGTCACACATAGAAGGATATAATTAAAAATACTACTTAATATTTCATCGAAATGTCAAGCAAGGCTGACGAAAAATCATATGATATTTGCATTTGCAACAATAACATATTTAGAAGTAAATTTGGTTGTAAAACTGCCAATGATATTTTTATTCTACTAATAGCATTTTAAAATGTCTGTTTTTCCCGAAAAATGTGCTGATTTACTGAAGAAGTATCACAAGAAGTAGTTGAACCATACTACTAGTTGAAACCGCATAATGTTCGTTATGATTTTAGTAAATTACGCATTATACAAAAGCTTTTTTTATTGACGTGATATTATGATATTGAAAATGTACAATTAAACTGGGGCGTTCTGGAAGTCATCTGACTTCAGTTTACGTCTTTCTCCTTTTTAGCCTACTTTCCCGTAAAAGTAAAAAAAAAAGATAATGAGGTATGAAAAATGGTTTAATGTATCGTAAAAATAAAGAAGAGTCGAAAATAAATGAAGTAATTAAACAAAGATTGAAAACTAAAAAATTTGAAAATTGGGTTCTGAGATGGGGAACATGTGTGTCTGTGTGTCTGTCTGCCTCCCCCCCCCCCCTCTCTCCCTTAATAACTTTTGAAAGAATTGACCGATTCGAAGGATCCTTTTTTTTTTTTGCATTCGAAAGACCTAGGTGAGGACATCTCATTTCCATATCTTACAATTTTTCGTTCAATTTTGAACAGTTCAAAAAATTAACATTAGCGCCCACGGGGAAATTTCAATTCTACATAAACCCTGATGTAACTGACGAATTTGCTTGAAACGAACTTTATCGAAAAGATCTTCTGTCGTGGAACGCATATAGATACGGAATTCAACCAGAACTAAACGAGCCTACTTTACTATGAAATTTTTTGTTCTGGATTTTTTAGAACAATTCTGAATGAATGAAGGAATGAATGAATGATTTAAAGAATGAATGAATAAATGAGTGAACAAATGAATGAATAAGTACGTGTTTGAGCAAATGAATGACTAAATAGATAAATATGTATTAACCGTTTCAAAAAGTACATTTAAAGAAATTAAGAACTAAACCTGAATGAGAAAGAGAGAGAGATAGCTAGGTTATAAATTTGAAAATGGGTGTATACGAGAAAGTAAGCTCGTATATTTTTAGACGGAACTTTTTGTTTAGACATACAAATATCATTAACTTGTTTGTCATTCACGTCAGTAAAATATTTCTATTATCAAATACAAGAGAAGAAATGTTGTTATCAAATAACAAGACAATAAAAAGAAAAGAACAAAATTTTCCCTTTTCTCACAAAAATAATCAGTTTTGAAGTAAATGCTTTAACTGAACTATCTCCGAAAAACATCATATTTTAATAACACTTGACAAAAGTCTGCACTGTAATTTAAAGTAAACACTACAATTTAAATAAACAGTACAATCGAACACTACATTTTAAGTAAACAGTACAATCCAACACTACAATTTAAGTAAACAGTACCAATCTAACACTACAATTTAAAGTAAACACTACAATTAAGTGAACACTACAATCTATACAATAAATAAAAGCTAAAATGTTTGGGGACAATATTTTTAAAAAGTATCATTTTGAGAAAAACGTCAAAGCTGTAATGATAAACAAAACTCAATTGGATGGATTTGAAAGAACGGTGGATAAAGTAATAAAGTATTTTTACAAAATTAATTGTCTGAAGAAACTGTTGATAATAAAAAAAAAAGATATTGAATTCTCATAAATACAATAATTCATTACGCCATCAAACGTTCAAAATTAAAATATCTGAAAAAATAGATTTCGAATATAGCCTACTAAATATAAAAATTTTAATTCAGTGCCCATGTCTCAATATAGTCGGTCCAACATATCGGAAAAGACTAGAAGGTGTTTTCTCACATCCTCTAGCAAAGAAAAGTAATAAAAGAATTTACAAGATTTATAGTTGCAAGAAAAGAAAAGAAAGAAAGAACGATAGAAACGAATTCCTAAACGATTTAATTAAGATTTCAAATCATTGCAAATTTAACTGCGGTATTTCCGAATTGTTTTCAAAATAAGTTAGATGTGTAACTTTTATGACATGAAGTGAAATAATCCATAGCTCTATCCGCTTACCGATATATTTCAAATATCGAATTTTATCGACATATATGTTACTATAAATAATATCATCGAATTCGAAACTGAAAAAGTTTTGCAGTTTATTTAGCTATTTAAATAATTAATTTGTTTATTTTTATACATGCAAAATAACAATAAAAAAAAAAAAACACGTGAGCTAGTGAGGTATAAAATTCAGGTTTTCTGTCATACCGCAGCATGAGCTTAGTTTCACTAAATAAAGCATCACATTTAATGGATCTAAATTTTATTAAAATACGAGCAAAAATGTTAAACATTGGAAAATGTTCAGACATATCTTTGGTACTGCGTTTCTAAAAACTTATTTGAATTTTCCGCTGATAATCTCCATTATAATACTGAATTCTTAAATTTAAACATTTTCCCAAGTAAATGCATAAATATTAAGGAAAACGTGTAAAAGCAATGAACGTTCAGAGACAATACTGATATTGATAAAATTTGAAACCAGTCATACAAATTATAGAAAATATAAAAAGACTGTACTGCACGGCTCGAACAATCTTAGAAATTTTACATGCCCTGCCGGGTATGTTCTTCTAAGAAATGAAATGCCCAGAAGTTGTTTTATTGCATATTAATATGAATTTATAGCATGAATTTGTCGTATAGCATTAATAAGGCAAAAAAATATTAAATTAATAGCTTTATATATGAATCAAAAATTATGTTAACGTTAATCTAAATCATTAAAAGTTTGCATTACAAATAAATATTACATAATATGTCGTTACAAGTCAAAATTTTGCAGAACTTAAATTGTATTACTAATTTTATTGTTGACATGCATGTCCGTCAACATGTTAGTTTTGAGCTCCGGTAAGGATGCGGTGATTTGTCAATAAAATACGAAATAATACAGTTTTAAAAAGAAATATTTGAATAAGAAATTAAATGCCCTGCTAGGCATCTAAAGGCAGAAAATTCCGGCCCGATCGGATTTTTTTCATGCCCCGGGCTTGTCGGGAAATATAATTTTCGAGCCCTGCTGAACTGACGAGAGAAACTGAAAATGCCTCCTTTCCACTTAATATACGAGAGCCCTTTCTTTTCCCAGTTAAATTCACTTTTCAAAATACCGGTCATAATATGGATTATACCATAGTTTTATTAAAAGACATCCATACTAGCTGCTCAAAACAACCAATTGTTGATTGTTTGGCATCGCTAATCACATGGGAAGTATAAAACACCGTTAAGCTTTTATACAATGGTTTTCCACACATAGCTCACTTTTTTATTCTGAAAAAGGAGTGTCTTGTAACCCCAAAACACGTGTCTGCAATTTTTTAGAATTTCGTGCTGTGTCAAAGTTGTGTCATCCTTGAGCTTTTCAGCAGAACGGTACTCCGTTTCTTACTAATCGCACGGCTGTAACCGTAACTTACTTTCTCCTGTCAGCAAGCAGACAGCGGTAACAAAAAAGAATTTACAGGATTTTGATTCGCGAAAAACAACATTCGCAGAAGATTCTATTTAAATTTTTACATTGCTGGACGTTGATGCTGCAGTAGTTTTTTTTTTTTTTTTTTTTTAATTCTACTTGAGAAATATGATCTAATACCATTTTAGCACAAAAGAGCAATAAGGTAATTTTAAAATATGTACAGAATAAAATAAGAAAACCTTCATAAATTATGATTCGTACTATATTTTTGCTGATAATATCGTCAAATGCTGAAAGCAATTTATTTTTCCATTGCATTTAGGAACGCTTTTTTTTACAGTATTTTTTTTATAATTACATATATTTTTCGATATATTTTATGCATAAATTATAATAATGTAATGTATTAAAAAGAACAATACAAATATGTTATGGACGAAACTTGGGAAACATTACATAAAATATTCTTAATTAATTGAATTATTATATTTAAACTAATTTAGATGAAACTTTGTTGCTGCCCTCCTACTGTTTGAGAAAATAGGAACAATAAAAATTTATTAAATTGCATAAGTCTACAATAGTTCGGTGCAATTTTATTACAACAAAATTATGTTATTCGTAACTAAAAAAACAATACATTTAAATTTAAAGGAATCGGAAACAATTTTATTTTGCCTTGTGATAGTTTAAGAATTGAAAAATATACTGCTAATAAATTATTGCGCTTAAGTTATTGCATAAAAAAGTGGCAAACAAAACACGTGCAGCAAGTCAAAATTTCAGAAAATTAAATTATTTTAACACCCTTTCTAACAATCAAATAACAATATAAGATTTTACATTTAGAAACTAACGTACAAAAATATGCTGCAAAAAATGGGACAAAGTGATAATTATTTTGAAGAAAATTATTGCGACAAGTAACTATTGCGGCGAGTAAATATTGCGACGAAGTAAATTATATATTGAAGTAAATTATATACGATATTATGAAAATTGTAATTAACGCAAGTAAAATAAAAATAAAAATCTGGAACAAGAGAATCAAGAATAGTTGAGTTTTAGAACATGGATTTTTTTTAATGTTTTTTTTCAAAAAGTCTATTCAAAGAATTTTTCTCTTAAATTAGTCAAATACTGCTGCCTATTTTAGATTAAGGATTCATAAACAGAAAAAAATATGCTTTTACAAAAAAAAAATGGGTTGTGAAAACGCTATTATAAAACAGGTTCCCTATTTTGCTTATATTTTTATCATTTATGCATAAGCCTTAAATTCAATCTTTTCTAGATAATACTAATAATTTTCAGTGTTAAATATCATAAAAGGCATTTAAAACTAAAAGAGGGGGAGGGAATTTCATAGTCTTTAAAATATTTTTTTAGCTTGAAATAATATCACAGTTCAAAAAAAAAAAAAAGAGAGAAAGAGAAAATTGTAGAAAATTCACTCATAAGTGCTGTTGGATATTTTATATACTTCTAACTCACGTTTAACAATTTTTGTCTAATGAATGGCAAAATTAGCTCACTTACGTACTCCTTTCATAGTTTTAGCTATTACAGTCAAGTTTCCCCCCCCCCCCTTTTTACGTTTCACAACATTTTTCTATGTGTAATTAGCAAAAGATATAAGACGTTTTGCCTTTTCAGCTAAGGGAAAACGACTTTAAAAACCTTTCCATGATAATGTAAGTCATAAAATAGCATTTTCTTTTAATATTTCCATGGAATATTTAAAATGAAAACAGGAAAAAACTAACCAATCAGGTGATTAATAGTGCGCTGCAGTGGCAAAAATGCTCTGCAGAGATACTACATAAAGATCTTTTTAAAGGAATTGGCTGCGTTGTCAAAAATAAAACTTTGCTGCTTTCTCGATTAAAAAATAACATACCATGGATATTTTTTTTTAAGTTATAATGTTTTTAAGGAAGAGTATCCTATCTTTTTCTATAAAACTGTGTATGAAAATATGAGTAACTCCCCTTGATTTAATATTTCAAAACACCAAATTCTGTTTTTAAATAAAGTTTAACCATTATCTTTGAATCAAAAACAAATTTTACTTTCTGTTTCGCGTTAAGGCAAGTACAAGATGAAAAATGCAAATACGTTAGCTGAAAGAAAATGCTTTTTCAACATTAATAATAAAATGTTTAATAAAATTATTGACATACAAGAGAAAAATGTTCAGTACTTACATTTCTCCTTCTAGAGTTCTACTTGTCCAGCATTGTTAAGAAAATAAACTTCGACTGCTTCTTTTATCCAAGAAGTACTTTCTTTATATAGAGATTACATAAAATTTTGTAGATGACCAAAACAGTTCCATGTATATTGAAAACGGAAAAAGGTTTTTACGGCACAGTTTAAGCAGAGAAAGCGCTTTTCTCCATTCTCTTCATGAAAGTGAAACAAAATCCAATGATATGCTCAAAGATAAGAAGGGAGGAAAAGAAAATTTTTCAATGACACCAAGTAATGTCTAAACACAAAATATCCAGTCATGTTGCAGACACTCTCAGTCACTCACGTTTGGCTTTTAAATGAGACTAGTTTTGTAAATCAGAGTGGTTTAAAGACAATCTACACACAGAAACCAGTGAACAGTAATCTTTGAAGAGTTAATCCAACAGCACATTTCTTGTAACGTAATGAAATAATAGGTAAGTTGTTATTTTACTTCGATATGCAACATCTTTAGGAATGCAATTCATGCAACATCTTTAGGAATGCCAAACTGTTGCCAGAGCAAATTTATATAAATCAGATTTAGTTTTAAAAACGATACACATTTGTAAAATCCCCAATGAAATTTTCACTCAATTAGTGCTTTATCAAGGTGTTGAATTCATTCAGTATCATTTTTGAACTAGAACTTCTCAGCAGGAGGTTTTTCTCAAAACAGAGGTATGAAAATATCATAAATCTCATTAACGCATTGAACCTTTTCATCAATAAAATATGTCTTTTGGGGGGAGTCGAAGTATGAAGCACACATGGTGAAGTAATTCAATAAAAATACAAAAAATACTTTATGCTCTGGCTTTATTTACGAGTTAAGATATGAAAATAACTAAGTTTGGAAAAGAAAATAAAGACGGAAGGTTTTCTTTTATGTTTTAAATTGATAAAACATGATGGTTGCATGAAGATTATTAGTTACTTAAATCACAAAATGATTTTGACACATCCTGAAACAGTTGTAATCACTGAGTAATTGCCCTGAAAATACTTAAGTATCATGGTCTGGTGAAAAAAAAATTCACTGGTATGAGAAGCATTTCGAACTCTTGAGCAATGAACACGTCACATTACGAAGTTTTGTCTTTTACCCCAAAGAGGGTCGTAAGTCTCTTGCCTTATTAGGAAGACCCGCCATCCCCCAGCTATGGCATAGGTGATTCGATTTCTTCCTGATACCGTTTGGAAAGATAATCCGCAGAATCGGCTAATTGGTGTAAAATTGCATGAAGTCCATGAAGATGATGACGGAATGCCGTCGCCAAGTGGGAAGTCTGTTCCATGATCATGCTTTCTCTGTCTGTCATAATGCTTTCGAAGTCACTGTCTGTATCTTGATCTGAGGAACATCCGGTGCTGCTACCCAGTCCATCATCGGAAGGTTGCCTAGGGGTCGTCATGCCCGTTGTCATGCCCATGGGCATGCCGGAGGTCATCATCATGCTCATGGGAGGTCTTCTTGGACTCGACATGCCACTGAGGGAACTGACTACAGGAAAGAGGGTAGCCCCCACAGAGGACGGTCCCCACAAGAGCTCATTCTTGACATCTTTCAGCATAGAGTAAAAACTGTAGAGGTCTTGATGTTGCAACCCTACAGGAGGAGGTGGGCAATTTTTCCGGCGGTTCTGCACTTCCATGTCCCGGAGTCGGGACGGAACCAGGACCGTCTCATCCATGTTGTTGACAGATCTGACGAACCGGTCAATGGCGCTGATGACAGACTGTTGGGAACAGGTGAACCTCTGGTCACCATTTCCTGTGGCTCTCCGTCTGCTGGCCATAGTCGATCCGGCGGACTGCGGGCCATCGCCATAGTTGAGCATCGTGGCCCGAAGATACTCGAAACTCACTTGCCAGGGATCGCCTATTCCGTCGAGGAACTCTCGGTTCTTCCGTCGCGTGTGCGTGCGCAGCACACTCGCTTCCCCAGAACAAGTGCGCCACCTGAGTGACCCAACTCGCGAATGCAGGCGGGGATTTTTTGCTGTTCTGATCTACCGCGCTCAATGAGAGCTGATCACGTTGTAACGCACCTTGAGGCAGACACGTAAGTTCGTGGCTGACATATTTGGCGAACGTTTCGCTCTCAGTCTCCATACCTACGAAACAAAACGAGTTTTCTGTAGAAACATGAAGGAAGTGAAACAAAAGCTGATCACTGGATTTTTTTTTCTTTGTTTTCTTAATTTCGCAAAGGTATTAATCTCTTGAAACTGAGATGAAAATCGAAACTGAAGTATTACGCAGCGGCAAATGACTGTTAGAAATATGAAAATGCCATTAATTTTAATTATTTATTTATTTTTTTAAATTTTAACTGAAAATTATTCCCGAATACTTAAAAGTGGAAAAGTGATCTGAAGCATTAACTTCCTTCATGAAAAAAATAAATAGCATTGCAAAGATGCTTGTAACTTTGTACATAGCTAATGCAAAAGAAAAAGTAATTACTAATCAAATTTATATCTAATTTTCCCGCATACTAATCTTTTTATTTAACATGTATTTCTTTATTTAGGGTTTTAATTGAATATATAATTTCAATTGTTTTAAGAAACAGTAAACTTCAAAAGGAAATTAAGGAATTATCAAAACAGATATTTAAATCATGCGATGAAGACAAATTCAGACCATCAATAGGAGAACTTACTCACAACAAGTTCGTTACACATACAAAGAGTATAATCTGTACAGAATTCTTCTTTGCTTCTTTTCTTTGGAAAACGGAATTCATTCGTTTTTCCTTTATTTCTTTCCTTTTTTTTTTCTCTGCAAGCGGTTTGGAGGGGATATAACATTTGATTTGTTTTTTCATTAATCATTAACGCATATTTTTGTCGTGCGGCTATAATATATGCAAATCTTAAAACTTTCAAGATTAAGATGTTTTTGGCGAACATTTATTGTCAGGAGAGATCCTGCTAGTTAGCCCGTATCTACTGAAACATATATTAAGCCTATAAATGTTTGGTCCATAATGTTTTTTAAGGACCATATGGTTATGATTACATGCATTATTTCCTGTTTGTGTATATAATTTAAATTTTAAACTACTTTTTTCCTCTCCCTTTAATTTTTTTTTTCATCTACGCATCTTTTCGTTTAATTATTATTTTTATTATTACTTCTTATTTCTCTTCGGATTGACATTTTGCATTCAATACCAGTGCAATGTTGCAAATCAGCTAGTATTTAATTAAAAAAAACACATTAAAATTTGTTTTAATGAAGTAAACTCTGTATGCTATTTTTCAGTTTCTACACTAGTTAACGTAAAATCAATGTAAACTCTAGTTATTGTCGGTTTTTTTTTTTCAAAATCAGCCTTTTGTATTGATAATTCACCATGACATAGAACTTTTTTCATTTCCTGGAATGGAGGACATAAATCCCAATGCCAATTTGCAACTGATGGAGCATAGTGAATTCCGTTCAGTTGCGTACTTTCATTACTTTTGCTTCATTGTTTTCGATTTATAAAAAAATTGTACAAGTAAGTTTTCATAGCTATATATTTACTAGAAATGTACATTGCAGAAAGAAAATTATGCGTAATGTGCACTTAAAGAGCAATAGTTTCTCGTGTAGTGCTCATTTTCAGCTCATAACCTGCCGTTGTTATTTCTTATCTCCCTGGCCTAGGAAAGCCTGCACCAGGTCCAAAAGATCATGTGGCTGAAGGTAGAATACAATTTTTGAGACTGATCCATGGATAAGGGTGATGCGCAGCTTCACTTGAGCGAGGAACCACGAGGGCTGAAGACCGACTAAAACTCATTTATTTGGGCCCTTGATTTTTGAACCTGCTCCCAGATGAGAGACCGTCACCTGGGGGTAGCACCCCCAGGCGTATCGTTTCACTTGGAGGACATTGGAGATACGACGGATTTAACGTGCACCAGCTCCCTTTAGCGTAAACGGCCCACAGCAACCAGCCGCGAGAAGTTGTCCTCCTCCCACACACTGACCTCGGTCAATGTTGCTTCACTTCCGATGTTCTGCAAGAACCGCGATTCTACCGACTCGTCCACTGCAGGACTGATAACCTGCTTATGTATAGTTGTGAAGTTATTTATTCCAAGAGGGACGTATTGGGATGCATGGAATATTACAATAGAATACTGGAAACCACCCCAAAATGCGTTCAACTACTAAAGAAATCTAGTACATCTTCTGAACTAACTTATTTTCCACAGTTAAAAATTCAGTGCCAATAAATTTCCAAAATTCAACAAGAAGTCCAAAGGCAGAGACATGAAACGCAAAAAATTAAAACACCGTAGTAATCATAATACTTTTACATGTATTATAATCAAGTCCACAAGCTTCATTGATATGGTCTGGATTTTCAGAAATGCAAGCAGTTAGTTGTTGCTGTTCTAAAAGTATTACTTTTGTATTTAAATCGACTGTTGTGCTGCACTTTGATTTTCATTTTTAATGTTAATATCTAACTGTTTGTAAGGGGCTTGTATTGACTGTAAAATGTTACATTAAACACTAATAATGCATTATATCGCCTTAAAACTTGTCCTCTCCAAATATAAGTCTATTTTCTTCATTTGCGATCGCCAATAATTCGATATTACGCAAAAAATGAAGTAGGCTGAAAAGTTATGCACACATGCTCATAGATCACAAACAAAAACAGAGAGCAAGATCGGACAAAAAGCACATTCAAGTACATTCCTTAAGCTTCAAAATAATATATTTACTTTTCAACATAATCACCATTAAGCCGAACACGTTGCGCGCAAAGTGAAGTAACTTTTTTCATTTCGTTGTTTTAAGTTGAGGAAAAAATAAAAAATCACAATGCATAAAATCGGAGCATAAAAAACAATGCATAAAATTAAGGAGAATGTGGAAGCGATTAAAATTTCAAGTTTCACAGAGCTAGAGGTTTCGTCCCTTCAGTTGCGCACGAGGAGTGTGGTCGAAAGTTGTCATCTTGCAAGATTACTAGCACCAGGTGGCCTCTAATAACGCGATAAAGAAATTGTTAGGTTTTTTTTAGAGTTTTTCATTGTTTAAGAATTTACTGTTGATGTGTTTATAGTATGTGGCAGTAATCGGACGTTCGTTGCGTGTTTCAGAAAGATTTATGGCTTTTGCAAGCAGGCAAACACAATTGCCCGTCTCTTCACAGTACGCAGCGTTTAAATGACGATAAATCTCAACGTGAGCCACTTTTTCAACAGTAAAAAAAAATTGATAAAAGCACGCTGTATAGCTTACGATTACATAGCACTAGAACATACCTCTGTGCCACTGCTCAAAAAATACAAGATGAATGCAATAAACATGTGCAAGTGGGATGTAGCTTTCACATGCCCCCAGGCGTATTTCTGAATGCTATTTTGTTCACATTCTGCAAGCATTTGTGAATTACTTTTCAGCTTGTCCTCGTTCTTCTTATTACCCCCCAAATATCTTTTCTTTTGTAAAAAAATTTTTTGAGTAGGGAAAAAATTAAAAAAGAGAAACCCTCTTGGCTTGTTTGCGTTTTAACTTTACTTTAAACTAATTACGTGTTGAGAAAAATTCAAATAAAATGGCATTCTATAATGCCAAAAGTTCCTCTATTGAAACTGTAAAATAAATAAATAGTATTATAAAAATATCAATGAAAGAAAAATGAACATTAGTATGTATTAAAAAGAAAGGGACAATTTGTCCAACCTAAAATAAAAGAGAAAAACTATTATATCCGACTTTATTACCTGATAAGCAGGATAGATACGCGCAACTGGTTCACTCTAAAAGACGTTTGCGAGATGAATTTGTCGAAGTATAGTGACATGGCCTTTAAAGAAAGAATGAGGTATCATGTCATTGAAGAAGCTTTAAAAGATATGAGAGAGAACTTTCAGGTCTATACGTATATAAATAAGAAAACTGTGAGAGAATTTCTGAAAACTCCATCGAAATGGAATTTTAAATGGCGAGCGAATGTACTGCAACTGAAATTAAATTTTAAAAGAATTTCGAGCAATGTTGAGAAATGTTTTTTTTTTTTTAAATTTTAATGGTTAATTTTTCAAGATTACTACTCGGAAGACGATATTGACCAAATAATCCTGTAAAATACACTAATTGATCCCGCGTGAAAAATAGGGCTCTTAAAATTAGATAAATGTTTGCTTATTAAAATGAAAAAAAAAAAAAAAAAAAAAACTTGTAACTGAGTTTTTCTACAGGTTTTGCAATTTGCTGACAAATTTAGCAAATATGGCAAAATTACAAACTTATCGGTTAAAATTAATTTTATGTATTTGACGTCTAGATCTGGAAAACATATCAATAGATAATCGTTTAGAATACTTACTCATTCTAAATAATTATATTTTCTGCGTCAAATGCCACAGCTGTGAAATGTAAAAAAAAAGGCAACAAACCAAGCACTTTTATCAGAGATAACAAAATAATTTTTCCCCATCCTTCATGTGAAATGTTTTAGATTTAACAAATAATTATATATTTTGGGACTACGTTCACGTAACTTACATAGAAATACATACTCACAATATCATATTTTTCTGGAGTAACTTTAAATGTTTTTAATAATGTAAGAGTCATCGCTTTTAAAGCGAACCCTCTTATTTAGCTAAAATTTAAATATATTTTTAAAAACCTCGTAATCTAGGGGGAGCGGAGAGAGAAAGAAAGAAAATGAGGCAAAGAAACTGCACCAATTTGAGCAATTGCTTTAAAAATTTATGATTAGTGAGCGATTTCTTAAATGCGAAGTTGCAAAAAAAAAAAAAGAGGGAAAAAAAGGGGGGGGGGAAGAAATATAGAAAGTAAAAAAGAGCATAAGATTGTAGACCATTTAATCAATGTATCTACCTATATACCAGACTTTAATCATACCTTCTACCTTGTTTATTTAATGCGTACGCATTGAGGTGAAAAATGTTTTGATAACCTAAAATTGCATTTTGTGCTAGTTGCTTTTAAAAACATCAATGCATTTTATATTAAGACATTTTTTGACAAAAAATATTATGGCATTGTTTACTTAAACTACTGTTCCGTGTTTAACTTTGACGAATAAATAATAGTCATACAGTGTTTGTTAAATTATTTATTTAAGGTGAATAACCGCAAAATAATAATTGCTTGACTTTCTAAAATTATTAACTAAACGCATTTCTGTAGAAAACAAGATGATTATTTCTCATATTTTACAGTTGTGAAATTTTTAAGTAAAATGTTTTTTAAAAAATTTCAAATAAAAATTTTCTTTTTCGGATATAAAACAATTTGTGTAGTTTTGTTAATAATGAACATAGTAAGCTATGTGCTGTCAATTGATGCATAAAGTTTTTATCAATGCATTTCAAAAACTTTTGCGATTTAGGAAGGAAACATTCTTGCATTGTGTATTAAAACTAATTTTCCGTGTTTAATAATTTATTTTCCGCAAATAAATGGTAACTATATAATCTTTTCAAAACATGCTAAGAACTTTTGCGATTCAGGAAGAAACATTTCTTGCATTGTGCACTAAAACTAATTTTCCCTATTTAACTTTGAATGTGGTGCAATTTTGACTTCCTAAATAATTAATTTTTATCACTATTTTTCAATTTAAAATAAACAGTTTTGCTCGTAAAATCTGACAAATCATTATGCAAAACTTGCTGTTGTTGATGCAAATCGTCAAAAAGAGAGAAGGGCACGTTTCCTCGCCTTAAAAGGGTTGCTGCATTTCGGTTGGCGAGTTTCAATACGAGTTGGCGAAATAATCAAAATTAAAGATAGTTTCGGTTTTCTTTTCTTCCGCGACAACTTATTTTACTATAGATAGGAGTGAAATTCCGTTTTAACTTTTTTTCTTTAAAAGGGAGGGGCTAACAAGAAGCGTTACATTACACATTTTGGTTTCTATAAAAACATTTTAAATCAGCAAATAAAATTTAAAAGTTTTTTTTTTTTTTATTATTTTCATAATTTGATTTCAAAGTTTCATTGATCATTTTGTATCGTAAACACCGATTCTGATTAATAAGGCTTAAATTCACTTCTTGTTAAAAGTTTAAAAAGAAGTTTTCTTAGGCATTTATACGTGTTCTAGTAAGCCCGGCTGTCATACGAAATGACCGCTGTTCTAGATATTATAAATTGTAATTAAAATGATTTGTGCAACGGTGTCTGCTAATTCAAACTGAATTACCCAGGTCAGGCGGCGAGGACGCCCCTTTGCTTATTGCCCCACACTACTATATACTTATTTAATATATAATCAAATTGTTTGTGAAAATATATATTTATCATCGAAAGAACTTATTGAACATTTTATTATGCTTTTCAAAACACCAGTTTTAACGAAACTGGGAAAAAAGAGCGCTGCCACTCTAATAAAAAAATTTGAAAAGGGCAGACGATAAATAAATAAATTAAAAAGAAAGAAAGGATTAAATTAAATTCGCGTATACATTAATTTTTAACGGAGATTGCAGCGAAGCCTCACTCAATATGCTAGATAAATGTTTCGATTATTATTAGTATATTTGTTACATTTGTTACAATAACAATGGCAACTGCATTGATTTGTTTGTTCACACGGCAACTGTAATTATATGGTTGGAAACAGGGTTTAAGCTGAGTTCAAAAGTTCCTTAGCAAAAAAGCTAAAATGAGCCAAAATGCTTTAGCAAAACGCTAAAATGTGATAAATATATTCATGCATTTTCCTAGATGCCTTATTGTGTTTCAGGTTTTGAAGTTTTGCTGTATGACCTTTTTAAGGATGTGAATACATAAGAAAAATGATTGATATTTGAAAAATAATTGAAAGAGAGCATGTTTGATTTTCCAAATGGTACAAGTACTCCCTCCCCTCAATGGTGCATTGATTGGGTAGACATAATATGCCGATTATGATCATTCTTAAACTGTGTAGTAATTTTAAAATTCAGCTGATTCATTTTTCAGAGGATAATTTTTATACATAAAAAATTTATATCACTCTGTTTATTGCCCACTAATATAAGAAAAACCATACAAGGAAAAACTTAGCAAATATATACAGAGATAACAACTAAAACTTGCTTATTTTTCAAATGATTTAGGCTTACAATTCAAAATTCTTCTTTCTTTCATATTAGCCCATTTTACAAAAGCTTCATGAAAGTTGAAATAACTTTAAGGGCCTTTAATATTAATCACCATCAAATTACTGATATTATTAATGGATAATCTGTTTCTAACACCATTTTTAATTAAATTGAGGCAGCTGAACCCTTTTTCACAATCAACAGTGAGCATGGGAATAGTTGCATGGTATTCTATTAATAAGAGCATTATTGGGCATTCTTCAGACATATTTGAATGCAAAAATGCAAGCAGCTCCTTGAAGGTCAGGTTTTTACATCTTTGCTGCAACATATGTCTGAACAATCCCCATTCAAAAAACATGTCTGATTCAGAAAAAAAATTTAGAGCAGCATTTTGGGACAATAAATTATACTTGGAGTTTACTCCCTTCCGACCATACTGCATCCATTTCACAGAATCCTGAGGCATATTCCTAGGCAAAAATATAGTAAAAATTTTATTTTTATCTAAATCCCTCAGTCTATCATTTATATTTTAGATAGTAGAGTTTATTAAGGTTATCATAGCTATTTTAATGAAATATGTGGATTATTAAAAGAAATAATAATAATTTTTCAATACTAACTACGACAAAATACAATATCTAAATGATCATCAGAATAATAAACAAACGTTTTTAAAATTATTTACATGCATTTAATTCACCCGTTTTGCACACTTCAGTTTATTATATCCTGCATCAATTACGCTTTTGTTGCTGCAATATCTTGCATAATTTTTCGTTTTAATCCTGCTTGAAGTCTTTTGCTTCCTTCGTCTTCTATGGAAAAATGCAGAAAATGCCAAAATTCGGATTCGCGAATTTTTGCGTAATTGATCGAGTGGAAATTAAGAGCTTGTTTTAAAAAAATTAATCAAACTATACTGCAAGAAATTAAAGAGCAGAAACTTTTGTTATTTTAATTCAGAATAAAAGCAACAATCAACAAATATAACATAATTGAAAAAACGAACCCTGTACAAAAATCGCGATCGTAAAAATGAAACTACAATTTCCGATTACAATTACATTTCATGTCCTTCTTTTTAAATCATTAATGTCTAAAAATCAGCTGCATCAACGTTCCCGATTTTGTCTGAAAGTAGGCATGTCGACTTACACGAGGGTTTCGGTTTATTTGTCTGAAACTTGGGGGTTCGACTTACATGCAAATCTACTTGCATGAAAGTATATACGAAAAGATTTCGGTAAAAATAAGAAGAAATTTTATTTATTTACTTTTTAATTAAACCTAAAAAATAATTGAAATGAAAAAAATACGATTCCCGTAAAGGATGCAAAAAGATTACGCAAAGAAAAGAACGCATGTGTTTCCTTGCTTGCACGTGGAAATTAGGCCTACGTAGTTTTTTTCTTCCTTTTTTTTGTTTTTTCTCATTCAGCAAAAAAGCGAATATGCCTTGTATCATTTCTGCGTTTGGGGAGGGTCTTTTCGCATTTTGCGAAAAATGCGATCGTAGCGGAAACCCTTATTGGAAATGAGGGCAACAATGCAAAAATAAAATAAAACGGGTCAAAAAAATCATTGAAAAATTTAAAAAAATTAATTAACAAAAACTAATAGAGCCACAACTTTCATTTTTGCAGCGATGCGTTTCTCTGGTAGTAAAGATTAACCGTGCCAAATGTGGTCCCGATCGTTAAAACGGCCTGGGATTCTATAGCGGACAGACAGACAGAATAAGCCGCTTATATATAAGAAGATAAAATTGAGTCTGTCATTTATTCAGAAGAACAATTAATAAATTTCACTGTTCTATACTAATTTTCTTTCTAATAAAAACCTTGACCTAATTTTATACAAATTAGGTACACATGTAATCATTATTATTATTATTGTTGTTGTTGTTGTTATTCTCACAAATGTCATTAAAGGTCCAAAAATATAATTAGAAACGTGATCAATAATGCAGTGCTTTTTTTCTGGAATACAAATACATATGCTTATGTAATATAGCGTGACATGTGACAGAGGGGGGTAGGGGGTATGATGAAGTGTAACACTTTGTGACAAAGGGGGGAGGGGGTCAAATATATTGAAAAAAAGCGTGACATCATTCCTGAAAGGTCCCTATCTTTCTTTCTCTTTCAAAAAGAAAAATATTTAATTTATCTAGAATTAATTTATCCTATGTTTGTGTGCAACAACTATCTTCTGTCTTCCCGAAGCTACTAGTTTAATTTAAAAGCTGAGCAAAAACAAATCAGTTAACAACGTAGCATTTAACTTCGTGCCTTAATAATAAAACGCAATATTCTGCTTAAGTGAAAACAAGTGCTTTTGACACGAAAAAGAAATATTTCATTCGTGAATCTATGGCAAGATTGAACTTGAAGTATGATAATAATTGTAGCCTCGACTATATATGTAAGCGCATATGCAATTCCATATTTCAGCTCTTTCTCTTATTAATGTATATAAATGGGACGGGATTTTTACATATAAATGCATGTTATTATGCTTTTTCTTGTTTTAATTAATTATTGCCTTTTTTTTTTTTTTTTTTTTTTTGAAAATAAGAATTAAAACTAAATATTTTCTTTATAAAGATCGAAAAATCGGACAACTCATGGAAAGGTTATTTTGTAGAAATAAATACTGCCACCACTTCTGCTAGTCAACAACAAAGGAAAACGATTTTTTAAAGAAGGTCACGAGTGACCCTGAGTAGAATTACCATATAATGTGAATTACTGCAATAACAGTAAAATGTACATTCCATTTCCGTATGAATAATTATTTAAAACATAGTAAATGGGTGACCGAGCTTTTCTCGGAGATTTTTTTAAAATATATATATATATATATATATATATATATACTAACGGTGCCCGGGCTGAATTTTAAAAACATCGCCTACGGCGCTGTCCTTGTTAAGAATGTTAAAAAAAAAAAACGCCTGCGGCATAAAGCCTGCAGTGTTTGAAAACATCGTGTGTCTATTTATCAAAAAAAAAAAAAAATTAGACATTGTCAAGGCTTAAAAAAGTAATATAACATATAGAAGGATCAGTTAAGAAAACTTAGGAACAATTCCATCAGTAGGGTCAGATTTGTCACCAGAGGGTAATTAAAACTGCCAAATTATAGCACAGCGTTATTTATTGCGTTATTTTTCATCTGAAATGAGTCTTGCCGATGATCTTAGATTGATTGCATTAATGAAATTGCAATATCATATTAATTTTATTTTCCAGCCATGTTGAACTATTGTCTCGCTAACCGAAAGATAAGTTTCATAATGAAATGAAGCTTCGTTAACGGTACCATAGAGGTGAAGTCGTAGGTGACAATATTTATAATTAAACGATACTGTAAACCACACCTAAAAGACGTATGCACAATTTTGTTAACATTCTTTATCGCCGGTTTATCGCCAACGCCTAATTAAAAAAGTCAAATTGTAGCGTGTCGTCATTTGCCACGTTATTTGAAATCTAGAATAAACTATACGTCCGTAAAATTTCAAGGCAATATTTATTTAAATGCTTTGCTAAATCAAGGAAATCGTAAAATCGGGGAGACGGAACTTTTATCAAGTTCAAGAATTTAAAACCTATTGCTAATTTGAGAAAAACGTTAAACCGAAAATATGCTTTATTATTGTTTTATCTTTATTAAAAAACTATTTTGAAAAATAAGTTTTATATTGAAATTAAGCTAACCCTATTCACCCGGAGTTGAGAAAACTGCTAATTATTATTTTTGGCTCAAGGTAAGCGTTAAGAAATCGGACTAAAAAGCTTATAACTGGCGTTCTTATTGACTTAGAAACTTCGAAAAAATTTCATCTTGCACAAAAAAATCTGCATATAATAAAAAAATCTATATAATAAAAAAATCTATATTAATATGTGTAAGGTTTTTGTCACCCCTATATTCGGGAATTTATGGGGAATGTTGCGTAAAATGTGAATAAACAAAGAACTACTAGTCGGATTTTTTTCTTATGGGTCTATGATTCGTCCTCTTGAATTACTCTGTCTATTGATGAAAACCGCATTCAAATTCGTTGCGTAGTTCAAAAGATCTCAGCGTACAGACACGGGAAGCGACTTTGTTTTATACTCTTTTAAGATTACGAAGAAGATACTTCTTCAAATAAATTTGGAAAATTAAAGTGTTTACTAAATATAAATTTTCATGCAGATTATTAGAGCTGTTTCTAAGACATGAGGATACGAGAGATAAATAGAATAGATGCATATAAATGTTTCAACAGCATTATCATCATTTCAGCCGTAAGACTGCTGGGCAGAGGCCTCCATCATAGGCATTCCCCTGAGGCGACTCTGAGGGGTTTGCATATAAATATTTATTTATTTATAGGAGCATTTAAAGGTTAATATTTTGCGAAGTGATATGAATAGGAACAATTTACCTATAATTCATCCTATTCCGATCAATCGATATAAGGTTAGATACCTATTTAAACAATGCAATTTGCATTACATATATTGAATATGAATATTTTGAAATCCTACCTACATAGAACTTTAAAAAAGCATGTGCACACCCTTAGTTGATTTATAAAAATATGCTATATTATGGTTTTTACTTTACAGTTACCTATCATTAGTTATACGTTTTTGTGCTTAAACCCAGTTTTACCATGGTGACATCGGGTCTTAACGTAATACGTTCTTCATACTATATTGCGGGTATGTGGATGAATTTCCTTTGGGAAGAGTCCTTTTAACGTAGTTGGTCGCTTTACTCTAGAAATTCTACAAACAATGTGCCACGGGTAAAAACCGATGATCTTAACAAATTCGTAAGTTTGACCTTGAGATGTGTGTACTGTCATGGCAAAGGAACAGCTTTAGTATAGGGACCGGTTGGCAGTTTACAACAAAAGTTGGCAAGAAAAGATGTCCCCGAAAGAGGGATATGTGCAGAACTTTCCAAATATATAACAAACTTAAGTTCCACACGTCAAACACAAAACAACTAATTGCAATTGTAACCAACAATTTCTTCTCCAACCAAAAGTCGCCAACAGGCCCCTTACACTAAAGTTGTACCCAAAGTGAATATAGGTACATGCAATATGTACTTCCTTCCCAGTTTCTTTACCATAACGATTTTCGCCTTTATCATGTTATTACTTAAACTTGTCTCAGTGAGTCTTATACAGTTTCATAGACCTTCTGATACATTCAAGTTACGCACAGCATTATTAAACCTTTTTTCAATGGGTTTCCTAAGCATTTTAAATTGCACAAATGGTAACAAAACCAAATTTCAATCAACAAAAGTAGGTGTTGCCACTCAATGTATTGTAATCTCAATTGAAATAAAATATTTACAGCGGATGATGTTTGTTCATTGTTACAAGTACTTCAATAGCGTTATAAAAAATATTGATTTTTTGGGTAAAATCACGTTCTTTCGGGAAAGACGCCTAGATAGGTGAACTTAAAAAAAAAAACCTGAAGTAAATACAAAATTTGAACCAAATCAAACTCGATATGAAGCGATGCTACGGCTTCCTTTTTTTTACATTGCTTTCATCGGTGCCACGTGATCAATGACGTTGCTTGAATTGCCTCCATTGAAAGTTCACCATTTTTTTATTGTTATTGTTCAGGTAGGACATTCTTTCTTTAGGTAAAGTAAAATGTCGTATATATATTTATTTATATATAAGTTTCCGATTAAAACTCTTCCGAGCAAAAAAAGAAATAATAAATAAGTGGACTTCTTTGTATGGATCGTTCGATCAAATAGTCACTGTATCGAATGAATCGATAATATTTAAATAATTCCTTTCTTATATTTGATTAAAACATACATTCAAATGGTAGAATAAACACACAATATCAAATTTTTGAAATATTTCATATGAAATAGAAGTTTTGACTTTAAACGCACTAAAACTAATAAACAATCTCTGCTTTGATGTGCAAACTTCTTTGTAGCTGATATTATTTTCTGTAGCGCATAAGAAAAAACTTAGGAATTCTATTTTATTTATTTGGTATAACTTCACAAACTGCTTTTGTTTACAGTTAAACGTTGAAATAGCTTCAGTAAAATTATTTTATTCAAGTATATGCTTTCTTCAAAGACTCTTAACCCCATTTCAGTTGGCACCCCTAACACGGGGTGACAACTAACCCCCCCCCCCCCTCCCTACTGACGCTACTGTCAAAGGCCAGGTTCACGCTCCACAAAGTAATGTTTTCCAGAACACTTTTGCTTTAAATTTGTTGAAAGTAATGATTTTATTTTCCAATTTGAAATAGGTTGACTATTAAATATATTTTTAAATATAAATCGTGCACTGAGAAATTATAAATAAAGTAGAATTTCAAGTAAGATGAATTTAATAAAAAAAAAACTGCAATTTGCGTAAAAGCATAAAAATCCAGAATGTATTTCATGCATAAAGATAAGAATAAAGACAAGACACTCTTCACAAGCACAGTAAGGGAAGAGAATATTCCATCTCTGAAAGAAAAAGTCGTTCTTGTTTTTATATATATTATTATTTATTTATTTTCCTCCCTGCACCAGATTAATGCAACTTTCTGAATTTACAGAATGGGAAAATCCCTGCTCATCTGGTTCAGACCTAAAAAAATTGTTATAACGCATTGGGTCGTTGTTGCAGGTTCTTTATAACATTGTTACAGGGTCGCGTTACAGGGTCGTTACAAAGAAATTCGGTCGTTGTTACATGGTCGTAATAACTCATTGGGTCGTTGTTATAAGGTCGTTATAACGCATTGGGACGCTGTTACAGGGTCGTTATAACGCGAGTAGACTACAAGATTATTCTTTCAACAAAAAAAAAAATTATTATTATTATTATTAAGTATTCAAAAACCCTTAGTTCGTGGACGCAAGGCATAATGTGTGCAATGTGCATTTTTTCTAATCAAAAAAAAAAAAAAAAAAAACATTAACGTTTAACTTTAATTATTTGTATAGCTACTTTTGATTGCATGAATGTCTTGAGAACAGCTTTTCTAATAATAGTAATGGTACATTTAAATTACAGTTTATTCTGGAAAATGAAATATTTATTAAGTACTATTTTATTTGAAGTTACTCTACTCATTCACATCTAATATAAATAATGATGTGATATTATTGCAACTAACTTTTAAGATACATTCTTGAAAATCTTCTCCAGAATTTTATCCAAATATTATCCATTTATTACCGAGAGTTTTACATCTCTATATATGGTATTCAACTATAATCATAATATGAAATTTCAAATTCCTGAAACAAACTAAAATAAAAATCGCAATTGCTAAGGTAAGAGAACTGGGGAATAATCGCGAAACGTGAGAACAAGACTATTTACCTGATTGAGAAAAAGACCTAATGACTACGAGGGAAATCGTAATAAATAAGGGACTATTTCTAAAGACTGATGGAAATACCCAATAGGATAAAATCAATTCTCATGACTAAGATGAAATTTTTTGTTATGACTAAATATTCAGATTTGAGGCGAACTCCAAGCCTTAGCTCATTAACACAGGTGGATCCAACCTTATAAGATCTCTATGTGGTTAAGATATCTTGTGCCTTTAAAGAGCATGTGGCGTCAGGCTCAGGGTTTTGTCTATGTTGCTGAGATCAAGCATGGCGTTCACTTAAAATATGCGAATTACGAGGAAATACTCAAACTCGTGAAAAATTACACCAATGACTAAAAGGAAAACATTATAATAATTAATGGTAAATTTAATGAGGAAGGGAAAAATTACTCCCTGGACTAAAAAATTTGCAATTATTAACCACTTGCCCGTGTCTGGCACGGGCGAAAGACACTGGCAAGTTTTCACATGTCCCACACGGGCGATCTCTTATCTCGCGTTATTTTATTTCTAATGCCCGTCTGAGATTCATTTGCACTTTATTTGTATAATATATTTTTTATATAACTTTTACCCCCCCCCCCCCCCCGCTCTCTAAGCATCCCCTACAACTGAAATTGCCAAAAACAATTTATACTATACCTATGTATTCATTTGCTGTCAAAAAAAAACTCGATCATTTTTTACCAATTTGTCCGAAAAAAACCTCGTACTTCAAGGGGTTAAGTAAGGGGAGAGGTTGATTGATATGGATGCTGTTGTTATAAAATGCCAACATAATATCAATATTATGAACGAACTTTAAGTTCGCGAGTACAATAATACAAGATAAAAAATGTTTTAAGTTACACGATTTTATTTATCCAGGCGCCTCTTCCGCTGCGTCGCAGTTTCTTTTTTCGCCATGATTTGAGTATTTTAAAATTCAAAACATAGTTGCATTATCCAAACAATTCTAAACAAAGCTATCGTTGCCATTCGACAAATAATAATTCCGATATTTTCCTCAGAGCCAAAATTATTAAATTTTTTTCCTTATTAACGTGCTAATAAATTATAAAATGGATGGAATATTGTACTGTCATCGAAGATAAGCTTGTGTGCAAAGTTTGAAGATAAGCGTAACAAACTTCCGTGACAAATCAAGTTAAATAAAACCGTGTAAAAATAAAGGTTTGTACTGCGACAATTGGTACTCAATGCTAACTGCAGCCATAAAAACAAAAAAGTTTTTAAAAAAACGCAAAAATGAATGTTGTTATTTGTCTTGAAATTCAAATATTATTTAAAATTGCCTTACCAGTTTGCAGTAAATACGCTGTTTTAATTTACAGGGACCTGGAACGCTGTTTGCAGCACGAACTCGGAGCAATGGGACACGGTGCTTTTGATAAAAATAGAAGCGAAGCTGAAGCAGGAAACTTTGTTGTACTCGACTGCTCCGACATTTTCATTGGAATTACATTTATGCTTTTTTTTTTCAATTTATTATAAATTTAGTAATTAATGATTGTGATAATATCCAGGTTATATTTCTTTATTTTAAAATTTTGTGTCGAAACATTCTTCGAATAAAAAGGACAAGATTTTTTTTTTCTTTTAACCTGCCCGATATCAGTCGATTCTGTTTTTCATTCCCTAACCCAAATTATATATTACAATTTTAATAATTCTTTCTTTTTGCGTATTTCACCAGTTGCTTGAGCAGTTCTTTATTTTTGCTACCATGATACTTTGAGACAAACCCAAAGAACCATAATGGGGATATTTGTATTAAAGTATCCAGCTATGACAACTTTTCGTTGTTTTATCGAATGCGGGAAGTGCAGTAGGGCATCTTTCATCAAAATCCCTCGCATCAAAAACAGCAGTGACATTCTAATTACCTGTTAATTCAAATTTATTTTGCGGAGAGGTAACAGTTACCGGTGAGATTTTTGCCGGAGTCCCTCGGATTGGGATTCCTACTTCGTTGCCTTTACCGCACGGTCTAAAGACAGTAGGAAAAGATCGGATGACTTTCATCCGTACGTAGTATACTCTTTTTAACTGATTTTGACATCTTGATGAACTTTAACTGATCTCAGCTGCTTTGCCATTTCAATTTGGTCATTGCTGCTGAAACGTCAGGAATTTCACATAAATAATCAAATCACTATCATTTGTACCTCAAGCTCTTTTTTTTTCTGGGATACATATTTTTTTTCTTCGTAATACAGCGTATTTGAAACATTAGATATTTATTCCTAAATTGTCTAAAAATACTTTTTAAAAGTATTTTATCAAAGAAGAAATTATTCTAAACCAATTAATTAGAAAATTCTGCTTCCTTGCCCTGACTACCATCCACCCTCTCTGTACGGCCTTGATAAGAAGGAGAGGGGGGGGGGGAATATATATATATAATGCAAGAAAAATAGAAGAAAACAAGAAGTTCCTTCTAGAACTAGATGAGTCTACTTTTCCGTATATACCCAACTTCAAATTTATTATCTAGCTACGGTTCCACGGTTAATGCATATTCATTCACTCATTAATGTTTTTAGTCACTCATTTATTTATTTTTTCATTCATTCGCTCATTTATTCACTCATTTGTTCATCATTCCTTCACTCAGTCATTTAAACATTCATTCATTCAAAAATATTCTTAAAATTCCAATCAACAAATTTCATAGGAAAATATGCTCGTTAGTTCTAAATGAACTTCCGGGGCCTAGTGGTTATGGTGTCGAGCTTCGAATCGGAGGATCTCGGGTAAGATACCCGAGTCGCTGAAGACCCACCCTGTACACTTGGGGATTCGTGCATATAAAATTCGTGGACCCGGAAGTCCCGAGGCAGTTTCGAGGGTACCGGAGGGTAGAGATTTTCCCTTTCTTTCACTCTTAGGTCAAAAATGGGAGGTGGCGCCATCTGGTATCATCCAAGTACATAATGAGCCAAGTCGTACTTCCACCATTGTGGTGCTCATCTACAAACTTAAGGCGCTCCTTACTGCCTTAATTCCTAGTCTTTTCTGAGAAGGGAAGCTCATATCCAAGTGGTATTAGAAGCAACAACAGATGAACTTCCTTTCTGTACGTGTTCTACGTTATACGAAATTTCCAATAAAGTTTGCTTCAAGCAAATCGGTTAGCTAGATCAGGATTTATAAAGGATTGAAATTTCCCCGTAGGCGCTATGTTATTTTTTATTTTTATTGTTTTTTTTTTTTTTTTTTTTTTTTTTTTTTGAGCTGTTCAAAAATGAACAAAAATTGTTCTAATCAAAAAATATTTTGCGCCGAGCGCTTCATTCAATAAACTTGTTCATCGGAACTTTGATCTTACGCCCAGAGTTTACATAATTTGCCCATAGGAGCTAATGTAATATTTTTTGAACCGTTCAAAACAGAACGGAAAATTGTTCAAATCAAAAAGTAAAATATGGAAATGAGATGTCCTCGCTGAGATCTTTCAAATAAAAAAAAGAAAAATCTATGGAATCTGACAATTCCTTCAAAAGTTCTTTCAAATTTTTTATTTTTCAATCTTTATTCAATTACTTCACTTATTTTTTTATTTTCTTTATTTTTAGCGGTATTTTCACGATACATTAAGCCTTCTTTCATGCTTTATTATTATTTTGTTTTCTTACTTTTACTTTTACTGGAAAGCTCCCTAAATGGGAAGATCCAGTTAAGGCTGCATGCATTTTAAACTCTGTTACTTTTACAACCCTCCCTCCGTCGTTTCCGTAGTGTAGTGGTTATCACGTGCGCCTCACACGCGCAAGGTCCCCGGTTCGATCCCGGGCGGAAACAGGCTTACTATTTTGCTTCTTCTTGAAAATGTTTAGTACCGAATTCTAAATCCTGCTGAGAGTAACTTAAGTTTCCTTTGCATTGTGCGCAATTAATTCATTGAAAAAATTTTTAGTGCTTCTAATGAAATACTTCTGCCATTATCCACTTTCTCCGTTAATTGCTTTCGTATCTGCCGTAATCGACCTAAACGAATTAATTATTTATTTCATTTTATTTTATTTTCTTTTATGTCATTTATTTCATTTTATTTAATTAATTTTATTTCTTAATTTATATATTTTTATTTTTCTGCCTTAGGCCAAAGTTTCCTCCAAACGCTCTCCCGTAAACACTTTCCCTGAATGTTCAACTTTTCTTTAGCATGTAATGTTTGAAGTTTTTGTATACGTATCTTAATTTTTCTAGCCTCTTCATTTTCCCAAAGAGAAACTTAAATCGAACAGATACAACATGATATTCAAGATGATCGTACTCAACTCTGGTTGCATTGAAATATTTTTTATCTATACCCGGCATAAGGACAGATAGTTTTTGAATAATTCTATTTTTCCATCAACCCATTTATACCCCACTTTTTGTTCATTTTAATCTGCTATAAAAATTTTTTGAAACTCATAAATAAAAGGGAAAAATAGTGAAGAAAAATAAACTTAAAAGTTTTACATGCTAGTCATTTCAAACTTAAAAGAAACCCCATCAGGAACAGTTTACCATCTAAAATAATGATTCCATCCCACAATTATAGAAATTTTAGCCATTTAAGACCTGTTCCTCTTTTGGTAGGTAAGGTGCTGGTGGGTGAAGACAAAGCAGCCCTGTGTCAAACATGTTTTAAAAAAAGAGAAAGAAGTCCTCCCCCTCCTTTACATGTGTAATTTGTTTTGCTTTTTGTTTTGGTATTTTCTGTACTTATTTTATTTCCATTTTATTCTTCGTATTTTATTTTATTATTTTTGCAATTTTCATTTTTTTTCACATTTTTATGCATGCTGTCGTCTTTTTTGCTTTGTTTTTATTGATATTTCCTTTTACTTCCTGTACTTTCAACTGGATTCGTTTGCTGCTCTCTTATTGGTACCTTCCCTGCTACGTCTACTTCCACTTTACACTGCCTTTATTCTCATTGGTTTACAGTTAATTCTTAGGCTATATATTCTTCTAGATGCAAATCATCCTTCATTTGAATGTTTTGCATCTAGAAGCTCCCTGTCGCATTGAAAAAGGGATTCCATGCAATCCCGAAACATATGTCTGCGATTTAATGCTCATTTGTGCTTTAAATTAACGTGAAATTATATTTCTATTACCGAGTCTAGTAGTTCTGCTGCCTCATGCACATATGTAGAAAGGAAAAAAACTTCCCGAAATTTGGGGCAATTTGGCACGTTGGGAAATTTTTTAAGGTAAAACTGCTGTATTGGTTTGAACATATCTACATGAGCATGTGTGTATGTAGATTTTTATGGGAATAATCACAGAACATATTGACTTTCCTCTTTTTTCTTAATTTCCCTTTTTTGTAATTATTATTATTATCACATTGCCAAATGTGCTGCCAGTTAAAATCTGGTGGCATGGGTCTCCTATTCCTGGAAGAGTCTTTGTCAAATATATTTAAAAACAAAATTAAATGTGACGTTAATTTTGCTTATAGCATTTACATTGAAATAAATATGAGTTTTTAGTTTGCAAATGGAAGATGTAATTTCCAATAGATGGCAGCACAAATTCCAGATTTGATAAAAGTCAATTGTAAGATTTTTTTAAACATTAAAAACATTTTTTTTTTTTTTTTTAAACGAGAAGTTTCACTTAAAATAAGTTTCTTGCGTAACGTTCCTTAGGTTTTAATTTTATGCAACGTTTTTTAGTATTTTGTATTAAAATTAAGTAATTACTTCAAGACTTATTAGTGTTTATACGCAATAACAAAAGGAATAAAACAGCTAATTATTCAATTTTAAAAATTTAAAACTAATTTTTAAATATTGCAGCAAATAACTTTTGTCTTTTATACCTAAAAGAATAAAAATTTCAGTAAACAGCTTATAGTTTCTTTTAGATAACAGATGGCAGCACTATAGATTCTGGCACTTCATTGATTATCTTTTCGCTAGTTGTAGTGCATAATAGAAAAGTCCTACCAAATTCCTCAGTCAGATTAAAATTTTATCACAAATTTACAACAAGAGTGCGTCGGAACTCCAAAGGTTCAATGCTTCAACTTGATAAAAAATATAAAAGATTTGAGAAAAAAATAGAACCGACTTCAAAGCAGAGGAACTATAAATTGCGCTGAAAAGTAAAAAATAAATTCATTCTTTAAACAACATCGATGTGACTTTTAAACATAGTTTTAGAAGTCGGTGCTAATTTATGAGTCTAGTTACCATTACACCATGTGATACTTCAGCTTGGAACTGTTGCAAATTCTGGGCCATTTATATTTGTAGTTGATTAATCATTAAAAAAGATTTTATCTGTCCTAATTTTGCACCGACTTCTAAAACTGATTAAAATCGGTGTTGTTTAAAGAATGAATTTATTTTTTACTTTTTAGCGCAATTTATAGTTTCTCTGCTTTGAAGTCGGTTCTATTTTTTTCTCAAAAATTATTTTATTTTATTCTTTTTATTGTAAATATTTTTTCTATAAATACTTTACTTTTCCAAAAATTCATATCAAAGCGTACACCTTCTTTGAATGAGTGGCACTAAAAAAAATCATTTGTATGATAAATTCCGATTAGAAGTTGATTTTAGCAAACAAACAATTGATTGGATTAAATGTTTGCCTTAGAGAAGCCTTCAGTCAAACTGTTGCTATAATTGCTTTTAATAGTAAAGCTCAATGGAGCCAAACTCTTTTTTAACAATGACTTTTATACTTATTAATAGTTTTCCCCAACAAAGAAAAATCAAGCCAAGCCTTTCCAATTAAAATATAAAATGCTAATTTTTCACCCGTAGCGATTTTTTCTAAAAGACAAATGTAGTCAAGTTGACGTGCGATATTTGAGCTGGACGACCCTCTATCAATTAAAAAATATATATAAAAATCGGTTCATTTAGTCAAAAGTTATGGATGAAAAAACCAAAAAATGACGATCTTTCTGCCCATATTTTTTTTCTAATTTTCGAATATGGTCAAACAAATGTTCGGGACCTATGGGAAACCTCCTCAATCGATTAAAAAAAAATCCTGAAAATCGGTTAATCCGCTGAGAAGTTATGAGTGGACAAACAAACAAACAAAAAAGAAAAAACGACATACATAGCAGTACGAATGTATAACTCCCTTTTTTTGCGAAGTCGGTTAAAAAAGGCATAAGAGAAAAGATCGCTATTTTTCTCTCATTTCTGTATTTCTGGGTACACTTTGTATTAGAACGGGTCTCGTTGACTACTCCAGCAGTCAGTTAGTTGTCATTACAATTTATGACAAAATACGTGGGGTTTTTCAATGAATATTGCATTACTCTAGGGCAGTACTCGCCAAACTTATGAAGTCACAGAGCAAGGAGGGAGAGGTTATCAAGGTGAAGACTGCCCCCATTTAAATTTTTAGGCAGGATGTTTTTATTGGGTTTTGGCCGATGTTTGGGGGGGGGGGGGTGGATCCGTAGCTTTTTAGAGGAGTGCACCATTGCTCGTAGCGGCACTGACCAACAACACCATCTTCAAATTTTACTGTGAGCCATTCCATCCCGCTACCCCCCCCCCCCCCATACTTACCCATAAAAAAACAAGAAACGTTCATTTCTGACTTGTTTATTAAATGCCAAAATACTATATTGACATAGTTATCGTCTTTACGTCTTTTCATTCGTACACTTTTATACTTTTTCGTTTCTTTCTTAGCCAATGCGAATATTTGTAAAATTTGGTAAATCAACGAACAGTCGTTTGGTGTCATAAAGTTCAGAAAAACCACCCGAGTACGAGCTACAGGTAGCTCGTGATCGACAGCTTGGAGACCACTGCTCTAGGATCTGTAATTATATTTTCTTTTTTTTTTTTTTTTTTTTTTTACATCATTCAACAGTTTATTCAGTAACGTTGGGTCGAGAAATGAATAGAACTAAAAATTAATTTTACTTTTCAGATGAAACGTTTTCTAATGCCTCTTTAAGGAGAATTATTGAATTTTTTTTTTCATATATTATATAGGCCCGTTCTCCGGGGGAGGGGGCAGAGGGTTTATTATTCTTGTATTTTTCAGTAAAGAAACAGGAAACACGCAAATTCATAAAAATCTATTATGTTCTCAAAGCCGGGGGAGGGGGGGGGGGTCAATTTCCTCCACCTGACCCTCCTAAAGGACGGGCATAATCTTATACTATCAATAAGGGTACAGCATTCAACAAACATAGTGACACATGGACTTTCAGATTTATAAGTCATACATAGTTATTTGAAATACATAGAAAAAAACTTGTATTAAAACATCGTTTCTTAACCTTTTTAGTGTTGCGACCCACTTAAAAGTCCAAAAATAGAAAATAAAAACGTGAAAAGCGCTACCACCTCGTGTTGAAAAACTTTTAAGTGATAAAAAAAAACCGTCGCATAATTATTTTAAACAGGGTTAATTAACACGGATATTAATTTGTTTTAAAAGGTTGTTATAACATAACACTCAATTTCGTAGCACTTGATTGCAATTCAATTTTTAAATGCTTTACTAAATAAAAGATTGTTTCGCATACTGGTCTCACTGTAATTGGGCAGATCGCAACCTCCCTTATTCGACCCCCAGGTTGATAAACGATACATTCGTTAAATTAAAGAAACTCATTTTAATGTAACGAATGCGAGAACTACGGGAGTGGGAATATATAATATCTATTCCCATTACGGAACCTCAGTCTCGGAGTTAATTCTCACACAATAAATATTTCCGCCCCAATTATGAGAGGGAATGTGCCTATAAATAATTAACCAGCTTAGGAACGAGTCTATTTTCCCAGACATTAGGACGGGTATCGCGTTCCCACCGTTTTCCGAACGCGCGGAGACACTTTTATCTGATGTTAAATTGACTGCATCTCAGATGGTATCGTACTCGATGCGCTTGGCTACTCTAAACTACTCTAAACCACCCCGTCACTGATTGTTCCCCTTTCGAGGATATCCCCCCCCCCCCAAAAAAAAAAAAAAAGTGAAATCAAGCCTCCGAACGGAGCCTCGATTTCAGTGGGTATCCGTGTATGGCGGAAAAAGTTTGTGGAGACTGTTTTTTCCTTTCCTTGTGATTTATCCATCTCAATCATATTTTTTATCGAATTTTTTCTGTAACCCTCTCATGCATGCATTTATTTATTTGTTCTATAAAAACAATTTCCTATGCTACTAACCAATTTAATATCTGAGGGTTGTAGTGTAATAATTTATTTTCTGAAATGTTTGTCCTGTATAATCAAAAATTCTTGCAATTGTATGAGGACGTTTTATGTTTCTTGTCATATTTATTCAATATAATAATAAACATGGCACAACTGACTTTTCAAACTTAATTTTAAGGAATAAGAAGCTACAAAATAATACCAAACTTCCCTGTAATGTAATACTCGCTTCAAAATAAAAACTAAACAGGATTTGATTTGAAGCTGAGATTTTTTCTTCTTTCTTGAATCCTCCATGGACTTCTAAAGAGAGATCTTAATCTTTTAACTATTTTGAATACCCTAAGAAATTTTGTGTGGTTTCCCAGAACTGTTTGGAGTCTCCAGATGAGGACAACATCCAAATTGAAGCACAAAAACGAATCTACATATCAATTTGAAGCAAAAATTTATGTCATCTCATAATCAGGTTTATATGCATGAGAGGGTTAAGCAGTGCATTTCGCTATGCGATGGTTGGCAGCTTTGAACAATTGCATCCCTCCATCACGTTTTAAACAGCATGTACGTTTTCGTATGATAATTACAGTGCAGATCAACGACAGGGTCGGCTAACTTGTCTAGTATTAAGACCGACTTTATTTGTAAACAATATGCAACAATCTACCTTTGAAATGTTTTGTTTGTACGAGAGAATAGAGATAACAATAACATATTTTTTAACAAATTATTAGTAGAATGTTTATTAATAATTTTTTTCAGGCTGTTGAGTAGTATATTTATTAAATAACACATAAAAGAAAACTGACACAAAAAGGAAGACTTTGATTGTAATTGTGAAAGAAGCCACTGTGCAGAAAGTTTTACTAGAACTTACGCAGATCGACTGGAAATGGGTCCACGATCGACCTTTTGGGTACACTTGCCTTCCTGAAAGACTTCTATGAGGGTGGCTGCATCCCATCTGTGTTTTGCATAGATTAATAGAAAACCAGGAAGACTTCCAACAATAAACTCGACGAGGGTTAGACGAAGTGTCATGAATCCCGCTTTCCGTCCTCGTTTCTGGAAGTAAGCTACAACGCCTGGATTCGAACCCGGAACGTTCTGATTCCGAGACGAGTTACGCGTCCACGCTACGGGTAGAGCTTAAAATAATTTAACATTTAATTGGTCTTGATGAAAAATTGTGCGCAGCTGGCAGTAAAGATTCTCAATTAATTTACCGAAAAGAAACTCATTAATTGATGTTAATAATAACTGTGAGAACCATAATGGTTTAAGCTATCTTTAAAATCTAAATATGTTAATATATATACATGTAAATACTGGTATAAACCAACACTCCGCCCTCCCCCCCTCCTAAAAGAAAATTCTGAACGGGCTACTGCTCCTATTCCCTTGTATGGTATCCATTATGCAATAATTGGGAGTTCGCTTCAAATTAAGCATTAAGCGGGTAAAATCTCAATGAAAAATTACTTGCTGTTGCCACGAAAGAATTCACAGACAAGATATTAAGACATATTTAATTGAAGAGATCATAAGGAAACAACAAATTATTAACATGCATTAAAGCGAATTGAAGTAGCCAAGAAGCCACCAGAAAATTATCAAATATAAATATTTTTTGCTTAAAAAAAGCGAACTGTGTATCGCAATCAAAATATTCATTTCAAATTTCGCTGATCATCTACAATCTTGATAAGATTTCAACCATTTCCCTTTTTCCTTCATTTTCCTTCTTTTTCTTGGGGTAAGACCCCCCCCCCCCCCCTTAGTTCTCGAATAAAAGCGCTTCAAGTTAAAAAGACATTTTGAGTAGTACCTGATAAACTGAGAGGGCGTCGCATTCATTCTATGCTCTGTGAAAAAAAATCGTTTTCAGCTACAGTAAAAATCTGTAGTGGAAAACGAATCGTTAAATTGCAGAAGATTAAACACTTTATCAATGATAAGCTCAAAATGCATGCATATATTTTGCGAAATTATTTTTAAAAGTATTCTCCTATTAAAGAGATATTTCCTCACATTCTATATTCTAAAGGTTTAAAAAAACACTTACATTAATGTCTCCAACATTGCCAATTTATTAATCATTTAGATATCAATTAGGTGGAAAAAGACTTCAACAAACTGGTAGGGATTTTGCTACTTATTTGTAAAACAGTTTTTCTAGTTGCACAAAAATGTCACTTAAGTTCCTTCGGTAAGTTTTATTCATAAAGTTCCTTTACCATAAATCCACTACGTTTAAAAATATAATTCAGACAAAAATTTATTTATTAGATTTGCTTAAGAGCACTTTTTAAGCAAGTATTCCATTTTTATTTAAAAAAATTAATTTTCTTCCACCTTAATCACGCACATTGATTGATGTCCCGATACCCAATATTTTTGCATATAAATCTTACAATAGTTTTTTTTTCTTTTTCTTTTTTTTTTCTTTTACGTTTAAATATTAAGATTCCTTTAAAATACACATATCGATAACAACAAATTACATAAATAAAACACATTTTAAAAAATTTCTGCTGGGAGGGACTAAGTTTCGTCCTGTAGCATATTTGTAAATATATGGTCATGATTGTGCTTATAAAAAACAATCCCTGAGGATTCAATTACTGTAATGTGTTACTGCTAAAAACGTTTCTTCAAAGTTCATTTATGTACTCCAGTGGCGCACCCAAGGGGGGGTTTTGGGGGTTAAAACCCCTCCCAAAAACCTGACTTTTGAAAAACGATTAATACCCTTTTTTCCACTGAAAAAAATGTATGTATATATATATATATATGTGTGTGTGTGTGTATGTGTGTATACCATTTAAATACCACAACCACCCTGTATGTATAATATTCACAAAAATTTTAGTATCAATGTCACAAACTTTATTTATTTAGTCAGTGTAAGAAAAAGACGACGTTTGGATCGAGAGAATTTCCTCCGTTTTTTCTTCTGTTTGATAGACATGTTGGCTTAACCTAAATAAACTACCCCCCCCCCCTCCAAATAGGTTATCCTCATAGGCTTTAATGTGGTGAGAGGTTGACCCGAGGGATGGTTTCCGGGGGTTCGAAGGTCAGCTAATATCCCCTGTGAAAAATAAAAACTTTTTTGCCCTTTCATTCACTTTCACTTAACTGATAAAGTTAAATGTAGGAGTTGCACTTGCCCCCTCCCTATCATTCTTTCCAGAATCCATCTCTGGAACCCCCCCCCCCCCCCCCTCCAGTTTTCCCATATATATTTTTTGTGCACCACTTCCACACACACATTTTCTACTTCTTGTCGTACACGTCTTTTTGTCTATGCAAACAAATAGAATCATCTTTTTAACCATTTCCCCTCCCTATTCCGAATAGATCCATCCACACACATGTACGATTCCCGTTTTTTTTCTATGAGAAGCAAACATGTTACAGTTTCCAAGAAAGTCTTTTTTTGTGCAATTTCTCTCTAATCGACGTATTTTCTAGAATCTGTGGTAGGAATGCGATAGTCTTCCGATTCCTAGAAATGTTGATTAAAGGACCTAGTTATGAGGGTCATAGCCCACAAGCCTTACTAGGGCCTACACTTGCGAGAGAGTTGAAGATTCACATTTCTTTTGACCATATTGTCAGATAGCACGATAGATCGTGTAGAGTTGCTTGATTTAAAAAAAGAAATATATATATTTTTTGCCATGTACAGTATATGGGACCTCAAATCCGAAACTCTCGGGACCGCGATCTTTCCGGATTTCGGAATTTTTCGGATTTTGGGTCCTCATTCAAAAAATTTTGTAAGTAGCATCGGAGCCCATATAATTTTCTCTGGAACTTTTTATTAGTATTTTGCTCATTTATAGCATTTTTATTATCGTATATACTCGCCTATAAGTATCGAAATTTAGAGAAAAAAACGAAGTTGGAGTGGGCTTACATTCAAGGCAAAGCATCGAAACATCTAAACTTTTCCCGATGTTATTTTAGCCTCTTTAATTAAGCAATAAAAGAAAAGAATTCTGTTAAATTTTGATATGATTTTATACTTTCTAGCCTCTAGATTGTAATAAAAGATCAGACTATCGGGAAAATGCTAGAAACGCGGATTTTCAATTTCGCGAATGTTCTGTATCGCGCGAAAATTGGAGCTCATTTGAAAAAATAAATATAAGAAAACTACAAGGAATAAAAAAAGCAAAATTTAATGATATTAACTCAGAATTAAAGCAACAATTAAGAAAAACTAATCGCAAAACCGAATCCTTTTCAGAAATTCGCGAAGTAATTTTTTTTTAAAACAGCACTTTTGCGATCTTAAACATGTTCATTACTTTTCTTTTCTTTCTCTTTAAAACGCCTATTTCCAAAAAAAAAACAGTGCAAAACATTTAATGATTTTTTTTTCAAAGCAACAACTAATAGGAACTCTAATCGCAAAAACGAACCCTTTTCAGAAAATGCGATTTTTTTTAAAACAGCACATTTATGATTTTAACATGTTCATTACATTTTATTTTCCTTCTCTTTAAAACGCCTATTTCCAAAAACATGATGCAAAACATTTCCCGATTTTCTTTCAAAAAACAAAAGCCGTTTTTTTTTCAGCTGCCGATTTTTTCGAAAAAATTCCGGATTGTGGGTTTTCCGGATTTCGGGATTCCAAAATTGGGGTCCCATACGTAGATGGAAACCCCCTCCAAAAAATATTTCTAGGTGCGCCTATGATGTACTCATCAACTCAGCTATGTGTTACATTTCTTTCACAGAGAATATTTTTACTTAAGTTTAATCTCTCTTCCCGGATACATCACAGACCTTGGGATACAACCGTTTCAAACACCGCAATTCTTTTTTCCCACAGTTTATCTCCATAAATAGCCAAAAACGCATCCTCAGTCAGAGTCCCGCATTCAGAACCACGTGGCGGCAGAAAGCATATGCAAGTACTCTTCTACGAACCCCATAACCTCTCTATTTCAATTTAATCTTGTCCATCTTATTATAAAATTATTATCATCCAACAAGAACTCTTAGCCTAAGAACTAGCAACTCTCCCACGGATAGAAAGCAGGTGCTAGAAATCTTTTTTTTTTTTTCCCCCGAAAGGGGGCTGCTGCGTGTGGCTCGATTTGTGGCGCTCGACCGCCGGAGCCGAACCTCTGTTATGCCACTTCATGGTCGACGGACCGTGTGAACAGGGCTTTGTTTGCCACGTGGCACTGGGGGAAGAAGAGGTCGAAACGTTAATCAAGGTTTTTAATCTAAAACCGCATGGGGCGTGTTTTTGACTTGCGGGGATTTGGCGGTACCCTCCGATGTGCTTATAGAACTTTTCCAAAAGTGAATTTCAATTCTTTCCAATTTTCAAGAGCGCGTTAGGGGTTTTAATATGTGTCAAAACGGCTCTTGAAAGGTGACGGGAAGATCTTTTAAAAGGTTATCCTTTGTTGCATACATTTTCTATCCTCGCTCGAGAGCTAGTTTTTCCACAATTTTGAACTTAAAATATTTCTAATTTCAAGGCTTAGAAACAAAACTTAAGGGATGGGGAGTGGGAGAGAAAGGGATAGTGTCTTAAATTTAATAGCTGTTTAACTCTTTTTCATTTAAAAGCTTTAGAAGTTTTTTTATTTTTTAATACTTCCTTGATATGCTATAAAACGACCAGAAACACATTAAAATCTAAAATTAATTGATTAATTTACCTTGGAGCTTTTTGAAACGACCCGGTAAAAGCAGTCAAAAAAACAGTAATCAAATAGCATTGTAAACACATTTTACGCAAGTACATCTGAAAAAGCCCTCCGCCCCCTTCTTTTTCGCTAGCAACTTCGGGATCATTCATAAATGCTGTCACGCTTCGAGGGGGAGGGGGGTCGTGAATTTGTGACAAAGTGTGACAAGGGGAGGGGAAGGGGTAACAAGAAGTGTGACATCCCTGCTTATGCAACATAGCGTGACATGTGAGAAGGGGGCGAGGGGGGTCCGTTGAAGTGTGGCATTTTGTGACAGAGGGCAGAGGGGAGTCAAATATGTGGGGAAAAAGCGTGACATCATTTATGAACGATCCCTTCAGTTTTGTCCATGAAAAGGGTCGTTTAATAATAATAATAATATTATTATTGTTAATTTGCCCATGCGAAATAACTATGTGTCTGAATAAAATAGTTGCCAAGTATATGATGTTACGTGAGAGGAAAAAATAAAAAAAGATAAGAAAAGTTGAATGTTGAACTACCAGCCTGCACAAATATAGCACTTTTATTTTGCAAATATAAAACTAATCAAACTCAACAAGTTCTAGTGTTTTCTCTTACTAGTTATTCATTATTTTCGAGCACAGTACATCTTTTGTTATGAATCGAGAGAATAATAAATAAAACATTCTGAAATTAAATATATTAAAAAACTAATTTAAATATTTTTTCAAGAAAACCAGCTACAACAATTTTACATACAGCATTTTTCACCGAAGAGCAGTAGCAGTAGCAACTTAAGAGTTTTTTTTAAAGGGAATTAAGTACCTTTTTGCTAGAGCCGAACTTCTAAATAGATAGCACAGGCAACTAAGGCGACAAAATTTGTACTCACTCTACTGTTTTGCTATCATTGAAAACAAAATATCAACGACTTTTCATTTCAGTAATGACATCTTTTCTTCTTATTTGAATAATATTTATTTTCGTCCATCTCATGGGAATGCGATTTATTTGTTAGGTACATCCCCTTAACAACCAACACTAAACCAATATTTCCTTTTTTATCGCAGTAAATAAATGACATTTTTAAAAAATCAGCATTTCCGCATGAGCTTGATTTTTCAACTTTAAAAACACCACTTCTTCTTTTAAAAGCTTTAGCTGGAATGCGAAATACATTTAAGTTCGCTTCTTGTTTTAAGATAAAGGAGAGGTTAACTAAAGGGGCGACATGGAGATTAAATCCGACCTTGACTATTGCAATCTGCACAAATACCATGTGTTTTTACACTCAATAAATTTAATCGAATTCAGGGAAAATTTCCGCATTTAAATGTTGTCACTGAAATTAAATCAATGGTGCTCAATCTGGGCGGTTCACCTCCTGGTGGGATGGGGAAAAAAGGATTGCATGGGAGGCGTGAGCTTGAAAAAAATAATAAAATAAGAAGTAAAACTCACTGGATGTTGAACATTTTTGGTTACGCTGATTATCTGTTTACCTTCAACAGTTGCTTTGGAAGCTTTGAGGTTGTTAGTGCAGTTTTCATTCACATATCACTGAATCTATGGATTTTCAACATTAGCATGCATACATCCAAAATATCGTCCTCATCTCAGCATTCAAAGGGAAGCATAGAGGCAGAAAGGTTCAGGACCCATGAATGAAATATATAGTGTCCCTATAGCAGCACTAAATGAAATAAGTTCCAGTAATTCGCACAAAACTTACTTCATATATTTCAACCTGGCGAATATTGGATGGAATAAGGCAACGATATAATCAGAGCAAGATCTAATTTTGTCATTTAAATCTTTTTGATATTAAAAGAGATAAATTACCCACTTAAAACACCTTAATACTTAATTTAAAAACCTGTCATTAGTCAGAGCAAAATTGACTATTTCTACTTTAAACACTTTAATACAAGATAAAAAATATAACTTTTTAACAGATACAAGAAGGATTTCTAGCACCTAACTATACCTCTTGTCTTGAATAAAATAAGATAGGGTCAGGTGGGGTAAAGTGGTCAATGGGGTAAAGTGAACATACGGCAAATAAAAAGTTATAGCTTTGAAATAAATAAAATAATTGATGTATTTTTTTAAATTTAGCTTTTAATAATCAAGAAATAAATTTTACATACAAAATTATATTATTTTATAGTAATTTAAGTAAGATGGGGTAAAGTGGTCATAGTATTAGGCTTAACATGCACCAATGTTCTAAAATTACTTTAGGTTAATTTATGCGGTAGACCAGGAATTAAATTGCATAGGAATGCACAGTAGCTCAGTTTTCATATTTATTTTCAATTTTTAACTATTAGAGGGAATTCAGGCTATTTACGCAAGAAAATTAAAATTTTGAAGACAACAGTGCTCGCACTTCTTTTGTTAGAAATTAAGCCACGTGGCAGAAGTAGTAGAAAAGTGGGGCTATCAGGCCGCGGATTTTGCGGATTCAGCCAGCCTCAGGCCATGGATTTTGCGGATTCAAATCCGCAAAATCCCCGCTCCTGAGGCTGGCTGAATCCGCAAAATCCGCGACCTGAGAGCCCCACTTTTCTACTACTAATAGGGGAGGATTCAACTTGTCAATCATAGGAGTTGCGTGTTAGACGTTACATCATACTTAAATTAAATTATGGATTTATGTTGTTTAACTTCTTTCTCCCTCATTTTTTTTTCTTCTCGATAATACTAATAATAATAATAAATTTTTCAATAAATGTACGACATATTTAAAAAATTAAAATATGTAATCCAATTTCTACTCAACATGCATTTGGATTATATTTTACATCGTTAAATTATGTTTTTGTGTATAAGAAAACTATTTTAATTATATTATTGCGGAAAAAGTTAAATGAATAAAAGTTCTTCTGTTCTAGACGGTATTAAAAAATGTCTAATATGTTTTATGTTTATAAGAACCTAAACTGTTTTTTTGTGCATTTTAAGTTGGGGGATTTCCCTTATAAAGAATACATACTAGCAGCATATGTCTTTTGTTCAATACATGTTTAAACATGCTATTTCTCGTAACATCATTATATGATTTCTGACCACTATGAGGCGCTGGTATAGGTCAAGTGACCAATAAGATGAGTTGATCGCTCTTGACGTCATTTTTCAAGAACCAATTAGCTTCCAGTCGTTGTTTTGCACTAAATATAAGCGTGAGCAGAGTGTAATTCTGTTAGTTCTCTAAAAGAAGAGCGTGTACTCACTCCTAACCACACCGTTTACTACCCCTGTATTTATTTTCCCAGCAATGGGTTCTCTAAAAAGAAAATTTAATTTCGAAGACGAAGTCCGTACTGAAAACGAGGTAAATAAACACTTTTTACTGGGAAAGGGTGTGTTCGTTAATATCAATTATTTTAAGAAACAAACCTTGATACATATTCGCCGATACAAAAATTTTGGAGATAAATATTATCCCACAAAAGAAGGAATTACATTTTCACCTCTTCAATTTTCGATTTTCCTCGAGTGCGAGTATTTGAAGAAAAAAAATATAAAAGACGAAAACCCGTTAGCAGAATTCTTTCTTGATGTCCCTTTTAAGCCTAAAAATGATCCTGTCTGTATATATTCAGATACACAGCTTGGAATTAAAGATCCAGAAAACGGTAATGAAATTGTTTTCGATCTGTCTGACTCTTCTGTAACTTTAAAGCGTGAGATCACGTGTAGAAGCGGAACAAAATATTCCAGAAGTATAACCCTAGAAAATGAACAATGGGACTCCCTATTTTTTCGGGGGCATTCAATTTTAACATCTGCTTTGCAAGAAAAATATCGCAATGTTGCATTCAAAGACGTTTTTCAATTAATATCAAACTATCCGGCTCCAGACCAAGCTCCTGAAAATGCATTATTGGATGAAGTAAATTCCGCTTTAGTGTTTATGATGAAATCTTCATTTTTCTCTGACATCGCTTCAAGATATAATTTAACCAACCCATTGGAAACCGATGACGAAGTCGCCCTGGCGAACAATACTACGAAATCCTTCAATTCTAGTCTCCTAGAAATAAAACCTCATTTAATTGCGGAAAGTTTCTACAAAAAAGTATGTGATTTCCCACTGAAACCTCTTCCCAATGTCGAAATGTTAAGCTTTGTAACTTCCGAGTTTCTAGCATCTGTAAACTTATCTGATATGATTGAAATGGCCCGAAATGCCTTCTGTAAATTTACAATTTAAATTGAATAAATATTTTTTGTGGTTACTTAATTCTTGTTTCATTTTTATTGTTTTTATATTATTATTTTGAATATTAATTAAGAAAAGAACTATTTTGGTGCACCAGAAAGGTGAAAAACAAATATACAACTATTTAGCATTCAATAAAAAAGATTAAAAACATTGACTTGTCCCCTGAAAACATTCTAACATTCAAAACTACAAATATCTAAATTCTGCTGTTATAATCAATCCGATTGAAACGGCTAGAGAGATGGGATATGAAAAATTAAAAATTTTATATAATTGCATTGTTTTTAATTTCATTAGTTATTTCAAATATTACTCAAAAATATTGATCAAAATGGATTTATACCGAAAAGGATAAAAAATAATTAAAAGAATAAAAAAAAGGAAGAAAAAAAAAACATTAGATACAACTTTAAAATCAATCAAAATATTTGAAAATAAATATAGAATTATTTTCAAAAATAAAATATTGCATTTTATATCATAAAATATATTTAAGTGTTTATCTTGAAACAACAGAAAATATTTCACAAGCCGTTTAAAAAAAAAAGAAAAAAAATGTTTTGTCTTGCTGAAGCAAAAGTAAATTAAGTTTGTTAATCTCTTGAGAACAAGAATGTCATCCCACTTTATTTTTTCTTGTTTCCATACCAATCACTTAAACACAAAGCAGAAACTGCTTGCTACATGTCGCTTCATGTAAGCTATGGCGTCATCAACATCTTTGAGCAAGTTCAGAAACTCCAGTGACTGACGTCAGGCGAAAGAGCGAATAGGATGTTAGACGAAACAAAGATTCGTTCTGATTGGTTCATAGTCAAATCTTTTTTTCCTCCATAAAAAGGGTGAGCCCAGCTGAAGTCAGACATAGTCAGAGAGAAAGAGCGACGCATCACTTATAATGAAACTGACCAGATAAAACTGATCAGAGTTTTACCAACTTATTAGTTGGTAATAAATACTAGAGTTACTAGATAATTATATGAGCTACTAGAGATTCACCAATCTGTAAAGCAGGGTTTACTTCTTCTTAGTCTTTACTTTATGTTTATTTCTTTTGTTCATTAGTTCACTTTTTTTTTTAAATCTCTTTAATATGGATGCCGAAATTGAATTTGAAAATTCCCCCATGCCTTTGAATGATGAGATATTAGCAATAGCGGATTTTGGCGATTTGAGAGCGTCTCAGTTACCCGATTTCACTCAAATCTCTCCACAAAAGAATAAAAAAAAAGTTTACATGCTCAGAATGCAATCAAAATTTCACGTTGCGATGCAATTTACTCAGACATCAGCGGACAAAACATAGCGACATTAGTTTAACGTGCCCGCATTGCTCAGCATCCTTCAATCGAAGTGACATCCTTCATCGCCATCTTAAAACACATAAACCTCGAACAGATGTAAAACCATCAACATCCTTCAAGCGTCCTCGATTAGCTGAGGACGTTTCAAATACAAGGTCTTCGAGAAACATAGAAAATTCTGCTTTAAGTAATAGGGTAAGAAATGTGTTATTACCTAATGACAGTCAGCACATAGACTTGAAACTATTTCTAGAGTCCAAAGAGAGGGATTTTACAGAACTTGTTTCCTCTACTTTAACACAGTACGAGTTAAAGTTAAACTGTAGACTAATTTGCTTTTACAAGAAAGTATCGAATGACGGCATCGAACGGAAAGAAATTTGTTTTAAAACTAAAAACAAAGAAGTCTTATTAACAACTGATCTCCAAGTTCTATATCGACAAATAACAGATAAACTGTTAGCCGAGGCAGACGAATTCGAAAAAAATGATTCTGGATGGAGTATCGACAGCATTAACGGTTTACAAGTTCGATTAAATCAATATTTTTGAGTAATATTTGAAATAACTAATGAAATTAAAAACAATGCAATTATATAAAATTTTTAATTTTTCATATCCCATCTCTCTAGCCGTTTCAATCGGATTGATTATAACAGCAGAATTTAGATATTTGTAGTTTTGAATGTTAGAATGTTTTCAGGGGACAAGTCAATGTTTTTAATCTTTTTTATTGAATGCTAAATAGTTGTATATTTGTTTTTCACCTTTCTGGTGCACCAAAATAGTTCTTTTCTTAATTAATATTCAAAATAATAATATAAAAACAATAAAAATGAAACAAGAATTAAGTAACCACAAAAAATATTTATTCAATTTAAATTGTAAATTTACAGAAGGCATTTCGGGCCATTTCAATCATATCAGATAAGTTTACAGATGCTAGAAACTCGGAGGTTACAAAGCTTAACATTTCGACATTGGGAAGAGGTTTCAGTGGGAAATCACATACTTTTTTGTAGAAACTTTCCGCAATTAAATGAGGTTTTATTTCTAGGAGACTAGAATTGAAGGATTTCGTAGTATTGTTCGCCAGGGCGACTTCGTCATCGGTTTCCAATGGGTTGGTTAAATTATATCTTGAAGCGATGTCAGAGAAAAATGAAGATTTCATCATAAACACTAAAGCGGAATTTACTTCATCCAATAATGCATTTTCAGGAGCTTGGTCTGGAGCCGGATAGTTTGATATTAATTGAAAAACGTCTTTGAATGCAACATTGCGATATTTTTCTTGCAAAGCAGATGTTAAAATTGAATGCCCCCGAAAAAATAGGGAGTCCCATTGTTCATTTTCTAGGGTTATACTTCTGGAATATTTTGTTCCGCTTCTACACGTGATCTCACGCTTTAAAGTTACAGAAGAGTCAGACAGATCGAAAACAATTTCATTACCGTTTTCTGGATCTTTAATTCCAAGCTGTGTATCTGAATATATACAGACAGGATCATTTTTAGGCTTAAAAGGGACATCAAGAAAGAATTCTGCTAACGGGTTTTCGTCTTTTATATTTTTTTTCTTCAAATACTCGCACTCGAGGAAAATCGAAAATTGAAGAGGTGAAAATGTAATTCCTTCTTTTGTGGGATAATATTTATCTCCAAAATTTTTGTATCGGCGAATATGTATCAAGGTTTGTTTCTTAAAATAATTGATATTAACGAACACACCCTTTCCCAGTAAAAAGTGTTTATTTACCTCGTTTTCAGTACGGACTTCGTCTTCGAAATTAAATTTTCTTTTTAGAGAACCCATTGCTGGGAAAATAAATACAGGGGTAGTAAACGGTGTGGTTAGGAGTGAGTACACGCTCTTCTTTTAGAGAACTAACAGAATTACACTCTGCTCACGCTTATATTTAGTGCAAAACAACGACTGGAAGCTAATTGGTTCTTGAAAAATGACGTCAAGAGCGATCAACTCATCTTATTGGTCACTTGACCTATACCAGCGCCTCATAGTGGTCAGAAATCATATAATGATGTTACGAGAAATAGCATGTTTAAACATGTATTGAACAAAAGACATATGCTGCTAGTATGTATTCTTTATAAGGGAAATCCCCCAACTTAAAATGCACAAAAAAACAGTTTAGGTTCTTATAAACATAAAACATATTAGACATTTTTTAATACCGTCTAGAACAGAAGAACTTTTATTCATTTAACTTTTTCCGCAATAATATAATTAAAATAGTTTTCTTATACACAAAAACATAATTTAACGATGTAAAATATAATCCAAATGCATGTTGAGTAGAAATTGGATTACATATTTTAATTTTTTAAATATGTCGTACATTTATTGAAAAATTTATTATTATTATTAGTATTATCGAGAAGAAAAAAAAATGAGGGAGAAAGAAGTTAAACAACATAAATCCATAATTTAATTTAAGTATGATGTAACGTCTAACACGCAACTCCTATGATTGACAAGTTGAATCCTCCCCTATTAGTAGTAGAAAAGTGGGGCTCTCAGGTCGCGGATTTTGCGGATTCAGCCAGCCTCAGGAGCGGGGATTTTGCGGATTTGAATCCGCAAAATCCATGGCCTGAGGCTGGCTGAATCCGCAAAATCCGCGGCCTGATAGCCCCACTTTTCTACTACTGGCAGATGTTAGTTACACTTTTATTTCACTAATACTGTATTATTTTTTAAACAAATAACTTTTAAATTTACTTTTTAGTAAACCGGAACTAACACAACTGAGCTCAAATGCAATAGAAATTGAAATTACTATAATACAGTCTTCTTAGAATGATGTGTTTAGAACTGAAAATTTTTAGAAGCACTTTTAATAAAAGAATCGTCAAGTATCAATGATTCATTTATAAACAGACTTATTATAAGTATTATTAAGCTGTAAATGTTCAGAACTAGCAGTGCTTCGAACAAGAACAATACATGAAAGAGAGAGCGAAATAAAAATAGCTAGGTTAAAATATGTATTTTTCTCCCACTGATTTTTAGTAAGCTATAATTATCCAGAATTCTCTTATTAGCAATGTTTTCTTAATATGTTATTTAAGTAATTTAGTAATCAATTAAAAGCTATTTTAAATTTTTTTCACGGAAAATTTTGAATTTCATATTTATGTTTTATTATATGTAGTGAGTTAAAGGCAGGCCAGGTCAGCTGGTCGGCGATCGCCGAGGGCCCCCGTACTAGGGGGCCCCCAAACGGGGAGGGGAACAAAATAATTTTCCCCGAAACTTCTTTTTACAGATCTTTAATTTCTTCATAAATATTTGCCTCTGCTTCATTCGCTTTTTCAAAGGATGTTTCACTATCACAATCTGACAAAGTTTCAAGACTTTTAGACATAACAGTGGTCGATGGCCCAATTGGACTTGCTTTGTATGAGCTTGTAAAATCAAAACTAGCTAGATAGGGCACTTCAACATAAAATATTATTGCTTGCTCATTTGTCGGAGCTGCTAACGTGAACGGATTTGATAACAGCTTATAAGTCAACTTCAAGAAGAGAAACAAAGACCAGTGGGCGGACCTGGTGGCCGCCAACCAAGGGGGCTCCGAATTGAAGAGGGGCCCCTTCATCATTTCAAATTTCCCTTCCCCCCCCCCCCATTCTGTAGACCACATGGATACAGTAATAAATGATATTTCATGTAAATTGTACTGTTTACATGAAACTTGTAATTTACATAACTTTTACATATTGTATAATTGGCTTCGCAATAAATGATGTTTCATGTAAATTGTACAGAATAGAAATTGGATGAAAAGATGAGCAATTCAAATACTGGGCACTCACATTAACGTTTTCAAGAACATTTTTAAGAGGGCCCCATATTTATTTTACCGCCAGGGGTCCCCAAACTTCACATTGCGCCCTTGACGAAGATTTTACTTCTACTCATTAACTCATTGCATGACTTCTATTTTTAAAGGCCAATTTGGTTTTATAAAATAGTAAAACATTCTTTTTTTAGTTTTTGCCTTTTGCAATATACTATATTAATAAGTGTTAAAAATTACATTTTTCTTTAAAATTTCTTAAAAATAAATGGTGAATCTTATTTATTATAGTACTTTGTAAAACACGGTATTTATGTATGAATAGATAGACAATATCATGGATAGGACAGGTTTATACTACAACTTGACTGAGGTACAATGAGAAAGTAATTTTCCAAGGATGCCAGTCAGTGCCGGATCTGGAGGGGGGGGGGGGGCATATTCAACTGTGATGCACAAAAAAAAAAAAAGAAGAAGAAGAAGAAAGAGAATACAATAAAAAAAGAAAAACATATTTATTTTTGAAAATTTAGGTTTTGCAAAGAGAGAATTAAAATCCTAGTTCAGCGCTCCGATTTGATCATTGATCGTCGATTTTGCTAATGATTAAAACCAATTAATATAGAGTTATTTATTTGAATAAACTGTTGGAAGCTCCAAAATTGAGTTATACTGAAGATGTTGCGTCGTTGGTGAGTCAGCCGGCTCCTGTAGCAGGCAAATGCTCCTCGGAAGGCAATTTTAGGGGTCGGCAAATTACGCAATGTCAAAATTTAAAAATTTATATTTTAAAAAGTCACGGTTTTTTCCCCTTGTAATAGTGAAACATAAATGCTCAAACTATATAATGATTTTTCTTTTACAAATTTTCAAAGCATCCGTTCGGGAAAAGCCGCTGGGTTCTTGCAAGTGTCGTTTGAGAAGGCAGACACGTGTCTCTTCGATATGAGCGTTAGCAAGAAGGCGGAGAGGGGGGCGGATTATTGAAAAAATGCTCACTTTATTCTGCATTTTTATGAGTAAAAGCGTTTAATTTTTAAAAAGTTTTAATTTGCTTCTTTTGCAGTCCCAAATGCGTTTCCTAAGACCTCAAAATGCACCAGTTTGCATTTAGTTTTCAAAATTTTCCCGGGGGAGTATCCCCTTCAACTGTCTGAATTTCATTTCTCCAGTTAAGGGGAGACCCTTCATATGGCGCTATCCCCCTAATGTTCATGTAAAAGAACCTGGTAGTTTCTCTGGGCCTGAAAAATTTTATTGGTTTATCAGTGCCCCCGCCCCCACAAGGTGAAAACTTCCCAAAAAAATGGCCAGAGCATAAAAATTTACGAAATATGAGCAATAATTAGCTGGAGGGGGAGGGGTAGCATTTTTACGTTTTTCCCCATCACGCAAAACTCCAAGATCCGGTACTGGTGCTTGAACTTGAATAAGTTTAGGACCCTTTGGGTTAATAAGAAGAGTCGGCGTTTTTCTGAGTGCGTCTTATAAAAGAATGGCGTTATGAGAGAAACAAATCAAGAGATAATATACTGCCCTGTGACAAACTACGCAGATTACAAGAAAAACATGAGCGACGACGGTGGAGCAAACTCTGCAAACAACAAGAAAACTCTTTCAGCAATTGTTGATGAGTTTTTGAGCAGTGAAGGAGATGAAAATGCAGCAAAATAAGTTAATGTCATAACTGTTTTTAAAGACAATATCTGTTAGAAGTTTTGACTGCAAGTCAAAATTGGCAGCAAAGAATTTGATCAGTCAACGGTTTAAATTTGAAAACTATTACTGCTTGATTTGTGTTAGTCACTAACCAGTTAAGTGCTTGCAAAGTAATTACTCGTTCATTTGGAACTTGGTAGAAAAACTGCTCCAGCCAGAAAAAATTAAGAGTGATAAACAAGCTTGTGATTTAAATGAAATAAATGCTCATTTTATTATTATTTTCTTAGTACAAGCTAATAATATTTTTTAAATTTTAACTTGGAGCAAATCTATCTTTGATTTTTAAGATAATGCATATATTTTCAAAAAAAATAATTCTTAACAAACATAATTTTGACTTTTCATTTAGCTAGAAAATCATTCAGAAAGGCAGATTTTTAGTTTTATAATATATTGAAAATTATATTCAAATGATTTCATACAGTACTGAAGCATACGGTAACATTGTTCATTTAATAAATAGAGGTTTATTATTTAGTAAGTGCTCTTGGCTTACTTAATGACTTTTACCTTTCTCATTGTGTTTTATAGTTTAATACTGTAATTTCTCCAGTTTCTACGTAATTGAGACATAATAAAAATAGCATGAAATTTCGTTGTACTAAACAGTTAGTCAAGCAGAACTTTAAAACACTGTTTTGATTTTTTTTTCTCATTTAATATAAAAATGTCGCTTTAGTTTAACTACTGTATAAGCCCCTAAAAAAGGGTAAAACAAGTTTCCTGACACATAATTTCCAAAAAATTTCCGAAGAAGAACCCCCCTCTAGAGGGGGGCCATTTTCAGTACCTGCCCGAGGGTCCCAGAGGCAGTCAGTTCGGGTCTGGTTAAAGGACAAACATAAAATCTAATATTTAGGGATTAAAGCCCAGGAATACCTACTATTATGTATCCTTAACATGTTTTGGTACATAACTTCGTTTTAATACCATATATGCAGCAGCTGAAGAGACTGGAGAAAGTTACGAGACGTTACGAAGATGAGGCTAACTTTTGACCATAATAGAGGACCTAAATAAAATCAGTTACGGGAAATAAAGTTGTTTTCGTTCTAAAATGAACCTTTGTTGAATATTTTGAAGTATTATGGCTATTAATACTTTTATATAGTTTTTTTTTTCCAATTGTGACCACTTTACCCCATGCACTACTCACTTTACCCCACCCCATGGGGTAAAGTGGTCATACCTATACATACCAAAAAGAAGGCGTCATAAAATTAATTTATTTAACTTTTTTCTGCTCAAAATTTATTGCAATCTGTTCTTTATTAATGTAATGTAAAATAACAAGCAAAAAATTTGAAGGTTTTGGACAAATTCTTATATTTATTGGCAAAGAAAGTTGAAAAAAGTTGATTTTATGACCATAGGGTCATATAGACTAGGGATGTTTCTAATATTCGGCCACTATTCGGTATTCGGCCTGGCCGAATAGTCATTTCATCACCTAGCCGAATATTCGGCCTGGCCGAATATTAGTGGACTATTCGGCCGAATAGTTCTGCTGCAGTAGAAATGTAAAAAATAAGGAAATTAGTAGATTTTAAACATTTAAAATTGTATATAATTATTGCAAAAGAATATATTAGTATATAGTTTTAATAAATAAAAATAATTTAGAAAAAACTACTTTTTTTAAACCTTGTTTTAGGCTTGACTGAGCAAAAACAAATTTTAAAGTTGTAATATTGTATTTTATACTTAGCATTTGCTTACAAAAGCTGGCAATAGTTAATTATAATGAAGAATATGAGAAATTTATTTTGTTATTATTAACAAAGTGAAAGTCAGACTTTGTTTGGGTAGACAGACTGATTTATTATGGATATTGGATAAGAGAGAAATGTGAAAAGCCTAAAATATATCACGAATATTTATATAGCATAAGTTATTATGGATTTTGAAAATAAAAATATATTCCATTTCAATGTATTAAAATTTAATAGATATTTTTAAAATAGGTATGTAAAAATCCCCATAAAATAACAATATTAACTTATTTAAAATATCTTCATAAAACAGTTTTGAGCGAAGTAAAATTTCACTAAGCAATAGTAGTTCTTTCATTTGAATTAAATAATTAGTAAAATAATGCTAATGCTTACTACCATAAAACCTGTCATTTATATTAAACTTGTGGGTGAAATTCATAGTCTTATTACAATCAAAACAATAGAGAAAATAGATTAATTTTAAATAGTTTTAAATTCTTAACAAACAGAATTAAATCATACATCATAGATTGTGTGTAATTGGAGTTTGACTTTGCGAATAATTATAAGTTTGACAAATATTTTCTATTACAACGATTTTCTAGAAAATTTAATATTCGGTCGCCGAATATTTGGTATTCGGCTTAAGACATGGGCCGAATATTCGGCTTCGGCCTGGAAGACGTGGCCGAATATTCGGTATTCGGCCAAATTACTATTCGTTACATCCCTGTCTTGCAGGTGCGTTTATTTAATACGAGAATCAGAATGTTTGCTTCGTTTGATTGTTGAAAGCAACTAAATTTATAAACTGGCACATAAGATCAGCTCGAAAGAAATCAACTATGCTAAACGAACTAGAAAAAGAACAAAAATGGCACATTCCTTATACCAGCAGTTCTTCCCTTGAACATGAATGGATCCTTCTTGGCACTTTGCCAGGCATATTGCTTTGGTTGATGGTAGAACTATATCATATCATTAGGAACACTTTAATAAATGTACCTCTATTATAGTCAATGCACGGATGATTTTTAAAATATAAAGTACTAAGAGAGATAAATCGTCATTATAATGAATGCACAACTATATGGTTTAATTTAATTTTTTTAACTATCTTTGACACATTGCTATTATCCCTCAATTGAAAAAAAATAAAGCTGAATGATTTTCGCAAAACTTAACAGGTGCCAGCTGACATCGCAATCGATTAAGAACATTCGATCATCTTTTCAAAAGGCTGACCACATGGCTTTTTGGGGTTGGCGAAAAACAGCATTTAAAAATCGCTGGGTGATCATCTCAGCGTGAACAAATAATAGAGTCCCTAATACCCCTGATTACCACTTCGCTCTTCCCTATACCTCATTTTATCTTCCTCCCCGAAGAGAACATGTGGTATATTCTACGTACTAATATGCTCACACCTTTCTGATTTTCGAGGAGGGATGATTACGCTTTGCATTGAAAAAAAAACTGAAATATTTAACAGTGTGGTTTACACTGTTAAATATTTCAATTATAACTAGGGAGGAGGGAGGGGGATGGAAAACGAAATGATTTGACTTCTTCACTTGTATTGAGCGTATAAAGAGAGCAAGTACACTGTAAGAAATTCTTGTTAAATCTTTCAACAATAAAATTTGTTTAAATGGCTGAATTTAGCTGCAACCAACATTTGGTACTAAAGTTGAATCATCATAATGGCTCCTAGTTTCACATTCGTGGTGAAACTCAGATAAGCTAGATCATTATAACGGTTCAACTTGCACAAATGTTAGTTGCAACTAAATTTTACCAAAAAAAGGGGAGGGGGGAGTGGTGAAATTTAGCTGCAACCAACATTTGGTATTGAACCATTATAATGGTGTAGTTTCACCATGAATTTAAGACTAGAAACCGTTATAATGGTTCAACTAAAGTACCAAAAGTTGGTTGCAGCTAAATTTCACCCTTTTTTTTTTTCTTTTTTTAGTGAAAGGATGAACTAGAATTTTTTAGTATTGCACAGTTGAAACCTATATTTTCGGATGAATTTAAAAGAAAATCTGACTAAAACCTCAATGATCTGAAATTTTAACTTCAAACTTTTAGAACACGTTTGCTGTTTGTTGGTTCTTTCTATCGGAAAGGTTACGTCAATCAATGCTGGGATGTAACAGAGTGCTTCAAGGACCTACCCTGAGTACCAACATCATTAATTAATTGTTCTTCATTTATTAATGCAAAAATTCATCATTAATTAATTTTGGTGAAATATTCGACAAATTCAACGATAATGAATATTGCAAAAAAAATAATAAATGCAACAATAAAACTTTGAATCGGTTTTTGGCGGATTAAATGTTTCGCGCAATCAAGGGTTACTGCTAGCCACTTTTTTCGTCCCTTTTTTCTCAATTAATTGCTTTTATCAATTTAATGTCAAATTTTAAAACATTTTACGAAATTCAGACTGTTTACATATGAAATTTTTTGGTAGTAAGTAACCATAAGGTTACTTACTACCTTCTCTACAAATTAAGCGCTGGATTTTATACTTGATGTTTCCATGTTTCTGCAATATCAAACAATGTTCACAAAATGTTGTTTCTATGTTTTGAGAATTAAAATTAGTCAAAATTGTCCAATTCTTTACCGAATTTAGTAGCACATCTAAAGCAGTTTCATGATCACATATTAAAGCTTGTAGAAAATGTCCTGCTCTCCATAAACAGCATAAAGAATTTTAACACTAAACCTACCAGAGTTGTGTTAAATTCCAGTAAGGGGGGTCCTATAATGGCTACTTGCTTTAAGTCTTAAAAGAAAGTAGCATTAAAGAATTTAGATTATTTTCAAGTTGATTTCCTAATTTATAACTTATAATTTTTAAGCTCGTAGTAAACAATAATCATTCTTTTTTTATATATACTATGTATATCTAAGGGTATTTTAAATTGATGTTTTTATATCATACACATTACAAAAATTGATATTGGATTCAACGAATTACTTCAATTTAACGAACGGATTTGTCGGTCCCAATTGATTCGTTAAATCGAGGTTCAACAGTATTTATTTATTCGTTTATGTATTTTTTTTTAAATATTATTAGTACATCAAAAAAATCGAACAAGTAAAATTCCTTTAAATTATCTTTTTGAAAGTGTGCGCCAAATTTTTAAATTGTTAAAAGTTTTACTTGACGGGGAAAATGCTGATCTAATCAATACAATGAGTTAAAATCCATATTTAGTTTTAAATAGAATTGATCAGTTTTTACCCTTGAATCCAGCTTCCTTTATTTGTAGAAAATTGACACCATTTTATCTCATAAAGATGGATCCTGGAACGGTTCTGACAAACTCAGTTCCGGTGCTTTTAAAATGTACTCCCTCCCCCTGTTTTCTTTTCAGTGCAACTTCTAATTCAAAACGATTGGAACATCACGTTTGTGGGCTGGTTGGGGAAAGTAGACAGTAAGGAGTCCACTTCTTCAAACGAAGTGCCGAATAAACTTAAGAATGGATTTCTGTTTCCCTTTTCGCGAGAAATACTTTGACGTCAAACACTGCATGCACCTGCCATTCCTATGAGAAACAGGATATCGCTGGTATGGGGGAATTGTTTTTGCTGAAAGAGTATGGAAACCAATACCGGGTTGTGATAAACATGAAATGTAGTAAGCAGAACATGCTGCTAGATTTCGAACACGGTTTATATGAAGAAAAAAAGGAAAAAAAAAAAGAAAAAAAAAGAAGATCGTCATCATTGTAACTAAATAATCACAAAACTTTTGCATACAAAAATTACTCTGCAAAATGAGCTTATATTTGATGACTTTCATAATGATTAGAAGGACGTAGCGAAGGGGATGGGGGGGGGGGGAATAAGAAGGAATAAGAATTTACTACACAATACAGGGATCCAGATACAAATTTTTAAAATACCCTTTTCAATTATACAAATTGTACTTTTTCCTTCTGGGCCGTTCATAAATGATGTCACGCTTTTCCCCCATATATTTTACGTTTAGCCTATAAAGTCGAAAAAGCACACATTCTTGAAATTATCCTTTGATATGGTACTAACAAACAAACAACATTTATTTTTATTTTGGACCGTTCAGAAATGATGTTATACTTATTTTCAATATATTTGACCCATTTGTCCTGTGATATTACACTATCACACTTCATCATAACCCCCCTACGCTCTTTGTCACATGTCACGCTATATTACATAAGCATATATACTTGCAGTTCAGAAACACAGCACATCATTATAGATTACGTTTCCAATTTTGTTTTTGAACTTTTAATGACATTTGTAAGCACAATATTCATAATGATTCCATGTGCACTTCATTTGAATAAAATAAGGTTAAGGTTTACGATACAAAGATAATTAGTATAGAACAGTAAAATATATTAGTTGTTCGAATTCTGAAAAAAATGACTCACGCAATTTCATCTTAAAAGTGTAAAAGCCTATAAGACAATTTCCTTCTAACCCAATAACCAACGAATGCCGCCATACATATTATAAATATTCTTAAAAAATCGAATGTCGCCGTACAGGCGGCATGACGTGATATGTTTAGGAAATATTTTAGGTTTGGCCTTAATTAGATTTGGCCTTACATGGAACAATTAAAGCGATCGGCAATTGTTTTTTGACGCGCTCTGGAGCATTCCTCTCCGAGCATTGAGCGAAAATAAATCGTTTTGTATAAGGTCAATAAAGTTTGTATTGTCATTTTCGGAGCGCTGTATGTTAGAATAAAGAGAGACGGAGTCGTGCGTGCATGCACGGAATTTTTTTTAAACTTTTCTATCCACAATTTAAGCCTTATAAAATATGGCAAAGAATAGGAGCGTTGAAGAACCAAGTACGAGTAGAAACCTGGAATTTTCTAGTAGCGAAGATGAATTTCATGTGTTATGAAAGAAAATTATAGAAATGCAGTAAATGAAGATGAAAATGATAATTACGATAGTTCTGTTAGTGACCTACTAAAAAAAAGAAAAAAAAAAACGTGTTATGCCTATTACGGACAGTGATGAAAATAATAATTGTGATAGCGACTTACTTCCTAAAAAAACGAGTTATGCCTATTACGGATAGTGACACTGATGATGAACTCAGCCAGAACGAAAATATAAACGGTGATAGTGACTACTCAAAAATATAAATAATTTTGTATAAATACATCATTAATCCATAAAAAATACATTTATGAATGTGTACAAATTTATACATTACATACACGCATCTATTCGTTTATTTCAACTCGGATTATTTTTCTGAAATTTTCAGTTCAAAATCCTTTTGTATGGACATATCTGTTCATATAACGCCTATTATTATTGTAAGTTTTCATAAAATTCAGTAAAGGGATATTAATTATAAACCTTTGATCGCTCTGGAAATGAAGCACGTAATTTCTTAAAATATCCGTCGACCTACTGGTCATTGTTTTAGAAAAATGTGCTCGCTCGTTAAGGGTTAGACTTTTAACAAGAAGGAAATTTAAAACTATCAGCATCGGTGCTTATTATACAAAATGATCAATGAAATTTTAAAATCAAATTATGAAAATAAAATAAACTTTAAAAATAAATTTAATTTGCTGATTTTAAATGTTTTTATAGAAACGAAAATGTGTAATGTCACACTTCTTGTTTCCCCCTCCCATCCCCTCGTCACAAACTGACGCAATTTCTCGAACCCCCTCACCCCACGGAGCGTGACATCATTTATGGATCAATCCTTTGTATGTTATGCAGTGGAGTGTCGTTTATACGAAGATCGTTTATGCGACGTTTACATATGTATACCACTTTATAGTTCGGTCCGAATTCTTGGATTTAGACTAAAGGGTAAATCGATTATACGAAGTTATACGACGTTATCGTTTATACGACGTTTTTCGATAGCCCCTTTGGCGTTGTATAAACGATACTCCATTGGTTTTAATATAGAGCTGCACCGGAAAGAAACGCTTTTTGTCCGATCTCGTTCAACATGTCCATTTTGTAGTGAAATAAAAAAAAAACAAAGCGATCACAGAACAGAGAGAAAAGAAAAAAAAAATCAGCGCCGAATAAACTATTCTACCAATCAGAAAGTCCTACCTCTGCACAAATCAGTGCAACCCGCGCTTCGCGAGTCCCCGGCTCATTGGCCGATTTCCGCCCGAGTGGGCGTTTCCTGTTTCCATAGTTCCACTATATCTAATTCAGTTGTCCCCGATAATCGAGCAAAAATCGTGCGACTTAAATTGCGACTTCTTTCATAAAAATCAGCACCGTTAAGGGCATCGGAATCAATAGATAAATATTGGTGGAAATTGGCGAGAATTGATCTGCGCGCCTTTCTTCAGGAAGTAAGTACAAAATAATGCTGATTGTTTCATATATGTATTTGTTCTAATTCGGGCTTTATTGGTCTTTATTAGACGGGTTGAAATTATTTAATTTAGCCAATCGTGGCAGTTTAGGTTTAATCATAGGATGTTGCCAGTATCAATGAATGAATATTGGTACTGACGCGTTGGGTCAGGATATTTAATTAAGTGTTCAATGAACGTCTGGAAAAAGAGTTTTATGTGAATGACGCAAGTCGGCTTCTCAACTTTTCTTGGAATTTGCGATCTTAGTTAGATTTTGTGCACGAGAGCTCGGCACTTTTCCATCCATCATAATATCAGTTTAGAAAAATATTCCATAAATCAAATGACTCTTTCTTTTTTAAGCATGGCACAGCATTTGGTTTCGGATCAAAAAGCTTTTTGTGCATTTTTAGGTCCATAAGCATAGAACGATGGCTGTACACATTAGATCTCAATACTTTGAGTGGTTTTCACAATTACAGATTGTGGCTAATATGAGTAATAAAGCATTATTACGGGTACATAAATATTGAAAAAAAAAAAAAAATGCATGAAATTATCTGCTCTAAAAGTTGAAGTTAACTCTTCTGTTTACATTTCTTTAAAATTTGTAGAAGGTATTGATAGTGAATGATATTTTTAAAATTTATGCATGGTATTCGTGAGCGGAGTTTTTGCTGTTGAGTTTAAGGAATACCTTGCTAGCTTATTACTCTAAGTTAAAATTTCAATTTAAGAGAATGAATTTGCGAGTAAGTGTGAGGGAACTCTGAAGTAGTCTGTAAAAGAAAAGAAAAGAAAAGTATTCTCTGAAATAAATTGTTGATTGCAGTTTTGCTCACATATTTGACTTCTTTCGGTCAAAATTACTTTATTTTCAGCTTCTTAAAAAGTAATTGTAAATAGTCAAGTTATTCGTTTTATCATGTGAATATTTGCTTGGTTTGTGTACTAACGTATATTTATATACGTTAGTGCGAATACATATGAAAAATTATTGCAAGCAATTGAAAGTGATTTGAAACGTATATACATTTTAAATACCAGAGCAGGGTTCGACATTAGGATGTAAAAGTTAGGCGTCATTGGCACCTAACGTTTTTGCTTTAGTTGCCAAAAATGTTCTTCTAGGCGTAATTTTAAAATAATTTAAATTTCTTGGGCAGATATAAAAACAGGTAACTAGGAAGACAATTGTGCAATTGTTGAAAAATATCTCAAAGCATCACAAACTTATTAAGAGAATTATTGATAAGTACGAGAAAAATATTCAAAAATCAATTTCTATTAGTAACTTTCAAGAAAGTTGCACTATTACTTAAGTTTTGAACTGATATAAACACCTGTTTTAATCAGTGCCTAATAAAAGAAATACTACTTAATTGATTTAACTATTTTTTTCAAATGTTATTTACAGTCTAGTCTCTAGTGCTATTTACTGCATTTGTAAGTAACAATTCATAATTCCAAATTTGAAGGTCAAGAAGTTACGATAGTTTTAAAAACTCAAAATACAGAAGATTAGGTGAAATATGTATATAAAAATATTTACTGTGTCAAGTTATGCTAGATTTAAAAAAATAAATAAATAAAAAATGACGAGTTGGTAAAAAATTGTGGCTGTCAAACGAAAAGTTTGTTTGAAAGGTTAGGCGTCAAAAGTGACGACTGGATGGGAAATCGTGGTCGTCAAACAGGGATTTTTAGCTGCAAAATACGACTAACGACTGTTAATTTCAAACCTTATACCAGAGTACTGAATTGAAAAATGAGATTTTTAACTAAGCTTTAATAAATAGAGGCAGAAATAAAGAATAAATAAATAAATACTAGTATAAAATTATTTGAAAATCACAGCTGAAAATGTGAAATTTAAAAAACGTACAGAGGAACATAATCGCCTTGCAAATTTTTAATCAAAATTAATAAGTTCGCTATTGCTTAATGATTAATTTATATGACGCATTGATACGTTTATGGTTTCCACAAACTATATGGGTGGTTGCTATGATGTTAAATTTAAGGAAACAATTGATTTTATAATAAAAGAACTCCTTATGGGATGGTGCCTGTTGGTTAAAATTATTTTATGTTTGATAATTATTAGAGTAGGCGAAAAAAATAATTTCATCTCGTAATACCGTCGAAAATTGCGAATTTAAAAGACTAAAAAGAGATAGTAATACAGTCTCGCTCGTTTATAACGAAGTCGTATTTTTTTGCAATGATATTAGCAATTCCGTTATAGTGATCCCTTAGTTTCATTCTCAGGTCCTTCTCTCTTCAGAGGTAGACAGAGTTTGCAAAAAGTCCCCACATTTAACCGGATCTTAAGTTACGGGGTCGCAGTTTTTATTAAATTAAAGTGAAATGATTAATAGCCTTAAAGTTTTGCATGCGTTCTTATTTATAAATCAATAATTTATTTCAAAAATTACAAATAATGTCCGTTTTTTTATAATTAATTATTTTTTAAATCCTAAGTTTTTTTTTTTTTTTTTTTGCGTATATTATTTCTAAACTTTTTCTTTTCTTTTTTTTTTTTTTTTGCTAATTCACAATGACTACCTATACACACCTGTGCCTTCATTTAGTTATAGTACACGTGTTAGAAAATATTTTGCTGTTAAAGTGTTTACTTTTTCAGGAAAATAACCATTTTTGAATTAAAATGTATTTTAATCATTAGGCAATAACATTTTTTGCAAATACCACTATTAAAAAGATTGAAAGCAGTTCAAAACTTCAAAAAATACACTTGAACAGTCATTTTTGAAACTTGGAAACATTTTATCAGTATTAATGCTGTGAAAAACCTGGGAATCAGCAGAAACTATTTTGACACTTAGCATGACGTAAAGTCACTCCTAACTTTTTAAGTAATGCAATTAAATCGATGAAATTTTTATCAGTGAATTTAATAGTTCGAAGCTTTAGAAATGCAATATTTTTTTTTTCGAGATTTTCGACGTTTTGGGCACTGGGACACCTTAGGTTAATCCACATTTTGAGTCTGATGCAGTGCCCCCTCCCCTCCCCCCCCCCCCCCCCAATGTGGGAACGAATTGAAACAAGTACTGGGAAATGTTATTATCTTTAGAAACTCGAGCAGATCGCATTAAATCGATCGTTCATCCGTTAGTAAAACTGATGAAGGAAAAAATACTTTTTTTGAAGAAACTGATTCAAAATTTTTTAGGGGGAGTTAGTAAGTCGTTTACAAAATTACAACTACTGACACAATTTTTCTCTATCTTAGTTAACATGGTAAAACCTTTACACTGAATCAACTTAATAATATTGATTCCAATATTACCAATACTAGATTACCATTATTAATAAATAGTTATCAATAATGAATAATTATTGATTTTTACTAATTGTTTTACTTGTTTCATTTCCATTGATACTTTTAAACGGGAATGCGACATTTTTCTGTTTGCAAATCATTCTGAAGAATTTCCAGAGGCCTGTGATTTTAACAATAGAGGGTTAAGAACCGAAAAAGACAAAAATGGTAGGAATCAGTTGTTTTGAAATATTGCATATTAGAGCGAAAAACCACAATTCTAAAACGCCTATGTCTAAGATAACTTCTTAACTTCTGCAAAGGCTATTAATAATACGAAATATCATCTAAATCAAACAAATAAGATATACATTATGATATTTTGGATTTAAAACCTTGAGTGGTGTGCAAAGTGGTGCTTTTTGTTATTAATATCTATGGTAGATGATTAGTTTAACACTACTTGATTCACATATTTTGTTTTGTATTATTTTTGTTCAGTATATTACATTTTGTTATCACTTTCTTCGTGTTAAGTTGGACATACAGAAATGTCTTGGAAGCAATCACACAACTTGCACCCTCTGTGATGCATTTGAAACTTCAAAAATGATTTACAACAGAAATTTTTTCAATGGAAATGTTATTTCGAAAACCCATAATTATTGCCTGTAATTATCTGTAAGATATTTTCGTCTGAAAATGAGGGCTCTCGATATGAAGAATATTGAAAAATAAGTTTAAATACAAAAAAGAAGAAGAAAAAATATTTTAATAAAAAACAAAAGTATTTTCTTGCATATAAACGACATAAAATTCATTCTCCCCTTAAATTGTATTATAATACTTTTGCGGAACAGAAAGAATCGATGTCACTTTAATAGGTATTTTCTTTCTTTCTTTCTTTCTTTTTTAATGAAGTACTTTTTTCAATATGTAACAAACGCATAAATAAATCTCATGTAAATGTTCCTCACCGTATAAATTGCACAATTAAATAGGTAACATTAATGAATAAATAAAGTAAAAATAATTTTTACACAATACTATTAAGAAGATTTTGATTTTTAGTGTAGTTTTGAAACCTGCAATTCAATCGTTTTAATTAATCACAAAAATTTTTAATTTTTAATCGTTGACAAACAAATTGTATAAGAAAATATTAACATTAGAAAAATAAGAATGAAAAAAAATTGATCTGCATAGTCCTTTGTATAAAAATAAATAAATAAATAAATAAAGTGAAATACAAAAGGCCGTGTGCAGCTTTTGCTTGTGGGTGAAAGAGAAAGCGCTTTCATTTCATTTCACTTTGATTCAATCGATCAATATCTAACTCTTGTCAAAAGTAAGACTAAGAGAAACTGCATTTTAGTTTTTCAGTTAGTTAAAAAATTTTCCATTTTTTAAAATACATAGCTAAAAGTATGTTCAGAATCTTTGCAATTTTTCGGTGCTGAAAATAATTTTCAATGTTGTTCGTTATTTAAATAAGAAAGTTTGAAAAATGTTTGAATTGTTCAAAAAATACCGTTAAAAGTCAAAAAAAAAAAACCCCTCTTTTATACATGTTTTATACTAATGATATCCAGCCAGGGGGTCCTCGGATATTCTCTATAGATTCTCTTGAAAATCATGACTTAAAGATCGTTGGATAATTTTTAGATGGGTTTTAAGTTGACAGTAGCTGGGTGCGTGCTTGCTATGTTAAACCGAAAAAAAATGTAGTAAACTTTCGCTGATAAATCAGTTTTTAACCAATCTTTGCAATTTTGTTCTATAAATTCTGGTTTATTTATAGAATTTTCTACGGTTTTGTACATTCAAGCCAACTACGTAGAACGTCGGTTGTACGACGATCGTTTATACAGCATTTACATTCATACAACGTTTTAGTGTGGCCCCAATTTTTAGAATGTAACATATATACTTTTTTCTATTCGACAGCGATGCAGAGCAACAATCCTCAAAAGCAACCGGAATCGAACAGAGGCAATTTCCACAGCATCCAGGTGATGTTGGGTCTGCAGCAAGAGCTGGGATGCCAGCAACACGAGGCCATTGCTGCGGTCTCGGCGGCTCTTGGGTACTCGCCGCCGCAGCAGCCTTTTCCCGGCGTTGTGTCGGGCGGTGGCGGCCTCCTTTGCGGCGGGGTCAGCATGGCGGGTTTGGCGCAGCAACAGCAGCAGCAGCAACAGTATACTACGGCTAGACTGCGAGATGGCTTTGCAGAACTGGCCGCTACGACTAAAGATTCAACAGGTGAGAGCTATTTGATTGTTAAAAGGTGCAACAAATATGTGTTATTTTCCTTATTACTAATACGTTTTTTTTTAATAAACTTTACTTTTTGGAAAAAATGAATGTTTGATGACTAATTAATGCATATACTTTTGGATACGCGCTACTTTTTTTTTTTTTTGGTAATTTGTTGAAAACTTAAATAGGTCTTAAGAGGGCTTAATTTGCATGGGAATTTACTTAATTTTTTGCAACATTTTTACACATTAGACGGGATTCCGACTATGTTACGTATGAAAGGAAGTTCTGAAGACTAGCGCTCCTTCACTTCTTTGGCTAGAAATTAAGCCTTGGTGGGGGGGGGGGGAACAATACAGTAGATTAAGTTTGTTATATAATAATTTGGCAAGATGTTTAAATTGATAGCACTTCTACTTCTTCCACAAAGCGTGATTCCTTCTTTCTTTTTTTCCCTTCACAAATCAATTCAAAAATCAACATTAACAAATGTTTCATTAACAACATTAACAATTATATTTTTAACATAACAGTGTAATTATCCCTACATCAAAACATGAAATGAGAGCTTTGAAGACCATTTTTAGTAATAATTTTAGAAAGCAAAATATCTTTTTGAAATGTTTGACGCTCTGTATTACGTCTGACACAGTAGTACCTTCTATAACGGGCACGTCTCATTAAGGGAGATTTTCTCTCGTCCCATTTTCTTTGCTTGGGGCCTCAGTGTATTTTCTTTCGATAAAGGAACACTCTATTTAAGGGATATTCAGCATGTACAGAGAAAAATTAAAAATTCACATTAAACGCGCATTAAATAAGAAATATCGAACTGGAATCTAAGATTCACTTCTTATCAGAAAATTAGGTGAGGTATTGTATGAGTTTTAGAAACAGATACAAAGAAATAAGATAGTAGTCTCAAGCGTATAATTTAATGTTTGCTCAAGCCTAGTTGTGAAAGCACTAATTTTTCCTAGGCATTCAACACTAACAAGTTTTCGATGCAAAACTTCGAAAGCGTAAAATTACACTGTTATGAAAATTAGAGGAACAGTAATGAAAATTCTCGCGCTTACATTTGGAAAGCAAGCAATAATAATAAAAAAAAAACGTTGTATCCTACATTCCCAGAGAAGAAGCTTGTGAATTCAGGTAAAGACTATGCTGTTGTGGTTGTACAACTACCTGAAATCGTGGTGCACTTAAACCTCCCCTTCCCTCCAAAAATTCAAGTGCTCCATCTCTCCGACCGCGCAATCTCACCAGGTTTTACCTTAAATAGAAATAAGTGCCAGAAATTTATTTAAAAAAAACAAAACCTGTAAATTTAGTTTGAATCGCTACTTACTTCAATAAAAGAAATTGAAAAATGCTCCCATTCATATTTTATGCGGAATGAAGTAATATGAAAATGCAGCAGAGTGCAAAACCATTTGAAAAAGATCTAACATTCTTGCTATTTTTAAACATATATTTTTTTGCTAAATAGAATAAAAAAATATTTTTTTTCAATCGCTTTTGCATCTATCTTCCTTCATTGTAACTTTTTCTGAATCTTACGAAAGAATATTTTTATTATGACCAACTCAACTGACCAAACTCTTTTCCACTGTTTTGAGGAAATTCGCTAAAATGTAATTTTAACTATAAGGGGTTTATAAACCTCAAAAACAATTATTTACGTGCTTCTACTATGATAATTGAGTATCCTTTCATGATATTTATGATGTTTATAAAATTTTGCATTTACTTTTAATGAAAAGAATGTTCTCGATTATTCTTCCAACTTCAACTTCAGGAGCGGCACCAAACCTTTTAAAGACATCCACACACGAGGTAACTTAAACACAAGTCGGAAAAATGTTTATAGATAAATTCGTCATCTGATATACATTAATGACATTCTCTGCAAACTCTGTGATCTCTCTATAGATAATTATATTGGTATGCACTACAGAATTTACATGAATAAATACATATTGATTTCTTCTGAAACATTCTGAAATTTTTGAACAACTGTAGAAAAGATTACAACTCATTATTTCCCATTACCAATTTCCCTAATGATTAGACACAAAACCACTTTCAGGAGTTTTATGAAATATTTTTTCATTTTCAGGTAAAATTATTCTATTCTGTTGTGCAGCAAAAGATTTCACACTGCAAAAAATTCTAGCTCAACCTTTTTCACCAAAAAAATGGTGAAAATTAGTTGCATCCAACATTTGGTACCAAATTGAACCGTTACAATGCTGTAGTTTCACCTAGTTTTGCCATGAATGTGAAAGTAAGAACCATTATAATGGTTCAACTTTAGTTCCAAATGTTGGTTGCAGATAAGTTTCACCATTTTTATTTTTTTTTATTTTTTAATTTTTTTTTTGTGTAAGGTTGAACCAGATTTTTTACAGTGCAACATAGGATAAATCAAGTCCAATTAATAGTAAAATCATTTGTACTTGTGAAAATGCAAGCAATACTTTTTGTAAGCTAAAGTTAAAAATATTGTGTTCCAGATCCTGTAAAACAAACAACTTCATCCAGCAGTGAAAAAAACAATCCGTCCAATTCTAGTGCTGCAGAGAAAACTGTAAAGAAAAAGAAAACTCGGTAAGTATAATATATATATTTTTTACATATACCTTTGTCAGGATTATAATCTGATCTTTAACTACATTAATATATTGTGACAATTTGGTTTGGCTTAAAAGCACAATCAATTTTAGAGTAGGTGGGATGGATCTTACTAGCCAATCACTTGGAAATCGTCAAAAACCAAAGCCATCAACATTTATTACCGTTATCCCCACCAATCTTACACTTCAAGCTTTGTAAACTGTGAATTTCCTACCTGGTAGAGTTTTAATACTTTTTTTTTCCGATCAATCTTTGAATGTTCAAGAGCTTGAATTTACAACGATGCACTACTCTTAGGTTATTCCAATACAGTGGCTTCCGTATCCGACACTGAGGTGACAAGCCACGCTTCTAAGGGGTTTTATTAAACATGTCGAGCTCTCCTCAGTGTCCAGATGTACCTGAAGGACCTTATATACGTTTTCGATAACTTCTGTTACATATTTTTAATAAAATTTAGGAAGAGTAGCAATAGAACCAATAGAAATCCGATCAATCTTTGAATGTACAACGATGCACTACTCTTAGGTTATTCCAATACAGTGGCTTCCGTATCCGACACTGAGGTGACAAGCCACGCTTCTAAGGGGTTTTATTAAACATGTCGAGCTCTCCTCAGTGTCCAGATGTACCTGAAGGACCTTATATACGTTTTCGATAACTTCTGTTACATATTTTTAATAAAATTTAGGAAGAGTAGCAATAGAACCAATAGAAATCCGATCAATCTTTGAATGTACAACGATGCACTACTCTTAGGTTATTCCAATACAGTGGCTTCCGTATCCGACACTGAGGTGACAAGCCACGCTTCTAAGGGGTTTTATTAAACATGTCGAGCTCTCCTCAGTGTCCAGATGTACCTGAAGGACCTTATATACGTTTTCGATAACTTCTGTTACATATTTTTAATAAAATTTAGGAAGAGTAGCAATAGAACCAATAGAAATCCGATCAATCTTTGAATGTACAACGATGCACTACTCTTAGGTTATTCCAATACAGTGGCTTCCGTATCCGACACTGAGGTGACAAGCCACGCTTCTAAGGGGTTTTATTAAACATGTCGAGTTCTCCTCAGTGTCCAGATGTACCTGAAGGACCTTATATACGTTTTCGATAACTTCTGTTACATATTTTTAATAAAATTTAGGAAGAGTAGCAATAGAACCAATAGAAATGCGATATATATATTTTTTAAAAATCCTTTCAACAAAATTCCGAAATTGATTACAGATTACAGTAAGGAGAGGGATATTATGATGATGCATCTGTAAAATATGTAAAACAGGTCTCGGAGAAACGTTTTATATAATAAATGGAAATGTAAAGTCCATGTAGATTTTCACAGATAATTTCTGTAGAATCAAAGCAACGCAGCATTTTACGAGAAATTTTCTCAACATTCTGCAAAAATAAATAAGTAAATAAAAATAATAAATAAATGAAAGAATCAATAAATAAAAATAAAAGAAACGAAAGAAAACAAAATATATCTCTTAGAATAAATATTTTCTTTTCAGGACAACTTTTACTGCGTATCAATTGGAAGAACTTGAACGTGCCTTTCAACGAGCCCCCTACCCAGATGTGTTTGCCAGGGAGGAATTAGCACTTCGTTTAGCACTCAGTGAATCAAGGGTCCAAGTAAGTTCATTTAACTATTAATATAAATTCGAGTTACTTATGTTTTAATCGCATGGGACCTTCTTAATGAATTTCATGTCATTATAAATATGGATAAAGCTCAAACAAAGCTCCTTCATATATATCTAAAAATAGGAAAAGAAAGTAAATGTATTCCACGACATAAAATCAGCATTCCTGACTAAGCAAGCGACTGCGATAGTTGAAATACGGAGTGCGCGATAATGTGGTTCATAAAAATCATATGCGGCTCTGGTTCTGCAACTTTGCAAAAAAATCTACTTTTATTAAGCAACATATTAGTGCAGTAGTAATTATAAGTTCTGTCATAATTTTGTGCTCACGCCAAAATTTATGTTAAAAGTAGTATCAATGTCATTTAAAGAATGAATTTATTTATTTATTTTTATCACAATTGCGAAATGTTCTGTTTTATAGTTTGTTTTATCCAAAAAATTATTTTATGGTAAACATAATCTCCAAATAACACCTTTTCTCCAAATGATTCATGTCAGTCAATACGTAGTACAATTTAAAAGATTCAATAGAAATAATGGGGACATATCAGAGAGGGGGAGGAAGGGCGATAAGAGAGAGAGAGGGAAAAAAGAACCTTTTGACTGCACTCAGAAATTTAAAATTACGACAATGAGAAGCAAAGGGCTGTTAGTGACTAAAAAACGATTCCGAGAAAAACGCGTTCAAAGCTAGGATCTAATGGGACTTTTAATGCTATTTTTTTTTCTAAATCATGTAGGGGGGCAGCAGCTGTTAGGGCTATCCCTAACATCGCTTGCCACAATATAGAATAGGGCGTTCCGTATCATTTGCACTATTTGTCTCCCAAATTTTCAATTTCGTCACTTACACCCCTTTGCTTGTAGGTGCCTCAATTTATCCTATCTTGCATTGTATGTGAAACTTAACAACTGCTTTTTTAACTATACTTTATCGGGAAAAACGGAGGGACCAAAATGGCAACTGGACCGAAACGGCGGGACCGAAATGGCGGACTAAATGATGTATAAAATAAGTGCAAAACTTTCACCAACCGATATATAAAATAAGTCTTCAGCATTACATAGAAATCTTTTCTCAGAAGTGTATTAAGCTCAACGAGAGCAGGAGGCAAAAAATGTGCGGGAGGGAGATTTTGTTTTTTTCTGTACGGTGCAAAATGATAGTGACAAAGTAAAAAAATATTTTCTTCTTTTTCTTTTTTTTAAATTCTGCCTATGTATTGTCTCGTGCCATTTTACACCCTGTTAAATATTTAATATTATAAAACATTCTCTCGTTTAGCAGAACCTATTCATTAAATTTGTTTCGGCATTCATTGCACTTATACTTGTCCATCAGCCGTTTATCGTTTATACTGCTTAGTTCACCAACAAAACTCCTGGAAATATCCCATAAGTTGGTTCGTTTTGATAATATAATTCCTGAAAAGTGATGTTTTTAAGAGCAATTATTTTCCACATTTCCTTGATGGCCAAATTATAACGAAAAAAGCAATTCAGAGCTAAGAAAAAGCAAAAACGAACATATACTTGTCATTACAAATAACTTGCAACTTATGGAAATATTTATATATATATATTGACTTTTCAAACCAATAAAACCCTATTCTTACTCTCAATTCCTAATATTCACATTTCTTAAAGGAGAAAAATATTGGTGTAAGTCCGTGTAAGATCAGCAGTCTCACTGCAATTCAGAGGAAAAACTAGCTCGTCCCAACAAATTTGCACAGTATATAGTAAGTTCGTCCTCATGACAGATTTAACCCTACACTGCGCAATTTTTTTTTTTTTTTTGTGGTTGTTGTCGATTTTGTGAAAAAACATGAACCTTGAGCCCAGTTTACAAGATCTAGGGGATACTATATTAACTAATATGATCTTACATACAAAATAAAACAAAAGAATTTGCCACTTGTTAAAATAATACAAAACAAGAGCTTAGTGAACGAAAATAGAGATGTTTAAAAACAACACGGCGCCGTGTAGGGTTAAAACATGATTCAAATATCAAAAAAGTTAAAGAAATAAACAACTCTACTTAAGAAGTAAGAGCTTACTTTGTTGCTCTACGGGTGTGCGCCTATGAATGAAAGAAATTCAGAAATTGCTCTAAAAAATAAAAATAAATAATTACAGTGAAACCCCGATTTTACGTCTCCCGAATCTACGTTTTTCCCGCATTTTACGTTTTTTTCATCAGGTTCCAGTTTTTCCGTATACTAATAATGTTAATTTAACCCGGATTGTAAGTTTGTTATATATGAAATTTCCCGCATTTTACGTTTTCCCTGGAAAGTGAAAAAAAAAATGTTCTTAAATAAACAATATTTTTCCGTCTGTACTTTTCGTCAGCCGATGAAGATCAACAAAAAGAACCGAAAGCACAGACCGTCCCTTCTTTCACTATTGCAATGAAGAGCTTACAAATAGTGAAGGACTATTTCCTTTCTTATAAAGACCAAGCAGGGAAAAAACTTGCAACGTATTACAATCCTAGAAGATGCTGCATTCACTTTGAACTCAATGACTAAAAAACAATCCACTATTAAGGATTATTTTCAGCCTAAACGCCAGGAATCGCATCTAAATGTGTTAAAATTATCTTAAAATGGTATGTATAATAAAAATATAGATATTATACCTTTTGACAGAGTCATCTTTACTACCTTTAGTTCTTTTTCTATTTGATTTTTGCATTCTATGTATTTCCCGTATTTCACGTTTTTCCCGTATTTTACGTTTTTTTTCCCCAGTCCCTTGAGAAACGTAAAATCGGGGTTTCACTGTATCATTAAAAAAAAGGCTAGATTTGTCATCACGTCGTTTATGTTTCAAACGGGATGAAACGAAACGTCAATGTTTCAGCATTATCGCCTTCGTTTGTCGTCTGCAAATGCGCATTTACATTTTTATGGCTGAAGGTAACCATGTTTGCCATTTACCAAACATAATAACTATAATGTATATAATAAAACACTCTGATGCCCGTTATATTTATCAGTTTTTTAAATATGTTCTAAGTTTAATGTCATTAAGAAAACATTTGGGGAATAAGTTTTAAATAACCGATCTGTGTTGTTTATTTCGGTCTCCTTTTTTCCCGAAGTGTTTTGCAATAAATGTTACAATGAATAAAAAATCCAATTTCACGCAAAATGATACTTAAAAAAATACTATTTTTGATTAATAGGATAGAATGATGTTTCGTTAAGCATTTTGATTTTAATAAAATATTTTCCACATAAATTTGATTGAAACAAAAATTCCGGATTTTTATGATTCTGTAATTTTTTATTGCTTGCAAAATTTTAATTGTTTAACAGAAAAAAATGAATCTGCTAAACTATATGCATAACCAAGTAAAAATTTTTTAAATGAGCTTCATTTCTTATGTATTAATAAGGGAACTAAGCACTAAGAGAGAAACTGAAAGTTTTATTATTATTACTATTATTGCACCTATGATTTTTGCGGCACTGTTAAAAATTACGCTGAAATATTTTGAGAATTGCTATCCATTTTATAGTTTGTAAATACTTTTATTTTCGATGTTATATCTCAGATTAATTATTGTGCATACATGTTTTCCTTTAGCATGCGTATTGATGAATTTGAATTTCAGGTTTGGTTTCAAAATCGAAGAGCAAAATGGAGAAAAAGGGAACCTCCCAGAAAAACAAATTACTTACAAACAGGTAAGACACAGTGTTATATACTGAAACAATTTTTTCATCATTTCTTGTTTTTGCATCATTTGAAAGCTAATTTATTTTAAAATTTCATTTCCCTCTGTTAACAATTCAATTAAAATTATGCTAATAAATATTGATAACGTTTTACAGCAATATACCGTTACCGTTGGACATTGTTAAAAAATTTAACAAATGTCTAGTAAATTTCTTGCGATGTTCAAAAGATTCTACAAATACTTGATAAAGATGCACCACAATTTTTTTTAAAGTTGCGCAATTGACTATAAAGATAATTTGTCTAAATTTAAGTAAAAGTTTTCTAGCATTTTACAATTAAATATGTAAGATTTGAAATTGATTCACCTTGAGGTGAAATTTTTAATTTAATAGACGTGTAACCTAATTAAATCTTGTTTAGCTTTCATCAGTTTATAAGCTGTTAGATAGTCTTTCATTGAATAAAAACTTGAATGTTGAGCCAGTTTCCGAAATAAACAGAGAAGGAAAACTTGGTAATTTAATTTAATAGTATTTGGTGAAGCTGTTGATTACCGGATACACAAAACATGCTATCTTGTTACAGAGTAGCCTAACATCATTTTTTGCCTATCTAAGATATTTAAAAGTAACAAATCATCCCCAAAAGGTGACTTAACTAACCTTGAAATGTTTGCCAGAATAAAAAAATAACTTACCAGTGTTTTATTAAATATTAGGGTGCATTCATATCAAGTGCGACAGCAAAGAAGCTTTCAGCTCACATCATTGATTCTTCTTAAGTTAATAACCACGCCCTGATATTGTCTGATTGCCATTTTCAGTTGAGTCATTAAAAGAGATTTCTCCCCGAACGACCGCTATTTGTTGATTGCACTATGATGTCACTTATTTCCCGCTGTTAGTTTGATAACCATAGCAACAATCTATTGTGACTGATGAAAAATCACACCGTCGCCGTTCATGTGAATGTACCCTTACTCTTTTTATAAGTTGCGATATTTTATTTTCATTACTTTTTTTTCTTTTTACAGCAGTATCTACGCCTTCTATGGCGAAGACTTTCACAAACACTTCTCCTCTTCCATCTCTGTCAACCAATATGGATACCAGTTGGGCAAGCTTTGCAACCAGTCCGTATGATTTTGGATTTCAGAACGCATTGGCCACATCTCCTTATGCCGGTTTTTCCACAAGTCCACACACAAACCTGGGCACATGTCCCACATCATCAGGGTTCTATGGTGGAATGATATCCCAAGGTGATCCCCTCCTTCCATCTTTGACCACCACCAGATCTGACATGCATTCAAATGCTGGTTTAAGTAAAACTCCAAGTCCTCCAAGTGTATATGGAAACGGAAGCAATGGTTCTGGAGGCGAGAAGAAATTGGGAACCCTGGTCGGTTTGGAACCGGCTGATGTGGACCCGCACCGCCTGACGTCACTTCCACCAATCATGCTCAAAACGAAAGATACGTCCGTGTCGCCATTGCCATCACTAGATTTTTTCACCTGAACATCCACTTGTTTCCTTTTAAAATTAGTGACGTCACAATTTAAACTCTTACTTTTTAGTCATTTGGTATCATGCAAAAAATGTAAATATTGATCGCATTACATTAGTTTCACTTGGCGTCAAAACATTTTGTTAATCACCGATAAAATTGCGCAACTTACAACAAGATAACTACAAATTTATACATTTTTGAAATTATTCATTAACCAATCATTGTAACAGGCAAACAACCTTTATCAAACGCATATGGTATTGAAAATTTACGAAAAAATTCTTGGAATATAATAATGCTTTCATTCTGGAATTAGTCAGTAAGTATCCGCTTCCTAAATGACTTCCTTTTTGCACCCTTAGTATGTCCATCTTTTGAAAATTGTAGCATTCATGTAGCTAATGCAAAAGTGACGTACTTTTTTATTAATAGCACATTCTGCGCCATGACCTCTCCCTGTTGGGCACCCATGCCAATTGAAGAGTGGCAATTCTCTTTTTTCCCCCTCCATACTAAAGCTTTCCAAGAACACCGTTATTTTTGAAAGTAAAAGCAAGAAGCAAATTTCAGAGAACTGTAACGTAAACAGAATCTCATGCTTTCTGCTTAATCACATGCTGCCATTGCTCATCACTCTTGTAAATTTGTAATATATTTATTGATGATTAGTTTAGATATTTACGTTTTACATCAACTTTTACATGTTTATCATCTATTTGAAACTGACGACATATTGTAATTGAAATACGATGAGTGCTGGGACAAAATGTTTCAGACCCGTATTGGCTGAGCCAATTGTGCCTTATATGTATAGACTGCTTTGTCAGTTAATGTTGTTTGTCTTTTAAAGGTTTTTGGTCAAACAAAACTTTTTTTTGTATTTGTATGTTTGTAAAATAAAAAAAAATGTATTGGAGAATCTATGGATATGTTTAATATTACAATTTGTTTATCAAACGTTTTTATCATATTGCTTTTTAGACACATTCAAAAGGAAAACGTCATTGTATTGCATGAAAGGTACTACTAACAAGTCAATTATCAAACGTTTTTATCATACTGCTTTTTAGACAAATTCAAAAGGAAAACGTCATTGTATTGCATGAAAGGTACTACTAACAAGTCAATTATCAAACGTTTTTATCATATTGATTTTCAGACAAATTCAAAAGGAAAACGTCATTGTATTGCATGAAAGGTACTACTAACAAGTCAATTATCAAGCGTTTTTATCATATTGCTTTTTAGACAAATTCAAAAGGAAAACGTCATTGTATTGCATGAAAGGTACTAACTAGTCAATTATAGATATCAAACAAGTGAGCTAGGATAGATAGTAGGGGAAGAAAATATTTAGGATATTTTTATTTTCAATTTTCTTTCATTTCTGACATTTTAAACATTGCTTTCGCACACGCCAAACGAAAAGAGTTGAATTTTTTACTTAAGAAAATTGTAATGAAGTTATGAATGATCGAAAACTGATATGCTTGCTAGTGATTGAAACTACCGGTTTTCATTCCTGCAGGTATTTCATTTCTGCTGGAGTTCGGAATTGTATGAAGCCAATCCCTCAGGATTGGTTGTACTGTTTTAAAGTTCTGTTCAATGTCAAATGCAATATTTTATTGTAAATTAAAGTATTTTCATATATTTTCAGCACTAACTTCTTTTTAACTGAAATTAATTTCCCTGAGAATGCAGTGCACGAAATATTTGAATGCAGCAAAATCATTTTCAGATAAGGAGATAGCATTTTTGACGCAAAAGGTTCGTCTCGAAAAAAGACTAATACGTCTCGTCTAATAAAGCGAACGGATTTTCGTGCAAATAAAAAATGCTTAAAGAAAACACGCGCTCTGAATTCACAGCAGCGGGTTTTACCGATATTAAATAATCATAAAAACTTTGCCAAGGGCGGATCTAGAAAATCTTCAAGGGGGGGGCGATTTTGGAAATCTCGGGGTTCAATGTAAGGATGGATGGAGGAGATTCTTCATTCCTTTTCAACAGTCCCTCCGCCCCCCCCCCCTTTTTTTCAAACAGCAGGAACAACAAAAAAAATGCTAGTGTAGTGCTATTTAAAATTTTACTAGCACATTTTTTCAATGCATATACGTTTATTCAAAGCCCTTATAAAAGGAACACAAGCTGACGTTTTTTTGCTTTCGCAAATCTGTCTATAATTTTTTCAACGTCCAATGTAATATCTTTATGGATATGCAATAACGCTAATTCAGTGAGTCTATCATCACTCATTCTGCTTCTTAGCCAAGTTTTAACCGAGTTAGGATTTCCTTCAAGCTTTCTCAAGAAAAATGTAGGCTTGTAAATACATTTTCTAAATTTGAGTTGATATGTCTAAATTACAAAATAATAGCAATTATTAGTAATATATTTTCTAAAATTTTCAAAATGTAATACTAAATATGTACTAAAAAAACCATCAAGGAGTATGTGCAATTTATATAAACATCTGTAATTATGAATGTTCAATGATTTCAGACTCCATGTTTTAGCGTAAATGCTGCAGGAATTTACACCACGTGCTAAGGGTTGGCTAGCTGTCACCAGTTTGATGGGTAGAAGAAAAGAGCAGGGAATCTCTTTCCCATTACTCCGAGGATTAGCAACTCAGCAATACTAAAGGACAAAGGAACAGGGGGAAAGCATAGAACTTGAAGGGCGTTTTGGGATTCCAAGAACATAAAAAAATGGCTGGTCCCGGGGCACAAAGAGTAAAAACTCACTTAGGAGTGTCGTTGTAGTATCCACTTAAATCAGCCCAAGGGGGGGGGGGGGCGATCGCCCCATCGCCCCCCCCCCCCTTGGATCCGCCGTTGAACTTGGCAGAGGAATCCACACAAACTCAACCGCTTTCCAAATGATATACACAGTTCTTTACTCCTGGAAATGGAAGACGCTTGCATATACCAACATAAGTTACTGAAATCAAAAATTGGGGGTACGTTAATTCAAAAAGTGGAGGGACACTTGTTTTAAAATAAAACAAGTAAGAGGAGGGACGCTGTACCCCTGCGCTCTTCCTCGACTACACTACTTTTCTCCACCAGACCCCTACCAATTAGCAGAGGCCTTAGGATTGCTTGCGCACGGGGCGAGGTAGTGGGGTCCACTGATTTAACATGCACGTATCCCCAAGTGTACATGGTCGGTCTTCAGCGGGTATCGAACACTTGACCTTCCAGCAGGTGGAAGTCCGACGCTCTAGCCGCTACTCTACCACGGCCTCTCGACTACACTACTGGATATATATTTCTTACGAAAGCCAAAATGATTATGTAAATATTATAAACAGTTGCTTACTTCATGTCGATCTCCACTTGATTCGAGCTTCTAATAGCTCTTTTAAAGTCATGCTGAATGATGAGGAGTCATCAGCCATTTTGTTCTACATGAGTTTCAGGATACACTGTTAGAAATTTCATCATGAAATTACGGTTAAATAAACGGCAGCAGTCTGTCCATCTAATTCACCGTTAAATTTACGGTTTGGAACATTTTTCTATCTTTACGGGACCTAAACCATTTCCAATCAGCTTGGTTAAAAAGCAGTAAATACAAAAGTTTACGGTTTTATAACCATTTAAAAATGGTCTCAAAACAAAATTTTTACCGTTTATGAACCATTTCGAGGCGTAGAACCCGTAAATGAACCTTGTGGGAATCGAACCCTGGTGCATGGTATACCAACCTTGCGCTCTAGTCATTCGGCTCTTAACACCACTTAAAGCGGCCGTTTGTTCATCAATAAATCTTCTTTTAAAACAGGCAAACTGCCTTAAAATTGAAATTTCAGTTTTTGATTGGATCCAAAGTCATTTTTGGTCTAAATTTACTGTGTATTGACGAAAATCATTTTATTTGCTTCAAAAATTAAAATACAAACAAGCTTCAACAATCAGCAGCTCAAATTATGGGTTTGCTCATTCGCAAACAGTTCGGGAATCCGATGTCTCCAATTTTTGATTTACGTGTGTATGTGTTTCTATTTAGTAACCACTGCTTAAGCCACCTTTTTTTTTCCTTCTTTTTTTATATACACATGCATATTTGAACTGATAAATCTTTACTCATATTTTAACAACAACGTACGACCGGTAAGGTTTCGCAACCAAGATGGAAGCCCGATTCTTATTCAGCGCTTGAAAATTACGGTACGTTAAACGTTCTTTAGGATAAACAGAGAATAAACGATTTTTTTCGCAATCAGCGGTTTGAGTACCATCTTTTTAATGGTTATTCAACTGTTGTACTTAAATATGGTAAAATAACAATCAAATAAATGGTTATTTTACTATTTTCTTACGGAAATTTTTAACAGTGTAACATTAGCGATTCTAAGATCGATGTCCGGTGTCACGACGACCCAATCTTCAACTGCCGATTCCTACAGATTGGTGCCTCCCCCCCCCCCCACACCAATGAGTAATAATAGTGATTTCATGTTCGAAGACTGACATTGATCAATTAAAAATTTTTGATCACGATCATGAAGCTTACAGAAACGTTCTTGCGGGACTATGCTTTAAATCCCGCTAAATATCAAGCGGGAATTCACCGCATTCAGGATCAGAATTGAAAGTCCAAGCTGAAAGGTTTTTACCATTTGGTGAACGGGGGGTGATATTTCCCACAGCTTTGGTAAATTATTTCCTTTATCTTTAAAAGCTGAATGGCATCATCCAAGAAGTTACATATCTACGCAAATGATAGAGAAATAAATTTCGATTTACTTTTGCTAATTAACATTAGACCTTTAATCTGGACCTATCCTTGAGTAATTTCATGCAACGCCTTGCTACTCACAGATGAAATAATTGGTAATCTATCTTTACATCAATTTTTACAACTCCGATTAGGATTTTGGATTTTAGCAGCTAAAAATTGTTGTTTAAATGATGTTTTCAACTTAAAAATAAATGATAACAAAATAAACATAAGGTACATTTGGTAGCTTTGGCATTGAAAAATACTAAACAACATTATTATTATTATTATTATTATTATTTCGATGAGATGGTAAAATTTTGAGTAAAAGGAACTTTTGATCGTGTGTGCAAGTGCTAGGGTGAACTGAGGTCTTGGCCCTTTTCTTAAATGTATACAAACAAGTATCCATATACGTGGAGCCCTACCTAGTGAGACACCCTCCCCCCCTCGGGACAGCAAAAACTGGACACTTTTAAACAGATGATCACTATGTAGCACATTTACCCCAATCATTATATTTAAAGGGCACAGAAAATGTTTTTGCATCAGTGGTCACTTTGGACCGATCGGTATATATATGTATATACTAGGATCAGCAACGTTGCTTTAAAAAAAAACGAAAACAAAATACTCTAGACAGATAGACTTTATCCTCCTACAAAGGAAAATTATCCAGAGAGAAACGGAAGAAAGTTGTGACAGGGAAAACTCAATAAATAACTAGTGGCAGTGTTAACGTCTCAGCTCAATTTCTCCTGGTCTTACACTCCTAAATAGCTTGCAGATCCCCTGATTTGCATGTGGATAGGATTGATAGATCTCACAGTAACTTCCATAGCAGTAAACTAATCAGGAGTAATTGGAATCTGCACCTTGCCTCTTCGCCTTTCCTACAAGCGCATCCTGAAGCTTATATGATTGATCTTGGCGCGACTTTTTAAATCAATTATCACAACCTATCGATTTAAAAAATCATAACAGCGTCTATATCAATAATTAGACTGTTTTCAAACTGATACTCAGTTCCCATCAAAATTTTAGATTAAGTCTGTTAAAGTTGCGCACAGAAATAGTACTCGCGAAAATGAGTTTCTTCTCAAATTTTTTCCTCCAATATTTTTCCGTAAAGGAAAACAAAAAATTGGAGCATTATCTAACAAAAACTGCAAATAGCATCAGACTATTCTCTTTCCTTGCTGATAGCTACTTCAACGTACAAAATAAGGACGACGTCCACATGCGTCATTCCGTATTCATCGCCTTTGTTCCCCTCTAACAGTTTTTTTTCCTGTCCAGTGATTGGTTGCGACTCCGCGCCTCCACTAATCAAAGATAATTGAGGAAATGGCCGGTGCAGTAATTTCTCTGTTAGCTCTCATCATAGCATCACTTGCAGCCGCGCTTCACAGAATGGGTTGCCGAGCTCTCCTCCAAATTTTTATTTTCATTCTATGTTATTAATTTTTCTTATCTTCGTCGCCAAGGGCATGATCTCAACGTTGGTACCACACTCAGAAATAGCATATAGATATGCATATATATATATTCATTCTGTGTAATTCATCCTCCTCGCCAAGGGCATGAACTGAACGTTGGTACCACACTCAGAAATAGCATATATATATATATAAATATATTATATTTCGCATATATATAAGTCCAAAGCATTAAAATTATGTTGATAATAAACTTCGGCTATCTGATTCGACTTTTATGCTGAATTAGATAGCCTAAAAAGTTTTTTTTTTTTTCTAATTGGTCAATGTTTCTATTTATTTTATCTTTTCTGACTGTAGGTTGTAGCGATATTGTGTGGAGACATTTTTTGAGAAAACTAGGCAAACGGAAAATTTAGAATCACAATCAGCTAACAGAGCTCTTTTACTAATGGGCCTCAACTACATATAAATGTATACATACATATATATATATGTATATATATGTTATACATACATATATATATATGTATATATATGTATGTATGTATATATATATGTGTGTGTATGCATGCGTAACATATATCTATTGGATTTTGAGTCTTACCTCTGAAATGCGAAATTAAAAACAACATTATATAAAAAGTATCAACTTCGTTAAAATAAGACGGGGGTGTAATGTGCAAATCGGGAGATAAAATCCGCATCAGTTTCAGTAAAGAATGCAGATGGTACTAGTTACTGATACACCTTACCACGGCAAGAGATGATATGTATTTTAAAAACTATTTTTCAAGGTTTCAAATATTTTAACTTTTTTAAAAACTTATTTTGCTTCTATATAATAGTAGCTCTTTCGAACGCATTTATAATGACTTTATCCTGCCCCAGTATCTAGCATAATTTTTTGCAGCATCACTGGCGATTGCCTTGTGTGGGTTTTATTATTTTATTTATTTTTTTTTATTGATAAGAACTTCTTCTTAACAAATAAACAAATCATCTGAGTTGATTTGTTTAGGAGGAAAATGAAGAATCTCCAGAAGATAAAAATGAATGAATATGAGACCTGACGAAATTCTGACGAAACAAATCCTCTTTGAAATATGGAGGAGAATGTTTTGCAAAATTCGCTCAAAATTCTTAAATGAAAATTTGCATCTCGATTTTATCTAAAAATCTTATTCTGTATTTTTAGTGCCCCCCTTTTCCCACTTTATCTTGAAATGTATACATCAAATAACCGATCTACTTCAAAATTCGAGAAAAACTTCTATAGCTGCTCAACTGAAATTAGCATTTTCTGACTTTCTTATTTCAAGACAAAATGCGCCAATCATGGCGATGAGGATTATGCTCTTGCCCCTTCTCATCTCTCTTCAGAATTCAATTTGATAATGGTTTGGATCTACACTTACGAGCTATTAGTCTCCTAACCCCGCACTTTTCTGTGTTCCAATAGGCGACCGCTGCTTCCGCTCTGGAAAATGACGTCACGCGCAGTCTTGTGAAGAGAAGCTGAAGGCAGTCTCTGGAATGCAAAAGGTCACGGCAACACGTGCGATTAAAAGAGTGACAAGAAGAGAGAGAGAGAGAGAAAATGCGAAAAAATAACAAAATTAATCATAGAACGAAACATTAGAACGTTTAAAGTGTATTTTCATTATTTAAATGTTTGCCAAATTTTTTAGAAAATTATTAAAATTTTAAAGGCTGTAATCGGATGGAAATCAAGGAAATTCAAGTGTGATTGTATTAAATAGATGAGAATCGAAGCTTTTTTTCTTTAATGTTTAACAGAAAAGTTCTGTAAAATAATAAATAACGACGTGGTAACGAAGTACTGGTCTCAAACATTCAGTTCGCAGTACATATCTAACCTCTGAAAAAGACAATTTTACTCACACATGCTCCATATACTACAACGGATTGCGATTAAGATTCTCTATGTACAAAGAGCATCAATCGATTGAGAATTGTCAAAATATTCGCACAACTAAACTCCTCTTTAAATGTATATAAATGAAAATCGTTTTCAAACACTAATGCTATTGGAGTGGGAAGTCTAGTGGTTTGAGCGTCAGGCTCAGGATCGGAAGGGTAGAAGTTCGAAATTATTAAAAAATTATATTAGAAGTTCGAAGGGTAGAAGTTCGAAATACACACCGAGTACATGCGAAATTAAATCCGTGTATCCGAAAGTCCTGTGATCGGTCGCTAGCAGTTATCATGGATGCAGGGTGCTGGAAAAAGTTTCCCTCCCATTCAGTACTATGCCAAAATTAGAGAGGTGGACGGTGTATGCTGCCATCTACCGGCTGGGGCGGAAATCGAACTCCTGCCCATAAAGACCCTATTACTCAGAAGTAGAGCTCCCGCTCTTCTTCGCTTCGCGAAGATAAGTCAACAACAAGTCAATCGGAATTATGCAAACCAGAAAAAAAGGAAGTTTTATTGTGTGCAAGTAATCTTTACAATTGGCTGAAATTAAATATTGGGAAAGAAATCATATTTTCCTTTATTAAAAACCTTAGTATTGCGTCCTTGCTATCGTAAGATATAAGATTTTTCTTCCAGAGAATGAGAACCACTAAGTTGATATAATCAGAGAACTAATTCATAACTGTAATTGAGCTCATCTAGTGTTCCTGCTACATAAAATCACAACTTAAATCTAAAATTGGACGATAATAGAGTAATTCACGTGCAAATAAAAATTTCATTCAAGACCTTCACTTGCGGAAAATAATAATAATAATGTGCCGTAGTAGTGGTGCCATATGTAACGCTGAATTACTGTTTCTATTACATAAATTCGAAGGTGAATTCAGAACCTGAGCTCACGTCGTCGCGATTCCTGTGCCTCAGCCCGCTCGGTCTAATTGGCTCCGGGCTTGAGAGGACTGGCTGCCGAGAGGCCAAGCTGTTTACTAGAGCTAAAAGTAAGCCGTCTTGTACATCAACAATATATAATGCATTTTCTCACAATTTTAAAACTGGTAACCACACATTACAGAAAATCTTGATTCGGTACTTTTTAGCGCGCACTTGCGTAAGTTAACAAAGCTGTCTCTGCAGTTGTACAGGTTGAGGGAAAACAACAATTTCATTGAGAGACCGTTATGAAGAAACTTGATTATTCGATTTCCAACAAGTTCTTCGTAAATTTACAAAAACACTTAGTTTCCTTTCCGTATTTCTAGAGATTTTTTTTTCAGTGCAGAGTTTAGTCACAAAGATAATCAATGCTTTGAAGAAGGCCTAAAGTTTCCAAGTCTAGAGAGAAAATCTGTCTTAAGAAAAAGGGATGACTTTTAGAATTACAGAAGAGTTGTCAGCAAAGTGAATCAATTTTCTTCAAATACACACCAATCACTTTCGTAGGTGTCGAAATAATCTTCTTTAGATATAAATTTTCCTCTTTCAGACAAGAGACGTTCTTTCACAGTTGAAACTTATAAATAGGCATTTACTAAATTTTGAAGTGCATTAAAAGTTTACGAAAAGAGAACTAATGCTTCAGTTATTAATATATTTTCCCTTCTGTCTGTTCCAATTTTCTATTATTGTAAAGTTTAGCATTTATTTCAAACTTTACGGAAAATATTTTTCATCAATTTCTCTTAATATCTTTTGATACAATATAATTTTGGGAAAGAAATATTGTTTGTTTTATTAGTAAAAAAATTTTCTAGTTTTTAGGACATTTAAAAATATTTTTCGCGTCATTTTTCAGGGATTTTTTTAAGTCATCAAAATTTAGACTCTGGTAATGAGCTTGGTGTTAAAATTGTATACAACGTATTACAAAAAAGCGTCTAAATTTTTATTAAGCACCTAGTAAGAAAAAAAACATACAAAAATAGCAACAAGTTGGCTTTTTTCTCTCCCCCCCCCCTCTCTTTCAGATAATAGCTCTTTACTCCTACCCATCCCGGCATGCGCTTCTATCCCCTAAACAGCTGTCAGACACGCGTATTGAGCTCCCCTTTTTGTCTGTGCCCCTGTGAAGTTAGCCTACTCAACTGTAACCGTTATTAAGTCTAAGTACGCAGGTATATGCATCCTTCCTATGCTTCATTCGTAACACTTTACAATGGCTAAAAAGCATATTGGATGCATTCTCCAATAGTTTAAATGAATAATACACTTTACAGATCTAATCTAATTATCATTTATTTATTTATTTATTTAAATTATATTTTAGCAAATTATATTTTATTAGGAATTAATATTTTAATATTCTTAAAATATTAATTGCTTATAAATCACCATTATAGAAAAGTGAGTTCAGGCACAGAAAAAACTCATGAGAACATTTTCCGAGAATGAAAATATTAAAAGAATACTCTTCGGCAACTGAAAATTTGGAAAATTTTCCAGAATATTCTCCTTTCGTAAAAAGAAATATGATTATAAATATGATTATTATTATGAAATAGTATTATTCATTACGAGCAAAACAAACAGAAAATTATTTTTGACTTTACACATCTTATGATAGCAATTTTCATTTTGGAAAATAATGCCCTTTGAATGTTTTCGAAAGAGAATTTTTTCAGCTTAGTAGAAAAGTGTAATGAAAGTGTTGCAAAATAATCTCAAAAACTGTACATGAACAATGATAAATATATTCAAAAGTAAAACTGACAAAAAAACTCACTCTTTGTTTTTATTTTTAACAATAGGTCAACAAAATCTGAAAATTCAGAAGGATCTTCACTATCGGGAATACTTTCACGCTTTTCATGGGGCTCATAATCTGATTCTGCGCCACACCACCCACGTTTTGAAAATTCGTTCACATTCTTTTCCACCTTTATATGCTGCAAATGGCAGTTTTCAAGTTCTTGCTATTGACAATCTAACTCTTTTGGTTATAAGCATCGTCCTTGTAGATTTAGAACAATTTCGCTTGCAAATTGTTAGTTCAGCATTTCGAATTAAAAAGCACGTTCAAGCCCAAAACATAATGAGAACAAGTTTGGACTCTCAAATTAATTTGTTCTCGCAGGAGCCCTGCAGTCTTTAGAAATTTTATATTATTTGTGTGTAAATAATATGAACTCCATCCAATAAGTAAAAATCAATATAAAATTAAAAAGATTCTCTGGAATTAAGATTCCGCGAGCTCCCATGCAAGTAAAGCCTTTGCACCCATGTAACCACGTTACCCGCACATCCCTTTTAATAAAAATCGTTTAATTAACGCATTTGCCCATGCCTGTGCGTTATTTTATTTCTAATGCCCGTCTGAAATCGGTTTACACTTTATTTGTATAATATATTTTTTCGATGCAACTTTTACGCCACCCGCCGCTCCCTAGTCATCCCTCACAACCTGAAATTGCAAAGAATAACTTTCACTATACTAGTTTTTCAGAAAAAAAATCGTGCTTTAAGGGGTTAAATTACCCATAATACATGTTTTTAATTTTTTATGTTGGGGAACGTTCATAAATGATGTCACGCTTTTTTTTCCACATATTTGACCACCCTCCCCCCCTTTGTCACAAAAGTCACACTTCAACGGACCCCCTCCCCCCCTTTGTCACATGTCACGCTATGTTGCATAAGCAGGGATGTCACACTTCCTGTTACCCCCTCCCCTCTCCTTGTTACACGTTGTCACAATTTACGAATCCCCCCCTCCTCGAGGCGTGACATCATTTATAAAGGATCCCTTGACAAAATTTTATTCATAAATTTGTATAATAATTTTAAATTTGAGAGAAAATAACGTAATGCTAGGATCAAAACTTTCGAATCAATCTAAGCCACTAAGCATATGTATGATTGTTCCGACTATTGCTTCTATTCCCAGGAAACATCCCTCTCTCCGGACGATCCCCCAAAACTCTCAGCTGAATAGGAATTATTAATCTTCGTTTGATGACCACTTAACCGCCGATGTTCTTCCGCCTCTTTTAATCATCGACATCGACACGTGCGCTCCCTGCGGTGAGACAAGCGACTGACGGGTGCCTTATTGAATTTTGGATAAGTGGCGCCGGGGGCTGCAAAAAGGGGGTGTTGAGGATCATCGAGGGACGCGGAAAAAAGAATATGGAGAACTAAATAGAGTTCCGGTGTGATTTATTGAGTTAATGCAGGAGGGGGGGGGGGGGGTTGAGTCAATGCATTATTTTATTTGTAAATGGATTGCCCCATCTTCAAAAAATAGATTTTTATGGAGTTTGAGATTATTCTTAAACTATGAAAAAAGTTAACATTTTAAAAAGTACAAGGAAATTTCATTTCCCAATTTTTCTCCACCATGCAGCAAAGATGCGGGTAAAGAAGCTAATTCTCTAATCTACGTTAAAATTAAAGACAAAATTGTTGTTTATGTTTAAAATTGAAATGATGCTACTAACTGTTGAAAATGACGTGTTTAGAAATAAGAAAATATACCTTCTAGTTTTGTTAAAGAAATTTTTACTTTAAAATGAGCAAGCGCAGTGTTCAGTTTTAAATTCCGATGTTTACTTAGAAATTATAGTTACACAACGCGCAAATATTAACTGCAATAAATGAAAAAATTTTCGAGCAACTTTACGTTCAAATTAATACAGGGCTTTATTTTCACGTCTACTTCTTCAGAACAATAGTATTTGCATCAAAATTAAGGAACTACTTTCCGCGCGAGACGTCAGAACGATTCCAGAATGAGCAGTCGGATTCTGGTCGAACGCAGTAAAACAAGAAAACAGCATGGACAAGTGGATAACAAACGTTCTTCTGGATTGGGCTATGAAGAAATTCAGCACAGAAGTACTTTAGTACCCACAGACGGTACGTTTGGAAGATATATAATTTCCATCTTCGTTCGATGAAATCTTGACGCTCCGCTGTAATTAGAGTATTAGCGTAGAGGCAATACAGTCCGCGCTCAAAACCTCAGGTGAGGAAACTTTTTTTTTTAGTTTGTATCAAAAATGAGATAGTAACCAGATCATTTTTGAGAAAAGAACTCGGTTTTTTAAATTTAAGTCATTTTGACTCGGAGTTATTCCTATTCTTGATGTTCTTGAGAGTAAGTCATTTTAGGGATCATTCATAAATGATGTCACGCTTCAAGGGGGGGGAGGGGGCTACATGAAATTGTGACAAAGGGAGGGGAAGGGGTAACAAGAAGTGTGACATGCTGCATGATGCAACATAGCGTGACGCGTGACAAAGGGGAGGGGGGTCAAATATATGGGGAAAAAGCGTGACGTCATTTATGAACGGCCCCTTATAGCAATAACAAGAATTCAGATGATGTATATATATATGTATATAGATTTTTTTTTCTTAAAGGGATATTCCTTCTCCGCTGTCATCCCTTTTGCACCCGGTCTGTTAGTAATAAGTTTTCTTTTTTTTTAAGAACAATAATATTAATCGAACTTAATAACTATCCCTCGGCTCAGTCCAAACAACTTAAATAGCTTCTCAAATATTGCTATTGATATTATTTGGAAAAAAAAAATCTAGACTTTTTTGGAAAAGCACAAAGAGTTCTTTTCGTTTTTCAGAAATTTGTGATTTAATTTCAAGAATTACATGTAATTTTCTATTTATTTAAATTAGCAAAAGTCGTGAGGTATCCCTTTCGCACAATACTGAATATGAAGCAGCTGGGCTCTTCCTTAAAGCCTGGTTAACCCAAAGTGCGAGAGCTAGCCTGTCACTAAATCGGAGCCCTCCTCCCAATAACTAACATTAATGAATTGAAAAACAAATGAAAGGCACAGCTTATATTATAGATAGGTGATACAATTTCAAAGTAATTGAGTACTAAATCAGTAGTAGTGTTTAATACATAATAGCAAAATGAAGAGGTAATAAATTCGTAATAAGGTTAAATAAATGCTATAAGGCGTAACTGTTCAAAGGGACCTCATTATGTGATGCAAGAATGAATAAATAAATGTAATAAATTAATTCAATTAAAAAAATATTCAAAATGGAGTCCCGATAATTTGAAAAACCTTTTTGTTTTATTTATTTTTATTTATTCCTTTTTATTTTTATTTTTGTGGGGCATGGGGTTAGGGCAGTGGTCGGCAATCAGTTGATCGCGATCGACCGGTCGATTGGACAGTTTATAGTTTAAAAAAAATCAAATAACTTTTGCATTCGAAATCGAATTTACTATTTTTTTTCTTCTTCAAAAAATGTTGATTAGTTTGTCAGACCATTATCGGCCCTAAAAATACATGCCAGTAATATGGAATGTCACTCGTCACATTAAATATGCTCTCGGTGAGAGTTAATTGAAGAATGTAACGGCATTTCACATGTGCGTTTGAGTTAAAAAACAAAACAAAAACTAGCTGGTTTTTTTAATCAAATTTAAAGAAATTATATATTAGTATTGCTTTGATGGCAAGTTAACGGTGTATAATAACGTAACATTATTTTAGAAATTTTAAAGCAGGTATTTTATAAAATCAAAACTTGTTCTGACAAGAATTACCTACAATTTGAAGACAGGCGCAATTACAACATGCTCTCTCATTAATAGTGTAACCGCCCCCGGTTCTCCAAGTCGACCTTGGTGTTCACCGAACTTAGAAAGTAGACCTTCAGTCAATTTAAGTTGCTGACCGCTGGGTTAGGGGATATCTTTCGTTGTATATTTGGCGCCGAAGTAAAAAAAAATGTATATATCTTTATGTGACATGAAAATATTTTATCGCGAGAGGATATTGTTCCATAAAAAACTAATTCTTTAATTGCAAAAAATAAAAATTTAATTTCCTTTCATTTTCATTTTACTGATATTCACATTAGAGTTACGTCTCGTGCATTCCCAAATTAGGCTAGTAATAGGAAAAAGAATAACATAATATAATATTTCCAGTTAATTTGGAGCTTGCTAACTGATTCAGGAATTACATTTGTTTCACATCAAACAGCAAATTATTGATAAATTTTTTACATGAATTCAAACAGTGTTTCTTTCAGACCTTTTGCTTAGGGGGTGGGTGGGGGTGGGGGCAGGTTAAGAATTAGGAGGGGCAGTGCATGCTTAAAAACCATTACCTTTTAGAAATGATGATGATAATGTGAACTTTTTTATATATATATGAAATATTCTTGATACTATATACAGTAGGTGCATTTTTAGACTATCTTTCATGAGGTTAGAGGAGTGTTTTTTTGGGGGCTTCTGCATCTTAAATTTTTGTAACTGGTTTCTACAACTATAATGTTAAGGCTATCTCTGGAGAGGGGGGTCCGGGAGTCCTCCCCCGTAATTTTTAAGCAATTTAACTCCTGAGAATGCAATTTTAGGCTCTTTGGGGACGTTAGAGGAAGGAGTTTCAGAAGAAAATTTTCGAAGTTGCAGTCTTAAAAATGAAGTTTCAGTCTATCGTTGTCAACGTTACTAGAGGCAAGGGTTTGAGGGCTTTCCACAGGAAACATTTTGAAATCTTCCTGACAATGCAATTTCGAGATTATTTAGTGATGTTAGAGCAGAAAGGAGTTTGATTAGTCTTCCCCCGCAAATTTTACAAAATAAATTCTTATCTTTTAGGTTGCATTTGGTGTCGCTAGTAACAGTGTTCGATGTCTTTTCTTTTCCCCAAAAGTGTTTCTGAAACTAAAGTCTTAAAAGTGTAATCTCTCTTTTCTTTCGTTTTTATTTGAAATTGTGATCTGAATTTTTTCCCAGGGGGGCAGTGCCCCCCCCCCCCCGGAGAAAGGGCCTAAAATAAATACAGAATTCAGATAAAGCTATATTCGTTGCTTCACGAAAGGAAAGAGGTGAAGAGGAAAAGGAAGGTAATTCTGCAATTTTTGAAGTTTCTAAATGATCTCTGAGAGAGGAAAACGAAATTATGTATTGAAAAAAATAAAAAGTACGTAGAGAATGAAATAAACTTTAAAAAAACATGCATATATACATAAATATATAAAATGTTTTTTGTTTCTAATTTAAAAAAAGTTTTCGTATAATTAGCTCTTTATCCAATTTTCCCTCCATTGATTCGTCTACATCGCAAATAATGCATTAACGCATTTGTTTCATTTGATCTCCCTTAGAAACATTTGATTTATAAATGGTAAAAACAAGGAATCCCCAGTAAAAGAAAACTAGATTCCAAGACCCCACTTTACTATGATGAAGTGGGTCTGGCTTCACTTCATAGTAAAGCGGGCTAGATTCAAACTCCGATGTGTGATAGTACATGCTGCCATCTATTGGGCATTTATAAAAACAAAATGTATTTCCATTATGGAAAATAACAGAGTAAAGTAATGCATAATATACTGATGCTGTACATATAATTGTTTTATTAATATTTTACATCAGTTTTTATATCAGTTTTATTTCATACGCATAAGAAAAAAGGAAATTTTTATATGGATTCGGTCTGTCGTTTAACAATGCTGATCCTAACAAACAATAATAGATTGTATACCAGTGGTGTAGTCGAGGGGGGACACGGGAGGACGGCGTCCCCCCACCTCTTTATTTTCACTCAAGCGTCCCCTCACCTTTAATTTCCAGGGAGGACGCTGAAGACGCGAGGGAACGCTGAGCTTCCTAACTTATTTAAAATTCAAAATAGGCACTCATTAGTGAATTAACAGCTTTATGAAATAAGACAGAAGCTTTTAAAACTATACATAAAGGCTGCTTGCTACTTCTACTTTAAATTCGTGAAAAAAAAGGGATTTCCTAATTCTCTCAAACAACAATTAACAATCGCTGGTTAATATTACTCGTCAAAATAAGTGCGTTAAAATTTGAGTAAACGGGAACTACATAAATTCAGAGAATTAGTTTCAGCTGTGCTGGCCTGCCTAGGAAATAGGTGTGCGGGGGGGGGGGGAGAGGTTTCAAATATCATCATAAGTTTTGAAATCAAAATATTTACACTGCTTGTACTGATTTTTTTTTAATTTACAAAACAGTGAGACGTTGATATTATTAGAGTAAAAAAGTTGGGGGACAATGAATGTCCTCTTTCGTCCCCCCTAGACTTCACCTTAAAAAAAGTAGCTTTCCTTTTGGTATACAATATCAAAAAACCTACAAGCATATTAAACATTTTCTTTCAGAATCATTTGTTTTCTCGTCATCGCTTCAAGCCTTTTGCATATTCAAACTTTATGCATTACGCTTTTTGTTAAACAATTTCAAAACCAAATTAATGTAAACACAGTCAGAAAAAAATTCAATAAGACTGGAATGAAGCAAAAGCAAACTGATTTTTCTCAGTCCCACGCTTTTCCATTTATTTCCTATTGTAAACAAACTTTGCTATTGCCAGCTAATTGAAGTCATCTACATGGGGAGTGGGAAAATGTCGAATAGCTTTTCTGACCCCACATGTTGCCACAGTTCATCAGGTAGCCGATACCCGGTTGAGTATTTTATGCTGTTTCCAAATTGCTGCTTGCCCAGGGCTACAAGGCTTCAATCACCCGACCAGAAACCCCTTTGAGACAAATAAACCATGCTGTCCTACTACGGTCCCTTCAAGATAATTGTTTTCCTTCTTCTTGATCGTCCGTTTCGACCAAACCCCCTCCCCCAAGCCAAAAAAAGAAAACAGATTCGTAGAAAACGTCTGGAAATATGGGTCTGTTTAAATTGCTCTCGGAAACCAATACTGTCTACACCTGCTGAACGACATCACATGCAAACTAAATTCTAAAAGTGACTGACATAACGCACAAAAATATGATCTGTCTGTCCTGGTAGTGGTACGCTACTCTATCCATTGATGCATTGATCACTCGTTATAGATCGAACAAGCAATTTCTCAAAAAGCAGGGGGAAAAAGAAAGAATGAAAAGATTTAGGCAACAAAATCTGTTGGAAACATTTTTAACCCCTTCCAAACGCAGAAATATTAGTACGGAGTTATCAACTGAAATAAGAGCTGAAACATCCAATCAAAGGGAATTGTAAGTACTTTTTTATGATTTATGCACTTATGTTTAATACTTTTCGATTATAAAATTAAACTGAAATATAATTAATTTTCTTCTCGCTCCGAATTTTAATAAGATTGAGTAGTTTGAATTTTGGGTTGTGTTTTTACAATTTGAATTTCTTTCCTTCTTTTTGGCTAAGTCTTTAAATAAGTGAAACATGAAAAGCTGAAAAAATAAATTTGAAGTTAGTTAAAATAAAAATAAATTTACTTTTTTAAAGGTTTTGCATTGAAATATTGTTTTTAACATTTCTCAAGCTCTTTCTCCTCGGCATGAAATAAATACACACAGATAGAAATATGGTGAAAGTCAAGGCCGTATACAGGGGGGCGGGGGGCGGCCCACGTACCCCCCCCCCCCGAAATCCCGAAATTTTTCGCAATGTAGCATATCCCTGAAACTTTCCTCAACATAAGTGTTTTGTTCGGCGCCTATTGATGTCTATGATGTTATGCAAATAAAATACACAAATTGACCTCTGATTTTAATTCAAAACAAAAAAAATTTTTTCTCCCCAATGCATCAGGTATCCTTATGTTACCCGAAAATAGTAAAAACCACTGAGAATAATTTGTATAAGATTTCTTTTATGTTTTTAATGTAATTATTAACATTGTTTGTTGATGAACTGTATAGTTCTTCAAATTTGAACAATAAAAGTTGTTGATGTTTTTTTCAGTTTAACAGTTTTAACCTCTTAAATTGAGCATTTGATTAAAGCTAAATTATTGTTTTCAAAACAAAATATATATTATATGCTTTTTTTCACACCGTAATATATATATACATATATATATATATATATATATATATATATGTATATATATTTGTAATTTTGTGCTTCGGTATTTTTACGTACAGGGTGAAGGGTGGTCCAAAACTATTGGGCACATTACATGTTTGTAAAAAAAGGAACAAAATAAAGAATATGAGGAAAAGTTTTCATGTTTGAATTGTGTGCGAAAGTTAATCGAATGAAACATAATCATTTGATACCATGATACCTCCCATTGTGTTGTCTCTCTCTCTCTCTCTCCTTTCTTTTTTTTTTTTTTCAAACATGATTTGTGCTCAGTAATTTTTACCACCCTGTATAATGAAAAGAATAGTATAATTACACTTAGAAAATAGTTTATTATGAGTCACTTAATAATTATTAGGGCTGTAATCTGCAACTTGCTATCTTCCTAAAAATCACGTCTTAACTCTTTATAAGGCTGGTCCAAAATTTCTGGTTTCCTTTTAGTAATGGTAGATCAATATATTTTTTAAAATATAGATCAAAAAATAAAATTCATATTGGTCATTAAAAATTACAATGCGTTTTACTTCCCCCCTCCCCCCCCCCCGCTAAAATAGTTTACTATAAATTTTTAAAAAGTTACATATTTATGAATATGTAAAACAAAAGAAATGTGAAGTTGTTTTTAAATTATTATTGTTTTTATTTAATAATTATTATTTCAATTAATCAAGGTAGAAATATCATAACATAGGGTGTTTTAATACTTTGTTTTTAAGCACTTCAATAACTAAAATAATTGAAATTTTGTAAATATAAGTATTTTATTTTTACAAGATACATGTTAAATTTATTCTTCAGTGGGGAGCACTGCCTGGATTGTTGTTTTTACTAAGAACTGTAGCCCTTTTTGCCACCAAAAGACAAACCTATACTGAATGGCCAGTCATTCCAAAATTTTCCTGGGTATATATTCAATGCATATTATAGGGAATAAAACAACAAAATACATAATCACACGTTCACACGTATAAATACAATGCGTTTCTAAAAGTCAAAAGGGGGGGTGCGACTGACCCCCACTCTTGATTGATCAAATGCCGCACCTGTTGAATGGAGCGAAACGACGCTAATTTTTTTTTCTTTATACTTTTCCCTTCCCAAAACTCATATAAGTAGCTTCCATTTTTTCCGTTATTTCTCCAATGTGATCCAAAATCTGAAAAAAAAAAATTAATTCGCCTTTTTTTATTTTCTTCAAATTTGGCTTATCATCTATACCTCTCAAGAAAATTAGAAATCCAAATTTTTAGATTTTTATCCTGTTTTATTTCTTAGTTATCAAACTTTGATTTTGTAAAAAACTCACATTTTTACATGGTATGCTTCAACACAAAACAGGCTCATCAACAAATAGAAATAAAAAGTTCTAGTAAAAAGCATAATGAATGCCGTTTCATATGATATGCATCCATGACTAATTTTATAAAAATTTTAAATTAAAAAAAATGACCTTAAAATTTAAATTTTAAATTTCTCGAAAAACGTATAATGGAAAATTTTCAAAATATTCTCACATATTTCTGTCTATTTTATCATCGATTATGCAAAATTTCAACTTGGGAGCTCGATGGGATCATATTTTTTCAACCTTTTAAATGTAATTTGATTTACCAAAAAATGAACATTTTTGTGATTAAAGCTATTTTAAGACGATGGTTCCTTAAAGCCGATGATTTAGTTAGTCTGCTAAACACATCTATGTATGCGTGAACAAGCATGGACATGTCTGTGCATGAAATTAACAAGCTCAAAATTTATTTGGAGGGGAGGGGGGCAACAAATAGTACATACACATTTTTGTCACATCATAGCTCCCTATTTTAAAATATTGTTTACAAATAATTCAATAATTATTTAAAAATGAGCAAATTGACCTATTTTATGCATTAATAATAACTTTTTTCTGACTTATTCTTTGTTTTCAGTCATATTTCAATGATATACAGTGTTCCCTCGCCACTTCGCGCTTCATGTTTCGCGGCTTCAGTGCTTCGCGGGGTTTTCCAAAATATTCATCAAAAAATAAAAATAAGAAATTACAACTATGTCGGCAGCCACATTGCGGAAAGGAGCGTTGTTTCATGTTGTTGCGAGAGAGTGAAGGATCCCTGCCTGGTCAAACCAAAGCGATGAGTTGACTCAGAGTATACATACTACGGTCTTTCAAAAGCTCTCCCCAACACAAGACTCTTCGCCTCTCTCAGAAAGCAATATTGATTAATGTTTATTACTGTACTATAAGGTTTTGTAATTAACCTTAATAATTAGCACTGACATGTTTAAGTAAATACTGTTGTAATTTTTGTCTTAAATGTGTAAAGTATAAATACTGTTTACACATTTAAAACATTCGTGTACTCGCATACACGAAAATTCCTAGGGGCAAATTTTACTTCGCGGGTTTTCGACTTTCGCGGTAGGTTCTGATCCCCAGTAACCGCGAAAAACGAGGGATCACTGTATTAATGATATGAAGGGAAAAAAGTATTGAATTAAATTCCTCTGAAATAGCGAGGGAGGGGCCCAGCTGGCTAAGATTTTACAACTTTCAGTTGTTAGTCTTGATTCGCGCTTATTAGCATCCATTAGACAAAGCAAGACAAAAAAAAACTATGTAGCTTACCCCCAAGGCCGCAGCCAGAAATTTTTTTCGGCCGGGTGGGGGGGGGGGGGCTGACTTTGAAACACTAGCGTTGAGGAAAGTTTCAGGGAGGAATATATGCTACAGTGCGAAAATTTTCGGGATTTCGGGGGGGGGGGGGCTGGGCCCGTCGCCCCCCTCTCTGGAAACATTTTGAAAGCAAATTGCTTCGGGTGACAAAGACATATGTTCGCATTTGAAAGCGTCCCCCACTTTTTTTTCCAGCACTACACCACTGTTGTATACCATGCATAAGAAGTATAATTTTCGTAAAAACTGCAAGAATATTTGGATAATTTTATTTCTCTTTTTCGTTTCCTCAGGTATTGAGCTTCGGGGCTCGGGATAAAACCTCACCCCCCCCCCCTGACCAGAAGAAAATTACGAAATAAAAATGAGTACGTACGTGCATCGTGCAAGCACATATTTCTTACATATAGATGGCAGAAACGCCAACTGAGGGTAAAAATAGTTAAAGGATACAAAATTGGCTTCCAGTCTTTTTGGCGCGAGGGAAACACAAGGGTGCCCATTCCGAGCCAAGGGGCTCGCATATCACTCACGAAACATTGACCCGAAATCAGCGATAAAGACGAACATCATGGCAGATAGTGTACCTACAAAATTATTAACAATTAATTTTAAAAAATCTGGTTTTTAAAATGATTTGTAGAAAATATATTCGTGTACCAGACCTTAAACAGTAAAAGAGAAAAAAATCCAACGAATGTCAAAGTATGTCAGGAGCAATTTGGATGCATGAAATTCTTTCATCTTACATATGGATAATTTATGCCATTAAAGTTTGTAATATAATGTGCAAGCTCTAAAATCAATTTCGTTAATGACATCCCTTCGGTTTTAACAAATGTCCTAAATGTCTTGATGTCGTCCTAACCGAGGTGGACTGTAATTTTGTCACCAAAAGACTCAATTTAATACTTTTATTAACCACTTTAACCTAACTTTGACGTTTCTGCTGTATTAATTAAAAAAAAGGTAACAGAATATTCTATCATCATTTCGTTGTTAATATTATTTTCAATATAAATTTCAAATTTTTGCAGAATAATGTGTTGTTTCTTTCACTTTTCCTCTTCAAAGTGCCTTAAAAACCATGGCCTTTAGAAATCATCCTACCTTTTATCATAAGAGGGTCCGAACTAAATACATTGTTATTTTTATGCTTAATATTCTAAATAACGTTGTGCATCTTCAAACAAGAAGTTATTAAGAACTAATAATGAACAAACCTTCAGAAAGAAGTGTGAAACCCCAACAGATTAAAGGTTTTTAATTAAAAACCGATATTGAACTATCTTAAATGATGGGCAAGATTTTCAAGGTAAAAAAAAAAATCTTTGAAAAGCAGTAAAACATTATTATAATTCGTTTAAGTTCCTAAATTAAATAATGGAAAATTTCAAGTATCACAACTAGAATTTAATTTATGTTATTGAACTGCCTTAATTTCATTTTTAAGATTTAGTTCAGTACCAGAGAAACCTAGTTCTCTGGTACAGAACTTTTTTTTTTTTTTTTTTTTTCAAGGGTTTTTTTTTTCTTTTAATTTTTTCGACGAAGTTAAAAACTAAACATTTTCAGTACTATAATAAGACTAGACGTTTCCTAGCGAACCTTGGAATAAAGATGTCCAATGGGAGCTTTAAAGGTTCGGAATCCTCATGTAGCTAGTGGCTTTATCGTCGGTGCTCTGTATGTTCATTAAATCTAAACTCGCAAAAACTCGAAAAATGGACTTCAGATACTATGGCTTTTAGGTACAGAATTTATGTTTACAAAATGCTTTTCTGAACTGAATATAAATATGGACCATACTTTATTACTTTATATCTAAACTATTAGCGCAATATTTCATATTTATAAATTCATTAAATTCAAATAAACTTTTTCATTCAGTTTATGTATGGCATCTTCTTTTACTTTCCAACTAACCACCTCTATCACAACCGATACAGCCCATTTTAAAAGTATGAAAAAAGACTTAATGTTCTATCTTGAAAATATCGTTAAAAATAAAGAAAGGTCAAAAATAGGTGCAGTAAATTAAATAATGATTCAAAAATGAAAAGTTGCAAGTAGGGTTTTGAGATGGGGAAAATGTGTGTCTGTCGGTCAGTAAGCCCCCGTCCGCCCAGATAATTTTTTTGAGGGACTTGTCCGATTCGAATTTTTTTTTGCTTTCGAAAGCATGCAATTTAGCATTTTTCTCTTCGGGGACCTCTCATTTCCATGCTTTGCTTTTTGGTTTGAAGATTTTTTTCTGTAATTTTGAGCAGTTCAAAAAGTCTTAACGTCAGTGCATATGGGGAAATCCCTAAACATAAGATCCAAATTTCTTTGAACAAGCTTATTCGAAGGAGCTCTCGAAGTGAGATATTTTCCGATTTGAACAAATTTTGTTCAGTTTTGAACAGTTCAAAAAATATAATATTGCGATTACGGGGAAATTTGAATCTTATATAGATCCTGGTCTGTAACATGGATTTGCTTGGACCAAACTTTATTGGAACGATCTTATGACGTAGAACACGCACAGATACGAAGCACACATACAAATAATTCAATAATTATTTAAAAATGAGCAAATTGACCTATTTTATGCATTAATATTAACTTTTTTCTGACTTATTCTTTGTTTTCAGTCATATTTCAATGATATACAGTGTTCCCTCCCACTTCGCACTTCATGTTTCGCGGCTTTAGTGCTTCGCGGGGTTTTCCAAAATATTCATCAAAAAATAAAAATAAGAAATTACAACTATGTCGGCAGCCACATTGCGGAAAGGAGCGTTGTTTCATGTTGTTGCAAGAGAGTGAAGGATCCCTGCCTGGTCAAACCAAAGCGATGAGTTAACTCAGAGTATACATACCACGGTCTTTCAAAAGCTCTCCCCAACACAAGACTCTTCGCCTCTCTCAGAAAGCAATATTGATTAATGTTTATTACTGTACTATAAGGTTTTGTAATTAATCTTAATAATTAGCACTGACATGTTTAAGTAAATACTGTTGTAATTTTTGTCTTAAATGTGTAAAGTATAAATACTGTTTACACATTTAAAACATTCGTGTACTCGCATACACGAAAATTCCTAGGGGCAAATTCTACTTCGCGGTTTTTCGACTTTCGCGGTAGGTTCTGATCCCCATCAACCGCGAAAAACGAGGGATCACTGTATTAATGATATGAAGGGAAAAAAGTATTGAATTAAATTCCTCTGAAATAGCGAGGGAGGGGCCCAGCTGGCTAAGATTTTACAACTTTCGGTTGTTAGTCTTGATTCGCGCTTATTAGCATCCATTAGACAAAGCAAGACAAAAAAAAAAAAAAAAAACTATGTAGCTTACCCCCAAGGCCGCAGCCAGAATTTTTTTTCGGGCAGGGGGGGGGGCTGACTTTGAAACACTAGCGTTGAGGAAAGTTTCAGGGAGGAATATATGCTACAGTGCGAAAATTTTCGGGATTTCGGGGGGGGGGGGGGCTGGGCCCGTCGCCCCCCTCTCTGGAACCATTTTGAAAGCAAATTGCTTCGGGTGACAAAGACATATTTTCGCATTTGAAAGCGTCCCCCACTTTTTTTTCCAGCACTACACCACTGTTGTATACCATGCATAAGAAGTATATTTTTCGTAAAAACTGCAAGAATATTTGGATAATTTTATTTCTCTTTTTCGTTTCCTCAGGTTTTGAGCTTCGGCGCTCGGGATAAAACCTCACCCCCCCCCCTGACCAGAAGAAAATTACGAAATAAAAATGAGTACGTGCGTGCATCGTGCAAGCACATATTTCTTACATATAGATGGCAGAATCGCCAACTGAGGGTAAAAACAGTTAAAGGGTACAAAATTGGCTTCCAGTCTTTTTGGCGCGAGGGAAACACAAGGGTGCCCATTCCGAGCCAAGGGGCTCGCATATCACTCACGAAACATTGACCCGAAATCAGCGATAAAGACGAACATCATGGCAGATAGTGTACCTACAAAATTATTAACAATTAATTTTTAAAAATCTGGTTTTTAAAATGATTTGTAGAAAATATATTCGTGTACCAGACCTTAAACAGTAAAAGAAAAAAAAAATCCAACGAGTGTCAAAGTATGTCAGGAGCAATTTGGATGCATGAAATTCTTTCATCTTACATATGGATAATTTATGCCATTAAAGTTTGTAATTATAATGTGCAAGCTCTAAAATCAACTTCGTTAATGACATTCCTTCGGTTTTATCTAATGTCCTAAATGTCTTGATGTCGTCCTAACCGAGGTGGACTGTAATTTTGTCACCAAAAGACTCAATTTAATACTTTTATATTATTAACCACTTTAACCTAACTTTGACGTTTCTGCTGTATTAATTAAAAAAAAGGTAACAGAATATTCTATCATCATTTCGTTGTTAATATTATTTTCAATATAAATTTCAAATTTTTGCAGAATAATATGTTGTTTCTTTCACTTTTCCTCTTCAAAGTGCCTTAGAAACCATGGCCTTTAGAAATCATCCTACCTTTTATCATAAGAGGGTCCGAACTAAATACATTGTTATTTTTATGCTTAATATTCTAAATAACGTTGTGCATATTCAAACAAGAAGTTATTAAGAACTAATAATGAACAAACCTTCAGAAAGAAGTGTGAAACCCCAACATATTAAAGGTTTTTAATTAAAAACCGATATTGAATTATCTAAAATGATGGGCAAGATTTTGAAGGTAAAAAAAAAAATCTTTGAAAAGCAGTAAAAAATTATTAAAATTCGTTTAAGTTCCTAAATTAAATAATGGAAAATTTCAAGTATCACAACTAGAATTTAATTTATGTTATTGAACTGCCTTAACTTCATTTTTAAGATTTAGTTCAGTACCAGAGAAACCTATTTCTCTGGTACAGAACTTTTTTTTTTTTTTTTTGCAAGGGTTTTTTTTTTTAAATTTTTGCGACGAAGTTAAAAACTAAACATTTTCAGTACTATAATAAGACTAGACGTTTCCTAGCGAACCTTGGAATAAAGATGTCCAATGGGAGCTTTAAAGGTTCGGAATCCTCATGTAGCTAGTGGCTTTATCGTCGGTGCTCTGTATGTTCATTAAATCTAAACTCGCAAAAACTCGAAAAATGGACTTCAGATACTATGGCTTTTAGGTACAGAATTTATGTTTACAAAATGCTTTTCTGAACTGAATATAAATATGGACCATACTTTATTACTTTAAATCTAAACTATTAGCGCAATATTTCATATTTATAAATTCATTAAATTCAAATAAACTTTTTTATTCAATTTATGTATGGCATCTTCTTTTACTTTCCAACTAACCACCTCTATCACAACCGATACAGCCCATTTTAAAAGTATGAAAAAAGACTTAATGTTCTATCTTGAAAATATCGTTAAAAATAAAGAAAGGTCAAAAATAGGTGCAGTAAATTAAATAATGATTCAAAAATGAAAAGTTGCAAGTAGGGTTTTGAGATGGGGAAAATGTGTGTCTGTCGGTCAGTAAGCCCCCGTCCGCCCAGATAATTTTTTTGAGGGATTTGTCCGATTGGAATTTTTTTTTGCTTTCGAAAGCATGCAATTTAGCATTTTTCTCTTCGGGGACCTCTCATTTCCATGCTTTACTTTTTGGTTTGAAGAATTTTTTCTGTAATTTTGAGCAGTTCAAAAAGTCTTAACGTCAGTGCATATGGGGAAATCCCTAAACATAAGATCCAAATTTCTTTGAACAAGCTTATTCGAAGGAGCTCTCGAAGTGAGGTATTTTCCGATTTGAACAAATTTTGTTCAGATTTGAACAGTTCAAAAAATATAATATTGCGCCTACGGGGAAATTTGAATCTTATATAAATCCTGGTCTGTAACATGGATTTGCTTGGAACAAACTTTATTGGAACGATCTTATGACGTAGAACATGCACAGATACGAAGTTTATCCAGAATTAAACGAGGCTATTTTCCCATGAAATTTTTTAATCTGGATTTTTAAGGATATTTCTGAAAAAATGAATGAATAAATGAACGAGCGAAAGAAAAAATGAATGAATGAATACATGAAGGAGTGCGTGAATAAATGAATTAATGTGTATTGACCATTCGTAAAGGTATACTTGAAGTCATTAAACTAAAGGTGAAAAAGAGACAGATAGCTACATTATAAATTTGATGTTTTTGTGTATGGTAAAGTAGTCTCGTATAATGATAGATGAAACTTCTTGTTATTGCACAAACATTACTTGCCATTTTACAAAAATTTTACTTAATTCATACAATATGTTTCAACTTTGATTCGACCTTTTTCAGACATTATAAATCGCCTGCGTGTAATTCACAGTAGGCAATCATTAGTCATTCTTTTCTTCTCTTCCTTTTCAGACGAATATTGTTTTTCTTTGACAACCACGACTGAGAAAATAATCAGATACTTCTGTTCCACAGGACGACTTAATTACTACTCGAATATTAGGATTTTGATGTGGGTTTCTGCTTTTTAGTAAGGTTGCGGGTTCATTTCTGAAACACAAAAACAACTGACTTTTTTTTTTACTTATCATATGTTTTTACCACTTTTGTTACATTATGTCTATAATTGTAACCTTAACTTACCGGCAGGTATCATAATAGAAGTCATAACTATTAACGGTAAATGATTTTTTTTGTGGAATTGTCATAAATATATAGGGGCTTGTTTTCCACACTTTTTCACTTTTATAGATTAATTTGAAAGACATGAAATAAATTATTTTCTTCTTTTATTCTGGGTTCGTTGTTTTGTGTTTGGGCAATTTACTCATTGATAATAGAAAACTTTTGTACGAGTAAGTAATGTACACATAACATATATATATATATATATATATATATATATATACATGTATTACACAGCAGAAATCCATAACAATTTCTTAATAAAGGAGAATATCATAGAAAGGATCAATCTATGGAAAATTATCCAGTCTATGCTGCTTAATGTTTTAATTTGTTTTATTTTGTAGTTACGTATTTAGTTTTTATTTCTTTATTACTTGTAAAAAACCCTAAAAAAGCAACTTTTCACGTAATGAATTAATTTCAAAGCATGATGATTTTTGGATGTGAAAACGATATGAAAATACGTGTGATTTTTGAGACGATTTCGAGTTTCCAAATTTCTAAAACCACATATGAGTCGTTTATTTTGAAAGTAGTGCAACTCCACTTTTTGTTATTTTGAAATGTTTAAAGGTTTTTATTGCAATAAATTAAAAAATATTGGTAAGTATTGATAAATATATTTTTTGTACTTTGTAATGTTAGATAATGCATGTTTATAATCTAAAGGGTTTACAATGCTGGATAAAAAAAACTTAAAGGTTGGGAGATGATTTGTTACAACTAAATGCACTTTCCCAGGCCCTGACTACCGCACAGGCACCCGGGGCCCGTGCCCGGGCAGGAACTCTCTAAGGGGCCGGAAATTTTTCGTAATATTATTTAAATTCCTTTGTAAAAAATTACAACATGAAATAGTCAGTTTAATTAATAATAACCACTGGCAATTCTTCATAATAAGAGGTTATTCTTAATAACGGCCAATTTCAAGTTGACTGTAGTACACGCACACATGCATACATGTAAGTCGATCATTCCAAGGGGGCAGAAAAATTGACAGTGCCCTGGGCAGGAAAACTTGTTAGTCGGGCCCTAGACTTGCCTCACTTTAAAAAATTAATGAATTTTCGTAATCGTTAATTAACGTGGATGATATTTCAGCTGTATCAGGCTGTTTTTAATGTTAAAAGATTTAATAATCTTTTAATATTAAAGAAAATAATACAAAGAAAGCAGTTTTTACGTATCATAGTATAAAATATAACATAACAAAAATCAATGCATTTTTCTTAAGAACTTCAATGGAATTATACATTTTAATTAAGCATTTACTTTATGTGTATAATTATATTGAATTTCACTCAGTATTTAACATTGCAAAATATTCATGATGAACAGAAGGACGGGAACCAATTCAGTTTCTCCATCAAAATTATTCTTTTTTTTTTTTTTTTTTAAGTCCACTCTCTGCAAAGTTTGGGTTAACAACTTTGTTTCGAGTTTTATTTCATATACCAAAAATGCATCATGTTTTCGACAATGTCGTCTTCCTTTATAGTAATACTGGGAGATATACAAGGGATTGTTTTCATTTACGAGCCCAAAAGCGCGATCATTTGGTAAAAATAATCTACGATGAACTTACACCACTTTCATAATAAACATATTTGCAATACTGGTAAGTGCTGAAACTTCTATCTCAAAAATATTAGGGCTCTCATTTGTTTTTGGTTATGAACTGTTTTCAGATAAAAAGATCACAATAAAGTTTTTTTATCTATGACTACTATTATCTTCATTATTTCGAAAATGGGCTTGCCCCACAAATATATTCAAAATAAACTGCTTATACATTACTTATAAAATTTTTGCTACATATTTATATCTATAAGAAAGTTATCCTTACAAGGCAACCTAAATCATCAAGTAATATATAAACCATCAAGTATTTTTCTAGATATTCGACAAAATGTCCAAAATCTAAAGTGGTTGTTTTTGTGTGGAAATATAGTGCATACATTCGACGTCCGGAAAAGATTAACAAGAGCTTAAAGAAAAGGAATGCTGCGAATCATGTGCCCAGATTACCACGAATTTACTTCTTAAGTTCACCAAACACAAATAAAGTGATACCCAATTCAAGAATTTCTTCACCATTCCGCAGACATTATACTAGCAACAATTTGGTCAGCTTCGAAAACATTAATAACTAGCTGACATGACCGGCATTGCGCGGGTTAATATTGCATCATTCGCAGGCTAAGTGACGCATGTTCAAAATTCTGTTGTAAATATGCAACGAAAAATTTTCTTAAAAGATCCAAGTAGAAGATGGGCAACAGTCCTTAAAAATCCTAATTAAATAGTAAAAATCATTAAAAAGCACGATTGCGTTAAAACGAACAGCCTAGAAAATTTCCTTTTAGACCAAAAACAACAGTCCATAAAAATCCACATTAAAATGCCAACAACAGTTCATAAAAATTGCCATTAGAGTAATTGAAACAGTAACTAAAATGCACACATGCATATTAAACATGCATATTATATCATTTTGGCACATAATTGTGCCAAAATGATATCAAGAGTCCGTGAAAATCGCAATCACAATATCTACCACAATACATCTAAAAATTCCCATCAGCTGTATTCTGTTTAAAAATGTCCATCAGATGAAGAACAACTGCCCCTGAATATTTCTGCTACAATAATGAAAAAATTCCTTAAAGCCCCCCATTTCAATAAGAACAACTATTCCTAAACATTCCCAATAGAATAAGGATATTAGTCCCAAAAAATCTCCATTAGAATAAAGACTTCAGTGACTAAAAATACCCTTTAGAATACTGACCTTCAAGAGCTACTATTCCTAAAATTACCAACAGTCCATCTTAAATTCCCCATCAAAATAAGGACACCAGTTCCCAAAATTCCCGCTTCCAAAATCGTCAAAATATTTCCTGAAAATTCCATTAAATATCACTTTCATAAAATTCGCATAAAAACGAAAGAAAGGAAAGCATTATTTCCAAGGCAAAATGCACATTTAATTAGAGAATGTTCAATACTGAACCTATTCTGACGTGTGAAATTTAAATTAATAGAAATAAATAACTAAATTCTGTCCAAATGGCGCCAAATAGGCAGTACAAAAATTAAATAAATGTTAGAAATAAATTACTTGAGCAAAATATGGAATCAATCAAAACCGCTATGTAAAAAAGTTAAAATGAAGCAGATCACCAAATTGCACTGTAGTAATGGAAGCATTTCGCAAACACGCCATGATCCTATAGTGTAAATCGCGTATTGAATTAAATGAGAACAGTATTACTGATAAGGGGTATTGGCGCGGTTTGGAAAAGTTACGAAGAGCAAAATAATATATTGAGAACAATTAACTGGATGGGATCGAAAAAAGTTATCGATCCCATTCTGTTAATGTTACACTTAGTTGTAACATCCAGTAAGTTACACTTGGCGAAATTTAAAATTTCATCAAAAATAAGCCACATCGAAAACCTTCCTACCTAGTTTTTATCGAAGGAATAAATATTAAATAGCCAAGAAAGAAAGAAAAATCAACCTCAAGATAAAGTAATTGAAAATCGCCTGCAGTAAATAATCCACAAAACATGCATCAAAATGAAAAGAATTTTTAGAATTTATTTCGTTGATAAAATGGATACTCTACCATAAGAAATAATATGTTTCATGAAATTGTTGAACTGGTGCCATAATATTAAATCGACAAAAAAGGAAGAAGAATCAACCTCAAGGTAATTAAAAATGGTCTGAAGTTAATAATCCACAAAATATGTATAAAAATGAAATGAATTTTTAGAAATTGTTTCGCTCAGAAAACGGCCTGAATAAAGATAAAATAGCCTTTTTTCAATCTTACTTTAACAGAAATCATCTTGTTGGCGACAAAAGTACTATTTATATTGGCGAAAACACGGAAATTGAGAAGATAAATTCAGAGGTAATTAGCCTCGTTTTAAAATTCGAAAACTACTTTAAATAAATATTGCCCATGTTCTATTTGTCCTACGAACTGCAAAAGAAAAAAAATCATCTTGTGCAGTTTTTTACGGGCATTCATATGCTGCAAAAATCGAAAATGTGGGACGTTTCTTCGATGAGCTAAACCCAAAACCAACAGTTTTGCTAATTGGAATTAATAAAAAGAACAAATTCGAATTTTAGGAAAAACGCTTCGAGGTGCACGAGGACCTGACCCAAGGTACCTGTAACCAAAATTTCGTACTTCTGGACCGTTCCATCTCGCCAGGAGACGATCGACAGACACACGCACACAAATACACACACACACAAACTTTCGGTTTTATTTATATAGACTAGCTGCGACGCCCAGCGTTGCACGGTCTATCTTAAATTATTTTTTGCAAATACAGCGATGCCTCATCAACAGCTAGAAACGTTGATTATTAATATATTTAACAATGGCAACTGCAATGAGTTGTTTGTTCACACGGCAGCTGTAACAATTGTTGAAACGATGCATCAATGGAAATAAAATAAAACCGTCATCACCTGAGTAAAATAAAATTAAAGTTAATTACCGTGAAAAAATAATTTCAAACTACAGAGAAAAACGCCTATAACTTCTTTTCTAGTTAAGTTAGAGGCTTCCAATTTTAGCACGAAGGACAAAACTCTTTTTAGGATAGTTCTTTACGGGCTTTTCAGTGGTATCAAGCTCGAAAGGACGCGATAATTTTTTCCGATAGAAAAGGACTATTTTATGCAATTTTCGGTGCTCCGCTCCTATTGGTCTTAGCGTGATGATATATAGCCTATAGCTTTCCTCGATACATGGGCTATCATCATTGAAAGAATTTTTCAAATCGGACCAGTAGTTCCTGAGATTAGCGCTTTCAAGCAAACAAAATCTTCAGCTTTATAATATTAGTATAGACTAGCTGTACCCGGCCACGCGTTGCTGTGGCTCAGTCTGGTTCGATGGAAAAGCAAGAAAAAGCACATATTTCTAATATGTTTCATTTGACAATGCTTGTTGTTTCATTGTCTAAAAATATAGATTGTTTGGTTTATCCATTCTATAACACATGAGAAGATCTAAACTGCTCAATTTAATTGATTGGTCTTGAGCTTTATGTTTTTTCACAATGCTTGCGGGCATTTTTTTTTTGTTCCATTGTCTGTGAAGGTTATGATATTGTCTGGCTCGGCACATTGAAAACTCCAACATAAGCCTTATCCACACAGAAGAATCACAAACATAAAAATTCTAAATTAAAAAACTGCCGTTCAAAATAAACAATCTGTGTTTTAAAGTTCTCTTAATCGTTAAGTTTTAAAATATTTAAAAAATACTTCAATACATACAGAAAAGACAGTTAAAATTTCTGTTCAATACATACAGAAATTTTAACATCAGAATGAAAATAGCTAAAGGAAACTGTTAACATTCAAAATAAGCAATCTTTGTTTTAAAGTTCCATTTAATCTTCGAGTGCAAAAATACTAACAAATACTTCAATACAAACAGAAAAAAATAATTTAAATCAAAATGAAAATAGCTAAATTAAACTGTTGCCATTCAAAATAAGTAATCTTTGTTTTAAAGTTCCCCTTAATCTTCGAGTGCAAAAATACTTCAAAACAAACAGAAAAAAATATCAAATCAAAATTAAAATAGCTGTACCCTGCCAATAGTTGCAGTGGCTCATTCTCCTTAATAAAACATTAAAAAAGGAAATAATTAAATCAAAGTTTATATAAATTAAAAGTGATGCATAAAAACACATGTTCTGATAAAATTTCAAAGCAATCGGTGAAGTACTTACGGAGATTTGAGGTTAGGAACCAATGCTGAACTTTATCGTAACTGTAAACTGGTACAAGTTCAACCTTGTACAAACAAGCGAACACTAACATTTTTATTTATATAGCTTATACTACCCGGAGTTGAGGAAACTGCTAATTATTATTTTTGGATCAAGGTAAGCCTTAAGAAATCGAACTAAAAAGCTTACAACTGGCGTTCTTATTGACTTAGAAACTTCGGAAAAATTCCATCTTGTGCAGAAAAAACAGCGCTTTCGATAAATATATTACATTAATATGTGCAAAGGTACTTTCACCCCATATTATGGAATTTATGTGGAAATTTGCGTAAAATTGTAATAAAAAAAGGAACTACCTGTCGGATTTTTTTCTAATGAGTATATAAACCTTCCTCTTGAATCACTCTGCCTATTGATGAAAACCGCATTAAAATCCGTGAAGTACTTTCGCAGATTTGAGGTTATGAACAAATGAACACTTACATTTTTTTTTATTTATATAGAAGAAGTAAGAAATGACCCATGTATTCAGAAGAAAAATTAATAGCTAAGAAAGACATTTCAAAGAAACTAATTCGCATTTTTTAGCAATTAATTTAACTAATTTGCCTTTGCACATCACTGCCGTACTTTGACTTGACGGGCAGCCATTTGCACATAACACTAATATCAGAATACTACCAACATATGAGAATTATTTTTGCGCCGGAACACCTATAGGGGAGAAACGGGCTGTCCGTAGTCTCCCCCTGTCCGGACTCTCCCCGGTCTCCCCTAGAGTAGGATGTGGAAAACATTGGCATGCTTACTTCTTAGTTTAAATTTTACAAGATGAGATTGAGCGATATGTGCACGAAATTTTGGAAAAGAACTGTGCAAGAGCGAAATTGACTGAGAAAAAAAAATATTTATGTGCATCATTTCATAAATAAAGGAAAAAAAAAGTTTATGAAACATTGCAGTTAATTAAAAAAAGAAGAAAAACCACAATATGTGAAATTTCTGAAAGAAATTTATGCTGAGAACTATCATATTTATGAACTGAAGAATATTAGAACGACAGAAGAATTTGCTAAAAACTTCAATTAATTTTGCAGCTTAACTGCTGTGATCCTGTTTAACCCCATGCTTAATAACTTAACTAAAAAGTGAAAATATAAATTGTAATTCACTAAGATTTATTTATTAATTCAGCCAATGCTTTTATTTTTATTTTTCCTTCATGACGTTTGACCTATTTGAATGTTTTTTAAATGTAATTTTCGAAATGATTATTTGATATTATTCATGTTAAAATTATGAGTGAATTTTAATAAACACAGAATAATACGCATTTTATTGTACTTTTTTTGTACACAACTTCAAACAATTCAAAAAAAAAAAAAATATATATATATATATATATATATATATATATATATATACAAGTAAACAGGTCTTGATTTCTAACAGAAGTACAGGAGCTGAATTCACGTAACTCCATCCCCATGCAAATTGAGTTGTGTTCCCAAGGGAATACGGCATATATTGCAAAGGAAAATCCTAATTTGAATCTTGAAAGTTATCTGTGTATTAACAAAACACTATATAACAAGAAGTTCCGTCTGGAACTATACGAGCCACACCGAATTCAAATTTATAATCTAGCTATCTCTCTCTCTCTCTGTCTTTCTCGTTTAGCTTTAGTTCTTAATTGCTTCAAGTATACCTTTTTCAGCGGTTAATACATATTCATTCAATCATTATTTATTAAGTCATTCTGTATTTATTCACTCATTTATTCATTCATTCTTTTGCTTATTCATTTAATCATTCATTAATTAAAAAATATTCTTGAAAATCAAGATCAAAAAATTTCATAAGAAAATAGGCTCGTTAGTTCTGGATGAACTTTCTATTTGTACATGTTCTACGTCATAAGAGCTTTCCGATAAAGTTTGTTCCAAGCAAATCGGTCCGTTAGATCAGAAATTATATAGGATTGAAATTTCCCCGAAGGCGGTATGTTAATTTTTTTTGAACTGTTCAAAAATGAACAAAAATTGTTCAAATCAATATTTCAAGCCAAGAAGTTCTTCCAGTGAGCTTGTTCATGGGAACTTATATCTTGTACCCAGAGTTTACATAATTTGCTTCATTTTCACCCATAGGCGCTAATGTTAAATTTTTTTGAACTGTTCAAAATTGAACAAAAATTGTTTGAATTAAAAAGTAAAATATGGAAATGAGATGTCCTCGCCGAGATCTTTTGAATGCAAAAAGAATTTTTCCAATCGGACAATTCGTTCAAAAGTTAATAGTGGGGACAGACCGACAGACAGACAGACATACCGACAGACAGACAGACCGACCGACACTCTTTTTCCCCCATCTCAAAACCCTACTTTCAAATTTTTTATTTTTCAATCTTTATTTAATTACTTAACTTATTTTTGACTTTTCTTGATTTCTAACGATATTTTCACGATACATTAAGCCTTCTTTCATGCTTTATTATTTTATTTTTTTTACTTTTACGGGAAAGTAGGCTAAAAAGAGGTGGTTTGGGAACAACAAATAAAGAAAGAAGATAAATTACAAACTGATGTACAGTGTCGCTCTGCCAAGAAGACGCCTGACCTTGAGAACGTTCACTTCTTCGTGGGGAAAATTCATCCATTGGGGCAGAGCCATTAGCTGCCTTGACGTTATTGCTGAGGCAAACCTACTTTTTCACCCCTATTTTAACAAATGGAATTGTAATCCTCGTTCCATCTGAAGTCTCCTTGTAAGAGCTGAACAGTATACAAATAGTCGATGGTGAAAACATGCTTCCTCTACGTTATGGTATAAGGGAAAACATTCGTATCAAATTTTCCTTATGTAAAGTTCCTGAATTAGAACTTAACAACTGAGGAAACTTAAAAAATAATAGTTAATGGTGTTAAAAACTGTTGTAATGTTTGCTGTTGCAATGAAAATCATGAATAATTCTATTGTTGAAAGTAAGTTAAATAAGAGTTCAAATTGTTATTTCAATGTTGTATCAATCCAGATTTGATCTGAAAAATTATTCCGAAAATTTCATTTTTCATTTCTTGGAAATTTTGTTACTCTTCCCCCTCCCCAAACGCACCCCTCTATTTTTCTCTCTTTTTTCCCCTCCTTCTTTCTTTAACGTTGAAAAAAACTCGTTGATGAGGTGAAAATGATGATTCGTCTGTTTATAATAATTTTTCATTCTGACATTTTCAATATCTCTTCTACGAAACTAGCTGAAAATTCATAAGCATCACATTATTTCGAACCATTTTTTGTTTAAAAATTTCAGACTTTATTGGAAAAATGGAACATATGATGCGTACTTAAATCAAAACATGAGATACAAAATGTTTGATAAAGCAAAACAAATACTTCTACTTTGCGCGATATATTTTCAATTATTTGAAATAAGTTAGTTTAATTATCATTTTTAAGTGTACTAATGTCAAGTAATTACTATGCAATTAGTATAGTTAAACTGCAATGTTTATACGGTCATCGAAATTTCTTCTGGTAAATATTCCACGACAATTCAATGTAGATTCAGTTACGTGTAGTTTCTAAACACACTGGTCAGCCATAAAGTATGCATTTCACAAAACCTCGGTTCAGCATTTTCTGAAACTTTCAACTGATTCTTTCATCCAAATAATCGCGACTTTTTATGCTTAGCTGAATAATTTATGCGGAGACTGAATTTTAATTCTTTCTGTGGGAATAACTAAGATGGTATAATGAATTTAACGGAATTGTGATCAAGCAAATAGCACATATTAAGACTATTCTTTCAAGTTGAATCTCAGATTGGGACACAAAGCTATAAATATTGATGTTAGCATTGAAAATAAATCTCTGATTGATTCAAATCAATCAATTTTCAGGTGCTTAAAGTCACCTGTTTCAAATAAGAAATGGCAGACATTTTCGATATTCAATTAGAAACATCACTGTAAGTAAGCAATTCATAAATCTTAATTTATAAGTGTGAATGACTTTTATCTGTACGACTCAATTACCCCTGCTCCACAGATGGATTTCCCTTTAAGAAACCAATGATGAAAAAATGGACTAATAAGAGGATTCATCTATTTCACACAGCTGGAAGTAAGCCAGCAGGTTATGAAAGTAATATTAACCCTTTATCTAACATCTGTCAGTCAAGGTCAGTGGTGGGTTGATTAGGGATGTGAAAAAACAGATGAGGGTGCTCCATGACGTCAGGGGTTGGACAGTTGAAAACGTTGAAATCTTTGAGGTTCCGAGGAAAGTGCAGATTTTGGGAGAAAATGACGGTTCTACGGTTTGCGGCCCTTTTGCTGTTGGGAACCTATGGTTCGTTCTGTTTGAATGATGACGATGTGGATGAAGATGACACCTTTCGGTTGACAGGGTCGGTAAGTGTTAGCGTGATATTTGAGAAATGGTCGGATATCATGACATACGGAGTACACTATGTTTGGTAGTTACGTTAAAAAAGAATTAATGCTCATAATTATTAATCTTCATCGATTCTTCCGTTTTGGCTACCCTTGGGGTCATTTTTGACCCAAACCATTCCTTCAATTACTTTAGTATGATATTGCATGTATTTTTTGAATTTTCAAACTATTTAATTATAAAAAGAAAAAAAAATGTCATAATCAAAGTTCAGTTTATGTATTAAAAATATGTTCATTTTAAAGGAAAACATAAAGTAACTGGAGATTTATTTGATATTATTATTGACATGCAATGAATGATTTTTGCAAGTGGGTTTCGTATTTGATGAAAATGTGAAAAAAAAAAAAAATCTCGCAATTTCTTTTTGGAAAATCTTAAATTTTAGTAATTGAAACTAACAGTAGTGGGATTTCTATGAGCTGTAATCAACTAAGAAAGGTTTCATTTGGTGCGTTTGTAAAGTTGTTACGTGTTTTAATTAATTGCAGCAAATTCTGACTGAACTAAATCCCGACGAAACAGATGAGGGCAATCTAATTGTACAAGGAGACATTGTCCTTCCTCCCGGAAGCAAGCGAGAAGATTTTAAAGGAATTATCAACGTCGTCACTCTCTGGACTAATGGAAAAATTTCTTACAGTTACCACAGTTGTGAGTAATGTATTTATTAATATACCAGCAATATTATTTCATAGTTATTTCGATAACCATTGTAGAAAGGTACTAATAGCTTTTTCCTCGACACGAGTAAATGAACAATATGCTGCGAGTTCGGGTTCAACTAGGTTGATATCATAAGGCAGTAATTTATCACCGTTTTATACAGTGGATTCACTGGTTATGCTTATATTCCCACCAATGAATATTCCAGTTAAATCTATTTACTAAACACAAATCAAAAATCGTTTCTCGCCCACCTCTATTATTTCTTTTTTATATAGCGAATTCATAAAGTAGCTTTATCTCTGGACGTTTAAAAAAAACCCACTTGATGGTCTCCGATCAACCATGGGTATGTATTAAATTCAAGACTGTTCTTGTTGTTACTAATCCCCCTGGCATAGGAAAGCCTACTACCATGTCCAGAAGATCAATAATCCACTGACTAGGGGTAATATGCAGCTTCATTTTAGAGCGAGGAACCGCGAGGGCTAAAGACTGACTTGACCTCAAATCTTGTGGCACCCCCAGAGGTATCATTTCATTTGGCGGACTTTGGAGCCACTACCTATTTAACGTGCACCAGCTCCCTTTAGCGTACATGGCCCACAGGAACCAGCCTCGAGAGGTTGTCCCCCTCCCAAACACTGACCTAAGTCGATGTTGCTTCACTTTCGGCGTTCTGTGGGAGCCGAGCTTTTACCGACTGGTCTGCTGCGGGACAAATTCAAGACTACTAATACCTTTTAATGCAAAAAAATCAACCCATAAATTCTTTCAGAACGACTAAGAACTCGTTCATTAGTTGCTTGTTCCTTCTCTACAAGTATATGTCTTTAAAACGATTCTGTTAAAATCAGGTCAAACTTTTAAAATTGTATATATATATATATATATATATACTTATTGTTTTCTCTCATAATTGATGCAAAGATATTAATGCTGAGGCATTTTTCCACGTACATCTTTATATTCTTCTGAAGTTGAAACTTGAAGAATAATTGAGATTATTCTTTTCTCTTTTAAGAAAATAAAAATATTTGTAAATATCATAAATATTATAAAATAATCTTCAGTCATCACTGTCAAAGCATGTAAATAGAGTTACTTTTTTGGTTTTATTCAACCTTATAGTGATAATTTTACTTATGAAAATCTTCTCTGAGCAACAGAAAATATTTCGGTTAGTTGAGTAAATGCTTTGTGTATCTTTAAATGACGCTGAATTTAAGAAAGGTAGATGCAAAAGTGATTTTGGGGAAAATCACTTTTTTTTTACATTAAAAAAAAAGTGTGATTAGAAATTACAAAAAATGTTAGTTCTCCTAATAGTGCATTCTGTTGCATTTTCCATACACTTAAACTTCACTTACACCTGAATAGTACCCTGAAACTCACAGAGCTTTTTTTACGAACCATTTATATCCTTTTTGGAAGCAGTTTTGTACTCTGAAACTTATTTAAGAGCAATTCTGAATGTTTTTGAAAAAAGAATGTGTAAAGGACTGATTTTAATTTTTTGAATACCTATTTTTACTTCCAGAAAAAATTTAAAAACTGATTTTAAAAAACTGATTTCATTTTTTTTAACAACTAAAAATATTAACAAAGAATTAGGTACTGGTAAGGGAAAAAGTTCACTTACTTCCGAAATAATTATTTAAAATTTTTCTTTACAGCTGATTCAGATTCTCTTATCTAATAAAAATTTATGCTTAAAATATAAGTTTTAATCATATTTAAAATAATCATATGTATTTTACGTTCAAACTAACAACTTAACGAAAAAGAAAAATAGCACTTAAAGTAAAGTTAGTAACAAGTTCGCATTGAGCAATTTCTGATAATAGTTAGAAGTAACTTATAAATTTAAATTTTAATTTAAAAAAAACCATTTCACGATACATATTTTCCTCACCTGGACATTTCTTAAATAAGCAATTTTTCATAACAAAACATTTCATCCGCAGTCGGTGTCTAACACATATATATGACACATGATATACCTGAAGCTATAAGAGCAAAATTGTAGCATGCTTTTCAGATTTATCACTCTCTTTCTTTTGAGCATTCAGAGTTTTAAACTTTTGTTCATGTTTATGTTTTTAATGCATATTTCCAGCTGTTGACGAAGATTTAAAAACCATGATTCGTGGAGCCATGGATGAATGGGAGAAACATTCCTGCTTAAAATTCACTGAGAAAGTTTTCGATTTTAACTACTTGAGATTTAGAAGCGACAAAGAAGGGTAAGATAAATTTGCATAAAATGGTTCACTTAATTTTTAAAAATTTAAAAATATTCTCCAACTGACTTTTGGGTTTCCGTCATTGCTTTCGTACATCATCAGTCCTACTTGTTTATGAAGTTCGATTTATCTTATCTCTAACACCGATATAAACCTCGAAATTTCTGCAATAGGGTTTTAAACCTGTTCGATCCATTTTGAAGCAGAAATTGAAATTTGTGCTTGCAAAAATTCTGCAGTGGTAGCATAGTGGTTAGGATGTCGGATTTCTAACCGCCGGATAGGGTCGTTTGATACCCGGCCCGCTGAAGACCCACCATGTACACTTGGGGATACGTGCATGTAAAATCCGTGGATCCTGAAGTTCCGAGGCTACCGGAGGGTGTGAAATTTTCCTTCGCTTCACTCTTAGGTCAAAAATGGAAGGTGGCGTATTTGTGGTGGCGCCATCTGGTGTCATCCAAATACATAATATGTGTTTGAGCCAATTCGTGCTTCCACGCTAGCGGTGCTCATTAAAAACGCAAGGCGCTATCTTACTGCCTTAATTTCTGGTCGCTCTGCGAGAGGAGATTAGATATCCAAATTTCATTTTCAACGACAATAACAACAACAAAAATTATCACTCTTCTATTTTATAGCAAATTATGAACATAGGGATTAGGAAAAATACATCGCAATTTTGAATTTGTTACATCCATGATGCTTGGGATTTCTATCATGTCTTTCAATTGAATCCATTGGGGCCAGAGGTTGTCAACCATTGTGATGTTTTAATAGGCATTTTTTTTTTCAAGTACTAAAACTCAATATTTTTTTTATCACCAAGGAATATTTTATGTTTGATCCATTATTATAAAATCAAAGGAAAAAAAAACCATACTGACAGCAATCCTTCATTGAAAACCCTTTCACTTGTCAGAAAAAAAAAAAAATCCTAGTTAATAAAAATATTATTATTGAGTTATTTATTCATTTCATTGTATTTTGACTTTGATGAATTATATGTATTTGTGAAATATTTAACAATATACGGCAAGGAAAAAATTTAAAAACATCATATTTTTAGTCAAAAAGCTATTTATAAAAAATGGAATATAAAATATGAGGCCAAGAATTCGATTGTCCCATTGAATTTAAAATTTCTTGACTGAGTCATTTCATTCCCTTTCTTTCAGATGCTGGTCTATGATTGGACGCATTAATTCACCATTTGCGCCGCAAGATGTTTCCATTGGTCAAGGATGTAACAGAGTAAGTAATTTGAACCTTTTCCAGCATTCCAATAATTCTACAAATAAGTATCATAATCGATTGCTCCATTTATTTTTAGAACTTTTAAACTTTATTAAGTTGTTTGGAACGCATTGAATCTAAATTAAAAAAAAGAAAGAAAGGAAAAAGAAGAACAACTCATCGACGTTTTTCAGCACATTCGACATTTTGCAGATGGACAAATTCATTTTTGAAAATCGGTTTTCTTACATTGTTTTAAATCATTTTTGAATTTAACAAATTATGCCTTTATATATGCTGATTATAATTAAAGTTACCCTACTTAGTAATAAAGGATCGTTCTAATAGAAGTATGTTAGAAAAACTTGGCAAGTATTTTGTGTGGTCCATGGGGAAAAGAGGAATATGCAATAAGAAAATTCAAATTTTTACCACGAGACGAAGACTTTCTGCTTCTTTTTTTATCAGTAATTCTCACTGCCAAGTTGCTGCGCTTGGATAGAGAAACCCATCACGCTACTGTTGAACATGCTATAACATGCTTTGAACAGATTCAACGAAAAAAAAAGTACTTTGTTTATGATTTCGACTGTTTTTCCTTCGTGAGCCCTTTCTAACCTGGCGGTTAAAATTCGAACTGATATTTTCCTATTGCAGATTCCACCCCCCCCCCCCCAATTGGTCCATATAACGTATATACCAAGTTTTTATGACATGCTTCTGTTAGAACGCAGGTATATGCAGTGTATCTTTAAATGTAACCTATCTGTATATAATCAATATATATATATATACTTTTTCTAATAAATTTTATATTTTGTATTTGCATCTCACTGATGCAGTCTGTTGAACAATAATTTTTAAAAATAATATTTTAATTTTGTTTGCAGACAAACATCATCGTCCATGAGATCGGTCACGCCATCGGCTTTTACCATGAGCAGTCTCGAAATGACCGCGATGAGTATATTAAAATATTGTGGCACAATATGCCAGTGGCGCGTTACTCGCAGTTTGACAAAGGAATGGAAAGCCCTAGAGGAGTTGAATACGATTACACATCTGTCATGCACTACGGACCCATGGTAAGTTTCTGAAACAGGAGAAAATACCTGTATCTGAATGCTTCTCAAATTGAGCTAATTTATATATTTTTTCAAGTATTTTCGTCAATGTAAAGTATTCAACCAAATGCAGAAAACTGCGATGCATTAAAATAATTTTCGTAGATCGTTGAACAATTACAATTGCATGTAGTTTTTTTTTTTTTGCATTTTCCTCCCCTTCAACATTTAATTTCATGTCTACAGGGTGGCGTAGTGATAAGACACAGGTCTCGTACGCCCAAGGTCGCAGGTTCGAACCTGGCGCAAGTCGGTGGAATTTCAAGATGCAGAAATCCGTCTGCGTCCATGTCGCTTGATTGTGCAGCATGTTAAAGATCCCTTGAGTATCCGTTTAGCTCGGCTAAATTAAGTACCTAGTGCAATTCGCATCAAATGAGAGCTCAGGTGCCGCCTTCTAGGAGAAACTGAGCGTCCAAATTCTCAGTGGTAATGGCATCCACCGACAGTGGTGCTACTTAAAAAAATAGATGCCGATTACCGGGGTACGCACTAGGTCTGCAAAGGTTAATAACCATACGCAGCCCCATTAGAAAGAAGAAAATATTTAATGTCATTAGGGAAAACCATAGACATCAACACAAGTCCGGCAACTATTTCAGGACATCTTCAAAAGAAAACTTGCACAAACCGTACAATGCAAAGATTACATATCCAACGTGTGCTAAAACGTTTGATGGGTTAAAGGTTTAAAAGAAAAAATTTCGAAAAATTTGTTTTGTGACGGAATTTTTGCTAATACGGAAACTTTCTTGGCATCAATATTTATTTAAAATATTCTATTCTAATACATTTAAAAACATTTTCAAGTAACACTAAAATCTAAAAGTTTTATTTTAAAACTAAATTTTCTTTCACTTAAGAGCCTTAAAAGACACTGAAAAACTTTTTTGTGGCTCTAAAATATAGGAAAATTTCAGGAATTAAAAACAAATGCTATTTTGCTAAACAAGATTAAAATGGAATAAAAACAATCTAGTTAAAAAGTTATGGTTTGAAAATATAATAACCGAAACTATGTATTGATAAATTTCTTCTTACAGGCATCATTTAACAAGACCGCAACAAATAAATAAATGCATGAATATTCGTTTTTGTGTAAAATAGTAAACATTCTTTTTACGTATTCTGTAACGAAAAATACTTTTCTTTTAAATTTGTCTTAGTATAAAATTACTGCACTTGCAATATTTAGAGAAACTATTTATGATGAAATTTCAAAAATGTGTTGTATTTATTTATTTATTTTTCAGGCTTTTACATCTAAATACTTTCAAAAAAATACAATTGCTGCCAGAAATCCCCATCATCAAACTTTGATTGGATCAGGGTTGAAAATAAGCTTCCGCGATGCTAAACTAATTAATAAGATGTACTCTTGTAGTGGTAAGTAAAAAATAATAAAAAGTGCTCTGGTATTATTTAAATTTAAACGATTTTCGAATTTAATATTTATAAGTTTAATACCTCTTTTGTGACATAACACAAATCATATAACGAAGCTAAAAGCGTACCTTACAACACTCGTAAGAGAAACAACAATTTGTATTGTGTCATCTTTTGTTAAGTCCGATTATGATTCAAGAATGTGGACACTTTTTATATTTCATGGTGTTTCACTTCCACTATCAAAATCGGGTACTTTAAAATCTGGAAAATGTACTCATTTTTGAGTATTTCCCAACTTGATATAGCTCCAAGTAAAGAAGTCTCAGTTTAGAAAGACTTGTATTTAATGCTAAGTTCTCATTACTTGTATTTAATGCCACTTGCACTTGTTTTTGAAATAATTTTATTAAAAAAAATGAGCATTTTCAGGGTATCATTTTTAAGCATATATTTATATTTTAAAAGGAAATAATGATAATGATAACGTATATTTGTTTCTAATACTGAAATTAAAAGAAATAATCAATTGCTTCATTTAGCCAAAAGGATTATTTTTGGGACTTTTGAAACCAACCACTTCGTTATGCAATTTTGTAGGTTGCACAACAACTTATTCTCATGAATATTAATTCTGATTTACTTTTCAGTGCACTGTCCGAACAATAACGAAAGCATGTGCTTAAATGGAGGTTTCCTCTCGCCTTATCGGGGTGAACAGCAGCCTTGTAATTGCGTGTGCCCTCCAGGAGCTTCCGGAGAATTTTGTGAAAATATTTCTGATCCATTCGAATATTACGGTAATATATTTTATCCTACATATGGCTCTCCATATTTGCAAAGCCTACCTTTTTCGAAAAATCTTTGCATTTATTCTTGTTTTCCCCCTACTTTCCATAGAAGTGGAACAATAAATAAGTAATTAAATGAAAATGAATAGAAAAGTGTTTAAAAATATGTACAAAACATACATTTAAGCAGGCCCTGACTATCTCACGGGCACCCGGGGCCCGTGCCCTGGGCAGGAACTCTCTCAGGGGGCGGAAATTTTTCTTAACATCATTTAAATTCCTTTGTAAAACATTGCAACATGAAATAATCAGTTTAATTAATAATAACCACTGGCAATTCTTCATAATAAGAGGTTATTCTTAATAATAACCAATTTCAAGTTGACTGTAGTACACGCATACATGCATACATGTAAGTCAACCATTCCATGGGGGCAGAAAAAATTGACAGTGCCCTGGGCAGGAAATCTTGTTAGTCGGGCCCTGCATTTAAGAAGGTCTTAATTAGGGATGTAACGAATATTCGGCCACTATTCGGTATTCGGCCTATTCGGCCCTTTGGCCGAGTATTCGGCCTGGCAGAATAGTCAATTCATCACCCAGCCGAATATTCGGCCTGGCCGAATACTGGGTAAGGGCAAATTCGGCCTGGCCGAATATTGATGGACTATTCGGCCGAATAGTTCTGCTGCAGTAAAAAAGAAAAAAAATTAAGAAATTAGTAGATTTTAAACATTTGAAATTGTATTATAATTATTGCAAAAGAATACATTAGTCCACTATAGTTTTAAGAAATAAAAATAATTTAGAATAAACTACTTTTTTTAAAATCTTGTTTTAGGCTTGACTGAGTAAAAACACATTTAAAGTTGTAGTATTGTATTTTATATTAAGCATTTGCTTCCAAAAGCTGCCAATAGTTAATTATATTAGAAAATATGATAAATTCATTTTGTTATTATTAACAAAGTGGAAGCCAGACTTTGTTTGGGTAGACTGATTTATTGTGAATATTGGGTTAGAGAGAAATGTGAAAAGCCCAGAATATATCATGAATATTTAGATAGCATAAGTTAATGGGGTTTTTGAAAATAAAAACATATTCCAGTTAAGTGCATTAAGTTTTAATTGTTTTTTTAAAAATAGGTAGGTAAAAAACCCCATAAAATAAAAATATTAACTTTTATAACTTTTAAAATGTCTTCGTAAAACAGTTTTGAGCAAGGTAAAAGTTCACAAAGCTCTAGTATTTATTTCATTTGAATTAAATAATTAGTAAAATAATGCTAATGCTTACTACCGTAAAACCTGTCATTTCTATTTTGCTTGTGGATGAAATTCTTAGTTTTATTACATTTAAAACAATAGTGAAAATAGATTAATTTTAAATGTAGTTCTAAATTCTTAACAAACAGAATTAAATTATACATCATAGATTGTGTGTAATTGACTTTGTGAATAACTTTAAATTTGACAAATACTCTCGATTACAACGATTTTCTAGAAATTTTAATATTCGGCCGCTGGATATTCGGCTTCGGCCTATTCGGCCTTGAAGAAAGGACCGAATATTCGGCTTCGGCCTGGACGAAATGGCCGAATATTCGGTATTCGGCTATTCGGCCAGATCACTATTCGTTACATCCCTAGTCTTAATGTCTGGTAAAAGTATCCAAACCAAATTAAAAAAATACTAAAAATCCTGAAATATAAGGTGGCTACCGTTATTTAATTTATTTGTTTAGTTCAGGTTGCTTTCTTCAGTGATTAAAACGATTTTGTCTTACTTTTAGAGCTTCCACCATGTGGTGGTAATGTGACAGAAGACGGTGAAATTTCAACTCCTGGATATCCTCAAAGAAAACCTCCAAAGGATTCGTGCAGTTGGTGGATACAAGTAAGTCTTGAATTTCATCTGATCTGTTCGGTATCTAGTTGTATGGCATAGTTCGTTACTATTGGCAGTTATTTGGGAAAGAAGTTCAGTGTCCGCTTAATTGTTAGTGTTTCGCAATCATTGCAAAAGAGCAATCGTACTAACTAGGTTTATCGTGCAGATTTGTTTCGTAATTTGTTCTTCAAAAACAGATGCATGGGTGCAATTAGCAGTAACAAAAATTATTATTTTTTAAAAGGTACTTTATAAAGATTTCCTTTCCCCCTTCTTCTTCTTCTTTTTTTAAATATTTAATCTCAAAAGAACAAAGTAGTAAATTAAGATTTGTGCTGATTTTCAACTGTTTTCGAGGGAAAAATTGAGCATATGAAAAAAACTTCTAACATAGAAATAAGTTTAAATCAAAAAATTAGTTTGAATCTCCAATTAATTTTAGAATAAAAATCAAATATGTACGGGTTTTTTTTCCAGGCGTTAATGTAGTTAATGAAGAGCAAAAGACTGATTGATTTTCAAAACAGTTGATACATCACTCGCATCTTGAAACTTAACTTCTTTAGTAGAACAGATTTTAAATAAATCTGCCTCAACAGCAGAGGTGTTTTTACTTAGAGCCCTAAGAGGGTCAAATCACTTATTGATTGTCTTTGGAAGCATAACAGAATCGACTATACAGTATACTATAGTTTTTGATTTGGCATAATTAATAAAAATTGGGAATTATTTCTGAGCTAGTGTTTTAAAATACGACTTTTCTGATAATCTCTAATTAAAATTGCTGACGTTGAACGAGTTTGGTTATAAGACCAAATTGCTAACATAAAAACGGGAATGAAACAAATCATTCAAGGAGTACATTCGTTTTTAGCCAGCATTTAAAGGTACTCTGAAATATCAATTTTTTAGATTTAAGAAGTGGATGATGATTCACAATTTATTTTTCAGGCTCCCGAAGGCAAAAGAGCTAAGGTAGAATTCATGGATTTCAGTTTTGCACCGCGTGTCCAATCTAACACAAGCAGGTGGCATGAGAAATGTTTCGATGAACGTGTGGAAATCAGAACCAGGAATCGATTTGATGGAGATATGTAAGCTCGAATTTCTCTTTTAAATCATCAGTCACTAATCACTTCTGATTAGTGACTGAAGTTTTTGACTAAACAATATTTTTGTGTTAAAACCATAGAAATTTTCGTGGAATAAAATTAAATTTAAAAAAAGATAAAGTTTAATGTCGTAAAAGCTAATTCAGATGACTCGAAATTCAAATTCGTTACATTGTTTAAAAAAAACCTGAATTTTCAGTGTTTTTTGACTGATTTTTGCGGAAGATTTCCGTAGTTCTTCAATACATGGTTTTTCTTTAAAAAAACGGAAATATCATGTCCTGAAAATACGAGAACGGAACTTTTCCGTTTTACGGTTGCTGTATTTTCACAACCTGATTTGGATTAGAGGAGAAAAAAGAAGTGGAACAAATCTCGGGAAAATATTATCAGAAACGGAATATTTCCGGCAACTCTGCTGCCGTACTTTTTCCGTTATTTTCAGGAGATTTTTTTACAGTATAATTGAGGCATCTAAAAGCCTGCCAGAGAAATAATCAAACAATTTGTGATTATTTTTTCTTTCTGCTCTTTAAAATTCATATTTTTTACTTCAGAATTTAAAAAAAGCAAATATGTTTGTTCGACGCTGGTGGGTCAGAGTTTCATTTAAAAAAATTCAATAAGAGTTTCAAATATTTTTATAGTACTTAAATAAGAATAAACCGTATGTTATTTTTGCTGCTCATTTTCAAAATTAAGAATATCAATGTATGAAATTAATGTTGATTTTTTGTGTCGTTATTGTCATTTAATGCATTTTGTCTTTTTCTGCATTTAAATCATGATATTAGGTATGAACACAAATTTTATTACAGTTAATAATTTTAATTTTTTTAGTCTTTTTAAATTTTGTGTAATTTCAGATTACAAATTATGCAATAAGTTTATGATTGTAACTTGAATTTGAGTAAAATTTCAACTACTCTTATCCGATTAGTCTATTTTATTTGTTTTTTTATTTTTAAGTATTTAAATGTTTTTGTTTCATAGAGTTTACAATAAAAATCGCTTTTTTATTATTTGTTCTGAGCTCGCTTACGCTTCTGCACCAAATTATCCAAGAAGATTTCCAGCAAATGCAAACAACAGTGTTTGTTAGTTTCCTTTGCTGAAACATTTTTGTTGTTCTAATTTAAATATATGTTATAATTAAAAATTATATAGGCAACTCGAATGATTTCACAATTTAGGTAACATATTCGACGCAATTTTCAAATATTTTTAAAGTCACGTTTAATAGTTTCAATGAATTAGGTTATTTCTGTCGAGAAAAATTGCGAAAAATATCCGACTCTAGCTACCAATTTAGACTATTCCTTGAATATAAAGTATAAGCTTATCATTACAGCTTAAACTCTCTTTAAAAAAATGCGTAACTTTTCAACCAAAAATTTTCACGTTGAAATGTATATTTTCTGATTATAATTGTATAATATTGCAAGATATATTTTTTCAAGGCGATTGGGGCTACAATTTTGCGCAAAAAATGAATAACTTTATTAATTAATTATTTTATTTATCAAAATAATATTATATGAAATAGCGCCTGGGAATGGAGATCATTTTGCTTCAGCAATAAATTTCAAATTTTCAAAATTAATTTTATCAAAATCCCCAATGAAAAGAATAAAAACAAAATAAATAAATTGAAAAGAAAGAACTGTGGGAAACAATGGATGCCCGCTGAAACGTTACACCAAGGTCAACGAAAGCACAAATATAAACGAACAATTTATGGTTGAAAATGCGTTTGTTTTTAATTAGAGAATGCTCACTGTAATTTCTTTTTCCCCGGGTTCTCTCAGGTTTTGTGGCGAAGACATTCCTCCAGGCACAGTGGCGACATCTGCCGAAAGGGAATTCATCATCATTATCGACACAAAAGAGAAAGCTCAAACTGGAAGGGGGATGAGGGCCAAAGTGACCATGGTGGATGAAGCTCAGTCGGAATACAGAGAAACACTTCGCCCCTATTCTCTTCCTTGATCATTTATAAATCAATTGTGTTTGTGTTTTGTATGATTGTCTTGCTCATTTCATTTTCCACCTCAGTTAATAAATGAATATCATCCATATAAAAAAAGTTTGCTGTTCTGTGTATTTATTCTGTGTGTTTCTGAGATAAAAAGAGAATAAGATCTTGGATTACTGATCGCGCTGTTTTTAAATTATTCTTATTTTCTGACTTTGACATAATAAAAAATATATTGAATAAATTAATGACATAAAGTAATTAATATTATTTAGCGATGAAAGGTAAATTGTAACGATGTTTATTGTTTCAATAAGGTGCAGAGAAAATAGCAAAATCAGCGTTACCAAAATCTGGTATGATTGTAGTTCATGTTCATAAACATTTTTGTTTTTTTTTTTTTTGGTTTAGAATATCATGTTCAGGCTGAACAATAGGCTTAAATTTTTTAAAGTATGCAAGGTTTATTTATGTGTGTATTGTATTTCTTCTTTTCTAAATTTATTTTTAAAAATTACATAGTGTTTACACGTTAAAAATAGATCCGTGAAAGGAGAATCCTTTTTTGAGTCTCGCTCATTTAATGTGTTCAGTTTGAGCATGTAGTTCAAGTTTAGATATCTTTTTGTAATTTTTAAGCGTTTTCTTCATTATTATATGCTTTTTTTTTCTAAATTACTTTATTATTTTGGAGGATTATATTCGCAGGGTATCCCCTAGTGTAAGTTGTCATTAGAAATTGCGGGAAGAAAAGCTCACAAAAAATCGCCAAGTGGTCAATAATTTTTTTTCAAAAAATCATTATTTATATTTTCATGCACAGCTTTAATTACATTCACGAGTTAAAAAAATTTTTTAATTGAAATACTGGAAAACACATAATATAACTTAAATTACAAAGAAGCCAAACCATCATTAGTAACTGTTAATCTTAGTTAAGCATCACTTATTGCAGCTTTAAGTACTAATTAACGATAAGTAATCGTACTTTCTATACACGTATCGACTGAATTGAAATTTTTATACACATTTCTTACGGCACGCAAAATATTTCAGTAGGTTAATATGTATACAAAACAAAAGCAAACAGCAGCCATTTTGTGACGATAATCGAGCCCAGAAAACTCCTTAAGTGCATAAATATAGACAATTCGTATCTGACGACGTATTAAGATACGAAACAGAAAGCATTCCATAATTTGAAAGACAGCAATAGTTCTTTAAATTGAAAATATGAAGCATGGCGGAAAAACTTTTCTTTTCTCCGTTAATATGTTTCTTGATTAAAGTTAATTAAATTTATTATTACCAGAGATAGGATTATCTATTTTTTATATAATTTTACAGATGTCTCATCTTTGTGAAAACACTAAAGCTGTTTTTAAAATATTTAAAAATAAATATTACTTATTTTTCAATCATGTAATATAAGAAAAAAGAAAAAGAAAGTCTGAACTTGAAATGTGGTGATACAGAAAATAAGAGATTTTAATGAAGTGTCTACTTTTAGTTAATGGTCTTTTCACCTTTGTAAAATTGCAAGAAGATTTGGTGCCTTTCAGAACCTTTTTAAAGATCAGTCTTTAGTAAGCTTACCATTGCATTTTAATGTGAATGAATTCGGCTTACACATTTTGCATTCAACTGATGGAGTGCATGATACTTACAAATCAAATTTAGTATTAATGGATCAATTTTCTGAAAACATGTAATAGGTTTTTATTTCTTGACAGAACCGGACATACCGTTGAATTTTCTCAACGGAGAATACAGAATACGAAACTGCAATACAAAAATATTTGGAAATCATTGAGTCAATTGACGTGAAACTACGATCTCTTTTTAAATAAAAAAATCCAAAAAGAGAACAATGGATAAAAGTTTAGGAATAATTCTACAAATTGTAACAAGTGAGCTGGATCCGGCTTTTGTCGAAATAATAAATCAGACTATAAGTCGAACGTGTATATCAATTACCATGCATGCAACGTATTACTGAGTACCACGTATGCAACGTTTATAGCCAGTACCACGCATGCAGCGTATATACCAGGAATCAATGAAATATAGCTATTAGAACAAGCTTGGCATAGGTCTAAAAGAATAAATTTATACAACCACCCTGTCAACATACCAATCTGATTACAATTTGATTAAAATGTAAAATTTAATCAACGCATGGCCGAATGGAGTCTTACACATCGCTTATAGAAATGAATAGTGTCATATCTGCAAAATGGACATTTTTTAGGAGAGGAGTTTGAACTTTTTACAATTTGTTTTATTTAATTACCTTATTTGTTTCAATGATTATTATAATCGATTTTGTTCAGAAAAAAGTTATTATTCTAGTTTTCTCTCACATGATGGATGTTAATGATGTCAAAAAAATTAGAAATAACTATAAAAAGTAGTTATTACAGTATTGCACCAAAAACATACAGTTGCCCTTTAGCCATAATTTTTGAAAATTTACTTACAGCAGTATTCCCAATATAAAAAAACGCAAAAATCTGAAAATTTTGATATAAAAGCCAAAAAACGATTTTTTTTTTTCAGATATGACGCTTTATTTCTATAAGCGACATGTGAATTTTAAAAAATGTGGCATTTATAAATTATAGAATGTTACAAAATTTACATTTAATGAAGAAAGAAAAACGTCTTATCGCTATATAGTATACAGAGAAATTAAATAACGCAAAACATAGCGTTATAATCGGATTAATTAAATAGCACAAATCGATCCGTTAAACAAGCTTCAAACACGCCAATTTATACGCTAAATAAATAATAGAAGGTATCGCCAAAAAAGAAAAAGGAATTGCTTTAATATCTGAGATGGAATACAGCCACCGGGGATGAAGACGTTGAATATTTAAGTTGGAGTTCGTCTTCGCCACTATACTAACAAAAGCTTTGCTTTTCTTTAAATTTGAAGCAGGTAAATATCATTCCTAACACCTATTGCACTATACTTAGGCTTGCCATATTTTTGGTTAGTGAAATTGGGACACATTAATATGGGATGGGCATACCGAGGTGCCTTGGGATATTTTGAAAAAATTAAAAGCAAAATGGTGAGATAAAAGCTTTTTTTTTGTCTCGCAAGTAACAGGAATTTGGAATCTGGAATCCTAAATTGTAAGTCTACATAAATTTTAAAAATAAAAAGGGAATTTTTGCTACTTAATTTACTTAAAAAGTTATTTTTCCTTTTTAATGAGAATTTTTTCTGGTCTACCATCTAGGAAGAAGTGCTAATAAAATAGTTCAAAATACTTCATAAAATTGTTTAATTGAACAATTAATTACTAAGTCGTATTTTTTAAATTACAACTTGTTGTCTAACTACAAAAACCATTTCAAAAAAAGCAATTAATAAGTTAACAATGTCATTTTTTGTTTTCAACCCACTCATATTTCTGACTTGAATGTAGTTTTGTCAAGATGTCTTTGTTAAGCTTGACTTTTTCATATAAGTCAGAGCAAAGAAACCGCTAAAGTTTATTTTACATACAAGCAATGCTCTTGCAGTGGACTCCCTCATGAATGCTCTGTCATCTTAAAAATTCTTAATGTCTTCATAAAAGATTCTTAAAAACATAAATTCATTACTTTGTACATCTTACAACCGTTTCCGAGACATTGATAAAACTGGGGGGACACCGTGACAAGAGCAAAATACCGGGACTGTCCCGGTCAAACCGGGACGTATGGCAAGCCTAACTATACTTTTAAATTAGGGAATGAAATATGTTATAGTATGGACTCAAATTGTTAAATTGTTCTTTCCAACATTCAGAAGCAAGATTTCAGTAAAGTTTGTTGTTTTAGCGAGGCATTTACTTTCAAGTACTTCAAATCAATATTTTTGACAGTAATCAAAATTTTTCTTTAATTATGTGAACACGAAATTAAAGAAATGAAAACCTAACTGCCATCCTTGATTGCACAAACTTTAATTTGCAACAAACAAAAAAATCTTTTATTTAGTTTTTTATTTATTAAATCAAGTAACGTTTTGTAAAAGGTGCAGGAATTTGAACAATAATTCTGAAGTTTTTGAATGTTTAAAAGTACAATATACCAACAATAAAAACTTCACGTACTGTTGCGAAATACAAAGAAGAAAATTAGTAACTCATCTCACGTCATTTGTTTGTTGCAACAATGTTACAGCTCTAGGCAGAGCGAACGCTTCCAAAACTTTTCGCTTTAAAGCCGATGAGATTCTGTATAGTTGAATTCTGCGCTACCAAAAAAATATGAGAAATTTCTATAATTTTTCGAATTTCTGGGACTTTTTTCTACGATAAGTTAGTCGATGTTTATCTTTAGCTATTCTCTATTAACATAGAACTTCGATTTGAAAATATTTTAGCATTTATTCCATTTATTCCATTTTCGTATAGACACACACACACTCCGGTCAATTCTGGACGACCACTTTTGGTTGCAACTGTTGAACAGAGACCTTCTTTCCTTTACATTATGAAATCTCTCCAATAAAATAGAAAAGATGTTGGGAGAGGTACACTAAACTATCTTCTTTGTAGTTCATTACATAACTATGGGTGTACTATTTATTTTGGGAAAAAGATCTTCATGAAGTGGTTGTGTAGCTTTTGCAATTTAACTTTGGCGTCGGCTATAGCCAAAGATTTAAAAATTGAAATGTGTTCGAAGATCCCGGATAAATGAAGGATATAATAGTAGAATTCCGAAGAAAGTACTCATTACGGTAGTCCTTATTTTTGAATTTGTAGCTGTTTTATGCAACTTCCCCCCCCCCCTCCCCCCATTGTTCCATTATGCAAATAGATGATTTGCAAAATTTCAACTCAATCAATGACCCTGGGAGCTATTTATTTAGAATCAAACCTAGTACTCATATAACATATGAGGCAGTGAGAAGCAAAGGGGTTTAAGTGACAAAATTGAAAATTTGGAGATAACTGGTGCAAATAATAAGGAAAGCCCCATTCTATATTGTGACAAGAAATGTTAATGATGGCTCTAACAGGTGCTCCGTCTCAACGTGATTTAGAAAAAAAATTAACATTAAAGGTCCCATAAGATCCAAACTTTGAACGCGTTTTTCTCAGAATCGGTTTTTGGCCACTTAGACCCCTTTGCTTCTCACTGCCTCATATGTGATAAAAATCAGCATTATTAAAGTACAAATCATCGTTGTGCCTCCAAAACACGCTATTTGCATTGAATTCACTCAAGCAGATGTTTTTTGTTCTTCCTGAACCATATTTACTAATGCCCGTAGCGGGTTTTGTAGGCGCAACGACTAAATGTGCAATATATATAACAAGTCTGTTTAAATATACGTAGTGTGTTCATTATTAACTTTATCGCACTTTTTCATTCACTTTTTCAAACACCACAATGTTACGAATAAAGCATTCTATCGACCTGTCTGTTATTTTTTTGTTTTTTGTTTTAACCAGAAGTTGCTGTAAATTGAAAGATATCCTTCCATTTCTAAACTTAAAATTCCACAAAATAACGGAATTCTCACAAACTCTAGCAGATAGATTCAAACAAGAACTACGTTTGTCATTTGGAAATTGGAACAAAAGAAAAGAAGATTAATGACCCCAACCCTTCAGCAACTGATGAAGAAAATAAGCTATTAGTCTCGGTTCTTGGCCTGCCTGAGTCTAACTGTCACTAAGCCATCTTTATCTTATGTCCTCTAATGGTACCATCTCTGATAAGAGCCTTGAATTGGATATTATGGGGGCTAATATGACGTCACGTTTTCAAGAGATTTAGGGACGTAAGGATATCAGCTTGCCTTTTTTTGATACAGATATCGATAGGAAATGAATATCAAACACTGTTTTCTTGCGGCCTTGTATTTGCTGGGAGGCCTCATTAGTAACTCGAGACAGCAACCTGTTGATAGCTTTGATGATGTAGCGCCGTTGTCTGACATGGTGAGTGGTAATTATCTCGGTAATTTACGTGTATTGTTTTAAGGTTTCTTTTATAATGCTTCTAATGACCTGAAATTGTAATAGTGAAGTAACTGGGCGCAGTGGTAGGTTCTAAAGGGTGGGGTAGGGGGCACGTGAAAGGAATTACAGAAATGTGTAATTACCACATTAATTAATTTTTATATATTGTTCTGTTTGTAAAAATTTATAAGTTGTTTTAAGATATAGAAAAAAACATAAAAACCCTTATAAGAACTCTATTATGAAAAGTTTTATGATGGAACACCTTGGTGCTCCCTCGATAAATTGTTCCTGTATCCGCCCCTAGTTGAGCGTAATAATTTTAACTGCATTTTCTAAAGTAATCTGCAAAAAGAAGTAGAAAATGTAATAAGTCTATTTTCTCTGCGGTTTAAAGAATATGGAAATATTTAAACAGAAGCGCAGTAGTAGAAAAAAAACTATAACCATTAAGTATTGAGTCAAATGCCATTCTTACAAAACATTTTTCTGTAAACAGACGATAATATCATTCACAAATACTTTTTTAGTTATTAAATGAGGCTTCTATTAAAATTTCACCCTATCTTAGAAGTTTGAAGAATTGCGTCTGTGGGGTTTAATTTGTGATTAAGTAAGTATTTCGGAGTTTTGAGTAGATTTCATTGTTAACTAGTTTTCTGCGATGTGTACAAGTTCGATTTATAGCGATATACTATGCTAGAATCTTACTAAAGCGAAAATTCTCAATAATCTTTCTAAGAAGTGCCACGTTATTTTATGGTATCACATATGAACTTGTTTGTCCACAATTGAGACTTAACCCCGCTGCGGTGCTTGAATATTGCAGATGCTCCAAACTGCATCCTTTTTTCCATTTGCAAATTTAAGAATTCTAATTTTTACATGGATTCTTTGAGCTTTTGATTGCATCAGAAAATTTTTTAATGCTTTTATTGAATAAATACATTGATGTAAAAACCCAATTTCACAAACACCAAATCGTTGATAGTTAGAGAAATACTTGGTTTACAGGAATGAAATTTGCCCCAATACAGTATTATTATTACAGAAATAATTTACTTCTAACATAACATTATGTAATTATAAATTAAGGTACAGATTTTAACAAAAACGGCCAAACTACGATGCATCATTACTCAGGAAAATTCCATCTATCCATCACTCCTATATATGACTCATAACCAATCGTCACACTGATAATGAGGGTGCCGCGAAATAATTGATCCAGTGATCCCATTCTTCTAAAAATGACACTTTTAAAGCATGGGAACTGCTGGGAGAGAAATTACTTTTCCTATATGATCTCATATATGCTCTAAGGGATGGTAATACGAAGACTTCGTTGGCCAGTCCATATGGCAAATATCCCCTTTTACGGGAAATTATCAATAATGTGACCTGTGCAACACTTTTCATATTTCTGAATCAAAAGGAATTTAGTGGAAGCAATTCGGAAAACATCGCATAGTGACCTCATTCATATATTAAGTACTATGTGGTAAAAGGTAAAACTATCCGCATTAACGATGTGCGGAGGTGTATAGCAGACGAATGCAAAGCTTTGCCTCAGACAAGGACTCTGCCACTAAAAATGATTGTTTTCTTCTACGTTGAGGGATAGTGCCACGTTTTCTCTACATGAAAATATCCGAGAATCACTCTGTGTGCGGAATCTCATCAGTGAAAGGATTACGTCACCATTCCTACTGTGCCCAAGAATGGAGAGTTAAACTCGACGACAAACGGACGCTCCTGTGCCACTGAAAGTCAGGCATAAAGAACCTTCTCTGTCAGGCGTCAGTATAATGTTTGCTTGGAAATTAGTTTTTCATACGCAACAATAATATCTGAAGAAAGTGCTGAGGCAGTGATTTACCTTGTTGACTACTTAATGCCAAATAGTGATCAAGTGATCCTCTGGCGGCAATGTTGCTTTTGGATGGCTTTACCCTGGTACACTGGTGAGAGTATTCCACTTGATTAGAACTGATTTCATTAGGTGGATGTTCTTTTGGTGCCAAAAAATGATATTTTCTTGCCACAGAACTTAATATGTAGTTGTTGCAATCTATAAACCAATCAGTTCTCAATCCTAGCTCATAATCCAGTTGTTGAAAAAACTTTTGATGGTAGGTATAAAAGCGGGTATTGCGGATGAGTTCAAAAATATAAATTTAAAAACTGTTCTGAAATAGTGACGGAAGTTTAAAAGGGTATCAACCACATAAAGAGATTAAAACAAATTGAAAGTCATTTCAATCATGAAAATAATTTAAAAAAAGAAAGAAAAGTCCGTGAAAAAAACAGAAATAAAAACAAAACAGTTTAAAAAGTATCAGTTAATTACAAAAGAAATACCATAGTGCAAAACTATCGGTGTTTCTACTGCACAATAGAGGACGTTGCGAACTGTTAGTGCGAGATTCTTCGAATCCTGGATTCAATATTCTCACTTAGGATAACGTAATTCAAGGTGTGGAAACGAATTCTTTGGTGAGATCTGACAGATTCACATTGATGTGACATCAAATAATGTTAGGTAACGTTTTATTCTTTGATACAAAGCTTAAATGCGGAAAGTAGCAGCCTTAGAAATGAAAATTGGCAACTAACTCATGCAAAATGCAAAAACGCGGTTGAATTGTATTACATTACAATTGAAATAAATTCCGTTGTTTCACTAAGAAACAACTCTTCCCCGTCAGTGGTCCAAACATTCGAGCACTCAATTACCCGGATTAAGACTAAATCTCTCTCTCTCTCTCTCTCCCGGCTAACAGGATCTCTATCGCTGTCTTCCCTCTAACCGGATATTTATATCTCTCCTCCCGCTAACAGAAACTCTATCTCTCTCCTCTCGCTAAAAAGATCTCTATCTCTTCTCTCAAAAACAGACGAAATATTTTGAAACGATATTGCGACACATTTTTGACGTATAAATTCGATTTTAATGACAGACACGTTGGCCACATCTAGTATATATGTATGAAAGAAAATAAATAGTTAATTAGAAGAAAAGAAAAGTGCTATGTTAAATGAAATGTTATGCATTTTAGACTATTTGATCTTTTAATTTCTTAGGATATTCTGACCGAGGAGAATCCTTTAGAAACAGAAGATGGCCAGCCGCTTATAGAAGGAGACATTTTACCTCCCCCACTACCGGAAGAACGTGAGAACGAGGTGGAAGACGAGTTAGAAGTACGGAAAGGTCTTCTCAATGTGATATCATTATGGCCAAGTGGAAGAGTAACCTATAACTTTCATTCTTGTAAGCATCTTCTATGAAAAGGAGAAACTGAAAATCGCATTAAATGACCACTTCTTGCATGCTAAGTGCCATCTTAGTTATCGCACAGGTTTTTGGATGAAAACTTTTGGGTTTTATACTGCCAAACAGTTATTTTTAGCTCTTTGTGCACAGTCACAGATAGATATCTGTACCTGAGTATTTTAAGTCCATTTTTCGAGTTTTTGCGTGTTTACACTTAATGGACATACTGAGCCCATCGGACATCTTTTTCTAAGGTTCGCACGGAAAGGTCTAATCTTATATTACTAAAAATGTTTATGTTTTAACATCATCGTAAAACTTTGAAAAATTGACTCTAGTCTGGAGATACTATGGCTCTCAGGTACATATATGATTTTGCGCGTACCCAATTCAGTGTTTTAACCTCACATCACCTTGCAGAATTGTTTCCATGCACTGTAAAAAATACTAGTTCAACCTTTCATCAAAAAAAAAAAAAAAAAGAGAAAAAAAAGATGACCATTTTTCTGCAACCAACATTTGGTGCTAAAGTTGAACCATTATATTGGTTACTAGTTCCACATTCATGGTAAAACTAGATAAAACTACACCTTTATAATGGTTCAACTTAGTACCAAATGTTGGTCACAGCTAAATTTCCCCGTTTTGTTCGGTGAAAAGTTGAACTAGAAATTTTTGCAGTGTAACTAACGATTAAAAGTTTTTAAAATCAAAATAGTAAGAACATTTTATAGTCCACACAATATTTTAATACATTAAAAAGTTAAATACTATAAATAGTCATTTTATATTACAAAAATTAAAAGATTTGTATTGAACCATATGATTACATTCATAATACATAGAACAGTGCTGTTTCATGTGTTCTAGTCATAGATTGAAGTTGAAACGAATCAAGCCTATCATTTAGGCAATGAGGCTAAATTGCAGGGATGAAAGGACTTTGGCCGCTTCTTCCACGGCATGAGACAACACTTAATAATCCTAATTAGCTAAAATGTAGGAATATGAAGATAAACTTTTATAGCATATGTCTAGAAAATATTTATCGAACATATAGAAAGGGTACACATTTTATTAATATTAATGTCTGTGTTTACGTTTTAAAAATTCATTTGATTCATTAATGTAATTTATGTTCAATCAGATTGTTCGATTAATGAAAATTATAGTTTTGAACATTGATTAACTTATGTTAAGAATCAGTAATTCCAAATCTCATAACTTTTCTTTAATTTGAAAATAGACAAAAATAAAAGTGAAGGAAATTTTATACGAATACAAATCTTTGCAAATTAAGGAGACAAAACAAAAATCATGTAAATCTCGTAATGATGTAATGAAAATTTCAGTTTGTATCAATTCAGTTATATTCAGGTCATTAATTAGGTTAGGAGTTCAAACGTGCGCCCAAAGTTTTCCAAGGAATTGCTTTTCCAAAATAGCATAGATTTTGCAAATAAAAATTGTAAAACAACACTCGAAGCTATTCTTTTCATCAGGTGTTCCCTAAGTATGACTGTGAGTGAAATGGCCATAGTGTTCTTAATTTTTATTCTTTGATTACATTTTAAAAGAATTTTCAACTGTCTTCGTTAATTCGTAAGCACTCAACTTTCACGGTAAGACTATTAAATTATGTGAAAAATGTTTCCTGTAAAATACAGCTCTAGTCATTTTGTTTCAATAAATTATTATTTTAAATTTTCATCACTATATTTTTCCTATTTTAAAAGCCTTTTAAAGATTGCATAATCAGAGAAAATGGAAGATAATTATGCCCGTTGTATGAATATTGTTTGTATTGTTATCTTCTCATTTTTCAAATTAATTTTCATGTATCATTATCATAAAGCTAGTAATTATATATTTTGCAGAGTTCACTAGTTTAACTAAACTTTCTTTTAAAGCTGTTAATCAACAAACAAGGAAGAACATTCGAACAGCTATGGATGAATGGGAGAATAAAACTTGCCTCAAATTTCATGAAACTTCTTTCGATTTGAATTATTTAAGATTTAGAACAGATAAAAGTGGGTGAGTGTGAGCTCTTTCTATAGCAAAGTCTTCAATATTGAGTTTTTGGTGAATTTAGAATTTATTTTTTTTTAATTTTGTTGCTTACTACTACACATATTTTTTTTACACTTCATAAGGTGTTGGTCGATGGTAGGAAGACAGAATAATCCATTTTCTGGTCAAGATGTTTCAATAGGACCCGGATGCGAAAGGGTAAGATTTAAAATATCAAATTCAAACTAAAAAACAAAAAAGAAAAGAAAAACTCTAAATTTTTCTCATTGAGTTTTTATACTAAACAAAATTTTTAACTGGTTGCTTGGACCCTTTCTACGGTGCCCAGCACTAGACTAAACCTACGCTCAAAATAAGTACAGATTTAATTTTATAAGGGTGTTTTATATGTAATAAATGCCAGAAAAACTTTAATAAAAGAACATAATTCCGAAAATTGGAAAATTTTCCAATGTTCTCACTTTTCTTCACAATATTTCTATATTAGGAACGCTAGAAGACCAATACCTTCAAGCAAATCGCATGCATTTTGACATAACACTTCTGCTGGATAGCTGCTGTGACATTAAAACGATTTATACAATTTATATTTTCCCCCGATAGGCTGTATAAAATGCTCAACACTTAAATGGGATAAATTGAACAGTTTTCAGAGATTCTGGCGATAAAGATACGTTTAAGTAATGAATAATAAGTTTATAAAAATTGTAAGCGGAAGATGAAAAAAAATTCTTTATAAATTTTAAACTGTTCGTTAAAACTTTTTAACTTTTTAAAACTTTTATAAATTTGCAACAATATTATTATTTGCATAAATGTTATTTTTAATTGAGGAATCAATTTTTGTATTTTTAACACTTTTAAATGTTTAAATTTTAATTTCACCTTTTCAAGAGAACGTTATAACAATAATCAAGAATGTTGGCGGTGATCTTAATTATTACATCAGCCAGTGGGGCTCAGTCCATAGGCGGTCATTCAAAATGGCACAAAAGTTAGTAAAAGTATAATGGTTTTTAATTTATTCATGACTTTCGAAATCTTTTATAATAAAGAAAAATACTCCGGTAAATGATTTCTTTGGTTTTTCTCTTTGGCCTTTGGAAATTGGCAAGCAAAAGCCACAATATTTGGTATTTAGTGCAATTACTGCACACTCTGATTCATATAAAAACCAATCCTAATATTAACCTACTTGCGGTTTCCTACACATACGCATTGCAGATCTTAGCTATTACAAAATTTTGCATCTTTTTAGCCTTTTTGGGATGGCAATACTTTACAGTTCGTTTAAGGCAATATTGTCTCTGTGACAGGGAATAAAACATTGTCTCCCATGAAACAATGTAAAAAAGAGACTATAAATTAATTTTTTATGAGGTAATTATTAGCATAAATAATTAACTTGACGCATTGAAATTTGAATACGCTTGAAACATTAACGAAATTATAATGATCATACATTATTTTTGCAAGTCATTCATGGATTCAGCATTTACATCTAAAAGCAATCATGGGAAACAGGTCATCCTTTTTCCAGGGGGGGGGGAGCAAGGGATATGTATTACTTACTTGGGTATTAAAAACACAACGAAGTGCACGCCTACTCATAATAATTCATTATATCTTCGAAACTACAGGGGGAAGTACACTTGCCTCCTCTTGAACCCCCAAACCGCCAGGCCTGATGTGAAGCTTCAAAAATATTAGCATGAACGGATAACTACTATACTCATAACTCAGGTACGTCATGCTCAATCTTTATTTAGACATAGGTTTCGGAAAGCTTAAAATAAGTGTGTTTCAACTGGTTAGCTTTCGGTGCTTAAACTGAATATTGTACGTCAAAAAAAAAAAAAAAAATATGCACTGATGAAACACTGAAAGAAGAGCTTTTACGCCTCTAAAACATGCGCTTGAAATTTCCATTGCACATCTGATGGTTTACTACGTTGGCTTTCTTTGAAACGCTTTTTTCAAGAATTAAGTAAAAGATTCTATCATATTCTTTGAATATATTGTACAGTGGCAAAAAAACTGTAAAAGCTCTTGAATAATCCTTCATAGTAATTAATACATCCTCTCTCTCTCTCAGATACCAGTCATCGTTCATGAGATAGGTCATGCAGTAGGCATGTACCACGAACAATCTCGACTAGATAGAGATAGTTACATTACCATTTTGTGGAACAACATACCAAGTGGGATGCAGTCTCAGTTTTCTACAGGTCTAGAATTTTCACGAGGTGTGGAGTACGACTATACATCTGTAATGCACTACAGTTCTATGGTAAGTATTTGTACAAAGTACTCTTCTTTGCAGTTTAAGAAAAAAACTTGAGAAATGGTCACAGTATATGGTAGTTGACAGACAAAGCGGTACAGTTACAATTAAGGAGGATCATTAGTAGTTAAACATTATTCACGTTTTCAAATGAAGTAGCCTATTATAATAATTCTTCCCCCGAAATTATCAGTAGGCGTTAATCCTAAGGTTACTGTGATAGGGCTGACGAGTCATTCGACATTTTTATTCTAAGGTCGCGCATGGAACCAGTAGTCTGTATATACCAAAGAAGCACCAAAGAAGAAAACATACCTTTGTTTTAGATGTGTTGCTTAATTGATGTTAGACTATTTTAGTCAATAAGAACAGAATATTTCATTAATTCAAGAATTAGGGAAACTAAAAATATTTTTTTAAGGGCTTAAAATTTTTTCATACATTCGGATTACGCATGTGCTCTAAATTTTGCTTTCATTAATGACAAATTAATATTTTTTCGATATTTTTTAGACCCTTTAAAGTTAGCCTCTTTCCGAACGTAATAGCTCAAATTCTTTAGAACCATGCACAGAAAAAATAATTCTTAAATATTATTTAAATCCGTCAACATTTTTCGGCATAGGGGTGTCTCACAGTGTTTCCAATGTTAACGATATTTTGAGCATAAATAAATAAAGGTAGATCACAGTTCAAGAAAAAAAATACTAAAAACTTCATTGTTTTTTCCTCTTTTTTTTCTTTTCTCTCTTTATCTAATACAACACTGTTAAAAATTTCCGTAAGGAAATAGTAAAATAACCATTTATTTAATTGTTATTTTACCATATTTAATTACAACAGCTGAATAACCATTAAAAAGATGGTACTCAAACCGCTGTTTGTGAAAAAAATCGTTTATTCTCTGTTTATCCTAAAGAACGTTTAACTAACCGTAATTTTCAAGCGCTCAATACGAATCGGGCGTCCATCTTGGTTGCGAAACCTTACCGGTCGTACGTTGTTGTTAAAATATGAATGAAGATTTATCAGTTCAAATCTGTATGTGTATATAAAAAGAGAAGAAAAAAAAAGTTGCTTAAGTAGTGGTTACTAAATAGAAACAGATACACACGTAAATCAAAAATTGGAGATATCGGATTCCCGAACTGTTTGCGAATGAGCGAACCCATAATTTGAGCAGCTGAAGATTGTTTATATTTTAATTTTTGCAGCAAGTAAAATGATCTTCGTCAATATACAGCAAATTTAGACCAAAAATGACTTTGGATTCAATAAAAAACTGAAATCTCAATCTTAAGGAAGTTTGCCTGTTGGAAAAGAAGATTTATTGATAAATAAACGGTCGCTTTAAGTGGTGTTGATGGCCGAAGGACTAGAGCGCAAGGTTGGTATACCATACCAACCGATTCCCGCACGCTTCGTTTACGGTTTCTACGCCTTGAAATGGTTCAAAAACGGTAATAATTTTGTTTTGAAACCATTTTTAAATGGTTATAAAACCGTAAACTTTTGTATTTACAGCTTTTTAACCAAGCTGATTGGAAATGGTTTAGGTCTCGTAAAGATTAAAAAAATGTTCGAAACCGTAAATTTAACGGTGAATTAGATGGACAGACTGCTGCCGGTTATTTAACCCTAATTTCATGAGGAAATTTCGAACAGTGAAGTTTAAATGATAGGACAGCTTGTTTTATACCATTAGTGGCATTTAAAAACGTACCTGATTTGTACAAATTTCTGCAAACTTTAGAGCAGGTCGTCACTTTGGGAGGTCAGGGGGGGGGGCAATCGCTCATTCCATGGCTTTGATAATACATAACGTATTTTTATGAAACATGTATACATTTTGTTGCTGTTTTAATGTGATATATAGAAGAATCCCTCCCCCCCCCCCATTTGGAAAGTTCAAAATGATGGCTCTTCCTTAGTACACTGGAAGATTTAAAACAACTTAATTTCAATTTTTACTTTGTATTTAGAAGTTCCATTTTGCAACTTTTCCGCAATACTACGACTTGGGGAAACAAACAAACTTCTTTCGACCCACCATAAGTACAAAACCTTTGCTTTTGAACAAAAATCATTTGCTCTCGTAGTGAAAATAAATCTGTACCTTTTTAAATCTTAGAACTTGCTTTCTTCAAACATGTTCAGTTCAAAAAGTACATACCTTGAGAAATCTGCAGTTTTACAGAGTAACACCTTGTGTTTCTGCGCATGTGGCACTGTGTGTGTTTATAATTAATAAACTGTATTTAACGATGGATGATTTTTGTTTCTAGGCATTTAGTAAAAAAGTATTTGAAAGAAACACTATTGTTACGAAGAATCCACATCATCAGCATCTTCTGGGAACTGGAAAAATACTTTCTTTCCGAGATGCTAAATTGGCGAATAGAATGTATTCATGCAATGGTATGTATCGAAAAGAAATAATAATTAATAAATTTGAAAAAACGTATAATCTCTGTTAAGTACTATAACTGAGTAACTAACATGAAGTGAATTTAAAAAATCTCGTAAAAACTGAGTTTTTTTTCTTTTCCTTTCACAAATAATTTTACATTATGCCTTTATTATTATTTTCATTTTGCAATATTTCTCAATCAAATCTTTTACCTTTGGGATCATTAATAAATAATGTCACGCTTCAAGAGGGGAGAGTTGGTTGTGAATTTGTGACAAACTGCGACAAGGGACGGGGAGTGGGTAACAAGAAGTTTGACATCAGGCTTATGCAACATAGTGTGGCATGTGGAAAGGGGGGAGGGGTTAAATATATAGGGAAAAAGGGGATAGATCATTTATGGATGGTACCTTTGGTTATGTTTGGCAGGGTTTATCTTTGTAATTATGTGATGAAAGATAGCGAATTAGACTTGACTTTTACCATTTACATGAGCGTATATGCATTTTAAACAAAATGCTTTCGATTAACTTTGCTTGCGACTTTCCTAAAACGATGTACATTTTTCTAGACATCATGATTCGTATATTCAATATTGTATATTCAATGAACGCAGACATAGCTTTGAATACAGTGAAAAGATAAATCGGTTATTGTACCACGACGTTTACATTCCTCATTGAACTGCCTCTTCAAAGTCTAAACAACCCACAAACAGAGAAATGAAGAAAAAAACATTTTTTAATTAAAGGATTGCTTAATCGTATAAGTAACTTAATGCAGAATTTAAATTGCTCTAGCTTTAATTTTGAAGCTCATAAGGTTGTCACTTTAGATTCATTTGGTATCAAAAGGATTTGGAAATGATGTTTGTTATTTTGACATGATTGAAAATGAGTTCTCGTGAATCAATGTGACAAAATGTACCATTTTTTTACCAGCGTTCTCCAACATCAAAGCATAGTTTCAAGCTTGGCATTCATGTGTAAGATACTTATATTTTATATTTGTAACTGTTTATAAAAACTCAGTGGCAGCACAAAAAGTGTATGTTACGAAAAAGAATGCTCACCATAGCATCGCCCTTTTAGTTAATCACATTTGTTTTGTTGCTTATTAAATGTTTCATATATATATATATACGTTTCGCTTCCATAACATATAAATATAAACATAATATATTATTTTAATTTCTTTTTTTTATAAATACATTATACATGTTGCAATAGCCAACCTTTATGTTTTGTTCAGTTAATCTAGTAAGTAATTTGTGCCGGACATAATATTAATTATAATAATGTAGTTCTAAACAAATAAGAACCATCTTAATAGGAATTATATAAATCGAGAAAATAAAAACACATCGCACAATTAATGCGACAATTTATTTATATACATTTAAAACGAATCATAAAAATTCGACGTCAAGTCTGAAATATTTCGTATAATAAATAACAAGCTACTTTAGGCGAGCGAATGAGATACACAAGCCTATTAATAGAATTCTGAATATATGAGGCCAGTGCAGAAGGGCAAAGTTTTAGCCTAAAATGACGCTGTTTTTCAGCAACTGACTACTTAAAAACAAAGGAATTTTATTAAGTCTAAAAACTGTATCTTTGCTTTCAGCATTCTGTCCGAATATTTTCAACGGAACTCAATCATGCCAAAATGACGGTTACTTTTCGCCTTACAGAGGCGATGGACAGAGCTGCCATTGTGTGTGCCCTCCTGGAACAATTGGCGAATTTTGTGAGGAAGTGGAGGATAGGAACTATTACAGTAAGTATTTCAGCATTTTTGTAAATTGAAGAGACTTTACGATTTCATACCTCGTAGATCAGTTTCGATTTGCAGAACAAAGCAGTGCGTAACTTCAAATGCCAATTAAAATAATTAAAAATGACAAAGAAGGTTTGTTTTGAAAAGTACTGCAAAAAATACATGTACGTTATAAGTTCTTTTCTTCAAAATATATCACAAAGAAACATTACGCAAAAAAAAATAAATAAATGAATAAATAAAATAATTTAATGAAGAACCCTTTAACTTGAGATGTAAAGTTTTTCTTTCAATTATCTCATTATTTTTCTTTGATCACCAATTATTTTTGCTGCTTTTGTTTTTCATTTACAATTAAATTAAAAACCTTCAATGTCACATTTGTTTTAATAGAAAGGAGGATTTTTTTGCCTTTAAAATTAGAGAGTTCATTTTAAAGAACAATACAGCGCTTTACAAAAACTCGTTTTCGAGCTATTACTCTATAAAAGCAGAAAATTCAACAGAAACGTCAACACCAAACAATAAAGCAGCACAAGAGCCTCAAAAACGTCGAACAAAAATTTAGCGTATTAAAAGTAATATGGAACATCCACCAGAATCCAATACAACCATTTACCAGACCCCGTGATGAAGCGAATCTCCTCGTGTAGCAAGCTGGGTAATGGGGCACCGTTACCCATTGCGACAGCAAACATAAAGCTCCTGTCATATTAGGCTTGCCATGGTTGTGAAACTAGCAGCACCTAGTTATCTGTTCCACGGTATATTCCGTGAATGAAGGTCCTCAGGTGGACATTTTTAACGATACTCAAAGCAAAACTAATGAGTAAACACGAAGCTTTTCAATAACCCAGAACTAATGACGTACGCTGAAAGTCTACAACGACAAATTTGTCGTCGTCTCATTACACTGGAATCTAGTGTAACTATATATAAAAGTGCCTAACTCCAACCGTAGCTAACATCACGCGTGACTATAACTATGATGGCCGGTGACGCATAGTAACCCAGTAAACTTTTTTTAATTTAACATGTTGTAATAGTCAACCTTTATGTTTTGTTTTGAATATTTTGCTTTACTTGTAGGGTAGCATTTCTCAACCGGAGGTTCGCGACTTCCAGGGCTTCGCGTGGTGAGGAAAGGGGGTTCACGAAAATAATATTGCAATAGCGAAATTTTTAATTGTTAACGCAAAAAAAAAAAAAAAAGGGAAAACTAAATAATAAATTTACACACGAATTACGACGGAGGGTTTATCCTCTGTCGAAATTCGTATGTAAAAACTATTTTTAATCAAATTATTTTTAAAAATAAATTGTTTTCCTGATAATGCGTGGAAGTTTTGGACTGGCATAAGAGGCATACGAACAAAATTTAAAATGCACTTATTTCCACTGTTACTCGATTTCGTAGCTTTGAATCACAAAATGGTATTGAACGATATTCAATTATTTATTTTGAATTTTTAACATATGTTTCTCTTACGGTTCTTCTCCTTTTCCTCTCTAACGTGAAGAAAAGTGTTGGAAATAGAAAAACTTACTAAAATCTGAAATTTTACATAATTTTCGGCTAATTTGTCATAGAAATACCCCGAAGATCAACCAAAAGATATTTATTCATTGATTTTATCTTTTGTACTCACATTTACCGCAGTTTATTATAACTTTTGTGAGTTTTGTATATTCCCCCCCCCCCCCAATCCGAAAGTGTAATAAAACGATATTTATTGATTGATTCAAAACTTTGTAGCACGTATATTTCTCCATGCTATTCCACAACATTATCGTGCTATCAGGAAAATAATTTTTTAAGATATTTTTTGCGAATGCATATGTTTACTGCCCTATCAATAATTCAAAAAGAAGAAATAATAAGAAAAGTAGTTTTAGTTTTTATTTGAACTTGGATCTTTTGTAATTATATTTTCATTTGGTGTTGTAAACTACTGTGCAATTTGGAAAATAAACGTGCAATTTTACCGTTTTGTTTCCGTTACTTACAATTACAGAAGGGGTTCGCTACTTTCCTTTGAATCTTATAAGAGGTTCGTAAGGTAAGAAAGGTTGGGAACAACTGTTCTAGGGGGAATTATTGACCCTAATCTGCATACAGTAAAATATTTTTACTAAATTTTAGGGCCACCTATCTGTGGAGGAAATGTTACAGAAGAATCGGAAATAAAAACTCCTGGTTATCCAAGAAGAGAGCTTCCAAATGATTCATGTAGTTGGTGGATACAAGTAAGGCACTTATCTTTCAAATTCTTTTATAGCAATAATGTTACTGAGACTGCTTCACATGGTAGCTGAACCTTGTTTACATTAGATTACATTTCCCAAAAACTGGCGAATGAAGGATTAATTTGATGCTTTCAAAAGGAACTATATATCAGGGAATCGTAAGATTCTAAGTAGAATGTTGAATTTTCTTAAGAAGAATGCATGGAGTACCTTACTGATCCATTCTGATGAAAAATGTTAGAAGCGATTTTTGAGACTTGTGTAATCCAATTGCAAAACTAAATTAGTATACTAATAAGGCTCGACCGATGCATCGGCCTCGCCGATGCATCGGCGCCGATTGTTCAACAAAGTTGCCTTCGGCCCTCGGCATCGGGGGCCGATGTTAACTTTAGAAAAACACCGGCCCATCGGCCATGAAAAACATCTAAAAGCCGATGCAAGGCCGATGTTTTTCGCAGCGACAACTTTCCAGAAAACATTCTTTCTTTTTTCTCCATAGCTACATTTATATTTCTATACAATAACGGGCAGCACACCAGTTTAAAAAAGCACAAAAATAAAGTCTGCAAAGTATTTGATAAAAAATTCGAAAAAATAGTTTAAGCGATCGCTGCATGAAAACCTTCATTATTAAAATTATTTCTCTTTGAACAGAATGCTCGCGAAATAGAATATGTGAAAGTAAAAGTAATAGTGGCGTCTTATTGAGTGCTATTTGTTTTTCGCACTAGGTTAGTTGCCTCATTTTGTCCGTTTTTCGTTAAATAATTACTTAGTGCATTAGATGTCATTGTGCAATTATATTATACCATCTGCTTTTAGTTTGTCATGTTTCTTATTATTCCGAAATTGGAAACAAGTCAAAAAAGTCAACTCAATCGAAGTACGATAATAATTTTAATTTTTACCAGCGTAAACTTTTTTTCTCTTAACGTTTTTTTTTTTTTTTTTTTTTGTTTTTTTTTTTTTGCTTCTATGATCCCACGTGTTAGTTTTTCTTCAATTGTGCAGCAATCTCGTTGCATCTGCTTTTAGTGTGAGGTTATTCTCATTATTTCGTTTTTGGTTAACAACGTAAAAAAGATTGGTCAAATCAAAAATAAGAAAAAAATTTCCAGTATAAATGTTTATTGATCGAAATTTTATGTGTCCAAGTTCGGCTTGCAATTTTCAAAAATTTAATTCTTCAAAAACGAGTTCGCCCTGCAGGGTGGAATAATACCTTAATAAAAATGCTACAGTTTCATTGATTTCAAAAATTGACAATGTATATATAAATATATATATATATATATTTTTTTTTTCAAAATACATCTTAATTTTTATAAACGATCAAGTGTTTTTCAGAAGATTCTTTGTCAATAGAAAAAACTGCTGGTGCTCAAAATATTGGTTATTGGACCTTACATTGTGCTCATGAAAATATAAAGAACATGTCAAGTATTTCAGACCCATGTAATTTTAGACCCAGCATTAATTTGTAATGACAAAAAAAATAATTCAATTTTCAGCAATATTCAGCAATCAATCAGCAACATTCAGTATTTCTTGGTTCCTTCGAGCGAAATTTTTTAATATGTTATTTTTATTTTAGAAAAAGAGCTATTTTTAGTTAAAATAACTTTTATAATGAAAAATAAACATGTAATCGTTCCCGTTTTTTTTTAAAAACGGGGGGGGGGGGGGGATTATGAAAAATATCTAAGAGGAGAAAGTTGACAATTTCGTTAAAGATACAAACCCACATTATTTGTTAGTGTGTATTATAAGATCTGCATTCCTCTCCATGAAAAAAATAAGACAATAAAGGCAGCTGCACTTGGCATTTGTAGTGCAGGTGTTATAAAGAGATAATGTTGAAGGAAAGGGAATTAGACCCGATCCGATCTAATAGTTGTTGAGTTTTTTTTGCAAAGATCAGAAAAAATAATTAAAGATCCTCTGATATAGCATTTTTTAATGTTTTTTAACCTCCAAATAGTGTAATTACTTTACTAGAATCGCGAGTGATTCTTTTAGTTTTAATTATTATGTAAACTTCCCCCAAACAGTTTTACGGTGCTTGAATAATGCATTTATGTTTTCATAAACATAAAAATAAATAAATGATTTAAATGACATTTTTGACAAGCATTCTACCACGTTTTAACGGTTTAAAGTGACTTTTTTTAACATCGGCCATCGGCCGATGGAAGGGGAGAATAATCGGCAATCGGCCATCGGCCGGTCTCGGAACAATCGGCCAACAATCGCCATCGGCCCATCGGCCAAAAAATGCCATCGGTCGAGCCCTATATACTAATAATAATGCAAGCATTAAAGATTTCTTTCTTTTTTTCTTTTGCTTAAATTTTACTAGTTATTTAATCTGTGTAAAAATCTACAACTCGGCACTGGATTTTTTCTAAAATAAAATTGCTAATGTGCATGTTTTACTAACATTTTAATTTATCAATAATATTTGAAATGGACTTAAATTTCTTTAAATTTAATGCTGATTTCATGTCTTTTATGCAGATTGCAGAATGATTTAGTAACATCAAACTCAATTCCTTGGAAAAAGACAACACCAATAGTTTTGAAAGTTTAAGCATGAAAATACATAAAAAAACTGAACTGAAATGTTCGAGAAAGCTCATGACAAAACGGAAAATACTAGAATGTCTGTTATTGAAACTGAATTATTCTGAGCAATCTATACGTTCTCTATAGGGATAAAGTGACTATTCTAAGTTATGGAATAACTTATAAAAAGTGCAGGAAAAAAGGAAATAAAAACACGGATAGGAAACCACAATACTAAAATCTGCAACGAATTTGAACCGTTTACGACAAGCGAATATAAGCCCACTGAGATGAATTTCTCAAGCGATGCATCACTAAGGTAAGCAGTCTTTGAAACACATTCGCTACTTTTTTAAATGGAAAAAAGTTGACCCCTTAAGACCGCAATAAAAGTTGGAAAGTCCAACCAGCTTTAAAACTAATTTTATTGACAAACATATTGAAGACAAAACGATGGAGATCTGCGAGATAATGTACTAAAAAAAATAGTGAAAGCAATTTAAACCATTTGGTTTTGTAAATGAAAGTGACAATAATAAATCCAGTAAGCAAAAAACTAAATAAATAAATAAAGGTTGTAACACAAGTAAAATGGGGCGAATCCTGACTAAATTGAAAATTCATTTCATTTGGTATGTTAAAGAAATTTGCTATTTATTAACACAGGAGTCAATTTTCTGCCTTTCTACGAGAGTGAGCACACATAGTTTGTGCAAACGATAACTCATCTTGCACTTAAATGAATTGCTAGGTTTAAATTCGTCTTTAGATTTAGATAAATAACATATTCCTTCTCTCTCGCTCTACCACTCATTTCAAATTATTCTTTCAGGCGAAAATACAATCGTGATACTGCGAGAAATTTCGATCTGAACACAAACTTGCCCCGTCGTTCTTTTTCTCTCTACATTACTAATACTCGAGGGAGTTTAAATTATTTAAAAATCTAAAAATGAAATGAAGAGATAAATAATATAATACAGGCTACTCATTTTTAAGGATATTCTCCGAAATATGAAGACAGTGTATAAGATGTTTCACATTCCTATTTTCAGGCACCACCAGGAAAAAGGGTAATGGTTACCTTCCAGGATTTCAGTTTCTATCCCAGACTGGCTTCTCGCACGAGTAAATACAGAGGAAGATGTCTACAAGAGAGGGTAGAAATTCGGACGAAGAATATGGCAGAAGGAAACATGTAACCGAAATTTTATTTTTTTCAAACCTTTTCTAAGTGTCGCTCCCTTCCCGGTCGGTTTCCTATCTTTGAAATTTAAATAATTCATCTAACAGTATTTTAAAGTTATTCTTTTATGCATTATATATAAATCGTAACAGGAAAAATGGCTAAAAAAGAATGTTAGAGAAAATCGAATAATAGTAAGCTCCTACAACAAATGGTAACGTGCAAATCCTGCAAGCACATCGAGCCTAGTGTGGAACTTTAATGTAGCAAAAACACTTTTTTTTGTTTACATTATAACAGCAGTTCTGAATTTTTTAGCGCTGACTTTAGGGCTTATCTTGTTTTGCTCTAAAAACTGCAGCATTCCAAGTTTAAACATTTCTGAAGTTTACTCCTTTCATGAAAGGAGTTTTTTTTTAGTTCATTTATTATTATCAAATAAAACTTAATGAATGAACTGATTTTATCTTATTAATATTGTTGTTACTGATGCTGTAATCTCATTTTAACGTTGGCGAGAGAGGCTGACCGAGAAAGACGTATAAATCAAAAAGTAACATTTTTTTTAGGTCAAATTAAGCTTATACGTTAGTAAATAACAAGAAGTTCCGTCTAGAACTATACGAGCCTACTTTCTCGTGTACACCAAATTCAAATTTATAATCCAACTATCTCTTGCAGTCTTTTTCTCATTTAGCTTTAGTTCTTAATTACTTCAAATGCAGTAAACTCCCGATTATCAGCAGAATAGGGTGGCAAGGTAACCGCGGATAAGCGAATTTCGCGGATAATCCGCAAAATGGGTTAAAAACGATACTAGAGTATACAAAAGCTGAAAAAAATCCATTAATTAAAATAATACACTCTCTCTCATATATTTAAACTTTTTATTGACAACAATATAGTATTAGTACATGCATTAAATTCTTACAGAAAAGTCTGTTAGTTGTTTTTGATTTTTCATTTTAAAAATCTTTCTCTTAATTATCGTGACTGAAGTTTTTTCAATAATATTTTGCCTGAAAGGGAGGTATCATTCTTTTCCTCTAAATATTTTGTTAGTAGTTATTATTAACTTCAACTAGTCAGGTTTCGGTGACTTTGGAAGACGATGTCACTGGAAGGGAAGGGGAAGAAAGAAATAGGAATTTCTAAAAGTAGAATTTTACACCTATTAATTTTAAATGGATATATTTTTGTATATTCAGTAAATCATTTCTGGAAAAAAATAAATAAATAAGTAAATTAAGTGAAAAAAATTTCACGGATAATCCACATAGCGGATAATCAGTCCGTGGATAATCGAGAGTTTACTGTATACCTTTTTCAACGGATAATACATATTCATTCACTCACTCATTCATTCTTTCTTTAACAGTGGTGGTAAAAAAATTGCATCACCCTCTCATTTTCACAACAATGGGATGCATGTGAGGAGTTCTGGTCGACCGATTAACAATGAATGTATGTGAAATTATGCAAAACTTGTGAAATAAACATTTAACAGCAGGAATCCGATAATTGTTTACTTTATTTATGGAAATACATGGCCAAAAATGTAACGAGTACAATGTGAAGTGCATCCACGTTGCCAAGTAGGTTTTAATTGTAACACTCTTTCTGTTCAAACATAAACAAAAGAAACATACACTGTTAGAAATTTCATCATGAAATTACGGTTAAATGACTTACGGTTTGGAACATTTTTCTATCTTTACGGGACCTAACAGCTCCAATCAGCTTGGTTAAAAAGCCGTAAATACAAAAGTTTACGGTTTTATAACCATTTAAAAATGGTTTCAAAACAAAATTTTTACTGTTTTTGAACCATTCCGAGGCGTAGAATCTTCGAGGCGTAGAAACCGTAAACGAAGCTTGCGGGAATCGAACCCGGGTGTATGGTATACCAACCTTGCTCTCTAACCATTCGGCCATCAGCACCACACAAAGCGGTTTATTTATCAATAAATCTTCCTTTTCAACAGGAAAACTGCATTAAAATTGAGATTTCAGTTTTGATTGGATCCAAAGCCATCTTTGGTCTAAATTTACTGTATATTGACTAAAATCATTTTATTTCCTGCAAAAATTAAAATACAAACAAGTTTCAGCAGCTCAAATGATGGGCTCGCTCATTCGCAAACAGTTCGGGAATCCGATGTCTCCAATATTTGATTTCTGTGTGTATGTGTTTCTATTTAGTAACCACTGCTTAAGCCACTTTTTTTTTCTTCTTTTTTTATATGCACATGCAGATTTGAACTTTTGAAATCTTTATTCATATTTTAACAACAACGTACGACCGGTAAGGTTTCGCAACCAAGATGGACGCATTGAGCGCTTGAGAATTACGGTTAGTTAAACGTTCTTTAGGATAAACAGAGAATAAACGATTTTTTTTCGCAATCAGCGGTTTGAGTACCATCTTTTTAATGGTTATTCAACTGTTGTAATTAAATATGGTAAAATAACAATCAAATAAATGGTTATTTTACTACTTTCTTACGGAAATTTTTAACAGTGTAGAAATGTTTGAACATCACAAAATATGTACATTTTCGTCGTCCACTTGGCAACGTGGATGCACTTCACATTGTACTTGTTACAGTTTTGGTCATGTATTTCCATAAATAAAGTAAACAATTATTGGATTTCTGCTGTTAAATGTTTATTTCATAAGTTTTGCATAATTTCACATACATGCATCGTTAATCGGTCGACCAAAACTTCTCACATACCAAAATGCGAGGGTGATGCAATTTTTTTACCACCACTGTATTTAGTCATTCGTTTATTCATTCATTCTTGTACTAATTCATGTATTTATTCATTCATTTACTCATTCATGTATTTAATTCACTCACTTATTTATTTTTTTATTCATTCATTCTTTATTTCACTTATTCATTCTTTCCCTAATTCATTCTTTCACTCATTCATTTTTTCATTCATTCATTCTTTCACTCATTCATTTTTTCATTCATTCATTCTTTCACTCGTTCATATTTTCATTCATTCATTCTTTAATTAAGAAATATCCTTTGAAATCCCGCTCAAAAAATTGCATAGGAAAATAGGCTCATTCAGTTCTTGTTGAACTTCGCATCTGTATATGTTCTACATCGTAACATCTTTCCGATAAAATTCGTTGCAAACGAATCGGTCCGTTAGATCAGGATTTTTATAGGATTGAAATTTTCCCGTAGGCGCTATATTAATTTTTTTGAACTGTTCAAAAATGAACGAAAACTGTTCAAATCAAAAAATTATTCACTCCGAGAGCTTCTTTCAATAAGCTTGTTCATAAGAACTCAAATATTATGCCCAGAGTTAATATAATTAGCTTCGTTTTTGCCCATAGACACAGAGGTTAACATTTTTTGAACTGTTCTAAATTGAACGAAAAATTGTTTGAATTAAAAAGTAAAATATGGTAATGAGATGTACTTGCCGAGATCTTTCGAATGCAAAAATAATTTTTTGAATGGGACAATTCGTTTAAAAGTTATTAGGAGGGGACAGACAGACCGACAGCCACACATTTTACCCATCTCAAAACCCTACTTTCCATTTTTAGCCTACTTTCCCGTAAAAGTAAAAATAATATATTAAAGCATGAAAGAAGGCTTAATGTACCGAAAAATATCGTTAAAAATGAAGAAAAGTCAAAAATAAGTGAAGTAATAAAATAAAGATTGAAAAATAAAAAAATTGAAAGTAGGGTTTTGAGATGGGGAAAATGTGTGTCGGTCGGTCGGTCTGTCTGTCTGTCGGTCTGTCTGTCTGTCCCCCCTTAATAACTTTTGAACGAATAGTCCGATTTGAAAAAATCTTTTTACATTCGAAAGATCTCGGCGAGGGCATCTCATTTCCATATTTTACTTTTTGATTTGAACAACTTTTTGTTCAATTCTGAACAGTTCAAAAAATTTTAACATTAGCGCCTATAGGCAAAAGTGAAGCAAATTAAACTCCGGGCATAAGAGTCGAGTTATTATAAACAAGATTATTAAAAGAAGTTATCGAAGGAAAATATTTGCTGAGTTGAACAATTTTCGTTCATTTTTGAACAGTTTAAAAAAAATAACTATACTTTTTTCTTTATCCCGGCGCAGGCGATAAAGTCGTCAATAATGATGCAATCGACGCCAAACGAAATACCTCCGCTGGTAACCTTTTGCGCGTTTTGTTGCCTTGGCGAGATTTGCGCCAGGATAAAGAAATTCATTTTGAAACAGTTAAAAAAAAAAAAAAAAAAAAAAAAGATTAACATTAGCGCCTGCGGGGAAATTTCAATCCTTTATAAATCATGATCTAACAGACCTGCTTGGAACAAACTTTATCGGAAAGATGTTTGGCCGTAGAACATGTACGAAGTTCAACCAGAACGGAACGAGCCTATTTTCTTATGAAGTTTTTTGATCGGGATTTTTAAGGATATTTTCTAATGAATGAATGATTAAATGAATGAGGGAAGGAATAAACGAATAAATGAGTGAATAACTCAGTGAATAAATAATAAAATAAATAAATGAGTGTATGAAGTGAAAAATAAATAAATGAGGGAGTAAATACATAAATGAGAAAAATTAATGAATAAATAAACGAATGACTGAATAAATGAAAGAATGAGTGAGCGAATGAATATGTACTAACCATTGAAAAAGGTATATTTGAAGTAATTAAGAACTAAAGTTAGATTATGCATTTCAAGTTGGTGAATACGGGAAAGTAGGCTCGTATAGTTCTAGACGGAACTTCTTGTTTGATTTTTCAATCTTTATTTAATTACTTCACTTTTTCTTTACTTTGCTTTTCTTTATTTTTAACAATCTTTTTACGACACATTAAGCCTTCTTTCATGCTTAATTATTTATTTTTTCTAACTTTTACGGGAGAGTAGGCTAAAAAGCGAGAAAAAACAGAAGAAATCAGAGGCAACAATTTCAGTTTAAGGAATTAGTTAGCGAGTAAGAGAAATGATAACAGAAATGAATTAAAATAAAATAAAATTTACATATATTGCAATTTTTTCAATTATAAAGGAATATTTTCCCCGCGTCATTTAAAATAACATTTTCAATTTCAATTAAATGTACACGTACAAAAGCTAGAATACATGTACTGCTACATCAGCCTTTAATGTAAGATTATTTTTGAAAAGAACAAGATAAAGTAAAAAGTATAGGATAGAAATGATACCGATTCATAACAGAGAGATCTCTCAGTGACGCATAAATGAAGCGTAAATTACATTTTTTTTTCTTTTTCTGTACTGTTACTCAGCATAATTTAAAATCTATTCACAAATGAGGGAGCAGAAGCAAAAAAAAGTAGGGGTTGGAGTTGTCCCACAATTTTTAAAATTCCTACTTTTTAAAAGAGTGTCCTGTAACGCTTACCTTTTAAACGCTTGTTTTAAATTTTCTAGTTTATGGATTTCCTTTTTAGAAGAAAATCCATAGGTCCCAAAATTCCTGCAATTGTAGGTATAATAGGAATTCATTTTTAGCATTGTAAGAATTAAATTTTGACATTGTAAGACTGTAATTTTGACTTTGTAGGAATTCCGATAATTGTAGGAATTGTAGCACAACTTTGGCGCCTGAAAAAGGGAAGCATTAATAAGACATTTCACTTTTATTACTGTTCCAAAAGAACTCACGTTATTTCCAATGAGTAGTTACGTTTCGTCAAATGTAAATGGATATTGTTCTGATGGATGTTGTTCAGTTAGCCAATTCAGGAATTCAAAGTAGTGTTGATCTAACTTAAATAATTTTATTCAATTGAACTTTTTGTTCATGAATTCTTGCAGGCCACACAAATTATTCTCATAACATCATGACGAACGACAAACATTACGACAGTAGAATTAAGTTTAAGATTCTCTTACATTAAATAGCAAGCCATTCAGGGCACAAAAATAAATAAAACCTATATGAAAAATATTTTAGAGTTGAACTACTTATTGTTCTGACTTATCCATTTGGCTTGTTATGATGTTAATATTTTTGTCAAGGAAATAGCTAAATCTTTTCTTAAAAGGTTTATTTTTTTCAGGTTCTGTGGCGAAGATATTAAGCCAGGCACAAATTTAGCTTCTAATGGAAGGCAGTTTATCATGATTATAACTACCAATGGAGGATTTTATTCAACCAGGGGATTGAAAGCGAAAGTTTCTTTTATTGATTGATTGCTTGTGTGTACAATTACTTTACATCTCATACTATACATTGAACTCACCAATAAATACATACTGCCATACTGATTTTCGTGTTTTCATGTTTGAAATGCTAAAAATTCTTCACTAGATTTCTTTTTCTTGCTTTTACCGTTTTAATGCACCCAGTAAATAATAAGCATGCGCACAATTCATGATGGTTAATTCATGAAACCAAAATGTAATATTTTAACTCTTAAAAAATCTGAATTTTATGCACTATTATTTATTGCGGTAAATTTTATTAATGAGTGTTTGTTTATATTTTTAATTATTACTTGAAAAGGGTTAACAGTAACCAAATATTGTTTCTTATTAATTCAAACCATTACAGTTACAATAACAAAAAAATAATTTAATAAAATGCTTATCAATCGGAAAAATATTTCAATTATATTATTTGCAGTTTTAAATAGTATATATGAAAACTTGTGTTATGTACTCTTTTTTTTTTTTTTTTTTTTGAAGCTTCATACAAAGATTTCATTTTTCATTTAGATTTAAAATGTACAAAATGTACTAATTCATAGATCAGTTTAGATCAAGTGAATTTTCAGTAATGGTTGGTTGGTTGGACATTACAAATTTTACAAAATAATTTTTACAAAAGAAGACAAAAGATTAATTACAATAGACTAAGTGCAAATTAAAACTTTATTTGCAGGTGAACTGTCATGATACAAAGTCAAATTTTAGGTCCAATTAGCATCTATATTTTATGTCTGATCGTCGTCCATAGTGTACAACATTTATAATTTACACTTAATGACCATTCGTTATTATAAATCATTGACAATTCACACATTAGAATCAATGATTATGCTTAAGTAAAGTTACTAGTTGCGGATCAAAGCATCATTACTCAAGTTAGCTAATTTTGGCTTTTGTAGCATGTTTGTTTAGCATGAATCTTTGCAATTCCCTCATTTGGGGGTTAGAATAGCCATTTTGTGCAGCGGTAGAGCGTTTCTTACAATTATTGCTGAAATTTTGCAAAAACTCAGACCCTTCAAATTAAAAAGGAAAAAAATCTAAAAACAAATAGTTGTATTATAAAATTACATGACTTCATCTTGTTCATTCATTCTTGCCTTGCGGATGAGACGTTTACAAAAATGCAAGAGTTATGGTGCGCAACTGCATTTAAAATTACTTAAAGTTTAAATAATTTTTTAGTTAAAAGTTTTGTTTTCAAGCGCAAATAAATCTCAACTATTTCATATAATTGTTGAACCGCATTTTGACTGCAACCTGAATGTTCATTTAATGAGAGGCAGTTCTTCTTTCAAATAGTTTTAGTTTGGAACCAGTATTCCATAGTTTTAGCTCGGGACCAGTAGAAAACTGCACCAAATTTTGATGAATAATTGCTACTACTACTGTTCGTTTACGAAAGCCGAGACTATTATTCATCATAAAAACTAAACATTTCCTAATCTCTGTTCATTCTCTCACCCCTATTTCGATGAAATAGAAAATTCGAGGAAAGTCTCGGTTAAGAAAATCCGACAGTACTGGAAACGTAACGTCTTGATTGAAATGACGTAAAAGCGAAAATAATAATTTTCAAAAGATAGAAGCGTGGAAGCAGTGAAACTGACAGCAATGAAAGTGCGGAACTTTTGAAAACGATTTAAGGATAGAACATTTGGTTCAATGGAAAGAAAGGAAGTTGTGGCACCGTCAAACGTATCAGAATTCACCAATATAACTCTGGACCGGGAGAGTTTCTACGTTCTATGTTTCAAATGTAGACAGTTATGGGCATTAAGAAGTGCTTACCTACACGTTGGATGTAGTTTGGATTTTGACGATATGCTTGTAATTTTGAAGCAATCATTTGGGCATGAAAGTAATATTTTGAGTTGTGACACACAATTAATACCGATTTTTTGAATCCCATTTTGTATCTTATCTTTAAATTTTGGTAATCACAAGTGACGTATTTATGACATACTTGTGTTGTTATCTTCTCGTACAAAAAAGATATTTTTCTTTGGCTAATCCACTACTACGACGGAAGAAATACTTGTGGATTAAGCGTAACTTACTTTTGCAAGAAAAATACTTACTAGAGTGAAATTGTAGTAAAAGTAAGTGACCTTAAAAATAAATCAAGAATTGATACCATAACTAGCGACCTTACTCTAATATACAACCAATAATCATTCAAATTTACAACCAATCATTATTCACACTTCACAATCAATGACCATCCGTAATTTACAATTGACTTTTTTAGATATAGTTTAAATCCAACCGATTTTTGACAGGTAATAAATTTTGCCTGTTGTAAAATCCCATATCCAATTTTTATCTATAATTAGTATACAATAATGAAACAAATCCAATGTTGTTTGGCATACGTTTCAGATGATAATTGCTGATGCATGTTGTCGGGAAAAATTGCTATTATTACTTCCCTAGTTACTCCTTGTAACTCAGTAACACGTATTTGCAGTTAATGCGAATTTGCATCAAGCAATGTTCGATTATTTCCCGTATCCAAAAGTAATCATATGTAATCATTTCAATTTAGTTATCTAATATTTGTTAGTTAGTTTTACAGAAATGAACCTTTCCCAGCAATTACTTAATGACATTTGCTTTATCTTGATTCATGAATTTAGTGAATCACTGAAATTGCGCAGTCTGAATCGCAAAAACTTTTAAATAATAAATTTTCAATCTTTGTCCAACAGGTATAGTTCTTAGTTATAAATATTACAACAATGATACTTCATCAATAGGTTTTTTTTTTTCAAAAACTGCAAAGTGCATTAATAAAAGTTATCTCGTCACAGAGGTTGCAAACCTTGCACAATGCACCTTCCCAAAATTCACCAGTGTGAGACTGATTCGTAAATGAGGAACAATCCAGAAAAGACCATAACTATATATGACATTGCTGCCGTGTTAAGCACAAAAGTCGCATCTGAACTTTTTATCAAAACTGATTCAGTGTCAGCAGGTTTTTCTCGGTTCTCTGTCATTTGTTTTACTTGAATACAATGTTTTATGGTCCCATGTAAATGGAAAATATTTTTTAAAAAATGTGGAAAAAGTTGCACCTGAATCAAGTGTATAGAAGTGTAATGTTTAATAATCAATTTCTCCTTCTGAACTCAGATGTAAGTACTACTTTTGTGCGATGCACAGCAAAATAGGAAAAGTCTCTCTTGAATGTTATTATGCCTAAAAGCATTATGACAGATTTCATAGTAAACTGGAATATGGCCATTCAATAAGGACATTTTTGGTGGTTTTGGTGATCTTGCCATCGATCGTGATTGACCGCCCAGAGGCAAGGAATATGCTCGTGTGACAAAATGTTGAAGAACTTACATTCATCAATGATACAATAACTGGAACAGGTCCTGGTCCTACATCGCGAACAGGTTCTTCATCCGAAACATATAAGCTAACCTCTAGTCGAATGCAGATTATTTTATACTGCGTCCAAGTCAATCCACGTGTCAGTTCCTTTCCCAAAGCTGCCAAAGGAACTACGATTCTAAAAGCGGAAACCTATTATGCAGTGAAGCTTGAAAAATGAAAAGAAGACTATTCCTCATTAAAAAGAAAACCAGGACCACTAAGAACAAGAAATGAAATGATTAACTTTCTATAAAAAATACAAAATAATAAAAACTATATTTATTTAAATAAAAATAATACACTTATTATTATTGGATTAAATAGTTAGTGTAACTTGTAACAATTTACCAAACTCAATGTAACAACATGCTCCGCTGTGAGACAAGTTTGCTTCAAAGCAGGTGAACTGTTCACAGGTTGAATTACGGTAACCTAATCCGTTTTTATAAAATAAACTACGAATCTACAATAAGTGTAGTAGTAAATTATTTTAGTATGTTTCATACAAAATACTCGCGGGAGTTACTTCCAGGAAAATTCTTTTGAAATTTGGTATCAACTATTCCTGGTCTTCCCTGCATAAAAATTCATTCGAGTCTGAGATATTTCTACAAAACAGAATCACGCTCAAATTAAATTGCTAATATCTTCCGTATTCGATAGAGCGTTTCATTCATTCCATAAACTCACATATCATGCTTTCCTTCCGCACTTGTCTGAGCTGTCAGCATAATATGGGTTTGCTAGCTTTGCTTCACAATGAATATTGATTTCATACAAGAGATAAGAGAAATAATAAATGAATCGTGCATTGCCAATATGCAGAATCAAAATATTGCAAAAATAAAAGAATGCTTCCTTACGCCCCTATCCTTAGAAACTTATAAATCAAGTAGCCGCGAGAAGATCTTGAGTAGATTTTGACAGAAAGTTGCAGATGTTCTTGAGTTTTGGTGGCGAAAAAGAATCGCTTTTCTGTTTTGATAGTTTAAGATAAATATATCGATATCTAAGAAAAATGGCTGCATTCTGGAATTGGAGATTAATAGCATGGTGCTTCTATTTCATGGTAATTTCTTCTTTCGCTATTTCTATTTGCTTAAATAGCTGATTAAGAAATATATGATTAAATAATATCTGATTAAATAACGCATTTTTTGTTAAGCTAAAATAAGCCTCTTTTACTGCAGAAATATGCTGTAGCTGTTGATGATGCCAATGAACTAAATGATATGGTAAGTTTTCTCTAGTTATTTTTTTAAGAGCAAAAAAAGTCTTGTATTTTTTCTCCCAATCTTATTATGAGTGTGCGTTTGTCTGTGTGAATATTTTAAACTCATATAGGTTAACTCGTATTCTTTTTATTTCTGGAATTAATATTAAATTCTGGTTAAAAATGGAGCTTTTCCAACGTGATATTCAAATCAAAGCTCACCTTTTTTTTTTTTTTTTTTGCGCGTGTGTGCTGTCCGTGGTCTTTTTTTATAAGAAGAATAGTCATATTTCTCTTTACTGCGTGAATGTTTCAATAGTATTAATGTTCTTTTTTCATCCCATTCAATAAAGTACTCGAGCAAAATATCGCTATTTTGTTCTTTGTCACGCCAATTTCCATAATTTTACAAAAATGAAAAACTGAAAACATTGTGTAGTTTTTTCTTTTATCGAAAAATATTAATAGTTTGACAGTATAATTTCATTGTCTTGTGCAAGTTTTTCAAGAAATGTAAATAATGTAAAGCAAAAGAAAAAAATCAAGTTTTTTTTCATTTCAGCTAAAGCTGACGCTTCTTACACCTGTTAAAACTTACAAGGGTCAGACAGTTTTTGAAGGTGACATCGTTCAGGACGTACCAAGTGATGACAAATACAACGACTACCCGGTAAAAGCACTACCAAATAAAGGAGGACTATGGCTGGAGAGAGTTGTTCCCTATGCTTTTCATGACAGTAAGTCTCACGTTAATGTTTCCCACTTTGGAAATCAAAATCTTTTTATATAAAAATTTATAGAAATAACGTGTTCTACAAGCGAACATTGCTACACACTACGCAGGGAATCTCTCTCATGAAATACATAAAAATATAAAATAAAGATAAAAGTGCTAACTAAAATTTTTAGTTATTATTATATTAGGCCGTTATTTAAGAATTATGAATAAGGGTTTCTCTGAAATACATATAAAACTGGTGCGGTTTTGATAAAAATCTATTTCCTGCTCGAGATATTCTAACTTGTCTCATCCATTTGCTATTGTTTAATATGTTTGGCCATAAACATGGTATTAACCATATTTTAAAACTTCTATTTACAAACGGTAAAAATATTTAGTCACCCTTTAAAAGCAACAATAATGAACGGTGTGATTAAAAAAAGAATTCAACTATTTTTGTTCTGAAGTATTGTACTGTTTTAACTTTAATAATATTTCAGATGCTTCTCATATGGTAATACCAACAAATTTAGATCTACGCTGTTAGAAATTTCATCCTGAAATTACGGTTAAATGATCGGCAGCAGTCTGTCCATCTAATTCACCGTTAATTTTACGGTTTGGAACATTTTTCTATCTTTACGGGACCTAACCATTTCCAATAAGCTTGGTTAAAAAGCCGTAAATGCAAAAGTTTACGGTTTTATAACCATTTTAAAATGGCTTCAAAACAAAATGTTGACAGTTTTTGAACCATTTCGAGGCGTAGAATCTTCGAGACGTAGAAACCGTAAACGAAGAGCTTGGGACTGGAACCCCGGATGTATGGGGTACAAGCCTTCTCTCTATCCACTCGGCCACGTTCACCACGTAAAGCGGCCGTTTATTTATCAATAAATCCTCTTTTCCAATAAGTAATGTGCATTAAAATTGTAATTTTACTTTTTAATTGGATCTAAACTCATTTTTGGCCTAAATTTATTGTATATTGGCGAAAATCATTTTATTTGCTGCAAAAATCAAAATACAAACAAGCTTCAGCAGCTCAAATTACGGGTTCGCTCATTCGCAAACAGTTCGGGAATCCGATGTCTCCAATTTATGATTTACGTGTGTATGTGTTTCTATTTTAGTATCCATTGCTTAAGCCACTTTTTTTTTCTTCTTTTTTTATATACACATGCAGATTTTAACTGATAAATCCGTATTCCTATTTTAAAACAACGTACGACCGGTAAGGTTTCGCAACCAAGATGGACGCCCGATTCTTATTGAGCGCTTGAAAATTACGGTTAGTTAAACGTTATTTAGGATAAACAGAGAATAAACGATTTTTTTCGGTTTGAATCAGCGGCCATTTTTCTTGAAATATAGCGTGTTGAAAAAGTTTACTATAAACTCATGCTATTTCAATACAATTAATTCGCAAATTTTTGTAGTAAATACTCCGTCTTCATTAAGCTGAAAAACTCAGGAAAGGTAACTTTTTCTCGCATTTTCATTATTTGCATCTCTTCAATTTTCTTAAAGATTCATTCAAACTTTACAATGACAATTGTAATTACATTAATTGCCCGCTACCCTGCTTATTGAGAGAGTGTTGCAGATAAAAAAAATTTCGTGGAGAAAGGGAAATATTTAAAATAATAAGTAAATATCCAAACACTTTTTTCCAATCCTATTTGCCCGTAAGAAATACATAAGTAATTATATTACTTTAAAAAATCAGATGTGGAGGTTTAGTGTTTAAGAAAATGCATGTTGGTAAATCCGTGAAAACTGGAAAAGCAGAGCAAAAAACATCTACTTCATTACTCAAAAAACACATTTTTATTTTGTTTAAAATTTAACTGTATAAATAGCTGCGTCAAGAATGACTTCACAAATTTTCACTTTTGACAATTTGGCTGCATCGGAATCTCGTACAGTCGAATACACATTGGAACTGTCCGATAGTTTTCTGAGTGAGACCGAGAAGGCACTTAATTTTTTTAAAGTAAGTAATATGATACATTTACCAAGAAATTTTATTTCAGTACACATTTAAGGGTCATAAAAAATCCTGTAAAACCTAGAAGTATCTGATAAATTAACAGTTTTGCAAAAGGCGGCAAGATGTTTGTCGTTTCTACCTGAAATATAAGCATAACATATATGAATAATTAATATATAATAAAATACATAACGCATAAAATGCAACAAAAGTCATAATTAAATTGTTTGGAAGAAAATGCCTTCATTAACATTGCACACATTTCTAAACGTTCAGAAAAAAAAATCAGAATCGAATTTTTCTCGCTAAATTTACATAAATGTGATATTTTTCAGGCGTAAATAAGACAACAAGGGAAATGATTGTTCAAGCTATGTCCAACTGGGAAGAAAAAACGTGCTTGAAATTCATCCCAAGAACAACGCAGAGACATTTTTTACGGTTTAGAACTGATGGTGGAGGGTGAGTTAAAAATTTTTGTTTTTAAAAATAGCCTCTCTTTTTCATACACAAAGGCAATGTGCTTAAATATTTTGGAATCAATGCCACCTGCTTTAGTTTTAAGTTTGTCAAGACGTTAAAATTTTAGTTCGTTAAAATTTTAATTCTTTAAACGTCAACGATTGGAAAAACGGAAAAATTTAAAGTAAACAATATATTTGTTAAAAAAATAAATGTGGAGAAAGTATATGGTCTAATACAAGACTTAAGTGGTAAAACAAAAACCGCAGTGTTAAAAAACCGGACAAATTACAAAAGTAAAGTAGTTTCAGGTTTCTCTGGAGATTTTTTTTAAATTTGAACAATGTAACAACATTTTCCCCCTTCTGTTTTTGTAGATGTTTTACTTTCGTAGGACGTAAATATATGGAAGGACAAGATGTAAATTTGGGACCCGGATGTGAGCATGTAAGTATATCAAGCATGTTATACGAAAAGAGTAAAACCATTATTTCCATGACAAAATTTCTATAATTTAAAATTTCTTTCTAAACCGTCGACTAGAAGAATTCTAGTATGAATTTATCTTTAGAGGAAGATATTTGCTATATTGATAACATTAAAATGAAGTTTAATTTTATTTTGGATCACTGTATAATATCTTGATTTTTCCCCTCATAGTTACAGATAGCTATGCACGAAATCGGTCATTCATTAGGATTCTATCACGAGCACTCCAGACGTGATAGAAGTACAGTTTTAAAAATTCTGTGGCATAATATCCAGAAAGGCATGACCGGGCAATTCAGCCCTGGAAATGACGATGCCAGAGCAGTGCCTTATGATGTTACATCTGTCATGCACTACAGTCCAATGGTGAGTAAAGTTTAAGGAATAAAACCGATGCATGTTTAAAAAGAAATGTTTTTAACGAGTACTATTCAGAAATTATCACAAAAGATGAGCACGGGACTTTTGGAATCGTAAAAATTTCCTTTCGCTTTTTTTAGTTTACTTTACTTATTTTCGACTTTTCTTTTCTTTCAACAATATTTTTACGATACATTAAGCCTTCTTCCAGCTTTCTTTTAAATTTCACTTTTACGGGAAAGTAGTCTCAAAAATTACAAAATAAAAATAAATAAAAAGGAAGGTAAGTATATTTGATAATTCATCTTTTTTTCCTCTTGATGATTTTTTTTTCTGTTCTTCTTTAAAGTAGCTCGAATTAGTGGACATCAGTCACATGACATCTGTAGAAACAATATCAAAGAACATGATCCGTTTTCCATTATTCTTAGCTCTGGAATGTGGGACAATAACGTTTTATAGCACACACTTTCACTTGGTTCATAGACAAACCTCATTATCTTGAATAAAAAACGTATTAAGCAAATTTTCCGAACAATATGTGTGAAATCACAGTATTAAATGCTCGATTAAAATCCGCACCCCAATTTACAAAAGTGTGGGTGGTATTCGGAATTATACGATGTGCTCTCGTGGCGGTTAAGGGGTTCCGAGCCATCTCCAAGCGTCTTCTCATTGTCACTTCTAAAGATCTGGTATTCCAGTGACCTCCTATTTCAGATCATAAAAAAAACTTGAACCAAACCTTAATTCATATGTTTAGTTACATATTTGTTTAAATTTGCTCACTGGAAAAAAAGAACTATATTAGCATAACGCTCTTTTAGTCTTTCAGCAGTCAAGTATTTGAAAAGAATACGATGGTCAGTTTAGATCCACGCCTTCAAGCTTTAATAGGCAGAAGCAGAGGAATTACTTTCAGAGATGAAAAGTTGGCAAATACCTTGTACACGTGTGATGGTACGTACTCAGTGCACATTAATAAGCAGTTGTTTGACAAACTCTGTTGTAGGAACTCATTGATATCCATAGTGAGAAAATTGATGCCGTAATTTAAAGTTACTTAAAAATGGATAATGGTAACAAAAAACACTTAATTTCAGATGGGTGCCCAAACAGAAACACACTCCATTGTCTGAATGAAGGATATTTATCACCACACAGAAACGGACCTTGTCACTGTGTTTGCCCTCCAAACACTAAAGGGAAAAGATGCGAGACACTAGTAGGTGATTATTATGGTGAGTTAAAAAGTTTATATTTTCTTTTCCAACTTAATAAAGGAGTAAAACATTTTCAAGAAGAATATTTCGTGCCAAATATTGATTGATTCAGAGTTGCCTTTTTTTTTTTTTTTCAAATTATTTCGACAAAGCTCTCGCTATTTACTATTTTCCGATATTTCTCAACCGTGCAACAAAATCGATTAAGTATTTATAACCCTCAACCAAACGTTTATGAGGCAATATTAAAAGTAACATTGGGCTAAAAGATTCTGGCTGTAAACATTATTTTGTAATTTAACATTAAAATTTGCAAAATATTGTAACAAGCGTTTATTTAGGTACTTAAAATTGGTTTTAATGGTTGTGACAACAATTTTAATGATGTGATGCATAAAAGAAATTAACAGAGATTGTTTATATTGTCTAAAATATTTTATGATCACATCTTTTTGTTCATAACTCTCCTAGCTTTCAAACAGCTTTTTCTGAAAAATTATTCAGATTTTTTATTTAAACCATGAATTATTTCACAGAATGCGTTTTGTTAAATAGAAAGAGATACTGGCATTGAAATGAAATAAATTTTTCTTCTAACTTCGATAAAATGTTGTTAAGTACTAGTTCTAAATTTCACTCTATATGCTCAATGAAACTATTTATTGATTTACACTTATTTTTGTACATATTTATTTACTATTTTGGGATCAGATTGAATTTCAGCTTAGTAAACCATCAATAACTCTAACGATAAGAAGGAATCAAAAAAGTTATTCCAATGAAACATTGGCTTAAAATTAATTGACATGCTCAAAGTTCCAACTGATTTTTAAATATTTGCTATGGCTAGTATGCAGGTAATATTTGATGTACATACACGTAGAAATTTTGTTAACATTTCAGGTCCTATGTGTGGTAGTTCTGTTTCAGAAGAAAGAGTGATAACGACTCCTGGATACCCCAGAAGAACTGCAAATGATAGCTGCACGTGGGAAATCAAAGTACGTTGTTTCCTTTTTCGATCATCTTCCCTTTTTTCTCTCCTATAAATATGCCTCTTATCATCTCCTATAAATCATTTAATCCTGTAAGATACGACCCATTGGGTAGTAAAATCTTGGTAGGTTGTCGCCCTTTAAGTGTCTAAATTTAGTTTAGCTTTTTGGGCGTACAGTTCGGGTATACAGTTAAATACTCTTTTGATTTTAGTTTCCTACAATTTTTGAAACGCTTGGTGTTTAATATTAAAGTTACCCTGATTAGAGCTAAGTAGAGCTTGTTCTAATAGACGTATGTTATTTGGACTTGGTATGTAGTTTATATGAACCATTGTTGCAATGGATAAAGAAAATCTTCGCGTTACTGTTGAATAAGCTATAACACGTTTTGAACGTATGAGTGACGCAAATGGAATGGAATCTGTAATAAAATAATGTTTTTCGCTTTTAATTTGATTTTTGATCTCAATCCATTCCCTCTCAAGTGGTGTTAAAATTCTGAACTAGAATTTTCTTATGGGTAGATTTCTCTTCCCCATGGTCCGTACAACGCATTACGTTCATCGTTCATTACAACTGGATCTACGTTGGTCTAAACAGTGTAATTTGAATTATAGCCACTCTGGACTTTTGAAATAAAAAAAGAAAAAAAACGGCGAAAGAAATTGAATTGAGTTGTTTCCGGTTTTCGTATTGAGACAACTCAAAAATATCATGAGGATTTCTCTGGCCCGTGCCCAGAATTTCCCAAAGGGATGGGGGTTTTAATCTTTTTCCATTCTTACCCACAGAGCTAAAAAACATAACAGAGTGTCAAGAAATTCCCTTCTGTTAATGACGACACTTTTCATTTCCTTTAGTTTCTTTTGAATAAAACCTTTTTATATGTTCCCGGCGCAATACATTGTAGACAGTATGAAAAAGTACACATTTTTTTTTGTAACATTTTACATGTGTCAGAATTTTCACACTGTGCATAAAAACTGCACAAGAAGAGCATTGAACTTGCAAATATATTGCCAAACAAATATTATGCTACTTCATTGTAACAACATTCTTCTGTTTTATGAAAGGGCACGTTCATCATGACCTCCTTATAAGGAGCACTATTTCTGCAGTGGATACTTTGAGTGCTTCTTCCGCCATCAGTTTTCTTAAATATGACTTCAGTTTAGAAAGAAGGAACAATTAATTGTTAATTGCTGCAAAAATTCAAAGAAAATGTTTTTTAAGAAAATCGCTGCCCATGCAAATTAACACTGAAGTTAATTTAAATCTACCATTCCTTATTTTTTACGAATGGGAGGGGTTTAACTCCTAAAACCCAAACCTTGGCACGACCTTGAATTTTTCTTCTTAAAATTTTATTATATACGAGCTGTTTCTAAAGGCTATGGACTAGTTTCAATTGCAATATGCTATTCGAAGAGGAGCAAGTAATGAAGAAAAATACCTTAACCTTACTCTCTTTTTCTAGCCAATAAAGAATAGAGTCATAAAAACAGGGCAGAAATGCGGAAAAGTTTGGGAATGGGCCTGCAGGCAATTTTGTTAGTAGAGGATACGAACGTAAACCTAAAAAGAGTTTTTCACAAAATATAAATCCGGAATTTACCTTACTTTATTTGGCTTGAACTGTTTCTTAAAAAATCAGATGGAAGATTTCTCTGAGAAAAGGGGGCTGGGAAATAACGTCTTTAATTTCATCCAATTTAATTAGCAAAATTTTGTTAAATATGCACATCATTATTACGTTACTTTTTGCCAAGAAGCTACAAAACATGCACTTTTTTTTTTGCCAAAGCTTTGCTGTGATACATGAAACTCATTAAATAAAAAAAATGGTTATTAATTAATTTAAAACGAAGATTTTTCATTAAGCTAATCATTCAGACACTCATTATAAAATGTATTCAATAATTCAATTTATTAGCATTTTGTATGTTAATTACCATTTTCATTCCAGAAAGAGTTGCTAAAGTAAAACGATAAAAGTTCTTTGTTGAACAAGCTTAACACAAATAAATTATCTTCTTCGGTGACAGCCAAAAAAAAATTCTTAAAATATTAACTATTTTTTTGATCCAAGTCTTTAAACCATGGCATGAACTGAGGGAAAGATTTATGCCCTGGTATAGGCGAGCGGGGACGCAGGGGGACGGCGTCCCCATACTTTTTAATTTTTACATGAGCTTCCTCCCACTTTTTAATTTCAGTAAGTTATGCTCGTATCTGTAAGCGACCCTATTTTTTTTTTTTTTTCAGTACTGCACCAATGGATTTACGTAAAGGGTAATGGTTAGAAATTTCAAAATAGTAATTAGTTTTCTTTTCATTGCGTAGAAAATAAGATCTTTTCATTTAAAAATAGAATCTTTTGTGCTAAAGGTGTACATGTTTCTTGCTACATTTGTTTTACTTAAATCAATAGTATGCATTATGAATAAGTAGATTTTTTTTTTCCATTTTTTCTTTCTTTTTTTTTTTTTTTTTGAGAACTTGTAAATAAATCTAATGTTAATTTTGCTATTAATAATTAATATTCAATCATTACCCCGCCCCTTTTTTTCTTTCAATTTTAGGCTCCTGTAGGGAAACGGGTTCAAGTAACTTTTGAAGATTTCAGCTTCCGATCAAGAATGGATAAACCAAGCAGCCCCTACCATGGATTTTGTGTCTATGAACAAATAGAGATTCGAGCTCGCAATATGGATGAGGGAGATTTGTAAGTTCCTTTATTTTTCTTTTCTGGTTTTCCTCCCAGAATTTGTGTCCCAACTTCCATAAATATTAATAATAATTTACTTTGTTGATTATTTAAAAATATTTTTCCTTTGTTCAATGATGATGTGGTTATATGTAGGTTTTAAAAAAAATCGTTAAATAAAGAATTGAATAAATAAAAACTTTCTTACTCTAAAGAATTTAATACATTAGACTTGAAATGCACTTATGTATAACAAATGTTTAATTCTTTGACTAGGAATTTATTTATTTTCTTTACTGCAGTTGTGGATTTATAACATTTTTCTGGGTAGCTTTTGACGGAATATTCATTGTATATTGCTAGTTAAATGGCAATTTCTCAAACATGTATTGCTGAACCTATGCTCATCCAAATGTTCTGTAAAGAAATTTAATAATTTTATAAATATAAAAGAAATAATAGATAGATTCTGTTTCTCTCTCTTTCTCTCTCTCTATGTTTTACAGCTACTGCGGAGAAGACATTTTGCCTGGTACTACAATGGTATCTAACTCAAATTTTTTTCTCATTTTGATCCGAGCTGACACCAAAGCTCAAGGTAGAGGACTGAAAGCTTCCATAAAATTTATCTAGTGACTAATCTTCAAAGCCATCATCATTTCATTTCACTTGTAATTTGTAGCTGTTTAATAAATATTTTTATGTTTTAAAATTGCTTTTTAGTTCTTGTAAAATTTACTTTTCACAACATGAATACATAAATGGGTAAGACAAATCATTCGGTTCCTTTCATATAAGGAACTGTATAATTCCTTGATGTGGAGATATAATCAATATTGACTTAAAATACTATAAGTAGCATGGTTTGGCGAACTACTAAGACTAACTAATCCTCATAACTTGAGTAATAAATAGTTCGTTGCATAGAGGTTTAGCACTAACATTCTGGACTGGTAAATTAGGACTTTGCATGAAACTGGGTTTTAAAATATTTCCTGTGCAAAATATCAAGGGTTCTAAAAGTGCTCAAAAGTAATAATAATAATAATATAATTTTAAATAATAATATATATTTTTTCAATTATACGGACTTTGTTACTGGATATCAAGAGACGTTTTCCTTTATTTCTTTCTTTATTCGTCAACTTTGCGCATATATCTCATGCAAATGCATGGCCAGAGAGATAGAAAGTCATTTGCTTTCTCCGCAGCAGTACTAACTCCATTCAAAAATAAAAACTGAAAGGTCACAAAGCGATTAAAACGAATTATTAATAATTTAATAATTATATTAGATGCTTTGTTATTTATTATATGATGGTTAATTAATTATAAAACTGATATTAATGGCAAAATTATCATCAAAGTTACTTTAAAACAATAATGAACAAAGAAAGATAGAAAAGAATGATAGAAAAAAGATAAAGGTTTAATCCTTAACAGAGAAAAATTCTGCAAACATCCATGCCTGGGCAGGAAGAAGGACTCCTTGTGAGAAAATACTTACATATGAACAAAAAAGGAAGAAAAAGTAATACAAAAACAAAAGTAGTTGCAGCTTTTCGATTCCCCAACTCATTTCGAATCTTCGAACAGGTAAGTCGAGTTGTAGGGACAGAAGGAGGCCCTTAGGGCACAAGAAAGAACTCCGAGTTCAATGCTATCAGACTCCATGACCTTTCTGTAAACACTGTATTCACCGTTTGCAGCATGATAGGATTTCGTGTCGTTTTGTTCCTTTCTTCAATTATTTGACATTCTTTCAAGTTTTTACCAAAGAATCTTCAGGTAAAAAATAGTTTTGTATTTTGCATATATAATTAATTACGGTTATTATTGTTATTATTTTAGCATTAGAAAAATCATTGTATTGTACTTGCATGTACAGATTATTCTAGCTAAAACGTACTCGGATACCCAAAAACTTTGAAACTTGTACGCGTATTAATTCAAATAGCATCATTTTTTTTTTTTTTTTTTTTTGGTCATTTTTGAAATAGAACTATAGCAGGCTTATAAACTAGAAGTAGGTTCATAGTATAATCGTTTTAGCTTTTTCATGCAAGCAGTGCTACATAAAATTTTTACAGTACTAATAAATTAAATACTTAGTGAAAATCCTATATTTTCACAGAATAGTAGACATGCATATAAAAATTTCTTTACTTAATCTTTTTTCTTTGTTCCTAATTTAGTAACGAACTTTTACTTTAATATTTTAATTTAACTCGCTCTATTTTACTTAAAAAACATATCTTACGAGGTCGTTCAAAGCTACAGAAGCATCTTTTTGTTGAAATTGCTGTTGTTACAAATGCTACTGAAAATTCAAGCTCCCCTCGCAGAACGACTAAGAATTAAAACAAAAGATAGCGGTTCCTTAAACCGTAAAGGCAAGAGTCCGACTTATCCTCAGACAACGCTTAACAGATGGATGCCCCATGTACCAACATTTCGATTTTTTTTATCCTGAGCAGAGGCCGAACAACCCCGGTTCCACTACCGCCAGAGTTATTGATTTGCAACCTGGTGGTATCTTGCGACCGCGACGGAGTTAACATGCCCAAATCACCATTAACGTCCACGGGGTATTTATTGTTTGAGGTATTTAACCCGCGACCTTCGGGTATCGAGCTACTTCGGCCTATTTATGTTGAAATTAAATGCAGTGGCTCTTCAAAAAAACATTCATCCTCCTCATTTCTGTTATCTTCATTCCCGTTTATTATGTCAGCATGTATTTCGTCATTTTTTTTTTCTTTCGGGGACTCACAAGATTTCATCTAGTGTAATGTACCGTAAGTTCCCCCATATCTTTAGTCGGGGAGAGTTTTCGCTCTGAATCAAACCCTCAAAAGATTTTGAAGCTCTTATGCAATTTTCTATGCATCACAAACAAAAAAAACTTTTTACCTTCATTAAATACACATTAAAAAAATTCTGCACAAGTAAAGAAGGGAAACTGAGTTTTTCTTTAAATTAACGAAGAACTTCTTTTAAGTGAAGTAATCAAGTTTCCTAGTAACAGTTTCTCAACAAAATTCTTTTTTTTTTTTTTTTTTTTTTTTTTTTTTTTTTTGCACTCTGTATAACTACAGGTAAAGAATTGTCATGTTACGTAAAACTGTACACTTGACATCTGTTACTCCCAGTTAAAAAGTTGTAAAGAAATGCATCCACAACAACTTTAGTCCTGTGACCCTTAGTTCAGAAAATATCAAAAAGGGTATTATGTATTGTTGAGTGCAAGATTAACTTCAGTTCTAGTGAGCAGCCTACTAGTTTTCCAAAGTGTTCTCTTTTCAATTCTATGTAATTCCCTCTTTTAAAGACTGTAGTTTATTATGTTTAGTTCTCTTCAATTTTACGTTAGACTCCGGATAAATGATTTAAAGGAGATTCACTTATTTTCATGCAATTTTTTTACAGTGCTTTGGACTCAGTGTTGCTTACTTTGCTGCATCAATAAATGCATCGTCAGATTATCTCGGTGATCAATAACTCACAACTGCGGTTAATTAATAAATTTTATATCCCATATGATCAAATGGAGGAGAGAACAGGGCAGGCTGTTAAATTTATTGTTTGGCGCAATGGCAATAATTTTCACTCTACGACGGTCGTAGCGTTGCCTAGCCTGTTAATAAAACTTCCAATTATTTGAATTGTTGAGCAAAGCATGTATATTATTTTTAAATATTTTTCAAATAGTAAAATCCTAAATAATTCCAATTATTTAAATATTTTACAGGGTGTAAAAGGGCTTTGAATCAAACTCCATATGGAAGGAAAAAATATATGGCTTTTGCTGCTATTTTTCTACATATTGTTGCTACAGGTGTGTATGTAAATTTTCTAGAATGTATACTCAGACAATTTCATTTAAAACATATCTATACCTGAAAACCAGAGCATCTCAGATCCTTTTTTTTTTTTTTTTGACGGCCTTCTGGTCATTTTTTAAATATGATGCGAATTTTTACATTAATATTCTAAAGAAGAGTCTCCTCAAGACTTTACAACAACGAATGCAAATTTATTTCTAAAAATTGTGATAAGGTATTAGATAATAAACAGAAATAATATACATAGATTTTAGGTACCTCATAAAAGTTACCACGATCTAATGTATATATTGGGATTTTCGATTGGGTCATACTTTCAGATATGCACTTCAAAAAAAAAAGTTTTGCATATCTGGATTTTTGTTATCACTCGGCATGAGAAAATTTCAAAACTCGCGTTTATTGTTTAAATTAATTTTGCTGTTATCTTGAGTGTTAGCACGATGGCTTTTCTTTTATTTCTGATTCTTTAAGTTACTTTTACAGTTAATTATCAAGAGTAACAACACTTTTGGGCATATTTCAATAACTAAGACTCTTGGCAATAACATTTTCCTCTGCATTCTTATTTTAAGATTTTTTTAGCCAAGCAAAACATTGCATTTCTTTAAGCTTGAAAGTTCTAGTTCTCAATAATACGAGCATGAGCAACTAAACAATGTGTATATTTTAATAAGATGTATGCTTAAAGGAATCCTCTTAGCATGAAAGTTTCCTTCGGATTTTGTTCTAGCAATCATTATTAGTTGATTATTGTGGCGACAATCATTTTTTATCGTTAAGCATTTAAACTTTTCTTAAACTTTTCTTTGTGTCCAAAGTCCAAACATGAAAACTATACGTATAATATTGCTGTTAGAATTTAGGGTTTTAACCTTGGGTTGCGATTCGCTTTACTCTAGAATTCAGAGTGGATGTCTTACTTCGTAACTTTATATATAATTTCAATTGTGGTTATGGGGATAGTTATTCATACGTGGTGGTAGGTATTCATACGTGGGGACAGGTATTCATATGTGGAGATAGGTATTCATATGTGGAGGTAGAATCCATGCGTCGTAGGTACTTTTCACCATTAGACCCCTGCCTCTGAGCCGAAGCCTTAAATTAAGATTGCGTGCGCTCTAGGCTGGTGACCGTCGATCGTCTACTCATCGTAGACGATCAGCAACGGAGTAATCGCGTTGAGACAGGTTTGCTGGGCGCCAGCCCAGCTTTACTATCTCTTGCTGCCTGAACCTGACCCTCCTTAGTATGTTTATTCTGAAGGCATACCAGTTGGACGGATGTGGTTCCATGTCGTAGGAACTCATAACGAAGTTAGTTATATTGTGCCTTAATACTCCTATTAAATTACATTTATTTTCGCAAAAGGTAAAGCGTTTATTGTGGTTTCCCCGGACATTGCTGAAGGAACACTTTCTATGATACAATAATGTCAGGCGAACGTTGGCATGTGACAGTGAACAGGGGGCGCCCTAGTAAGCATATAAAAAACTATAGTCAGTTTAACACGATCTTTGATTCATTTGTAATAGAGATAAGAAGTAATACAGAAAATTTTGGAGAGAAGGTGACTTTATTTATCTGAGTACAGACTTAGCTGTGCAGAGAGGAATATGACAAAAAATTTCTACAAGCCTATGTAATTCATGCGCTGTCATGCCAAATAATTGAAAACGCACAACGTGCTATTTCAAATTTCAACCACACCGTGCAATAAGTTATTGTATTGAAGACATATTAACCATAAGTGAGTTTCTGCTATTCAAAAGAATTTAATTGAGAGTTTCGCTTCTCATTTAGTTTTTCTTTAATATTTCCGAATTTAAAACATATTCTGAAGTTTTTAATTGGCTCTTTTGTTTCGGGAAAAAGCCAAAAAGGAAACGAAAAACCTAAAAACAATTTTTTTATTTTCTTGATTAAAAATTGCAATTTTTTCAAAATCAAATTTTTTTAAAATTATTAATAGTGCATAAAAGGTGCCTTTGTATCTCCCACGTCACACATATTTCTAAAGTTCTAGTGTGCTTACTTTTTCTGCTCCCTCAAGCTTTCCTTAATAATTTAAAGAAATGTACTTAAATTTTCATTCCAGTCCAGAAAATGAACAAGATTCATGAGCTAATGAATCAGAGTGTGAGTGATGAAAAGTGCAAACGACTCAGTATTGGTTGCATAAAATATGAGGCCTATCTTCTGTACTGAACTCTGTAGTTATTTCATGCTTTAACAGTATACTGAGCTGATTTTCATGCAAATTCACAGTAATAGTAACCAGACCTATGACAAATAAATATACTTTTCTCCTCCAACCTCCTTCCCTGTTAGAACTAGTCCTTAGGGATGACCTGCATCCGGGACGAGGTAGTGGGGTCCATGGATTTTACAAGCTTATATCCACAAGTGTACATGGTGGGTCTTCAGCGGGTATCGAACGCGCGACCTTCCAAGTGGAAGTCCGGCATCCTAACCACTAGGCTGGCCTCACTAACAAAATAATAAAAATACGTTACAAGAGTTTTTAGTTAATGAAATGTCACAATTTATATTTTTCAGACTGCATTAATTACATTCGCTCTACCCGTACTGAATGATTTGCTAGAAGATGCATTGGCTGCAACTCACATGGAATCTCCTAATGAAAGACCAGTAAGCGGTTCTATTAATATTATTTATTTATTTATTTATTTATTTATTAAGTAATTCTATGAGAGTTAGTTTTTAAAAAACAGCGGAAAAAAAGGTTGAAAAATTGTGCAAAGAATATATTTTACATTTGAATAACTAATCCTTCATATACCAAGTTATATTTTATTCTGTTTATTTATTTATTGCTGTACTCTAAAAAATTGATACAGCGTACACCTTTCAAGCTTTTTGTTATGAAAGAATTGTGACACACCGTAATTTGAAAATCAAAAAAATTTTCGTTCCTTGTAATATTTCAATGATCGTCTGAAGCTTGTAAATTAAATGCGAATACATTTTCAACCGATACTAGTCTTACGCCCACGACAGTGGCGCAACCAGAACCTTTTCCCGAAGAGAAGGGGTACTTACATGTATATGTGCAATACATTTAAGTATTGTGATGAGACCCCTATACATATACAATATACATATATATATACATATAAAATTATTGAATATCAAATGTGTATGAATCTTTTATAAGTCACCCCGCTTATAAAATCATTTTCTTGAAATTCCGAGTGGCAACCACTATTGTCACTGAATGATACTGGCAATGGTGGAAGTAGCACTTCCAATGTTTTAAAGCAGTACGGGAGAAGGGTGTAATATGAACCACTTTATAAATTTTGACAAAAATTAGAATTCAAAGTGGATCTATTGTATTAAAAATCGTCAGTAATATTCGGGTATGATTTTGTTGCATAGATATAAATTATTTTTAATGAACATTTTAAACTTTAGAATAAATGCTATTATTTATGACATTCTACAAAATATGGATATTGGAGATTGGGATTGTAATATTAAACTATTGCTAAAATTGAAACGCAGATTTTGTTATTCATATCATTTTGAACGGTATATTTCTTTTAGTATTCTATTATAATTATTTTGCCATAGAAGTACATTGCATTGGAAAGTATAAACATTAATGCTAGAGATACTAAAAAAAATATCTAAACTTACCTTGAAAAAAGTTTCAAGCTTCCGAAAACAGAACTTGCTCTCGCAATCTTACGTGATTCTGAAGTCAGTTGCCATTAGTTGTCAAAAGTGAATGAATTATAAAGTATCGGCCCAAAAATGATACTCTGCTCTAATTGCAGATTGAAGAATACGATCTTCCACCGGAAATGTATGCTCCTCATGGAAGTTCTGAATCTTGCAATTCTGGACATCAGCACTATAACTCAGAAACGAAAGAGGACGAAGGTGACTATGTAATTCTCGATAACGAAGACAGAGAGGCAGAAGTAAGTGAACAACAGTCTGTAATATTTTACACACACACACACACAATTGGGTTTGTTCGGATGACTTAATTTTTGGATAATCGAGCCTTTATGAAAAAAATCATACAGATTGTTACGTAGGATTATGGTAATACAGTAAAACCCCGTGATACAGTATCCCACCCTCAGTATCCCGCGAAATCGGATATAACGCGGTTACTATCCTGTCCTCCGACGTTTAAACCACCCTTTATCATTGCCATTTAAATGTGATTCCTATACTTACCATTGCAAAAAAATCCAGCCGACAAAGTCTCTTCCGAGTGGTTTTAAAGCGTTATTTCCCTTTATATTATAGATTCTTTAAAATTTTTGGAATTGAACATATTCTCTAGTCCGAATGAGTGTATAAATACTTAAAGCATTGTTTCTTTAAAAAGTGTTTTCCTTCCCTTTCACATATCTACTTTTAATTAGAATCTTTCCCCTTTCATAATCTCATGTTGATAACTTAACGATATTTTTAAGCCCCCATTTTCTCAGAGCACAATTGGTGTCGTTGCGGTTAATATGGTTTTAGCTTAGGAGACCTCAAAGAGCAGAAAACTTAAATCTGAATAACCTATCACTCGATAGACTAACTGCTCAGTTGAGAAGTGTGCCTCTTGCACATTAATTATATTACAGCGAATAAAATGGCAGCAATCAAGAAAAGAAACAATTATACAATAGAAGAAAAGTTTCGAGTAATTGATAAAGTTAAAAGTGGTGTAATAAGAGCGAATTTATTTCGTGAATATGGTTCCGCTGTACAGTTCCACTATACCGCTGTTATGTTATAAAGCGGGTGCCAAACATGTCCCCCGACACCCGCGTTTTAACGGGGTTTTACTGTACAAGGAAACAGTGATATTACACACAAAAACTATATGTATAGATATATACTCATCTTACAAATTACGCAACTGATTAACCGACTTTGATAAGTTCAACAAGACCATTAAAATAGCCTTATAGTTAAAAAAGTTCAACTTTTTTTTGTAACTAGAAAGCTTTCCTCACTAACGTTATTACATCGCTTCCCAGTCTTTATAGCATTGCAATACCCTTAAAAGTCGGAAGTACACGTAAGAAGCCTTTTGTTCTCCTCCTTCCTTGTTAAAATATTTTATTTGTACACCAGTCAATTTTGAAGCCCTTGATTTCAACTTTAAGATTTTATATTTAAAAGTTTTATGCTTCGTATACGAATGTTAATCGTATTTATTTGTTCATTTAAGAAGAATTCTTTGAAAAACTCAGCAATAAAATGTACACTAAAAAAGCTTTTTTCTGAACAGATTGCAAACCCTCTTATTCTTAAACGCGCGTTTCCTAGGAGGTCTTGATGAGAAATTCCCTATAAATAACAAAGTTTTGAAATTCAAGATTTGCATTGAGAGCAGCTCAGAAAAATTTTGAATTAAAAAGTTTAGTTTTCCCTAATTTTCATAAGTTAATCCTTATGTTTTACCTTTTTTTGTGAAAAAGGGTCTTTTTTAATTTATTGCAATTTCTCCGACGTTGTTTAAAAGAAGAGAACGATACAAGTAGTTTAAAAACTTTATAATATTTTCTTAGCCACGAATAAAATTTGTTTTTTTAAGTTTTTTGTGTATCATTTCTAATATTTCATTTTATTTCAGATTTTTAACATGAAAGCGAAGGAAGATCTGAAAAGTCTTGCTGATGATAAGGTAAGATTATTCAAGTTAGAATACTGCAAATGGATAAACACTTTTAAATAAAAGAATGTTTGCTGTTTTTAAATTTATGCATTGTCTATTTTAAGAAAAATCCAGCATGATTTATTTGCTGGTTTTATCAGTAAAGCTCCAGTTTTTAAATGTGAACTCTCCAAAAATTAGATAAATGTGGTTAGTAGTTAGGTACTACATCTTAAACTGCGCCTCACTTTCATGCTCATTAGTTTTTTTTTTTTCTTTTTCTTCTATGATTCAAAGGCTGTACTAAATGTACGAAAAGTTCGATATGAAATATTACGACTTCGCTGAATACAATCAATGGTCTACATAGATATTCGACGTTGAAAAGATTTTAAATGAAATAATAATAACAATAACATAAACGCTGAAGTTACATATTTGCTGTTATTCTGTTTGTGATTTAATCTTAGTACTCTTTTAGTTTTAAATTATTTATATTTCAAGCCTACTTACGAATAATCTGTAGGTGGTTTTAATTTTCGCAAACTTTTTCAAGCTTTCCACGCATATAAACCTTCACTTATGCAACCTAGTCTCGTGAACATTTTTGGGTTCAATTGTTCCATTAAGCTCCAATTTTTCCGATGCATTTAACGCTGGTATAAATGAGTTCGAAATCATTTCATGTAAATGGCTGAAAGGAAAATTCTATTTCACTTTCCATACATTCCAGCTGCTGCTGTTTGGGGCGAATCCCAGTTTCACGGAGACGGGAGAACGAATTGTTGAGGGAGACATCGTGGTTCCCAAATATGCGGATGACCATAAAGAACTTTCACATAGGAAAGGAACCATAAATCTACTTGCTCTATGGCCAAGATCGACAGTATATTATACTCTTCATTACTGTGAGTACATATTACTTCACTTCTTAACGCAATTAAAGATTTTTTTTTTCATTCTTCAATTAATTACACATCTGTGCAATACCTCTAATCAGATTTCAAAATGGCAGAAAAACTACAAAAAACAAAACTAATAATTGTTTTGTTTTAAGTCTGACTAACGCTCCACAAAATTTTTGTATTTTAACCCTTTATAAGGCGGTGGTAAGTAGTATAATTAGGGTCATTTGAGGTTAATTGGAGTAATGGGAACAAGCTTCATAAATACACTTGTGGTGGTTTTGAAAACTTAACTGCTGGTGAATGATGAGTAGGAAACACAAAGGGAAGATAAAAGTTTCGTATGTTTCAAATCAACTGTGGAGGAGTCATCACTGTTTGAAAATGACACACTGAAAAAAAGTTGTAGTACAATGTCAAAATTTAGCGATCTTATATTTTCCTCTCCAGCTAATATACAGACAGAAGTAAGCGGTTTTAACCTTTTTATTTGTCATGTGGAATTCTGCTAAAAACATTTAGTTTATGAATTTACGGGGATTTTAGCGGGAACTCAAACCCCGGGACTGACGCTCCTCTTGTTTCCAAGTGTTGTGTCACCACCAGAGGGATGACGCTTTTGTTTTTCCCTGAAGTGCGACGCACGTATGCAGAAAATTGTTGTTGTTGTTTTCATCGCTTAGCTCTTGGAGCTTAAAAATTATTAAAAAGTACATACTTCTCGCAGAACAAAATTTTTCACAGAGATGATGTGAATAGACTTTATTCCATCAAATAAAAATGAATCCAAAAATCGAAAACTTCTCTATTACCCCAAATGAATTTACCACCAAATTCATCAACTAATAACCGTTTACAGTAAGCTATTTTACCCCCTCTGATTAGCAGAAATTTGTAAAGCTTGTAGGGAGCATGTTTATTACCAAATGCAACAACTTTTAAATGTTGTAGGCAGACCCCCTCCCCTTAAAAAAGAGGGGAGGGAGTAAAAATCAGTAGTGATGACCTATGCGAATTACTTTTTTAAACCAATCTATATCCAAAAAATATTTTAACGGTAGTAGAAGAAAACGACCTTATAAAGGGGTTAATCTAATATTTCAGTATGAATGTTAAAGATTGCTTAAAATAATAGTTTAAATATTTCACGAAATATAGTATTACATATTCAATTCATGTACGTGCATGAAATAATCTGAATCCCCTATTCACCGTCTCAAGTAAAACTAACAAGTCCTGACGTAACATAGTTTTAAATCTGTAATAATTAAATTAGAAGTTAATGAATGTAGTAAAATTAATGTTTTTTTGCCTTTATATTATTTCCTTTTTAGCATTAAATCCATTGGGTCGGCGAATGATTAGAGAGGCCATGGAGCATTGGGAAAATATGACCTGCGTCAAGTTTGTCGAACGCACAACTCAACTTTGGTATGTTCGATTCAGAGGAGATAGAAATGGGTACGTGTTTGTTCTGGCGATTCATTTGAACAAAATTCTTAGTTCCGAACGATAAAAATGCAGACTTATTAGTTAATATTCCTATTTGTCATACTCAAAATTGTGAATGCTAGTACAGTCTAGCCCGCTCAATGCAATAGCCAATTAGACACGAAAAAATATTTTAATTAGAGTGATATTCCATTATGCGGGATCACAGAAACAATATATTATAATTTGGTACACTGTTAGAAATTTCATCATGAAATTACGGTTAAATGACCGGCAGCAGTCTGTCCATCTAATTCACCGTTAAATTTACGGTTTGGAACATTTTTCTATCTTTACGGGACCTAACCATTTCCAATAAGCTTGGTTAAAAAGCCGTAAATGCAAAAGTTTACGGTTTTATAACCATTTTAAAATGGCTTCAAAACAAAATGTTCACAGTTTTTGAACCATTTCGGGGCGTAGAATCTTCGAGACGTAGAAACCGTAAACGAAGAACTTGGGACTGGAACCCCGGATGTGTGGGGTACAAGCCTTCTCTCTATCCACTCGGCCCCGTTCACCACGTAAAGCGGCTGTTTATTTATCAATAAATCCTCTTTTCCAACAAGTAATGTGCATTAAAATTGTAATTGTACTTTTTAATTGGATCTAAACTCATTTTTGGCCTAAATTTATTGTATATTGGCGAAAATTATTTTACTTGCTGCAAAAATTAAAATACAAACAAGCTTCAGCAGCTCAAATTATGGGTTCGTTCATTCGCAAACTGTTCGGGAATCCGATGTCTCCAATTTATGATTTACATCTGAATGTGTTTCTATTTAGTAATCACTGCTTAAGCCAATTTTTTTTCTTCTTTTTTTATATGCACAGGCAATCTGCCTGTGCATATAAAAAGTGATAAATCTTGATTCATATTTTAACGACAACGTATGACCGGTAAGGTTTCGCAACCAAGATGGACGCCCGATTCTTATTCAGCGCTTGAAAATTACGGTTAGTTAAACGTTTTTTAGGATAAACAGAGAAGAAACAATTTTTTTCACAATCAGCGGTTTGAGTACCATCTTTTTAATGGTTATTCAACTGTTGTAATTAAGTATGGTAAAATAAAAATCAAATAAATGGTTATTTTACTATTTTCTTACGGAAATTTTTAACAGTATTACATTAAGCTGGATATTTTTTAAACCGATATTCCACTAAGCGGATTTGAATGTATTTAAATTTTGCTCTTATAAACTCTCAGAACTGATATTTTGCCTTACAGCTGTTGGTCTTCAATGGGGAGAAACCTGTTGCCTCTAATTGGACAAGATCTCTCAATCGGAAACAGGTGTGAAAAGGTAAAAATCAGTTATTCGTACTTCTAAAATTACTTAAAGAATTGGTTTAATCGATAATCATGTATAAGTTAATTTCTTGTCGATTTGTAAGTTTAATAATTCAAATAATTCATCTGATAAGAAACGATCCTATTTCCTTGCTGCGGTCATTCTAAACTTCTAAACCAAAGTAAAATTAACGGATGTTTTAAAATAATTAATTTATTTATTTTTCAAGATAAATATATTATTTAGAAATAAAATAAACTCTGACTCATCCTTAACTAAAATGAAAGGCAATTGAAATACTTGTGGAATTAAAATAGTCTTTAAACCATGAAATTGTATCAAATGGGGAAAAAAACATTATAGCCACCGAAACTTGTTCAATTAATAATATTTACTATTAGTTTGTACCCTGATTCCTTCCATTTTGTAGCATTAAAGTTTTAGAATTTCTCTAGAAGTAGAAGCAGCTCAAAAGTGGATTTAAATTAATGGCATACGGTTCTTGTCATTTTGTGAAAATAAGAAAAAAATTGCAATTGATTAACTCACCCCAATGGAAAGCTAAATTTGACTTTTTGCTTCCCACTTTTGGGGTCCGACAGTCTTGTAGAGTCCCTATAATGATATACTCATTTTCAAAAATTGCATAAATAAATAACGTATCTCCACACTATGGTCACACTCGGATTTAAAACTTCACCCAAACAAAATAAGGCGTGATTAGCAGAAAACCTGATAGTAAGATGGTAAAATAAAATGTTCGATTGACCTGCGCTAGTCTGTTTATTGCTTCTTGAAAAAGGGTGCAGTTCTTTCATCAACCAGAGCAATTTGCCTGGCAGAGTACCAAGAAGAATCCATTCACGTTCAAGAGAGGAACTGCTGGTATAAGACATGCGCAGTTTTTGTTCTCGTTGTAGTACGTTTAAAATACTTGATTTCCTCCGAACGGATGCTATATTCCAGTTTATAAATTTAGTTGCTTTCAACAAACATAATTGCAAACATTCTGTTTCGCGTACTAAATAAACGGGGCAGAACGAACTTCCCTAAAACTCGAGTGGATTCGTTCTTTTCTGCCATGCGCAGAAGCGTTCAAATATCCCAAGTCCGTGGTCGAACTGTGTATCCTTATAGGAGACCCTGTATTTGATGGAAAGGTGAGTTCATTCTAACAAAGAATGTTAATTGGCACGCAGCGGTCGCCGAGCTTCACCACACTGGGAATGAAAAAACAATAGTTAAAATTTCAATTGACCTGTCATTTTCATCCGGTACAGTCGTAGCTGTGAATCAGTTACACAAACAATCCATTCAGAGAAGATATTGCACTGAATTAATAATCATATTTAATTAGGATACTAGCAACACATTTCTACCACATACGCAGACACATATCTAAGGAGAGAAGAAAAGGGAAATTAACACTTCGGATACAAAAGAATGTTGCTCGCGCATATAAAACAGAAAGTTTCAGTTCGTCAGTTCATAGCCTCTACAGTAGGTAAGAGTCAGACAGGAGGGGGAAAGCAATAATCTGGCGTCTGGCTCAAGGTTGAATCGGATCATATTCCAACAGTCCCCCTTGATCCGATGAAATTCCATAAGGCATTACCAGTAGACTTGACCGGTGGTTCAGAAAGTCCGGTTTGGGCAGAGGTTTTGTTAACATGTCTGCCTTCATTAACTTTGTTGGTAGGTAGGTCATCTGGATGATACCTGATTCGTTCAAGTTCCTTATTGCATGAAATTTTATGTCAATATGCTTCGTTTTCGAGACGTATTTTGGACATTGTATCATTTTGATACACGACTGATTGTCGTCATAGAGTGTGATTGGTAGTTTTTGAGGCATATCTAGGTCTTTTAACAGTTTGATGAGCCACTGTATTTCTTGTGTGGCGTTTGCTGCAGCAACATACTCGGCTTCAGCCGACGAAAGTGCGACACATGATTGCTTCTTACTTAACCAATGTACTGGTGATTTTCCAACTAAGAAAAGGTTGCCGGTTGTGGATTTGCTGTCGGTCTTATCTCCGGCCCAATCTGCATAAGCAATTAGATCTGGTTTTTTATTTGCTTTTATGAAAAGATTTAGATTTTTAGAATGATTAAGGTAACTTATTAACCGTTTCACGGCATTCCAATCCGACTGGCGTGGTTTCTCGTTTCTGCGACTTAATATATTAGTGGCTTCAGTAATATCAGGTGTCGTTACGGTGGCAATGTATAGTAAAGCACCTATTGCTTGACGGTACTTTGTATTGTTCGGAAGTAAATTTACTTCATTATCTTCTCTTAGATATCCCGTTTCCATAGGTGTGGTATATGGTTTAGCTTCTTGCAGGTTAAATTTTTCTACTGCTTCTTCGATCTTGTTTTTTATTTAACAAATAATTCCCATCTTTGTCTTTATTTATGTTAATTCCAAGATAATATTTAATTTCACCTAAATCTTTAAGTTCGTACTCTTTGCTTAGTTCATCTACTATGCTGTTAATGTTATTTTCTGTCCCCGATATGAGTATGTCATCGACATATACTATAATGTAAACAAGTTCATTGTCGATACATTTCTTAAATAAACAAGGATCAGCAGTGCTTTGTACACATTTTAATTTTTTCAATGATTCAGCAATTTTCAAATGCCAAGCCCTGGCGGCTTGCTTTAAACCGTAAATAGCCTTTTGCAATCGGCAAACTTTATTTTCTTTTCCAGGGGCAATAAAGCCCTCTGGTTACGACATGTATGCATTTTCGTTTAGATCGCCATGCAGGAAAGCGGTTTTTACGTCAATATGGCGGACGTTTAATTTTTTGTGTATCGCAGTTGCTAATAATGCCCTTATCGTTGTATAGGATACCACTGGAGCAAAGGTCTCGTCATAATTTTCCCCAAACTTTGAGAGTACCCCTTTGCTACCAGTCGCGCTTTATACCTCTCAATTTTACCTTCGCTATCATATTTCGTTTTAAAAGTCCATCTTGATCCTATTACGTTTTCGCCACGCGGGGGATCTACCAAAACCCATGTTTTATTTTGTTCGAGAGAATTCATCTCTTCTTTAGCGGCATTGATCCAATTTTGTTTCTCGCATGGATTTTGCATCGTTTGAATTTCGCTCCAATTTTTTGGTTCGCGTACTAAGTCATATTTTGTTAAATAAGCTAGACGATTCGGCGGACCCCCCCCCCCCCCTGTTTTGTCGTTCTGACCTCCTAGGCTGGTCATTTATTGCGTTGTGAACGTCGGGAGTTTCATTTGTTTCCTGTATATCTATTTCTACTTTAGGCGAAATTTCCCTTGCTATCGGGTGTTGCAGTTGTTCGCGCTGAACCTTGTTTTTATTTATTTCGTCGAAATTATGTTTTGAATATTCTTTGTCAAGTATATTTGAATTTGCTTCTTCGACAAATTTTAAAGTGCGGGCTAGTATTACGTTTTTTCCTTCTGTGTATATTCGATATGCTTTCGACCTATTGTCGTATCCCACAAGAATTCCTTGTATTGCCTTGTCATCTAACTTTCCCCTTTTATTCTTGTGAATGTGTGCATAGGATTTACATCCAAAAATTTTGATGTGGGATAAATCAGGTTCATAGCCTGTCCACATCTCGTATGGGGTTACGTCGTTTGACTTAGTGGGAAGACGATTTTGAAGGTAGGTAGCCGTATTTACGGCTTCTCCCCAGAACTTCTTTGGTAAATCTGCCTCAGATAACATACAGCGGGTCATTTCTATTAAACTGCGATTTTTACGCTCCGAAACACCATTCTGCGCTGGGCATCCCGGTACTGTTAACTGATGCTGAATTCCCATTTTCGCCAGAAAATCTTCCGTTTCCCGGCTTGTATATTCTCCTCCATTATCGGATCGGAGAGTTTGCATTATTCGGCCAATTTATTTTTGGTCATTGCAACGTATTGTTTCAACTTCGTGAGTACCTCACTCTTTTTGTTAAGAGATAAATAATTGTAAACCTGCTAAAATCATCTATAAACGTAAGAAAATACGTTCTGCCTCCGATTGTCGGAGTTTGTATTGGGCCCGCTATGTCCGTATGTACCAATTCAAGGACTTGTTTTGCCCTATGCTGTGCCTGTTTCGGGTATGGTGCGTCGGTTAGTTTAGATTTAATGCAGTTTTCACATAATGTATCGTGATTACAATTTTCTAATTTAATACCTGTCGCAAGGTTCTTTTGTGTTATTTCCTTTATTGCATTAAAGTTTTTATGTCCTAATCTTCTATGCCACAGTTCAATGCAATTATTATTATTGCAATGATGCGCTAATTTTGCATAATGTTCATTTTTAGTATCTAAGATAACCTCGTATAAATTGTTATTTATTTTACCTTCTAGGTAAATATTTCCATTGTGTTTTAACTCGCAACTATCATTTTTAAATGTTAATTTACATCCGTTTTGTGTTGCTTCCTTTACTGACATTAAATTCGTTTCAATTTCAGGAACATATAAAACTTCCTTTAAAGTTATTTCATTTATTTTTTGATCCGAAGTTTTTGTTTTTATTTTAACGCTTCCTGAACCGTGCGCTCTTAATATATTGCCATTGGCTACGGTTACACAGCTTTGATAATTGTCTGTTATTTCAGTAAACAATGATTTATCATTGCAAATGTGTGCCGACGATCCCGAATCTATAATCCAACCACTATTATTAGGTTTATTTGTGATGAACGCTAAATGATCTGTTTTATCAGTGTACACTTTTTTCTCATTCGAGTGTGTGTTGTTTGCTCGTTCATTTCTGTGTGAATTATTTTGCGCGTAGTGTTTATTTTGATTTCTTTGATAATTTGACTGTTTATTTTTGAGGTGCCAACATTGTAATTTTTCATGGCCTTTCTTGTAACAAAATGTGCAATACTTGTTGTTTTCCCGTCTAGGATATGATTTTTTATTATTAGCTTTAAATGCTTTTCTTGCATTTTCATTTACTGACGCTGTGTTTTCAACTCTTTTCTGAAATTCATCAGTAAGTATGCACTTTATAAATTCCGATGTTAATTCCTCTTCATTTCTAGCCTTTAAGGCGGTTATTAACTTGTCATACGAAGATGGCAATGAGCACAGTAGTAATGCAGATAGATGCTGGTCTTTGATATCTTCTCCGATAGCTTTGAGCTTATCGGTAATTTCAAGTATTTTTACAATGTGGTTATTCATATTTCCGCCTTCTTCTAGTTTTGCGCTATAGAGCTTTCTAAGCAAATACAACTTGCTTAATAAATTAGCTCTTTCGTGAATGTTTTTTAAGGCGTTCCAGGTGCCTTTTGTAGTCGCTTCCTTCTTCACGTGTACAATTTGTGTGTCATCAATTAATAAATTAATCAGTGCCCTGGCCTTTTGATCTTTCTTTGACCATTCTGTAGTCATAGGGTTCGGTGGATCATCAGTTATATAATTAAATAAGTCCTCCTTAATTAGGAGCATTTCTGCCTTAAATTTCCAGACAGAGTAATTATTATTATTTAATTTTTCAAATGAAAAGCTTTCTTTAAAAGAAGCCATGTTTCCACTTGTATTTTTAACCCTTAATATATGAATGGTAGATAATGTTTTTAAATAGTCTTTAATGTTCATATATAGTTTATATCTTTCATTTAAATATTAATGTTATTGTTATTTGTTGAGAGCAGAGCGCTAGATTCAGCTTCAGTCTCATAATCTGATGGAAAGGTGAGTTCATTCTAACAAAGAATGTTAATTGGCACGCAGCGGTCGCAGAGCTTCACCACACTGGCAATGGAAAAACAATAGTTAAAATTTCAACTGACCTGTCATTTTCATCCGGTACAGTCGTAGCTGTGAATCAGTTACACAAAAAATCCGTTCAGAGAAGATATTGCACTGAATTAATAATCACATATTTAATTAGGATACTAGCAACATATTTCTACCACATACACAGACACATATCTAAGGAGAGAAGAAAAGGGAAATTAACACTTCGGATACAAAAGAATGTTGCGCGCGCATATAAAACAGAAAGTTTCAGTTCGTCAGTTCATAGCCTCTACAGTAGGTAAGAGTCAGACAGGAGGGGGAAAGCAATAATCTGGCGTCTGGCTCAAGGTTGAATCGGATCATATTCCAACAGTATTTTGAATTGGCACACTATTTAATGGAATTAGCACTGCACAAGCTTTTAATTCGTTCGTTTAAATAAATAAATTCTTCTTTTATTATTATTACTAGCTGTACCCGGCCACGTGTTGCTGTGGCTCAGTCTGGTTCAATGGAAAAGCAAGAAAAAGCACATGTTTCTAATATGTTTCATTTGAGAATGCATGTTGTTTCATTGTCTGAAAATATAGATTGTCTGGTTTACCCATTCTTGAACACGCAATATATAACTGTACACATGAGAAGATCTAAACTGCTCAATTTGATTGATTGGTCTTGAGCTTTATGTTTTTTCACAATGCTTGAGGACAATTTTTTTTTTTTTTTTTTCCATCGTCTGTGAAGATTTGGATATTGTCTGGCTCGGCACATTGAAATTTTCCAACATAAGACTTATCCAAACAGAAGAAACACAAACACAAAAATTCTAAATTAAAAAATTGCCGTTCAAAATAAATAATTTGTGTTTTAAAGTTCCCTTAATCGTAAAGTTCAAAAATATTTAAAAAATACTTCAATACAAACAGAAAAAACACAAAATTTTAACTTCAGAATGAAAATAGCTAAATGAAACTGTTAACATTCAAAATAAGTTACCTTTGTTTTAAAGTTCCATTTAATCTTCGAGTGCAAAAATACTAACAAATACTTCAATACAAACAGAAAAAACACAAAATTTTTAAAACAAAGTGAAAATAGCTAAATTAAACTGTTGCCATTCAAAATAAGTAATCTTTGTTTTAAAGTTCCCCTTAATCTTCGAGTGCAAAAATACTTCAATACAAACAGAAATATTTTTAAAATCAAAATGAAAATGTCTGTACCCTGCCAATAGTTACAGTGGCTCATTCTCCTTAATAAAACATTAAAAAACGAAATAATTAAATCAAAGTTGAAATATATTGAAAGTGATATATAAAAACACATGTTCTGATAAAATTTCAAAGCAATCGGTGAAGTACTTATGGAGATTTGAGGTTATTAACCAAGGCTAAACTTGATCGTAAGCGTAAACTGGATCAAGTTCAGCCTTGTATGAACAAACGAACACTTACATTTTTATTTATATAGCTTATATTACCCGGAGTTGAGGAAACTGCTAATTATTACTTTTGAATCAAGGTAAGCCTTAAGAAATCTAGCTAAAAAGCTTATAACTGGTGTTCTTATTGACTTAGAAACTTCGAAAAAATTTCATCTTGTGCAGAAAAATCAGTGCTTTCGAACGATATATTATATTAATATGTGCAAGGTTTGTTTCACTCCCATATTGGGGAATTTATGTGGAAATTTGCGTAAAATTGGAATAAAAAAAAGAACTACCTATCGGTTTTTTTTCTAATGAGTATATAAACCTTCCTCTTGAATCACTCTGTCTATTGATGAAAACCGCATTAAAATCCGTGAAGTACTTTCGGAGATTTGAGGTAATGAACAAACGAACACTTACATTTTTATTTATATAGATTATTATTATTATTATTATTATTATTATTATTACATGGTTTTATTTAACTTGACTTGTGGCGGAATTTTGTAAGGCGGTTTTCGACAACTATTACTGCATAAATTATCTTCAAATTTTGCACACAAGCTTATCTTCGATCACAATACAATAATCCATCCGTTTTATAATTTATTATAACGTTAATTAGGAAAAAAAATTAATAATTTTGTCTTTGAGGAAATTATTAGCATTATCATTTGCCGTTTGGCAACAATAGTTTTGTTTGGATAATGCAACGATGTTTTGAATTTAAATAAAACCATGTAACTTAAAACATTTTTGGCGATTTAATATTATTATTATTATTGTTGTTGTTGTTGTTGTTATTGTTGTTGTTGTTGTTATTATCATTATTATTGTTGTTGTTGTCATTATTATTATTATTGTTGTTGTTGTTGTTGTTTTATTATTATTATTATTATTATTATTATTATTATTATTATTATTATTATTATTATTATTATTATTATTATTATTATTATTATTATTATCATTATTATATTGTAATATCACTTTAGCGATATGTGGTCGTCCACGAAGTAGGTCATGCCTTAGGTCTGAACCATGAGCAGTCTCGTCTAGACCGAGATCGTCACGTCAGAGTGCTCTGGAGGAATATCGCTCTAGGTGGTAGATCGCAATTTTGGAGAGGACTGGACAACCCACATGGAGTCGAATATGATCTGACTTCTATTATGCATTATCATCCACAAGTAAGTTTCATTCTGAAGCGTTCAAAAATAAATAAATAAATAATAATAATTTTAAAAACGGATTTATTATTTTTAAGTCAAGAATATTGAAAAATTCGTAAAACATTGATCTAAATCCTTGTACAATCAATATTAAATTCTTGGTCCCTGATATCTGATTAGTTACTTCTGAACAATTATTAATAAAGGTTTTCTTGTGACTTTGAAACATAGGTATGCACTTTTCACTTCGATCTCGGGCCTCACTATGTTTTTCTCCCTTCAGTTTTCAAATGGAATAAAGGAAATTATTTACAATTTAAAGGTTTATTTGAAATACATTAAAATAAATTGATCAATGATGAGTTTAATGTAAGCATTAACGATAAAAAGCTATTTTTTCTTTGTTATAATAAAACAATAGCACTGAAATACTACTATTTCAGTTTGTAGAAAAAATATCATTTACGGGTGCTATAGTATGAAGATATGTTTTCCCCTGTAAAACCTGTTGGTTTACATCCAAGTGAGATCCTATATACAAGTGTAATACAAACCAAAAAGTCAGATTTCAAAGTAAAAATTCCACTGTACTCATACCCTAAGAAAGCTTGCTATAATACGGTGATCGGTTTTGCAAATATTATAACTGCTATATTGCTTATAATATTGATATTTAAAGTTTTTATTATCAATATTATGATCATTATTTGGTAATTGTCATTACTATCATCGATATCTTTTTTATGGTCATTAAATCTTTCATCTAAAACGTATTTTAATTTCCCGACAAAAAATAACTTATTCAAGTTGCTAATGAATATAATGATACCTAGAGTAAAAATTTGATGAGTGTAAATCAAATATTGTTGATAAATTTTCTAATAAGATTTTTTAAAATAATTCCATTTTCGTAGGCATTTAGTAGCCGTATGTTTGAAAGAAATACAGTCGTGAGTCGCAACCCCCACCATCAACGCTTAGTTGGCAAGAGAAGAAATGATTTAAGTTTCCGGGATGCTAAAGTCATCAATTCTATGTACAGATGTGATGGTAAGGTGTTGTATAGTATTATTTCTTTGTTTGGAGAATTTAACAACTTATTATTTATTTTACGTAAACTACCTTCAAAATATGCAAATATATTTCAATAACACTGATTATTTTATCAATATATCTTCTATCAATTATTTTTTATCAATATATCGCTTTTCCCATTTCATAAATGGAGATGGGAAAAACGTTCTCAATGATCAAATTATACCCTATTTTTGAGCTTTGTTTAGAAATTTTATTTTTGTTTTCATTTTGAAGAATGCGTTTGCAATGAACAACAGAACCTAGCTATAAAATGTACCTCCTAATCAAACGATTCACACGTTTACGTTTAAGAACTATCAAAACGCTATGTAAGTAGAGAGCATTTGATGTTATTTCCTTAATTTTCTGTAAATTATTAAAGAAAAAAACTTTGGAGATTTCTTGCTGTCTGCATATAAGTTTCTTGAGGAATTTTAAAGAAACTTAGGAAAGACCTATTACGTTGGGGACTGCGGGACTGGTAGTCAGAGGAATTGGCTGTCATGTGTTTTGTATCTTCGCCTTTTAGAGTTCGCAGTGAACTGATTTATTGTCTGCTGTTGTATTTTATTGGCAGTAATGAGTTAACGCTGTTAGTGAGCGGATGTTAAAGAGTTGGTTATTACAACAATTCTAAAACTTAAATTATAGCATTTGAATAATTTATTTTCGATCTGCAAATTATTTTCTACTGTGTATTGTGCATTCCTTCTGTAGTTTACAGTCAAGTGCTGATCTAACGTGGTCCTTACTTAGACAACTAACGACTAATGAGTTTGATAATTATAATTGACCAGAATGACTAATTAAAAGATATGTCGAATTGAATATGTACAATTGAAGTTTGTATATACGTACATTATAATAAGAAATTAATCTAGCTTTAGTAGGCTGCTTTACAGATGATTATATAGCAGGGAGAGAAGATACTCTGGACTACTGGTTGATCATGGTTTGCTCATTGCTTCCATTTTTCTATTGATCCTTAGGGCTACATCTCGTGATCTAAAAAATTAAAGGATTAAAGTTTATTTGTACAAAAATGTTCCAACATAAATGTACTTTTACCTATTATTTATCGTAATTATTCTGTTCTTCAGAGCTCGATTCTTAAGAAATCTAGCTTACACAGTGAAAACGGCAGAGTCTGGATGGTTATCACAATAGGATTGGTGTTTACTACTTCTAAGCTCTTTGTTGCGATGGTAAACTAACCCTAATATTTTTTTTTTCTTCCGGCAGGCGAGATTATTGAAGACTACGGTACTTTTGCATTTTTACACTTCGCATTTGCAAGACGATCCTGCATCAACAAGTTGTTTTTTTTTTTTTTTTTCTTTTTCTTCCCTCTCAGACAGCATCGTTATAAATTTTAAAAACGGACTGCACCAAGCCAAACACATTCTGATGTAATGAGATCCAAAATGATATCCAAAACCTGCGCTCTACACATGCAAAAACTGTGGTATTAACTAATAGGTTCCTAATTGCTCTTGGTGCAGTTATTTTAATATTATACCATATTTTCGGCTTTTATTGACCGAACAGACTTTTATTCAAAACGAAGAAAAATTTCTTCTCAAATAACTACTTAAATAAATGGCATTTAAACTAACTAAATTGTTACTTTTCATTAATTTATTGACTTTCTTGTTCAAAAATCTTTTTCAAACCGCCAAATATCGTACCACAGAAAAAAAAAATCCATTTAACTTGATAAAAGCACAACTACATTTTAAAGATAAGTTAAGTAAAATTTAGAAAATACAAATCTAGTAAAATAAATAATACGATATTGTGCAAACTTCAATTCAAATGCTTGGATTCAATTGCATATCTTAATATTCAAAGGAAAAAGTCTTCAATTTCAATAAATATGTTTAGTAAAAATCCTCTTATCTCATGCTTCATCCAGTTTTTTATTGTGGACTAGCATAACATTAAAATATTTTTTTATAAGACAAAGAAGTCAGCGATGTAACCTGAAATATTTTCTTCATTGGAACTTCTGGTTATTAAAATTAGCAAAATTTTTAATTTTTCCTTCTAGCAAAGTGTCCCAACCGAGGACAGCTGCACTGCGAGAACGGAGGATACTTGGGACCTTTCAAAGACGGTGATGAAGGACCTTGTTCCTGCGTTTGCCCCCCACATACTGCTGGAGAACGGTGCCAAAATATTGTCAAGGGCTATTATGGTAAGCTTTGGGTGCAACAAGTTTATATTATTGAAAGAAAATAATAATTCATCATAAGCTTTTCTCCTTCTCGCTTCCAAAAAACTGATTTTTAATCTTTTTACATATATCTAGCTTAAATACGACATAATTACCTGTGCTCTGTCGGTACACTTAAAAGGCAGATTCTATAAGATTCGGCGCAAAAATGGGGTGTCATTACTCGCAACATTTTTGATTTTGCTGAAATTTTTATGGTGGCTACTAATAATTTTAAAAGACACGTATTTTTTTATTTCCTCCCCGAGAAAATTTTTGTGACTATCAAAAATTCCTAAAGTGGATATCAATCCAGTTATTTTCTCAAAAAGTAATATATTTTACTTCATTTTTTAGATAATCCGCATACGTTGATTTTCTGAAAATATTTAGATAATCATGTTTTTTTTAATTACTATAGTCAGTATCGATTACGTTTCTTGCCTTTTTTTCTCCTAATTACATTTTTAGATGAGCCTCCTTGTGGTGGAAACATAACAGATGAAACTATTATTGAAACGCCAGGTTTTCCAGAAAGGAACGAGCCAGAAATGAGTTGTAGCTGGATCATAACAGTAAGCTTCTGAATTTCAACAGTACCTGTACAATCTTTTTCCCTGTACAATCTTATTAGAACTGTTGATCTATGTGGATTATTTCTGAATTCGAAATATTTTTCAATCAAAAGCATAACTATGATTGTTAACAATAGCACGTCTTTGGATTCTTTAGAGCAAACTGTTATTGGGATTTTCATGCTTCGTGCAACACTGAAACTTTAATTCTGAAGTATATGATACATTTAACATGGGTCTTAATGTAAAAATGAAACTCATTTTAGATAAAAACTGAGACTTCAAATCCAGTCCCTATTATTTTTGTTTCTCTTTGGTACTTTAATCTAAATGTATATCTGTGTTTCATCGATTGAACTGAACATTAAAAAGATTTGACTTATAATAAAAATTGTCGCTCAAATCATCTGCCTCACACTAATCTTGGATTCAAACAAATGATTGGGATTTTGGATACACATTTTATTTTAGAGACGAATTATAATTTATGAATGTTAATTGCACAGTTAAGAGTCTTAATTTATGAGAAGGGTACCGCTTTCGAACAATCTTAATAACATAATAATAACGAATTAAGGAAGAACCTTGATTCGAAAAATAACAGTGGTATTAAAATATAAATAAAATAAAAATAAAGCAAGTCTTATTGGGGAAATTATAATCCTAACACCTTAAAAAAAGAACCCTAGTTCAAAAGATTTGTAGTTTTTAAGGACAATTTTAACAACTTAAAAGGAGAACCCTGATTAAAAAGAGTAGTTTTTAGGAAGCAAAATCCTAGTAACTCGAAAGAACTTCAATCCAGATTATTATTGAGACAGAAATCGCAACTATACGGGATATCTTTCATCATGGCCCATTGGTGATTCTCAGTACAAAAAAAAAAAAAAAAATTCTGAGCTTCGTACAAAACTTTTGGAAAAAGTACGCCCCACAAATTTAAAATATAAATTATCGAATGAGATGAACACCCGCCGCCCTCCTCCCAGCCATAATTATGTATGAATATATAACTCAAAAAAAATCAAGTGCTTAAATGAAAGTATACTGTAATATTATTTTTCCTAAAACAGAATTGGTTTTTAAAGTATTGAATATTCTGCTCATGTCAAAATAAGAAGAAAACAGCAGATATTATTTGTCTAAGAAATCTGATGAGAAAAAAAGAAAAGAAAAAAATCAACTTTCCGAATTTAAAGAATTTCGAAAAACCGATTTTTTCTTATCTTTTTTCTTCCTTTTTCTTTCTTTGAAAAAAAGAAATTTCGGAACAGTCTCTCGAAAATTTTCGGAGAATTTTTGATCAGAATCCCCATCTCATGGCCCAAATTGGGCTTTTATTGAAAAATTAAATTTCTTCCGCACTTAGACAACTCTTATATTTAAATTCTAATTTACTTTGAGAATAGGGAATTATCCATGTCACTCATTCTCAGAGCTGGCTGAAAGGGGAGCTTCAACGCAAGGAAATAGTGCACCAAAAGTACGAATGACTTAAAGTTAAATAAAAACTGGATTTATTTATAAATCCAGTGATAATATGAATAATGAAATGGTCAAAGCAAGATGAGTATAGGAAATACATAAAACATGGTAGGGAATTAAGAAAACACAAAACCGCTTCTCAAGCACTTCAGGGATCAACTAAAGCCCTCGACGCATTCATCGATCGTGAAACTCATCTCACGATCTCACGTTAAAACTTATTTTTAACGTGAAAGTACAATTTTGGTAACTTTTATCATCCTGGATCATAAACTCTGAAATTGTAAGTAAGCGCTGTAGAATTTTGACACTAAAGCAAAGCAACAAAACAATCGAAACTGTTGTAAGTTAAGGAGATGCTTCTTTTCTGTTGATATCAATTTTTAAAAAAAAATAACAATTAATAGAACAATTTTCAAAACAGGCTCCTTCCAGAAAAGAAGTGGAAGTAGAATTTGAAGAATTCAGTTTCCGAGAACGAATGCAGCAACAATCCAGTACTTACTATGGTCGCTGCGTCAACGAGAGAGTGGAGATTCGAACCACAGATTACTACAATGGAAATTTGTGAGTTGATTTTCTATAGTTTACTGATTTGCGATGACGGTATTATTTTAACCCAATATGATACTTCCTCTCTCTCTCTCTTTTCAACTTAATTTTAGATTGGTAGTAAGTATCTCTTTCTCTCTCTCTCTCTGTTTCTCACAACTACAGATAGATTCGACAGGGTAAAAAATGATACTACGTCATTAGCACTTGGTCGCAAACGAACTCCGTCAGCATTTTTAATCTATAACTTGGCGACAAAATCATTAGTATTCTTAGAGGGTGAAAAAATAAAAAAGCTATCACTCGATATGAATCAGACTCCTCCCCAGAATTTTAGATTTTTAGCCGTATTGCTGATCCTACTATGGAAATATAGTATATACATATAAGCCCTCCCCCCCCCCCAGGAGAAAATATTGGTTACGCCACTGCAATTCGGTCTTTCATCTGACGGTTTTGAATAAATATATTTGTATTGCTTTTTGTATTATTGTTTGTAGCAATTTTTTTATTTATAGCTCAGTGCAATTTCTTTTCGAGAAAGAAAATGGATAAAATACGAATTAAAGATTGGAATGCAGATGAGGTAGTGAATGATTAGTAATATTAATGCTGCAATATTGATTGGGAAAAATTATTTTTCATATAAACAGTAGATGTCTAATAAGTTAAATCAAACCCTTTAGTTGAACAATATTTATTAATTGCAGATAATACCGAAATTAGCTGTATTCTAAATCATCAAAGACCGGTTTCACGAAATTTCAAAATCGCACATAATACCGGTATTGCAAACACTAAGTCCCTTCTATTACAGGGAACAGCACAACAGACCGGTCGCATGTCCCTGTCTTATATTCGTATTTCGAATTTTTTATTTTTCAGCATTTATTAAATTAATTATTTCCGACTTCCCCCCCTCGAGATAGTAAACATTTTGTAGTGATTCTATTTTATATTTATTTCTGGAAGATAAGCTAAAAAAAAATTAATAAGAGAAACAGGTGATTGATTTTCTGACCGAGCTCTTAAAGCTCGTTTAATAATATATCAATATTAAAATAATACTCATTCAACTACTCAACACCCCTCATGTTTTTGTAAAACTGACCTAATGAATTAAAATGAACTTTCCATCTTTCTAGTTACTGTGGCACTGACATACAACCGGGAACCAAAATGACTTCTAAAGGAGGAACTTTCATTATCCTCATAGCTGCTGACGATGAAATGGAGGGCAAAGGACTTCGAGCCCGCATTCGATTTGTCTGACCTCACTCAAAATCAGCTCTGTATAAAATGGGTTTTATCAATTGTACATAATTTTACAATACAAGGCAGGGAATGAATTTAAAGTAATAATATTTATTTATATTTTTTGAAATAAATAAATTATGAAATTACAAAGAGCAGTTCTTAGCTTTTATTCTTATGAACTTTTCACTTCAATGAAAAAACAAGTAAAATAATTTTAAGAATTTAGCTTTCCTATTTAGATTATAAATTCAGGCAAAAAGAAATCAGAGAATATTATTCAGGTGCTGCATTTTAATAGAATGAATGATATTACATTTTCGTAATTTTTGCAGAGGAGAGCAGAACTAGAAATCAGTTACAAGTTATTTAAACTTCAGGACATTTCAAACAATGGAAGAATTAAAATTTCAATTGAATGTAAATGTTTTCAATGGTTTTCTAGAACGGGGTACCTCTTCAAAACTTTCAGACATTTAAGGACTTGTTAAATATTTTTTAAGGCTGATTTTAAGTATTTTTACTTAACCCCGTTAGCCACGGGGTTCTACAGGAGCCACGTAGCGAGGAATTTTGAAGCAGTATTTGCAATGGGTAACGTACCGTAAGGCAGTCGCATCCGAGCTTTGATGTAGTCAGTTTTATAAAATTTAAACACACACCAAGATGTAGTAATATGAATCAAGCCTTAAAAAAGACATACATTTTTCATGCTTATAAATTCATAGAACTTATAAAAACGAATAACTTTTTAGTCAAGTAGCAATGGTTGCTCTCAGTGAAAAGTTTATGGACATTATTCTGCATTAACTCCTCGATAATAGAGCTGGTGTTGGTACAGGCTGTACACATTGTGCTTCGTGCGCAATATATTGTCCGATTTTTGACCTGTTATTCAATGATTTGCTCAGAGGATTCTTACACCAGCCGAACTATACATATTTGTATTGTATTTGTACATTGCGCTTTAACCTTCTGTCGTGTGCAAAATACATCGACTCCCGAGTTCGAGCGCAATGTGTAGTACCGAGCACACGCTCAAAACTAATTATAAGCGCTAATTTTCATAATGGACATGTAACGATCATCCTCCCTCCTTATTTACAGGATTGTTCAAAGGAAAAGAAAAGACGAAAAGTTGATTTAAAAATGAATTTGGCATAACATATGCTATTAAAAAAAAAACAAGAAATTTATTGAAGGAAAAATGAACTGAGCTGTCTTACAGATCAAATACGCCGGACAGAAGGTTAAAAGGAATCCAAATTCAAGGTTTTCGTAAATTGAAACGTCGCGTCGGCCACCTCTAAGTAAGAGTCAAGAAATATCACGTCTAGAGATCATAAAAAAGCTTCTGGGGATACCTGGCGAAGTGTTTTTTCAATTTCTTTTTTTAATCCCTAACGCAAAAAGAAAAAAAGATGAAACAGACAGGTTACTACTCGGATTATCTATACTATAAAACATCCAGTTTTTCAAGACTTTAATATTTTGTGATGACTATGTGATGATTCGAGGTACGCGACTAACGAAACAATTGTTTATAGATAAAAAATGGAATTTTCTGGTGCCCATCAAGATATATTTACAAGAAATTTGTTAGAAAGCCCTCTTTAATGTAAAGAGACTGTATTTTTAGCAGGATAATGTAAACAACCACAATTCGAGCTCCACAAGATTCTGGTCTGAAGCTAATCAGGTCTGATGCCCTGACATGGACACAACAAAAAAATTTAAGGGGTCTTCTGGTGAGTTATGTTTATGGAAATTGTAAAATTTAATAATTCAAAAGACTAACTTAAAATGGCCATTGGAAAAAAGCTGGGAACTGATTTAATTAACGCGAAAAAAAAAAGGAAAATTTAGATTACTAGGAGGTTTTCTTAGGTAGCTTTAATATGTCTTCCATGGATTAAAAAAAAATAATACATCCTAAAATAAAATAAATATAAAAATCTTTGTACAGGCGATTAAAACTGCCATATGTTGCAATTTGCTAAGTTTTTATTAAATTTAAATACATATTTATAAAGTTTTTCACTTGGCTTTGATATTTTCTTTCCACCAGTGTAGTTTATAATTGAATGATGTTGAGGGCATTAGGGTGTTTTAAAGCTGTAGAAGAAAAAATAGGGCCTTATTCCAAATTATGTGAAAATTTAAGGGCTGTTTAGGTACTTAGAAATGTATGCTGTTCTTCAGCTATGATAAAATAAAAAATAAAACTTATGCTTAAAAATTTTCAATCAATTGAATAATTTAACGTAAACTAGTATTCTCGTATTTTCGTAATTGGTTTCATAATTTTCAACAATTATATTTCACATAGAAAAAATAACACATAATTGAATAAATTATAAAACTTTATTGTTCTTAAATATACAAAATTGTGCAAACAATTTTTTTTAATAAAAAAGACATACATAAATGCTATGCATAAACAAAATTTTATATACAATATTTAAAAATTCCTTTTACATACAAATGAACATTGATGTGATTTTGATTCATAAAAACTTGTAGCACTTTTTTTTTTTGCAAATATACAACAAGGGAAAGGCGCACATTGTACATTTTTAATAAACCATCAATATAATACTCACACAAATAACTTTACCTTTTCATACATAATGTTATATACACTGCTGTAACATTATAATACAATACATAAAAGAATTGGATGTGGGAATATAAAGTCGATCAAATGAAAAAAGAGAAGAAAAAGAAATTCAAAGCTTAATTATTGATGTTAAAATGTATGTATTTGTAAATGTATTGCATTTTGGCAAATTTATGCATTTTCTTATTAAAATAAAAAGGGAACAAATCTTTAAATGTAGGTTTTCTATTGATTCATATTTAGGCTTTAATTATATTAGAATCTCTCCATGTACTTTTTATTTCCTCCAACAGAATATGCTTGTTTGCCTGTAAAGGTGGTCATAATTGATAGTTCAAAACCAGCAAAGATGACATGATCAATATATTAAGAGTAGAAATTCAGTTTGGTATCAATTAACAAGTAATTAAATTTTTATAATTTTTCCTTTCAAGCCTTCTATTTTCCTCCACATTGCAGTACAATTTTTATAAAAAAACGCTAACACTATACCTTCCTAAATACATTAATCTTGCCTTCAAATCAAAGATCCACGAGATTTCACATTTTTACTATGAAATGTGCTGTGTATGAAGCAGGGTTGCCACTAAAGTTAGGGAACGAAAGTCCCCAACTTTTCCAAATTTTCCAGGTGATTTCAGAAAAAAAATCCAGGTTGATCAAGGTCATTTTACATATTATTGCAAGACATTTTCTTCTAAATATCTACTGACTACAATTCCAACATCACATACCTTTGTTCAATTGCTCTTATCATATTTAATAAAAGTAGTTATTTTGATATATTTTTCCACAAATGAAAGCATATGATGTACTAAATTTACAGCAATAAAGGAAAAGCTCCAAATAGTACATTACCAGTAAATAGCAAATCATTAGGCTGTTTTTTTTTTTTTTTTTTGATAGATATTTAAAAAATGTTTTCTCCTTAGGGGAAAAAAAAACAATCAAGTGCTTACTGTTTTAAAAGTTAATACTTTTCCAAAAAAAAAAATTCTCAGTATTTTATAAATAACTAAAGTCATGGTCCATTAAAAAATAAATTGTCACAATAGAAAATTAAATAAGCCATTTGAAGCTGAAAGAGTCGATGTTATAAATACAAGATATAAAATTGTGTAAATTCAATTTAAATACATGAGAAAATCTCTAAATATTCAAGAATATTATTCAGATCTTCAAAATAAATCAAAATTTCCTTTCTACATTTGTTCTACCACTAAAAAGTTTAAATAGCAATGGGGAACATCAAAGAGGTTCGGTCGTTTTAACTTATTGACTTTGTCGCCGATTCAGCAACTCAAGTTTACAAGAAGTCTCTCATAAAGCAAATTTTAATATAGAGATTGGTGGTAGAAAGGAGATAAATGAAAAATTTTATGCCTGAGAAAATTTATGAAGTTGCTTGGACTGTTATTTAATCATGCTTGCTTCTGCAGAAAACCTGACGTTTTGCATTGGGTTTGCAGAAGTGATAGGAGGAATCTGGAGAGAAAATAAAAGGGGGAAGCTAGATTAAGATGAAGTTTTTTGGCAAAGTGAAAAGCATAACACTCTGCAAAATGTTTACTGATTTACTTATCCTGGCAGGAGCCATGCTAACTAAAGAGTACTGGAAAATAAAAGGAAATTCCTGATTTTTCCAGAAATTGCAGAGATTGAGTTTCCCTGACTTTTCCCGGACTATTTTTGGTCATTTCAGTTTACCCTGACAATCCCAGGTTTTCCATATTTTCCCGGTGCGTGGCAACCCTGTGAAGTTAAAAAAAAAAACGCTTCAGACAACACTTGAAATGTTTATGCAAATGTGCTAATCAATCAATGATACCAATCAAAATTATAATTGCAGTAAAAATCATAACTTGATGACAGACAACTATTAAGTTTCATTGAACAAAAGTCACAAGAGACTTGATTAATGCACAAAAAGAATGGTGATCAGTTTAGATTTATTGCTTTTCTAGCATATCTGCAAAGATTATAATTCCAAAAATAATTCCATTTGACACATTGTATTCACTGGGGACAGTAGCATGCATTTTTTAAGTTTTACAGAATAAACATGTTAACCGAACAGGATATGATTCCTTCCTTTTTAAAATAGACATCATTGATGGCATGGCAGCTTAAATAATCACTCCCAATACAGTTTTGATTTGAGGCAATGTATTTAAAACATTCACAACCAAAATTAATAAAAAAAATCAAAAATAAAATAAGCTACTGAAATTTAGACATTCCTTTATTTACAGCACTCTCATTTGATAAACAATATATATTATGAAATTTTACCATATTTTTATGTTATAGCACACATTATGAAATGAAATTAACGATTTGTTGCGTTACCTCTCTTCTTTTAAAACCCTTTTGATTTCTGTTTAATGTTAAAATACAAGGCAATTTAGTATTATGCCAAAAAACTTAAGGAGTGCAAACTTGGGGTTTCACAATAAAATTTTTAGCAATTAAGAAAAAAAAAATGATGAAAAATAAGCAGAAATATTAAATAGTTATTTTTGCTATGGCTACTGGAATGTACACAAGTAAAATATTGCACATAGTACAGATATGTGTATCACTATTTTTGTCTCAAAACGGTGATGCACTTCAGGACCAGGTCCACACAGCAAGAGTTTGTTAGGCTGGCGCCCAGCAAACCTATCTCGGAGTGGTAATGAGCATTCATAGGACTTCACTTCCTCGTTTCCGGGGGTGGGCAACCCTAAGGCCTCATGCTAACAGGGGAGGGGGGTGGAGTAGAGAACTCACAATTTCATGTTAAAAAAGCTTTAAATCTTAAGTAGTTGAACAAATTCCATCAAAATTATTTGTTTGCTATGAATTTCGGGTGTAATTATCTTTGATCGTAATGAACAAAAAGTCCCTAGGTCTATCAATGAACCTATCAGCACCTTTAATTTCTCATTTACATTTCTGAGAATATGATGAACTAAAATCACTCAACAGGACTAAACTTCAGAGAATTTTAAGCAATTCATAATTTGGCTAGTACCTATAATTGCAAATCATAAATTTTGAGCCGAAATCAGTTAATAGAAAGTAATTATATTTTGTGTGCGTTCATTCATTTCAAATGATTAAAAGAAAAATAATTTTTATTGTGAAACTAATACAAAAAAGTAACACATCAGGTACATAAAATTTACTAATTTACAAAGAGACTTAGCAAATTACTAAATTAGATGTCCAAAATTTTAAGACACAGGATTATGCTAAGCTTAAAGGCTTAAATTCTTCATCGCAAATGCATGAAATAAAATACCTTTTTTGATCTTGCTAAGAAAAGCAAAATGTGGCATCCTTACAAAATGTTTAGACATATCCAAAATATGAAAATTTTTACATTTCAATATGAAACTTCCAAAAGTTGCAATTTGCCCAATTCACTGACACTCTCTTAACATTCTGCATTTTAAAGAGTAAAATATAGTGTTATTGAATACAAAGTAAAGAATCTCAGTTTTGCTTAGAAAATATCGCTACAAATTTGAAGGAAACTACACCCAATTCTTGTGTCTATGGCTTGTGCTATTAAGATTGCACAAATCAATCTGCACCACAGCCAGTCGGCTTCTGCTCTCTTAAATAAAGAACTGGCCGAAGGAAGAGTAGATGTTGCCTTAGTGCAGGAACCCTGGACCAATAGAGGTAAAATTCTTGGTTTAGGTAACTGCGGCAACCTATTTTTCGATCGCTCTTGTAGCAGACCTAGAGCTTGTATTTTAGTTAGCAAAAAACTAAAAGCTCTTTGTATGGTGGATTATCTGGATGGGGATAACGTTGCTGTTCGGCTAATTCACAATAATGAAGATATTTTTTGCCTCATGTCGGCATATCTTCCCTATGAGGATGAAATTCCTCTAGCGCCTCACGCCAGGAATTTTGTGCATAAATGCACTAAAAATGGCTGGAGGTTTATCGTGGGATGTGATGCAAATGCACACCACGTTATTTGGGGCAGCAGTAACTGCAACAAAAGAGGTGAGGAATTACTAGAGTTTATTCTTTGTAATAACCTAACTATCTTAAATTCTGGCAATAAGCCAACTTTTGTAACAAGTAGCAGAAGTGAGGTCATTGACATTAATTTTTGCAATGACAAGACCTCTGCTTGTATTAATGATTGGCACATGTCCGATCAGATTATTTTACCTGACCACAAACTAATCAAAATGACACTTACAGGTCCTGCAATAACATCCCAGCAGGACAAAAGTAATCCCAGATTCACCAATTGGGATTCCTACAGAGAAGACTTAGGACTTCTCCTCAGAGGTAATCTTTTTAAACTTAATTCTTTGATTAACATTGAGATGGCCGTTGACTTCGTGCAACAATCCATACTTCAAGCATATCAAAATAACTGCAAAGCAGTCACCACTAGTTTACCAAGACGCGTCTCTTGGTGGAATAAAAATCTTAGTGGTCTTCGCAAGAACTGCAGAAAGCTCTTTAATAGAGCCAAAAAAACAGGAGAGTGGTCAGTTTACAGAGCTGCTCGTACTAGTTATAATAACGCCATTAAGAAAAGTCGACAGGATTCCTGGAGGGATTTCTGTGGCCAAATTGACACCCTGTCAAGTGCTGCAAAGCTGACAAAAATCTTATCAAGAGATAAGCTTTGTCAACTTGGTTCCATCAAAAAAGAAGATGGAACTTATACTGAGGATGGTCGAGGTACGCTAGAAGTAATGTTCAGGGTTCACCTCCCGGACTCAACTATTGTAACAGATGAGGAGTTGGACACTCCTCAAATTACCCCATGTGGCAGAAAGGCAGACTGGCACCTAGCTAAAAAAATCGTAACATGCGATAAAATTGCTTGGGCGATCAACGCGTTCTTGCCTTTTAAAACTCCTGGAGTAGATGGAATAATACCTGTCTTACTCCAAAAAGGAAGTGACATCATTATACCATACTTGAGCAGGATATTTAGGTCCTGTCTAGTATATGGTTATGTTCCTACCGCTTGGCGCACCTGCAGGGTTGTTTTTATACCTAAGCCGGGTAAACCTAACTGCAATGAAGCGAAAGCCTTTAGGCCTATTAGCCTTATGTCTTTTCTTCTCAAAACCCTAGAGAAGTTGATTGATAGGCACATCAGAGACGAAGTGCTGAAAGCCAACCCACTCTCCAGGCAACAACATGCCTATCAACCTGGCAGATCAACTGACACTGCTCTCTATGAATTAATCACAATTCTAGATGGAGCTGTAAATGGTAAAGAATTGGCACTTGCTGCCTTCCTGGATATTGAAGGGGTCTTTGATCGTGCGCCCACTCATGTTATTCTAAATGCTCTTATGAGAAAAAATGTCGATCATCTGGTGTGCACCTTTATTGGTTGCTTGCTATATACTAGATCAGTACAAGCAACTCTTTTAGGAGACACACTTGCCGTTACGAACTGCAAAGGCTGCCCGCAGGGAGGTGTACTTTCACCTCTTTTATGGAGCCTTGTTGTTGATGAAATTTTAAATAAAATTAATCTCTCAGGTGTGATCTGTATTGGTTATGCAGATGACATAACCTTAGTACTAAGAGGAAAATTCCAGGATACTGTGATTAGCCTCATGAAATCTGCCCTCAAAAAGGTTGAAAACTGGTGCAAGGAAGTTAGCCTGACTGTTAATCCTGGCAAGACAAACCTTGTACTCTTTACTAGAAAAAGAATAAAAAATGTGCAAAGTATAGAATTTTTTAATACTAAACTTGCATACTCTAACGAGGTTAAATACCTTGGTATCATTTTTGACAAGACTCTAAATTGGAACAGTCATGTCGAACACAGCACCACCAAGGCAAAGAGAATATTCTGGGCCTGCAGACGTGCAATTGGTCCCAATTGGGGCTTTTCACCTAGTATTGTCCATTGGATCTATACTAAAGTAATCGTCCCCATTATCACTTATGGATCTATCGCATGGTGAACAAAGCTTGCTGTGTGACAACAATGAAAGAGCTTACTAGTCTCCAAAGAATGGCAACTATATCAATGACTAGTGCCATGAGGACAACCCCCTCTCAAACCCTAGAGTTACTACTAGGCATTCTACCACTTTATAAGCAGGTAGAGATTGAAGCAATATTTTGCTCCAAAAGAATAAAATTTCTAAAACTATGGAAATTATCTTCTGAGAGATCCTTATATAAATTTGATACACTGATCAAGGATCACCCATTGCTTTCCATGAACTCGGACTGGATGCTTAAACGCTTTGATTTTGAGTCAAAACACAATGTTGTATTCCCTTCCAGAACTGATTGGGAAAATCCTATTAAGCTTATTGGCCACGCCAATGAAGTATGGTTCACTGATGGATCTAAGACTTCCCATGGCAAAGGTTACGGTGCCTTTTCCCCAAATAATAAAATTAGAATCTACTCTTCTTTGGGAAGACTAGCAACGATATACCAGGCTGAAGTGATGGCCATCCTGGCATGCGCAAATAATTGCCTAAATAGATGCATCTCTGGCAAAACCATCAAAATCTTCTCTGATAGCCAGGCTGCTCTCTTGGCACTACAAAAACACTGCTTCTCTTCAAATATTGTTTGGGATTGCTATAACACTATTGCTGAATTGGCCGCAGTGAATAAGGTGACTCTTTATTGGGTGCCTGGTCACCGTAGCATTTTTGGCAATGAAATGGCTGACCAACTGGCTAAATTGGGCACAGAAACTCCTTTCATTGGCCCAGAACCTGTCCTTGGTCTGCATTACAGTGCATTAAGGAAAACAATCAAGGAAGTTCTCCTAAAAGAGGCTCACAATGCCTGGCTTAAAAGCAATAATCAAAGACAGGCGAAAGAACTTAACCAAAATTACCCTTGGTTAAGATCTAAGGAACTGCTGAAACTCAGTAGAAATGAGATTAGGGTGATCATTGGTCTCTTAACTGGTCATTGCAATCTTAAGAGACATCTTAACATCATAGGCACGATTGCTGACCCAATGTGTAGAGGATGTCATGATGTAGAGGAAAGCTCCACACATATTTTGTGTGAATGTGATTATTTCTCTGCTCATCGGTTTGAATATCTTGGTTATCACTATATCGAACCCTGGGAACTACCCAATTTCCCTGCTAAATTATTGCTGAAATTCGTCTCAGCCACTGGTCTGTTTCAGACTCATTAACTTGGGGTTGTTAGTACAATAGACCTGGGGTTGTTAGTACAATAGACCTGAGGTCGCAGTGCTAGTGCTCCTTAGAGCCACCCTATAAACAATTCATTCATTCATTCATTCACACCCAATTACTCAGACATAATATGTATTACATATTATGTCTGAGTAATTGGGTGTAGTTTCCTTCAAATTTACTTACATTGTAAGTAAATTAAACAAAAATTCAGAACTAATTTTATGCATTGTTGCGGTTTGGGTTTAGATAATTTCCTTTGCACCTAACACTATTTCAATGATATTTCATGAACTTTTAAACTAGTGTTAGAAAAACACCAGAGTAAACATATTGCAAGACTACAAGTGTCCAACTTTTCACGGTTATTTAAACCTTCAACACATTTTACACTGGAACCAGGCTCTTAAAAGAATTTTTTATAACACATAGTAAATACACGATGCTGAATTTCTTTCAAAAAGAAGACAGCAACAAGCTTTAAGTACCATACCAAGTTACTAAGTTTGTACTTTTACCATTTATAGTAAAGTAACTAATTGTTTTAAGGCTTGCATAAATGTATATACCTAATATCACAAAAAACTTGAAAGCTTCATACAAAAACCATAAAATGAAACTTGTCTGCAGCTTGTTCAGTTTCTTTTTCCTATGAAGAAAATTTGTTACTATTGTGTATGAAAATCATTTTTAAAAAACTAAGAAATAAAAGAACGTAAACAGGTGAATAGAAAATACTTTGATTATAACAAAATTTACTTTGGCATGTAATTAATTTTAAAAAGATATAATTATTCATCCCAAACACTACACATGAAACATTTGGCCAACAGACTAGTAAGCTGTGGTCATCAGTGTTGCTGGATGTATATCATAATCAAGACACCATTTCAAATTTTTTCAAAAGGCGGAGGGGGGGACGGGTATATTCTCCTTGTATGTTACATTAAAACAGCAAAATACATACACACTCTTAAAAATCCAACATACAGGAGTAGAAAGGAACATACAGGAGTAGAAGGGAAAATTCGAAAAAAGGAATCATGACATGAAAAAAAAGGACACTTTGGTATAAAAAAGGAAAAGTTCTGATGTTCGTGAGGCATTATGCATATACATAATAGCATAATTTTAAAACAAAACTAAAAGAAAAACCCTTTCAAAACTGATATTTTAAAAATTGAAGAAAAAAGAATTGATCTTTTTTTTTTAAAAAGTAGAAGAAAACAAAATTGCATCTTACTTTCATGGAAAAAAATAACAAAATTCTTCCAAAACATTTGATTAATATACTCAACATTTTAGTTTAGTGTATAGGAAACATCACATTGACAAAGCTCACCTTCCTTTTTATCTTTTCAACTACTATGATATAACATTAATTGCTTCATTGATTAACTACTGAAAACTCATTCAAAATATTTTTGTCCTAAGGATGCTTCTATGCCTGAAATACAGACACACTTAAACGTTACATATTCAGTTTGGCTAGTACTGCACATGAACGAAACACTTTTAACAGGGGCGGCGATTCAAATTTTCAAGTGGAGGGTAGACCAAGCTTTATATATTTTGGAGAAAAAATGGCAATAGCATTCAATATTTTCAGCCTTTTATGTGTTCCCACATTGTAAAAGTTATTGAATCCTAATCGAGAATGAATTTTTGTTTCAAGTAGAAAGATATACAGCGGCATAACCAGAATTTTCTCCTCAAGATAGGGGGGTAACAGTCTTTATGTGTATATGTATTGCCGTACTAGGATTAGCAATATGGTTTTAACCAAGGGTTCTTATAGAGATTAACCCTCAAAACTTTGGTTGCGTCTTTGTTGCTGTAAAAGCACATTAGTGTAATGGTAACATTTTTGGAGTCTTTTTCATGTGGGAAAATAAAGTGCTCAAAAAAAGAGAAAAAAACACACAGGTTAAAATAATATTTTAAAAAATCATTTGATTTAGAAATTAATTTAAATATTTACAAACATACAAATTTTCAGAAACATGATGCACCACGAATATAAAATAAAAATTATGTAATTAGGTGGACACACACATAACCAAATACAATGCATACGTAAGCTCCAAAAAAAAAAAAAAAATCAATTACATAAAATGAAAGAGATGTAAAATTAATACCAGAAGTCAACTTTTCCCCTGAAACATCATTCTACATTTCATAAAGCACTAAGTATTTTGCTTGTGTCAAGGTAGAAAGACAAGCAGATGTTATTCGTCAAGGTAATCACTGAAAGTGATTAAAATGAAAATTTTTCAGAAAGCTAATTTTTTTCTTTCTTCATTTTCGGAATTTTTGGATCAAAATCACACATGGTTATTGTTTCAGTTCATTTCTAATACTGGGAGAAATATATTTCAAGCCTTTCTAAATTTGACTATAGTTGAGACATTTCTATAATCTGGTTCATTAAAAACGTTACATCCAATCAGTAAATATTCAACATGAAAGTGGAGTGCAATGTTTGGCTCAGCCCAAAAACAAACCAATTTCTTTGATTAATTTACCAATAACAATTATTAAAAGAATATCAGCATTGTATACATAAATTATTTTACGTTGAAAACAGAACAGTAAATTTAATAATGCATAACTTTTAATTAACTTTTGAAACATTTTGGTTTTTATTACATTAAACTCAAAAATTACCTAATAATAAACAAATTTTATTTCTGTGAAATAATTAATGGCACACATAAAAATGAATTATCAACTCACAAATGTATTTTAAAAGCCTAGTTCCAACTCTTTGTCAGTATTTGAATGCTCCGTGACGAGCAGCTTTAGATATGAAATTTTTTAAAGTAGGCTCATCAAGTTTATTAAATGCCTCAGTTTGTGCAACAGCAGTAAGATGATTTAAAGCAAATCCAAAACAAAAATCTTCCAATTCCTGAAATAAAGAAAGGAATAAAAAGAAAATTCTCAGAATTTATGTCTAAATTACATTAAATGATTTTGGTAAACAGCTAAAAATAAGTAAACCATCATAACATTTATACGTTATAATGAATTTTACCATTTTACATTTAAGTTTGTAACAGAAATTTTAATGCTATAGATTTTTTCCTTTTCACTTTTTAGAATTTTTAACATCAAAGTGTCAAAAAAAAAAAAAAAAAAAAACAGAATTAAGCATGCAGTTACAACAACAGTAGAGGACATATGATACTATTTATTCCATAAACAATTTTAATGAACAAATACAACATTTAATTATGTTATGCACATGCATAGCCTCTGTATCTTATTTTTTTTTTTTTTAACTATGTCATTCTTATAAACATGTAAGTACTTTAACTCAATACGGTGGAACTTTGCAAAAATATTAATTATTCTATAAATCCTAAGCATTTTTGACACATGGGACAGTAGTTCACAATGGCCAAAGAAAGTAAACATAGCTATCTTTGTTGCTGTGTTCTTGAGATAGAGCAAGAAACACTTCTCTCCTTATAGGATGCGTAAGGTTCTAACATTTAAATTTTGCATTCATAGAATGCGGCAAAAAGAACGCTTTCTTCTTTTTCAACTTTATGGCCTACATGGACAATATTTGAATATTAGGTTTTTTTTTTCAAACTTCCGAGTCAACCTAGACTTTAATTAGCCCATAGTCTGAAGCTCAGTGTATAATATTAGTGAAAAATTCAGCTATAGAAGCAACCATACTCAGATCTTTCCTATTATAAAATAGATTTCTGTTCTGAGACAATTTTATGATTAAATAAAATACAAAAGTGACGGCCAGCAACAGGCTCTGTGATCAACTAGGCTGGTCCTAGTCAATTTATCAATCCACAATGAAAATCGTAAAATTTAAGAATTTCACATCAGTGTAAAAAGATCAACATATAAACACAAAATATATTTTTCAATTTATTTATTTATTTATTTTTAGATTTACCTTTGCAGTATATTTAATCGCAGCAGCATAAAGCATGGCAACATTCTCTACAGTGATACCATGCTTGATGATGCATTCACAATGTCGTTTTAATTGCACCTCACAATATGAATTGGCAAGATCCAGAAGACCTAAAAAAATTCAATGTTTTAAAATCTGTAAAACAAGTTCAGAAGTAAATATAACAAAAGAAAAAATTCAAAATAAACATTTAAAACATTCTTAACAAAAACATGCTTGCAAGACATTTTACCTATATGACATTTTAAGTTAACTTTCATAACTGGCACATGTCAAGAGATAACTTGATATTGTTTAGGTTATAATTCACCATTCTCAACCAATAGACAAGATACATGATCCATGGATGTGATTAATACAGAGTAGATATAAATTCTGCTAATAATAGGAAAAAGCAAAATATGTCAATATGATTCTATCAGCAACCCTAACCTTTCTAATATTTTTGTCTAGAATGTAACATATTTCAAGAATTTTGGCACTCAAACTGCTAAACTTTCTAACAAACTGTTAAATAGCATTTATAGAAATACTGCCTAAGTAAAAATGGTACTTTGAGAGTATGTTTGTGAGTGAGGTTTAGTTTTTATGCACATATATATCTGCATTAAAAGTAAAACCTCACTGAGAGCAATATTTACTATATGGTAGTAAAAATGAAGGCTTAACAAACTGAAAGAAATTATGTTTTATAACTCTACATGTGTTGCTAATTTAATTCCACTTGGTACAGTTGGCAGAACTACCACTACATGCTTAAACAAAACAAGAAAGCTTTAGTTCAATTGAATCAGCTTTAAATGTACAAAAAATAGTTAAATCCTATAGCTAAAATATTGCAATTGATTTTCAATGTTTTCTCAAGCACTTGCTAACAATCAAACTTTTATAAAAATTTCATTATAATTACCAATAGCATCTTCAGGCGGCAAATCAACTTCATCAGTATATAAGTACTTCAAAAATGCTCGATATACAGGATAAGAAAACTGTGTAATGTCAATGGTGCTGTGGGGGAAAATATAAGAAAAATCAGCAAAATTTCCTTGAGCATAAAATTAATCATTTTCTTATCCAGTATATGTATTTTGACTAGTAAAGCTTTTTCTTTGTAGGCATAAGGCGCCGATGTTTCATTGGTAGAACAATTTTATTACTCTGCTTTTTTTTCTTGCAGACTAATGTTCACAAACTACTTTTTTATTAAACTCAATAACTAACTGCCATGAATAGCTGTTATATGAATGCTGTTTCATACACCTAATTGTAAAAGAATAAATATCCTCCCTGTTAAAACATACTATAGTGCTTGAATTTCAGTTTCAAATCTTCTTTTTCAGATAGGTCTCTCTCGCCCAGTTTAATTTCGATGGAAGAAATCCGAGAAATACTGCCGTCCCACTACGAATTTGTGCCTCAGTATATATATACATATATATATATTAATATATATGGGTCATTTTCAAAATTGGGTGCCATTTGAGAATTTGAGACATTTAAAAAAAAAAAAAAAAATCTTAAATTTGTGTAATTTTCTATTGGATTATGGATTACACATAGTTATTTTACACTATTTTAATGTTCCTTGTACAGTTTCTTTATGAAAAATATTTTAACTGATGCTTTTTCGTTCAAATACGATAAAAATTGTCATGTCAGTTACCAGACATGTTTCTAAAATCCAACATGCAGTATAATAAACTGGAAATTCATGTAACTATAAAGTCCTTCTACACACTAAATAAAGTCATTTAAATTTAAATATATTCAGTCAAATAATTATTTAGTTTTTTTTTTACATTTGTTTGTGTCATGTCTGTTACTAATGTTGCATTTTGACCCAGATTATTTTATCATAAAACATGGTAGAACATAACTAAACATGTACCTTTATTATTTGCGCATGTGTCACATAAAGATACATTATATAAAACTCCAATAATAAAAATTATTGCAATATTTTGTCCATTAACATTTTTAAAAGAAAAATATAAATGGTAACAGACATGACATAAAGCATGGCTGCTTGCGATCATATAGCAACTGTCCACACAGGCGAAAAAGTGCATGCAAGAGAACTTACATTTTCTGCCTCTTCAGTCAATCGGCGCTGTTAGCATGTACTTAAAAGCGAGGATTTAACCCTTTCGGGACGGGTGTGACGTATACGAACCAACAGCGAGAGCCACCTCACAGCCGGGTGAGACGAATACGTCTCGGTGTTCTAATAGAGTCTTGAGGACGGGTGTATCCTATACGGGATTTCAGATGGAATGAAATATTAGTATTTTTTTTTATACTAGATGGAGCCCTATGACTATTATGCTGTAATATGTCGAGACTGGAGAATGTTAACCTTCATTTCCATAGCTTTTTTTTATTCTTTTTTCCTTGGTTCGGGTTGGAGTGAAAGATTTATGAGAGAGCAGCAGCGGTGCTTTAACTGGATTAGCTGATATAAACACATGCAAATGATTCGAACCATTCCAAGTACTTTTATTTCTTTTTTTGTCGATATATAGATATTCAGTGGTTTGCTTCCTTGTCTTCATTTATAATCGGATTTGGCTAGCGCTCAGAGGAAATTTTCTTGTATCATTTTGCAAATGCTTTATTATTAAAACGGCAAAGAGCAGAGGCAGCATCAGTATTAGTCACATTGAATGTCAGAGTTTCTTCTTACTCAGTGTCACTAGCAACATTATCATCATGTTGACTTCGGACCAGACTCACTATTTCATGTTCGCTGCATTCTTCACTGACATCAACTCTTGCCCACTCTTCTAAACAACCTTCCCCGGCATCCTCACAACCTGGTACTTGGTGAACAAGATGAAGTAGCTCAGTGTTATCGTCTTGTGTGACGGGTGTAGGGGTAGGTGTTTCCCATAGAGCTTATAAACCTTGTTTATAAGCTCTATGGTGTTTCCCTTCCTTTTTGGGTTCGTTTATTGTGTTATGAATAGTTTTCGGCTAATCCGAACAAACTGAAATCCGAACAGGCTACATCCCCAATCAGTTCGGATTTGTGGGATTTTACTGTAATTGCAAAATATGGCAGAGGGCAAAGTTTGACTCTTGGAATGTGATTCTTGAGAAAACATCTCCATGTTTATGTTTGTGACAGCTATATTTTGAGTTTCCCTTCAATTAATTTCCTTTAAACATTGTTTTCTCTTAAATAATGTCCAGTTTTAGAAATTGCATTTTGCCTTGAAACCACACCTGCCGTGACCACTTACTGTGATCACACACCTGCCTAAATGAACAAAAGAAATGCCCTGGAAGAATGTGAATATCCCAAATTCACAGATAAAACATGACTGTTGTGTCTAAAAAACATATCTCAAGTTTTTTCCTGCAAACAGTACCAGCAAACTGCAGCCGCTGGATTTAGGAGTCTTAAGATCCCTTAAACAACAGCATCGGAAACTTTTAGTGCAAACAACTATCACTACTTAGACAACGGATAATTCGAAAAAATGAACATTAAAATCTTGCAAGCTATGAATTTCATAATGATGACTTGGGAAAAAGTTTTACCGAAAACAATAAGAAACAGCTTCACCCTTGTTGGGTTTTTCACTTCAACAGATGTCATTTCTAATAAAAACATCGTATCTGAACATTTTGTTCCATCTGAAAACTGGTCAAATTTAAGTGGTGTTACTGCATTTGAGTTAGTTTTGTTTTTCATTACGAAAATAATTGTTTTTTTTTTGGGTGATTTTCGTTTATACGTGTTTTTATTTATACGTTTTTTCCGCTCAATCCCTTGAAAAACGCATAAATGTGCTTTACTGTATATATATACATGTAATTTTACATTCTTTTAGTTAAATACATGGAATATGGAACTGAAATTTACACAAATATTATTGTGCCTATCAATTATCATTTTCTCCTAGTTCGATAGGTATCTACAGGGAGAAAAATAATTCAAGCCTTAAAACAACATGCAGTTTGATTGATACCATGTCCTTTAAATGTGTTGTATATTCTAAAGTATGTAAACAATCAAGAGAAGGATTCTAAAAAAAAAGAAATCAACATACTCTTTTTCATCTTCTCCCCAATGTGACTGAAACATAGATCTAAAGTGTTCACATCTAGGGAAGAAAAGTTAAACCATATTTAATTTTAAAGATTATCTGCTGGAACTTAGCTAATATTATGTATAAAATTTGAACACATACTAATGACATTCCTCAACATATAGATATTTTTATAGCATGATTTCTGTCAGAGAATTAAATATCGGCTTTTTTCTAAAAAAACAGGAAAAAAAGTAGTGAATTATTTTAAATTTCTTTTCTTATAACCTAAAGAATACATTAACTTGCAGATTCCATTTTTAATGGTGAAACTAATAATCAATCCTCGTTCAACATTTCACATCAAAATTTTAAACACAGATACAGAAGATAGTATGCTTCAACAATCAATATCAATGGTAATACAACTTCAATGCACTTATGCACCTGTCCTTGAAATAACTAACCTTGAAGCTTGCTTTCGTAAATTAATGTTATTAACTTCATGTTGAATGATTGTTATTACAATATTTTTTCTTTTGTTCAATTTTCTAATGTGGCAGGATAAGCTTTCCGGTTTATAACTGCTAACACAAAGCTTGAAAGAATAGAAGATTTTGTACATAATGAAAATACTCGAATAAATTCAAAACTGATTTCCAAATTTCATTTAGTGGACCTCTGTAAATTTAATAAGAGTTCATATGGTTAAAAAACAAGTATCTATTTGAAGCATATATTCAAGAAAGCTCAATGCCCTTCATTCTATTTCAATGCAAGCTAAAAATTGTGAATAACTATGAGAAAGAGAAAAATATCCAAATGCACCTACTTAAAAAGTCTACTTCTAGTTCTACCCCCTTTTTTCCCTTTTTTTTTTATTTTGTGAACTAAAAATAAAACAAATGAAGATAAGTCTGCATTCTCAAAGGTCTTTGAGTGTTCAACACTCCCAAAGAGTAAAGAAATTGTTGATCTTAACCCTACGTTACTATATGTATGATAGGATTCCCAGATTTTTCTTGTCACGAATAAGTAATTTTTGTTGTGTAAAAGTTTTCAACAAGCAAAAATACAAGCAATAGTAAATTTGAAACTCACCTAATTTTTAAAATAGATTTGTGGACAAATATTAACTTTCCATCGACATTGAATTTCAAATCACTTGTTTCCTAAAAATGAGTTTAGATCATTAGCATGAATCTATTAATTATCACTTGCAAGAGAGCTTATAAACAAGGAAAATACATACTTCTTCATCAAAAGATTGTCTCAAACTATCAGCCACTCTATTAGTTAAAACTACATCTGCAAAATAATTATTTAAAGTAAACAAATAAACATCTCAACAAAACATAGGACACTATTATTTTACATTTTACATACTAAGGAAAATAAACTGCATTCTACAAAATACTTAATGTAGTTTATTTCTATAGTTGATGTTTTTTTTAGTTTGTTCGTACACCTTTTTTTGACAGAATCAAATGCACTTTTGATCAGCATCATTTTGTTTAACATGCTACTTTATTTCCATCTATGTAAACAAAAAAATGCTCTCACGTAAACTAGCTTTTGTTTCTATTAAAATTACTTTTCAAGCTCAACATTTTATCATTATAAGTTATATTATTTCGTTACTAATCTACACATAGGCGTAACTAGGGTTGGGGAAAGGGGGGGGGGTCACCCTAAAAATGTACAGACTAAACACCAATAAGCAGTGCACAAGAGTTCAAAATTTACTAGTCATCAATACTTGTCATTACAGATATACTCCGTGTTTATTTCAGGCATCTCTCGGGGGGGGGGGGGGGCGGCTACTCCCTCGGAGCAAGTCAACTCCCCCCCCCCCCCATTGGCGAAAAAAATCAGATCACAATTTTTAAAAAAAGAAAGAAAAGAGAAATTACACTTTGAAGACATCTTAAGGCCTAATATTGAATTATGAGTTGTGCTAGTATTGCTGCTGAAAAGAATGTGTATTTTCATATTTACAATCTGTTCTCAGTCCGAAACGCGTGTTTTTTTGAGTTGTGCCACTATTGCAGCCCATGAGAACCAATCAATTCAGATCTTTTTTGTTCAATGTACATTTATGACTGGGCTAAGTAAAAGTGTAATTTTGTCACGGTATTTTTCACTTTCGCAATGTTATTATAAACGCTCTATGGGACCATTCATAAACAGTGTCACACTTTCTTTCAATATATTTGAGCCCCTCCCCCCCCCCTTTGTCACAAAATCACACTCTCCAACACACCCCTATCCCCTTTACCATGTGTCACGCTATATTACATGAACACATGTACTTGCAGTGTTGCAGTTCAGAAATAAAGTACTTACGTTAAAGAATCACATTTTTAGTTTTATTTTTTAACTTTTAACGACATTTGTGGGCATAACAATAAATGATAATGATTACACGTGGACTTAAATAGCATAAAATTAGATTAAGGTTAAAACAGAAAAAAGATAATTAGTGCATAATAGTGAAAAATAAGTAACTGACTTCTGAAAAATGACCCGCACTTATTTATTTTAAAAGTAAATACCTAAGAAGAGTTTCTTTTAAAATTTTACTAGAAGTGACTTCAAACCTTAATAAGCATCCGTATTTTCAATATAAAATGAAATCAATGAAACTTTTAAAATCAAATTATAAAAATATCAAAAATAAGTTTAATCTGCTGGTTTTTTACACGTTTTTATAGAAATCAAAATGTGTAATGTCACACTTCTTGTTATCCCCCTTTTCACAATTTCTTGACCCCCCCCCCCCCCCCGCCGCCAATCTCGAAGTAGTGTGACATCTTCCCCTATGAAGTTAAAAAACGAAAAAAGGAGGATTAATAAGCAGTTTCTCAGCATGGGAGGAAGAAATAAAAAGTTGAAACTGAAACTTTCAAAAAAAAAAAAAAAAGAGGAGGGGGCAGCTAAAATATTATTTCGAAAAAATTACATAAAAATAACCATACCTTTCCTGCTTCAGGGTTTCTTCCCAAAATAGGACAAAATACTTTCACCTTTTCTTTTACTCATAATCAAAATTTGTACGCAGGCGAGCAAAGGAAACTTTGGCAAGACCACAAGAACCCACTAAATTCCCAACTGCCAAGGTCAATCAAGGTCTCTGTTTTATTCTGCAAAATGGTTGGGAAAAAAAGAGAATATGATTCGAGGAGAGGCATCCGCAAAGGGGCAAGAGCCCTCCCCCCGCCCCCCTTGTCGGAAGCGTTTCTATGTTGATTCGATTTTACGAATTGCTAGTTTAAAAAAGAAAATAAAAGAACTAAGATTTGTTCCAGCAATAACAGCACAAACATCCATATCCCGCAATCGTAGAAGCAGGGGTCCATTAGGCATTAGCTTACTTCCACAATATGGGTAGTTAGAGTGTCGCCATTTCCACGAATGTAACCTTCGGGCAAGGATGGACAAAGCACCAAACTGTTGTACGTATATTTATGGCAGATGTGGTTCCATGAGGCTCGCATTTTGCGAAAAAGGATCACTATATTTCCTGTTTTTGTGTGGTCGGGTGATTAGAACCATATGCAGCCCTTAGGCAAGGAATCAATCCGTTATCTGTTGAAGACACGCGGGACCTATCGTCTGGAGAATTGAGAGGAAAAAGGGTCTTTTTTTGAGTTCTGGTTTGTAGGCCCTAGATGTTTGAAGCGCCGTCTTGTCGTTTCCCCATTTGTAAAACAGAGGACCCCCCCCCTCCCGCTCCCAAACAGGTTGGTTCAAAGAACAAAATCTAATCATTATTTTTTTTTGTTTAATTTTTTTTTCAGACAGGTTAAAAATTTCGAAAGTATTTCGAGGGGAGGGGGGCTCGGGTCCGTTGCCCCGCCTTGCTTACGGCTTTGCCTACAACACCAGTTTATCAGAAAACAAACCTCCATCAAAGAGGAGAATATTTCCCAGGAAACTGGTGCGATTGTGTTCCCAAATTGCTGCCTTTGAGTAAAAAAGACATCAAGAAGGTAAGAAAACCATCTGGAGTGATTGAAAGGATCTCTGCTGTCTGTCTGTGTGTGGTACGGTGATTGAAGCCACCTTTCGCTGTAAAATTCCTAAAGGTGATAAGGGGGTTGATTATAACCAAATGAAAAGTCCTCTGTAATATGAGCTACGTACTTTGGTCATGATCACCCTTCAGAAAGAGGAAATAAAATCATATGCATATGTGTTTATTTTTCTTAGGGAAAAAATAGATATGTGCTTTGCAAGGCGTAGCCAGAATTTTTTTTGTGTGCCTAATATATGTGCCTAAATAACTAAATACAAAAAAGGGGGGGGGGGGTTGAATCCCCAAAACCCTCCCCTGGTTACGCCTATGGCAGAAGTCACTTAAAATTATGTTTATAATCCTTTAATATTACTGTTATTAAACTGAAAAGGTAAGTTAGGGAAGGAAAATGCTACGCATTTTGATACTAAATGAGTGATGCATGAATCTGGATTTTTCAACTGCAGAAACTGAAGCACATGGCTCTCACAGCACATTGGTAAAAAAGAAAAGAAAGACATTGCACATCTGTAACTATTTTGCGATTTTCTTTCAAGCTATAGACGATACATAAGGCTATCCGGTTGCGTCTTAACCCCCCCCCCCCTTCCAGTTTTACATCCCTCGGTTTTCTCGGAATTTTAGAACCAAAAGAAATAGCAACCCCTCCACCAATTCCGAGAAACTCCAGTTCAACTTTGGCTACAAGTGCAGACTCGCCACTAAATGACGATTGACAGATGCATCCCCCCTTATCACATGCATCCCCCCTTATCACGTGACTCTCCGTTTCAGTTTCAGTTTCTCACGAATGTGAACTAGTGGTGGACCGTGCTCCAGGCCCCGAGAGTCTTGCCCGTTCTTCTCCTTCAACGTCCATCTCCACGATTTTGTCCGAGGAAAGAGATGAGGGGAATTCTACAGCTTGTCTCCTATGTTGTTCACACGAAGTTAAAAAAAAAAAAAAAAATTCCAAGCCCACAACCCGATTAACTTGACATAATTTCCACCAAGTCGAGGAACAAAAATGAATAAATAACTAAATACCCAAGGGGGGGGGGGGGGGGTTAAACCCCCCCCCCCCCCCCCCGGTTACGCCCTTGAATCTAAAAAAGAAAAATTTTAATTAAAGGCAGAAAACTGTTGCAGGTTTTCATTTTCAAATTTCTCTTGAAGAAAAACGGATTTCACTCGTAATGACATCATGCATGCCAAGTCATTGAGGCCTGAAAAATCATTCTCTTTATAGTTCTTTATGAGGGAATTATTTATCAAATAATAATTAATATAAAAAAAATAAAAATACTTATATTCAATATTCTTTGGATTTTCATACACTTCAGTACTGTTCTTTTTTTGAAATCAAACATGATTTCCAGTGAAAGCAAATGCTTTTAATTGCGCTCTTACATAGCACTGCAGCAATTCTAGAATGTATAGGGTTACAAAAAAGTAATTTTGGTTTTGTAGAGTAGATAACTCTTGTTTTGGAATACAAAGAATAAACTTTAATCACTTATGCATCATTTATTTCATTGGATGACTTTTAGCAAACTTGGCAAGCTTTTCATACACACAGAATTTTCGGTCCTAATGTAAAAATTACTGAACCAAATCTGATTTCAGATCATCATTAATGAAATTCTTCCCTTCAAAGTGTTTTTTAAAAAATAAACAGTCATCAAAACAGCAGCAGATCAGGAACACATCAAGCATTACTTTCTAAAAATAATGCAATCCTTAAAAATGAGGTAAAGGAATGTTTAGAGATAAGAACATAAATTATTGTCACCTTCGGTTTTCCTCAACACGACCACTGCTTACCCGACCAAGTTTCATTAATTTCCTATGAGCAGGGCTGGCAAGTTTCTGCCGGGGTGGTTAAAACCAGTGGCTATAACCGGTTTAAACCGGCATGGCAGAAACTAGTTTCTGCCAGTAAGTGGCAAAAACTGGCAGAAACTAAGAAATGATACTAATAAGAACTTTAATCCGCGATTCATAATTCACACATGTATTTGATATGTAAACAATTAGGTTAAAAATTTAAACTAAAGATAATGAATGTTATTCAAAGTAGCAAAAAGTTTCAAAATGATCATATAAATATACTTTGTTTATATAATACTAATTTTCTTTCACTTGAAAAAAAAATCAAAATGGTAATCTGATAACAAGTTTAACTATTAATATCATTGTTTACAGTTGAATTTCTATTTAAAGGTAAAAAAATTACAAAAAATTCTATAATATTTTAACAAATCACTTTTCAGAGTATTTTTAAATAAATATTACAATGCAATGGCAATAACTTTAAGATTATCTATTATGTACAAATAGAAATGGTTCTTGAGAAAAATATATCGGTAAATAATTGAAGCACATAAAATATCAGAGAAAGTTTTTAAATGAAATATCTCTTACAATTATTATTATACAAAATTACCATTCGAATTCAAATATACTATCACTTTTTACATGGAGAATTTCATAGCATACGACTAATTTTGCTAACCTTTCTGAACCCAGACTGTTTCTTAATTTGTTCTGAATGAAAGAAAAGCTTTAAAATATTCTTTCAAGACCAGCATTTCTTTGCTGGCAATGTCATTATTGTGGATGCAGAAGTTACTAAATTTAAAAAATCTTCATTCTAACCAGTATTTGTTTTTAAAGACGACATTACTCATTTTTCTAATACAAATATATTTTTTAATTAAAACTATACACAATATTTTTTATTTGTTATTTATTCTGAATAAAATGTACTTTGGGAATTTAATATTACTAAAAAATTCTCAGATAATGTCACAAAATGTGTTTGTGCCAGTTATTGCCAGTTTCTGCCGGTTAAAACCGGTTATAACCACTTTCTGCCGGCAAAAACCCAGCCTTGCCTATGAGTAATAAACTTGAGTGAAGCCTTATATTGTCAGGATGGAACACAATGTGGCTGGGACTTGCCAATGCATGCAGAGTTTTCTTTAATGTCCAACTGAACTGACAGCATGAATTTCTTTTAACGCAATTCGACTTTCAATGTGGTTTTATATGGTTTCATCACACCTCAACATCATTTTTTCATGATTTTACTACAAATAAACAATTTTTCATTACTAGTGGTGATTCAATGAAGAGTCAACTACATTGTGTTTGCGATGAATGTCACAAACATTGATTTAGTTTAAATGAATGCCTTTTGATTCCAAGCAGATCTCAAATATCTAGCTTTTTACCAAGTCCAAGAGCTTTGAATGCATTTCGAAAATTATTTTGTGTGACATTTAATTTGACTTCTTCATAACCAATAATGTAAAATTCAAGGATTTTTTTTTTTTTAAAAAACCATTTTGATATCAAAAGGTTGATATTTGACTATTTTTTAAATATGTATATTGAAATACTTTATGAAGTAGCATAAAGGCTTACTTTGCATGAGAGTTCATGGAAGCTGTGCTCCTGAACTTATGAATTTTATGTGAGTTTATACATATTAAGAACAAAGATAAAACAACGTAAAAAAGCAAATTCAGAATAAAAAGTATCGCAAATAGCTATTTCGAAGCTACAATGGCGCCTCTTCAGTGCAGAAAAGAAGTGCTCAACACGCAACTAGAAAGTTGTGAGTTCACTCAAAGCTTTCTAGTTGTGTACCCTGATGAAGAGGCTCCATTGTAGCTTTGAAATAGCTATCTGCGATGCTTTTTATTCTGAATTTGCTTTTTTACATTGTTTTACCTTTGTACTTACATTTTAGCACAAAGCAGTTTGATCATTTATCTTATACATATTAGATTAAAGTCGATTATTTATGCTTTAAAAATAAGTCCCAAAAACTGTATGGGTCTGCAATTCTTTTGTTTGAAATGCAACACCCGAGTACTATTTTAAAATCAACATGCCTAATATGCCAGTTTACTGTGAAAAATAACATGTTATAATTCCCATACCTAAATCCATAGGTCTCCAAGTCACAGCAGGAGATGCAAAACATGTAAACACATCATGTAGGGAATGAAAAGGTGTTTCAGCAGGTGAGGTCACAGCTTGGCCACGACACTGACCCCACATATAAACTTTTGATGTCTGGGTTAAAGCAGCAGATATGTGGTTATAGTGTGAAGCAGCAATTTCAACAACTCTGGAAAATAAAATCAATCATTTTAAGAAGAAGCCCAGAAGATGTTCTTTAAGTTAGAAGCATCAAAAAATAAAGGATTACCTTCCTATTTCAAAAGCAATTTTAACAGGCAATACTTGATTTGCTTTATTACCTGTGCCAAGCTGACCATAGGAATTAGCCCCCCAAGCATACAATATACCTTCATCAGACAAAGCCATTGTATGAGCATAGCCACAAACTATCTGTAAACAAAAGAAAGAAAACTTTAAAATTCTTAGTGGCAATTTTGCCATATTATGCGCTAAGCAATATTCGTTGAACCACATGTTGCAAAGCAATGTCAGAGGTGGAAAATAAAAAAAATCAATATTTAGAACATTCATGTAGCAGTTTTGAGTTGGTTTAGAGCTTTGTAGCAGGAAGGAAGATCTCTTCCAAGTTTTGCATATGGAGGGAAGAGGATTGCAATCTTTTAGAAATAAGAAAAAAATTACAACAGTTTTTTGACTATTTCAGTGTTTTGTGCATTCCATACTGTAAAAGTTTTTAAAATCCCAGTCAAGCTTAAATTCTATTTTTTGTAGATGGTGTACAGTGGTACAACCAGATTATTTTTAATCAGGGTTGTAAAAAACCCACCCCGGGTGGGTTTAAAAAGCCAGGTTTTTTGGGTAAAATGGAATTTCTTTTTTCAGCAAGTTAATAATGTATGGTATCTATGTATACATTTTTATATTAGAATATGCATAATTTAGCAAGCACTAAAAAACACTTTTGATCAAATTTTATATACTTTTTATTAAAACAAAAGTAGTTTTTTTTTTTTAACTACCTTACTTAAATGATGCAGTTAATTTCATTTGAGCTTATTTCATGTATATGTATGCACACTTTTTAAATTCAGTGATCAGTATGGACGACACAGTAAAAAATTAAATTATATTTACTCTAAATGTTTTTCTGATTGATAATCAGCGCATCCTAAGCAAATTATTTAATAGTTTAAAATTATTTATAAATAAAAGTTGGGGAAAAAATGCCATTTGAAAAAAGAAAACATACGTGCATATCTTTATGTATATATATATATGTGTACACACAGAGATACAGATAAATGAAATTTTGTTGCTTGTATAGGCTTATTTCATGATTTTTCTTCTATATAGTTAATACATAAATGTAACTAAAGCTTTAACTTCTTCAAATCTAAACCAAAACTTTTTCTACTAAATAAATTTTGGTCTGATCAAAACAAAAGCTATTACAGTAACCCCTCGTTATATTGCGCTTGTCGGGGACAGCAAAAAAGCGTGATATATACGAATGCATGATATAACCAATGGGGTTAGAAATAACTCAAAAAGTACAAGTAAATTGAGTGGAAATTTGCATGCCGCCTGAGTATGGTGAGAAAACAATGTCAAAGATACAGGTAACCATTTTCTTCCCAGAAAATTTCTTTACCTATCACTCTCTTTTTTTTGGTTAAGGAGATTGTATACTTTGGATTTTTCAGAAAAGTGTGAATCCTTTCTGTACTAAAAGGTATCTAGAAATGGGTGCAGAATCATTCTGCAGGCATGTAAGTTGGGGAGCGGGAGAATTGTTGCAGCTTTTAACGGCAACAAATTCAGAAGAAAGGAAAACATTCCTGTTTGATGGTTCAATGGGAGGAAAAGGGCTTTAGTTAGAAATGCAATATTTTTACTTTTGAGAACTCTAACTTAAAATCCGAATGAGCGATATAACAAGAGTTACTGTATTATCATAAAAAAGAAGAAAATTCTAAACCAAAATTGCTTTTGTCTGAAAAGTACAGAAAACGTAAATTTATACATTTTATTATAAGATATACGGTGTCTTGAAGTGTTTTTGTTCATTAAAAAGAAATCTTTTTTTAATGTAACTAAAGCTTAACTTTTGAAATCTAAACTGAAACTGTTTTTCCATTACATAAATTTTGATCAGATCAAAACAAAAATCAACAGATTAGGGAATGAGAAAGTAGAAAAATTAATCAAGTGCCACCAATTGCTGAAGGTAGAAATTTATATATTTGCTTAAAATTTTGCATACAAATCTGTTACGGAAAATAAACATTCATTAAGGAGTTTTTTACCCCCTCCCCTTCATTATGATCTGTTCTTTACTCTTAAGTTAATAATATAGATAAATTTTTGTTTTTTAATTGTGCAAGTTATTTTCCTCAATTATCTTGTAATTGTTTTTACATGGTTTTATTTAACTTGACTTGTGGCGGAATTTTGTAAGGCGGTTTTCAACAACTATTACTGCATAAATTATCTTCAAATTTTGCACACAAGCTTATCCTCGATGACAATACAATAATAAATCCATTTTATAATTTATTATTACATTAATTAGGAAAAAAAATAATAATTTTGGCTCTGAGGAAATTATCATCAGTATCATTTGCCATTTGGCAGCAATAGTTTTGTTTGGATAATACAACGATGTTTTGAATTTAAATAAAACCATGTAACTTAAAACATTTTTGGCGATTTAATATTATTTCTTTTTTATTATGACATAATTTTGAACTTTTTCTTTGTATATCTAATTTTGAGTTATGGAAATTAAAAACAATAAATTAAATGTTGAATAGTATTAACATATGAGGAATTTTCATCAAAATGAAATATTTTACAAGGGATTATTTGTTTTAAATTTTTAAAAACCTATTTTTCCCAAAAAGCCCATGGGTTTTTAAGGTAAAAAACTCAGCTCAGAGGGGAAAATGGGTAGCTACCCAGGCAGCATCTGGCAACCCTGTTTTTAATCGAAATTAATTTTATTGTGATACTTAAAAATCAATTTCAACTATGTATTTATACAAAGAAATACTCACTTTTTGAATAACAGTCCCTTGAAGATTTGATACACGATATGGATTTGCTTGATTAGCATTATTTCCAATTCCAAGTTGACCATTTCCATTATAACCCCAGCCATAAACCTAAAGCAAAATAGTTTAACAAACTATGAAACTGGTTCCAAAATGCACTAAGGGAAAATGCATTAACTCTTATCAATTCTTAAATTTCTTAATGCATACTACATTAAAATTACTGAAGAAAAACTTAGAAGAAAGTTTTTCCAGATTAATTAATTTGACTTGTTAGCACAAAGAAAATCACTCATGTTTCTAATATTAAATGGTTTCAGCTGAAAAATATTTAATTTAGCAAAAGTTTCAAAGTAATGAAAAAAATTTTCAAAAGTAGAAAAGATGCATTTACTTTGAAAATTAATAAATACAGAGTTACAAAAAAAAAAAGTTGAGATTTTCTCTCTGAGCATTAATTACCTTTTGCTCATGCTGGAAATACACTAAATAATATGAAAAAAGTTCAAAATTTTTTAAGAGTAAAATATACATAATATGAATGAATAACATAAGTAGTGTCACAACAGGGTGGCGCCTGCTCTGGGTAACACTCTTTCGAGGGGTGTTGGGGTAAATAAGATAAAAAGTTTTTGAAAAATGTCTATACTTAAATTATACAATTTTACTGGTGCTGTTCAACATATCATAACTGAAAATAAATGTACTTTACTACAGTTTACACCAAACAAATAAAATAGAAATTATTAGATTTTTTTAGACTACTTAAAATAATAAAAAATAATATAAACTACAAAACCATAAGTTAATACAAAACAAAAACTCTTTTTTTTGGGGGGGGGGAGGGGGAAATTTTAAATTACCACCCTGCGTGACACCTATGCAGGAATGTTACTATCAATGGAGCACAAATCATTAAGAAAGTTGGTGTCTTAACAATTTTTTTTATTTACGTTGATTAATCACTTAAAACATTGGATATTACATAAAAAATAGCATGTGGTTATTTATTTACTTTCTATTTCACCCTCACTACTTAAATGTCCATTCAATTAAATGCTTTCAATCAGTTCATCAACTGTGCTTGTGCACAGTTGATTCACATTTAAACAAGCATTTTTAAATAAAACTAAATATAAAAAACAGTTAAAATTTTTACAACTGTATAGCATAATCGTAAATAAATAAAAATATTATTAAAAATATTTAATTTTAAATAAATTATCAGTTAAATTTAAAATTATACATTCATCTTTTTTTATTAATGAGTATTTATATTGTACTATTTCAGTTTAAACAGTATGAATTCACTTTTTTTTATTATAGTGCATTGAAACATTGCAATGAAAGGTTCATGATGAATCACGATACAGAAATTCCTACATTGCCAAGGCTTAATAAACAATGTTCGCTGCATTTGTTGTTTTCTTTAATCAACTGTTCTACGTATTTAAAAATAAATCCTTCAAAATAATAGTTTCCTTGAAATTCAAAAAAGCATGCTTATCAAACATCAAACATTCACTTTCACACACAAAAAAGAAAAAGTTTTAAACCTTTAAACAATTTCCATGTAAATGCAATTTTTTTTTTAAAAGTATAAACCTATGTAATGCTGCCAATACATTTTATTTTTATCTATAAACAAAAATACAGCATTTTAAGATATTCGGTGTAAAAACCGATGAATAAATAAAAATGAATTTTAAAAAGAAATTTACTTCTCCATTATCTAAAACTGCCATAGAAGAAGTCTGACCACAAGCAATAGAAATGCATCTTCTAGACCCTAAAAAAAAAAGTTTAAGAAATGAAAGGGGGGGGGGGAAAAATCGATATTTACCTATAAATATTCGTTTTAAAAAAATAATAACAATGCAAAGTTTTTCTGATTATTATTATGTTGGGAATGGCTCTCATTGAGGCCCTATAAAGAAGCCAACCTGTGTAAGAGTAAAAACACAGCAAGATAAATACAGAGCAGATTTAGGGCCAGCGGGAGGCAGAGGAAAAGAGGCATTTGCTTCATGACGCAATGCTCTTAAGAGCGGCATCTATTAACAGCTAATTAATTTATTACACAGTACCATAGCATTTGATGAATAAGAAAAATAAATCTTCCCTATGGATATTTAACATAGTTTAAATATATGTGTATGTATTTGCTGACTGAAAATATTTTTGGTCTCTACACTCTAACAAAATAAATATAATATGGGCAAAGAATACTTTATTGCCTCCTGGTGCTGCTTATACTTTCTTCAGGCTTGACCAGACTGTTTACTTGCCTCAACTTCAGTTCCAAAATTTTCAACAATAATTTAAACTGAGCCTTTAAATAAATATTCACAATACAGACATGTGACTTACTGAGGGAAAAAAATCTTAAATATCACGGTATCACAACAGAACATTGTAAGCTTAATAAAAAATCTTATATTACAAACATAAATTACTATGCAATAGAATTACAAGCAAATACAAAGCAAAGTTAAGTCATTACTTTACACTTAAAGAGTAATTAGGGCTTAATATCTAATAAAAAAACTGTAGATGTGCTACATTCTTTGGAGCTTATATTCCTATGAGTCTGAATTCAGTGCAATCTATAAAACCTAATTGCACTTTTTTGAAGAAATAAACATGTTTTCCAGCATTCACTTTGTAAACTGAAGTAACTATTTCATATCTATCAACTATTAAACAGAAAATGAATGAGGTGTGAAGTGAAAGCTCTAGTGAAGTGAGGAAAAAAAAGGGGATTACAAAGTGCAAAAGCGTTATATAAGAAGAACAAGATTATTAATACACAACATAAACATAATTGTGATTTAAACACACAAACGCTAATCTTTTATTTAGACAAATGTTTAATATTGCACTACTTGATTAATGAACTTCTAAGATCAAGAAGAGGAACCATCAAAAACCTTAGGTTTACTTTTTCCTCAAATTTAAACAAAATTTAACAAGTATTATATATTATTGGAAAATCACCTAACAGACAATTGCTCATTTTTTTCATGCTTTTTAATTGTAGGTATTGAATGAAAATATAAATAATTAGTCTTTTATTTTGTAGCAATATATAATGAGTACTTGAAAATGAAAAACCCCTAATTCTAAAAACAACCAAAAATTTCAAAAACTCATTTTAAATTACATGCAAAGGGGGGGGGGGGAGCATTTTAGGCAAAAATAATTTTTTGCAATATAGCTATCAGGTCCATTATTTAGGGGTTCAGGAGGGGAAAGACATACAGGGTTCACACTGGGGAAAAATACAAGGTGGGATTTGCCTCCTTGACCAAAATTTAAGTGGGATTTTTAAAGTTTAAGCCCAAAAAAAATTTTTTTTGAGTGGGATTTCAAAAAATATTGCGGGAATCGCACGATCGCGCGGCCTAACGCAAATCCTGACATACTTCCCTGGCTTTTGAAATATAACGTATTTATATGTGAATCGCCTTTTATGAATAGCCTAAATTCCCTCCACGAGACAAAAATGTACATAAAATTAAAGACATACAGGAGTTGGGCTCCCAGGAGTTTGTATGCAAATTAAACTCTGCTTCACCTCATAAATTAACCTTAATCAATTTTAAAACATGGTGCATGCTAATCCCAACACTATGAGCACTGTACTCCATCATACTTAAAATAATATACGCAATCAAATTAAACAAAATCTCAGAGAGAAGATAAAGAAGTGTTCCACTTTCAAAATGTTGTACATATTATGCAAAAAAATTGACTTTTCTTCAGCTAAACAGTTTCTGTTAATGTAATTTTTAATGCAACATTAAATTCTTTATTATTGAAAGCAAAAAAAAAAAAAAAAAAACAGCAATTCCATTTTTAAAGCTACAGCTCTTTATTTGCTGCATGACCACTTTACCCCACCTGACTCTATTCACTTAAATTCTACATTTTTTTTTGCAACATAACCCTATTATCTATATAAGTACATATTGAGAAAAAAAAACATCTCGAGAGGCGACCCTCCCTCTCCCTCCCCCTTTATTTTAGAGGGCTGGCATGATCAGTTTTGCAAGCAGGCACTCAGATGACTAACAGTGGGCCTGAGTTTCTTTTGGTTTTATTAGGAATGGGTTTATATAAAGAAATTACGGATGAAAATTTTGGATGAATTTATATATGTCCAAGATAAAGCAATTTTACTTCTTATAAATACTGAAAGAATTTAGAATCAAGAACTGACTGATACTATTCATCTATTTTGCAATACAAGCAATAATACCTTACAAAGAAAACATATGGATCAAATATGAATTTCATTGAAATGGTTTTGGGTATCAAATTTTATGCAAAAAAATTTCATATTAGACATTATTTCAAAAAAAAGTGCATGAACAAATGATTTTTTAGCACAGGATGTTCTTTGCATGTACTCTTTTAAACAGTTGTGAAAAAGAAGAAAGTTTTTTGTAATGTAGTAAAAATAAATGCAAAAAGAGTATTACCAATTCCAGCAGTGACTTTCCGAGGAGTAGGCTGATTCGTTGTAGTCCCTAGACCAACTTGCCCGCAGTTATTTTGCCCCCAAGAATATACCTATTTAAAAACAGTTTCATTTAAAATACAATTTATTTTTACTATGCAAATGAGTAATAGAAAATGTCTAGGAGCACACATCTTAGACAAACAGTTAAAACTGTCAAGATGGGAGGAAATCAAAATAAATAACTCAATAATATTTTAGAACTCTATGAACAGCAGTTTATATACATTAATTGCATAAAATAGTTCTAACAAGACTTTTTCAATGGACAGCCCATCTTCTCTGATGTTCTCTGATTTGAGCTTCCAGTGGGTAGACTCATGCTCTCTGAGTGGGCTATGTATTAACTGCCACAGTTGTATTACATGCTGTTGCTAATACAGTCCTTTTATAGCATTATAGCAGCAATTGTATATATAATTATGTTCACTTGAGATGGACATTTGTTGAAGTCAAGTAACTGTTTATGATGTAAATATACATCTGTGACAGTCAAGGGGTTAATGCGGAGATTGAAGAATCTCTCTTCACATCAGCATATGCATAAATCAGTCTTGCACTAATTTTATTTACCAGTCTGTCCAAAACTATATTTTTAGTGAAATTGTATTTTGTGAGCAAATATCAAAAACAGAATCAAATGTATTAAAGTACCGTATATTTCCGAATATGAGCCGAAGGTGTGTTATTCCTTCAAAAATGTACCAAAAATTCAAAACTCTTATATAAGCCGAGATAAAAATTAGAAGAAAAAGAAATTAAAGTTCAAAGAGAATTGCCAAAAGGGGCAAAAATATCGCCAAGCACGTAAAACAGATAAAGTATTTTCTAATCAAGGCGTTATGAAAGGAAGAAGCTAGGTGTCAACTGGTACCCAGCCAGGAGCCAATTTCGCCATTTTGTTTCAGTGAGGATGTCACAAAATCCAGCTGTAAAACATATGTATATTCTTTCAAATGAAACTCTACTTATTTTAAGTTAATAATTCCCTAAATATACAAGAGATAAATTACAAAATACTCTCCCAAATTTAGCTTTAAAAAAAGTTCCAAATACACATGATGCGCGAATCTTGTTACATTGATGTTGTACTTCTTCATTAAAAATTTCAATTATTATGCATGAATTCAAAGAATGTTTTTTTTTTATGGTAGGCGAATTCCCTACATATATATTTGTGTATGTGTAAATGAGGGTGTTCCTAATATAATGCAGACCTGCCAACCTAAACAAATCAAAAAGCCTGAGACTTTTTCGACAACACGGTGTAGCGCAATAAGTGGGGGGGGGGGGGGGGGGAGAGGAAGTAAAACAAAATTGAATTTCTTTTAATTACATTTTATTAACCTGTATAACATTTTAATGGTCACAAGTAAACTGCCTTGGAGCAATTGAACACTGAATTTTAACAAAAAGAGAAAAAAATAATAATCATCCTGTGGCAGTTAAGAAAAATGTAGAAAAAAAAACATGTTTAACACTTTTTGTACACAAAAATGCAAACTTCTAAGTAGTGACTATTACTCACAAGACATATCACTGTATTTTAAATTTAGAAAATACAAGTAGCTAAAATTCATTGCATTTCAAAATGTAAAATTTTTCATCAGTAAGGAAATTACACAAAACAAATACAATGCAACAAAATTAATACAATTTAAATGATTTTAAAAAAAAAGGTTTTGGTCATTTTATTACCCAGCCGAAACTTCAAAACTTGGATGGCAAAGACAAACTGCTTTAAAGTCGAGTTCGTTGATTTAAATCAAGTGATTATTTTTTTAATCATTTTTGTAATTATTCTGAAAAATTGATTTAAGTGTTAGAAAATAGCGTTGTAAGAATGAAATATGTTGCATTTACAGCCACGGTTTCAAAAAAATTTGATGGGTCTTTCTATGTGTGTGCATAACAGTTCATAAGTTCAGAAATAATTACTATTTTTTAAATTTGACCATATTACTCTTATTCTTCAGGCATCTTAACAGCAAAGCATAATTCAGTCAATCATTTATATTGCAACTCATAATAATCATGAACCTTTGTGTTTTTTTAATTTAAAAACAGTATTTTAGATCAATTTAATGAATACCATACAATAAATAATAGTGTTTAAAGCAAAATTTAGAATATGTATTTGTAAAGTTTCATCCATGTTCCACAACAGCTTAAGGTGTAAAATATTTTTTCATGTTGGAAATGTTCAATAAAGATTTTTCATTTAAACAAAAAGTTTCAGCTCTTAGTAATGGAGTTTGCATATGATTTTACTAGATGGGTGAAAATATTTCAGGGTATCATTTACAAAATAGAAAAATAATTAAAGTGTACTCAATGTAAAAATTATGTGCACAGAATTGTTAATTTGTTTTCAGCTTTCAACAGCAAAATAATTCAAGTAAAATTTGTTCATTTTTTCTGTACTTATGAATGTAATATTACTCCTGGTAGGGTTAAGTTCCATTTGAGTCATGCATTTGTATTAAAATTAGTTCACCATTATTATTTTTTAAAAATATTTATTGCTGTGAAAATAGCTTAAAATGTTTTTGCATATTGTTTAGCATGTTATATTATTTCTATGAATGTAACATAATAAACATGAAAAAAAATTTTAAGGTCTGTTTTTAAAAAAATAATAAAAAAAGCTAAATTTTTAAAATCACGAACTCTGATTTAAAGCAGTCACAGTTACCGACTTTGCCTTTTTTAAAAATTCATTGTCAAAATTATTTTGAAAACGTAATTCTTTTCGACAACGTGATCGAAGTTCGAGCCTCACTTCATTTCAGTTCAAGGACCCGAGAGCTTAAGCAATATGCATACAACTGCAAGCGCCTCCCAACAGAAATTCAAATTCTGATTGATGCTCTCTCCTCCTTTGTTCGAGAGCATAGGGTCACGTGGTTACCTCTACACACTTTGTGGAAGCCAGAAGCATAGGCTCCCTACACACTGAACGCGTAACGTCACTTACCAAACCGTTCGAAACGAGAGTTGAGATAACCAATCCGCTTCGCGCATTCGCTCACTGCTTTTTACGTTTTGTGCGCAGATATCCTGGGCGCTCTACGAAAACCTCGTTCCGTTTCCTATGTTGTGTATGGCGCTTACGGGCACGTATCCAAAGTGCACAAAGGGAGTGAGCTCCCAAGAAGTGAAGGGAAAAAGCCGGAGATTACATAACGACGGATGGAGGCCGGAGACTCGACGAAAAAGCCGTAGACTCTGGCTAAAAGCCTGAGAGTTGGCAGGTCTGATAATGCAATGATTGGCTTTAATGCAATTCCCAATTTTTTAGCTCGAGGAAAAAAAAAGAAAAACGTACCCACATATAACACTCTTCTGAGTACATTGTACAAAATTTACTTAATTGTTTGATCACATTTTAAAAATAAATTTAAATAACATGGGAAAATAAAAATAAATTGTACATTTGGTCCTCTTAACATCCTACAGCACATGACCAGTTTAATAAATATTTTTGCATATATATATACTTTTTTTTATATGAACATTTCAGATAAAAGCATTATTAAATATTCATCAATTACAACTAATCAATAGTTATATTTTTATGCATTAAGGATATTGCAATAAAAATTGATTAGATTAGACCCCTTTAGCTTTAACATAAGTTTCAAATGGTAAAAACCACCCGTCCTGTCCAAAACCAATTTCGTACGTCCAAGAACCCAACATTGCAATTAATTCACTAATTCTTCATTATATGTACATAACACTTAGTTTTTTTAATTATGCTTTTAATATTTCATACATTTCATTTAATTAAAACACAGAAAACTTTTTTTTCCTACTTCTCTACTACTTAAGCTATTGAAAACACTTCTCAAAATACATAGAAAAATACACTTCAAATAAATAAAATTAATAAATAACTGAAATAAAAATACATACCTCCCCCTCAGAAGTCAAAGCCATAGAATGATGGCTCCCACAAGCGACTTCAATGACCTTTCTCCCAATCAGATTAGTATTGATAAGACAAGGGCTAAGACCTTGATTTGTTCCTCCATTCCCAAGCTGACAATATCCATTATGGCCCCAACTGTAAAGTTCTCCACCTTCAGTAATAGCCAAAACATGGGGACCACTTCCATAAGCAAAGCTCTGAATGCCTTTCTTGCATAAGCTTTCCACTAAACAATACAAAATTAAATTTCATTAGTAAATAAAAATTTTAAAATTAAAGAAAACTAACTTCAATATATACTACAGAATTAGCTACAAACATAATTTTGCATTCAATTCTAAACAATGTATTTATGCATATATCACATCTTGAAACTTAGTTTTACATGATAATAAAAAGTAATGTTATTCCATGAAGTATCCAATCAATGTAGTATGAAAGAGAAGGCTAAAAGCGACCAAGTAGCTTCTGATATGCAAGTCAAGCATTGCATTATAACAATGAATCAAGTGTAATGAGCAAAGAAAATTGAGAGATGTTCTGCAAAACAAGACAAAATTTCAAAGTGCAAGAACACAAAACGGCTTCAAAGTATTGTTTGGAAGACTCAGTGAAGTAGCAAACTATCAGCTGCTTAGAAGCAGGGCAGAAAGACATGGAAGCAATAAGACATGATATTTCAAGACAGACAGTCTTGATCCTATGGAAACAATTTCAGAGCAATGGAACTATTGTAAAGAGATCTGAACAAAGCTGTTATGAATAACAATTTCTTTTCAAGTTTGATATACTCCAATAAATGCCCATTAAAACGGAATTTCAATTGCTCAGCAATTCAGTTCAGAGCTTTTAAGTTTAGCAGGGGTGAAAAATCAAAAATTTCTTAGTTCATCAAACTATGCATTAGTAAAAATGCCACTTTTGAATCAGAACTATCAGTTTTGTATCAGGTCAACACATAATTTTGTATTAGAGGTAACAGTTTTTATACAGTCGAAGTAAAACTTTTTTATCAGAATTAAAGTCATGCAATTCTGTTACAGGAATCATCACTTTTGCTCAGGCTAATTCTTTTAATTGCAATTTTGTTGCTTGAAAAACAGTTTGAAGAGAAGAAACTTTATTGTATAGTAAAATTAAGTATTATGTTTTACAAAATACCAGGGTCAGCAAGATTTTGCCATAGGCAGAAAAAAACCATGGGAAAAACCTTCCCAACAAAAATAGCATTCATTGTGTCCATTTATTTATTTATTTTTCCCCCAGCTAAACTAAAACATTAAATAAAAGAGATTTTAGATTCTAAACAATGTTTTTCATACTTAATTTAAACAAATTAAATGAGCATAATATATGCATTTGGAAGTATGATTTTATGAAAAAATACTCAATTTCATAACTAAATTAAAAACTAATGCAAAATTTACAGCAAATAAATAGAAAATTAAATGAACTGCTCATTTTGCTTTTATCCAGTTACATCTGCAGTTTCTACTGACAATTTCAAAGTCTCGTTGAGGGTGGGGTTGTACTTTTATAACTGATGTTATGGTGTAGGCTTTACCATTGGTAGATTTCAGGATTTGAATAGTAAAGACACAGAAAAATAAAAAGACAGAAAGTGATGACAGTAACTATTTGTTCTTTTTTCTAAAATCAAAAGGAAGAATATAAATTGAAAATAATAATAAAACCTTAAAAAGACATAACAAATGTTTTTCATTGTATAATTTTAAGTTTATTTTAATTCTACTTTCTTTTTCTGAATTTGTAACTTGGACTTTCATAAAATAGTTGTTTTAATTGTAATATTTAATAATTAACAAAATAAAGGTATTGATAATGCCTAAAACTTAATTTAATTATTTAGGCCCTTAAATAATTGTAGATCTTTCTACACATTATTTTCAAATGATAAGTATTTTTGTCGTTCTTTACCATTTTTGCCTGGTTTTTTTCCAGTTTTTGGTCAGTCCTGACAAAAATATCTTTTTGCCAGCAAAATTACTAGCCCTGCATATTACTAATTTAACTCAGAAATAACAACTTAGTATTAAGGATAACAATTAGCAGCACTAAATAAATAAATTTACTTTTACAAAACAAATTAACTAGAGATGTACCGAGTAGCACTTTGACCGAGTAGCCGAGTACCGAGTACTCGGCCATTTACTACTCGGCCGAGTACTGAGTAGTTGTGAATAAAAAAAGAGTATTGATGTGCACATGAAGAATTTTGTATATATTGAAATGAAAACATTTTAAATACATAATATATATAAACTAATGAAAGAAATTGAATGTAAGAATTCCAAAATAGAATTCTTTAAACCATTATAACTCTTTATAAAAATCAGTTTATGAAAAATGATTATTGGTTGCGGTAAAAAATTCATTCATTAATGTAAAATGCCTCATAATCTTCTCCTCCCCCCTCCCTCCCCGCACCTAAGGAGAAAAGTCTATATTGACACTGTATATTTTTATTTACTTTCCTTTCATTTTTAAATTTTTTCTAATTAATAATAAAGTGATATCTTTTATATGTAATTCTATTTTTGAAACCTAAGATACAAAATTATTATGGTGTATTTTTACACCATAATTTACGACATATTGAATTTGATATTAATTATTAAAATATTTGTATTTGATAGGATTTTGTGTATTTCCTTTTTCTTGCTGATAATTTCTTTACTTTAAAGTCGTTTTTTTTTTACCACTTTTACAATTGGAGCTTTTATGTAGCTGGATTTTGATTTTCATTTAGAATTGTGTGTGTGTGTGTATATATATATATATATGTAATATATTCAGTTACCCAAAGAGAAATCATATTTAATGCAAATAAGTTACCACAAATTAATCCATTTAAAAGATTTAGATGAAACGACAATCTTTTCTTCATCAGGCATCCAAAAAGATTGACAGGGCATAACATACGAGTTTCTGACATGTTTCACCGATTTGTTCAATCAAACATGTTGGACGCTACTCGTACAGCTTAAAAAGTGGCAAACAAAGTGGAAAAAATAGTCGAATTAGCATATGAACTTTAACAATATATAAGCGGTGTAAAAATATTTCATATACAGTAGAGCCTCGGTTATCCGAGCCCCGACTAACCGAGTTCTGGGTTAACCGAGGTACATTTGACCTTGAAAAAAAATCTTTTTTTGGCGGCCGATGGCGGCTTCACTGACTAATGTCAGTCATTAAATTATTTTCTGGGGATATAAAGACCTAGAACAACTGTTAAATAGAAAACAATATATATATATATATATATACTGTATATATAGACTTCTTTAACTGGAACATGTACTCTTCTGATGTGTACATATAAAATTAGATATTTGTATGTATGTAACGTCATTTTTTCATTTCGTAATATGTACAGTAAGTGCCTTTTTTTTTACATCTTTGACGACATTTTTATTCATTTCAACCTATGTTTCCCTCTCGATGTCCGAGTTTTCGATTATGTTATTTATGTGTTATCCGAGTTTTCGATTATCCGAGGTACCCTCGGTCCACATTACCTCGGATAATCGAGGCTCTACTGCACTTCATTTTTTTTTAATTATTTCATATTACATATTTATATTTGCATATTATTGTACTAATCAGTTACAAATTTATCTACTATTAGTAAACTTTTAAAAAATGACGAAATTTTTACAACTACTCGGTAATGGCCGAGTACTCGGTACACCGAGTATATACCGAGTACTCGGTACATCCCTAAAATTAACTATAACATATTTGATACAAACAAAATATAAAAAGAATAAAAATATATAATATATAAAAAGGAAACTTATATACTACTAACAAGTAGTATAACTCAGGGACGGACTGGGACCCCTAAAAGGGCGGTGGACCAACTAGCCAAAGGGCGGCAACCAAAGGGCACACACAAAATATATATAGAATGGTATCTGCGTAACACAGGAGGTTTTAATGCCTCCTTTGGAAAATTTGAACTCCTAATATCAGTCAATCAGTCATAACTTCATGGCATAACTTGGCTTGTTTTGCATGAAATGCTTATGCTGCAGTCATATTTCAAACTTTGTTTTAACTGGAAACGAGGGGCGACTATTCTAATCTAGGCTTAACTCATTGGATGAATACATAATTTGTAATAAACAAATAAGTTAAATACAAAAATAATTTTAGGATTATATTAAAATACAAGGTTGTTATTACTTTTTATGTTTGTTCGTTTCTTTTTTAGCCTACTGTCCCGTAAAAGTACAAATGATAAGAATAAAGCATGAAAGAAGGCTAAATGTATCGTGAAAATTTCGTTAAAAATAAAGAAAAGTCAAGAAAAAGTGAAGTAATTAAATAAAGATTGAAAAATAAAAAATTTGAAAGTAGGGTTTTGAGATGGGGAAAATGTGTGTCGGTCTGTTTGTCTGTCGGTCTGTTCCCACCCCTAATAACTTTTGAACGAATTGTCTGATTCGAAAAATTCTTTTTGCATTCTAAAGATCTCGGTGAGGACACCTCATTTTCATATTTTACTTTTGATTCGAACAATTTTTCATTCAATTTTGAACAGTTCAAAAAATTTAACATTAGTGCCTATGGGCGAAAATGAAGCAAATGATGTAAACTCTGGGTGCAAGATCCACCTTCCAATGAACAAGCTTACTGGAGGAAGTTCTTGGCGTGAAATATTAATTTGAACAGTTTTTGTTCAATTTTGAACAGTTCAAAAAATTAACATAGCACTTACGGGGAAATTTCAATACTATGTATAAATCCTGATCTAACGGACCGACTTGCTTGGAACAAATTTTATTGGAAAGCTCTTATAACGTAGAACAGTGCTTTCTAAACTGGGTGTCGCCTATTAGCATTAAGGGTGTCGCGAGATTACAAAACGAAATAAGAGCTTATGAAATAATATCAAATGATAATTAAAATAATATCAAACATCCTTTTCTTGGTTCTGTGTAATCATAGATCCCATAGTAACCCCGGGATCGATATGTGGATTTCTACAATTTGTCCATGTAACTTCCAGTTATGGCGCTATATGTCTTTGTACTGTGCTGTTGTACATTGGCACTCTCTATAAGCTTCTTGTTTTAACTAGTTCTTCGAGCGGCGATATTGGGCATTGTACATTCCCTTCAGTCTGCTTCTTTCTTTCATTCGTGACTCACGCCATTATTTTACCTGCTTCAAAGTGACATATTTATGCCATAAATTTTACGGAACTCATCCGCTATGGATAAATTTATTGTCAGAAACACACCTTTGATAGTTTATGAAGCATCAGATGCAGAGCAACAGTCAAGTGGCGTGTCTGAAAATTTCAGTAGTTACTGAACAACAATTAAATAGTGTGTCTCAAACCATTGTTTATTCCTCGCCAATATGCAGCAGTAAGAACACGTGAAAGTGAGAATGTATAAGGAAAAATATATAAAAATGGGATTTACGTGGTGTGGAGGTGAAGAATGTCCAACTCCGGAGTGTGTGATTCGTGGAGAGAAACTGTACTTAAAATTCTTCCAAACTGTAATTCCAATTAATTATACTGTACTTCCGATTCACACATGAAATAATTATTGCTTTAAAATACCATTTGTTATGATAAAATCAAATCTGTTTTATTAGTATCAGTGAAAGGGTGTCTCGTTAAATTGTATGTACTGGAAGGGTGCTGCCATCAGGGAAAGTTTGGAAAGCTCTGACGTAGAACATGAACAAATAGAAAGTTCATCCAGAACCAACGAGCCCATTTTCCTATGAAATGTGTTTATCAGGATTTTTAAGGATATTTCTCAATGAATAAATGAAGGAGTGAAAGAATGAATAAATGAATGAGGAAAAGAACGAATAAATGAGTGAATAAATGAAAAAATAAATAAATGGGTGAATAAATACATGAATGAGTAAATGAATGAATAAACACAAGAATGAGTAAACGAATGAATGAATAAATGAATGGCGTGAGTCACGAATGAAAGAAAGAAGCAGACTGAATAAATGAAAGAATGAATGACTGAGTGAATGAATATGTATTATCCGTTGAAAAAAGGTATATTTGAAAGAATTAAGAACGAAAGCTAAAGGAGAAAGAGATAGATAGATTATAAATTTGAATTTGGTGTATAAGGGAAAGTAGGCTTTCATAGTTCTAGACGAACTTCTTGTTCCTTTCTTTTTTTAAATAGGTGAAAATAAAGTTATTATTAATTAATACAAGAACAAAGGAATCTACAACGAAATGAAAAATTCATTACTGCACTTTTGTATAATATTTTTCGTTTATTTTCCTTAAATATTTCTACTCCCCTTAAAATTATTCTTTAGCCATATGGAGAGAGGCGCCACATTTACCATCATTGAGAAAACGAAAATGGAGCAATTTTGTTCAAAGAATCAGGCACCTTAATGAAATACTTAATCTGAGTTATTTCTTGTTTTTTAGAATTTTAACAATAATTGATTTGAGAAGTAATTTTTCGCTGGATTTTCGAAGAAAAATTATTTACACAAGAGTGCTTTGTACACAGGATTATAGTGTAAATCAAAACATACACCGTTTTGAAGAAACCAATTTACTGAACCCTGTAATTCTAATGGTATGAAATTAATATACTATAAATATATACATTAACTTTACTTTTAAAATAGTAGCGATAAAAAATACGTGTTATTTTTTGGTTATCAATATAAATACATAACAATCGAAACAGTAGCTAAATTATATTAAAATTAGATACAGAATCTTAAAATAAAAATAATCTAAAATCAAATTTGAACTGAGTCAAATTAGTCTGGTTTGGAGTGAAATCCAGAATTTGAAATAAAATAAAAACAAATCAAACTCAAAATAAAGTACCGGAGCAGAGTTCCACCTAATAGAAAAGTGTAGAAACGCCTTATAGACCCCACTATATCCCTACTTATGCATTTAAATCTCCCTACATTAAATATTTTTTTATTAGTTATTACCAATGAAGTGTCGTGTCACTTGTTTATTGAAATTTAGGAAATAACTTTTTGAAAAATAAATGAATTTGTTTCTACTGTAGTAACTGCATCCCCGTGTTTTATTTTAACTGAACATCGCCCATATGCCTTTTCAGATTTGAATATAGCTTTTATTTTCGCGTCTGTCTACACTGTGTACATGCTCCCCCGCCTCCGCCAACGTCACAAAATAAAACATGTTATCAGGCAGGATATGGGGTCAACAAAATTTCATTCACGTTTTTCAATGTTACTTACAAGCAATGATTCCCAAACTGCGCGCCGAGGATCTGAGAAATCTTCACAGGGCGCCACGAAATTTTGCAACAAACTTCAAAAATAACTAGAAGTTTGTTCATTATGAAGCTTTAGCAATACTTCGCAGTGCCCTATAATTAAAACAAGGGCTATGCAATGAAGGTACACTAGTTTTATTTATTTTCATACGTTACTTATGACTAGTAGAGGTTCCCACCCTTTCAGAGCGTTCGTGTATCCCCCTAAAAAACTACGGAGCCCCTCAAAATCGACAACCCAACAAATTAGCCAGAAAGTCGACCTCCGTAGCAAAAAAATCTCAATGACGCAGTCTGCACCAGACCTTCCCCCAGGATTGAAAAAGGGCAGGGTGCTACTGTAAAAAAAAGGGGCACTTTTCCAAATTTAGGGCATCTTATCGAAATAAAGGGCACACGTAATTTGAAGTAGGGACCGTTCATAAATGATGTCGCACTTTTTTCCATATTGGACCGCCCTCCCCCATTGTCACATGTTACGCTATGTCACACTTCCTGTTACCCCTCTCCTCCCCTTGTCACAATTTCACAACCCCCCCCCCCTTCTCCCTAGAAGTGTGATATCATTTATGAATCCTCCCGTAGTAATACTTTATTATTGCCATAATTTAACATTTTAGTCAAACATCAATATCATGACAGAGAAACTGAGCATTGAATAATATATATAAACTAATTTGACAATATTCATTTTTAAGATCGTTTTCAATATTTGAAGTAAAGCATGAAAAAATTCTGCTTGTATATTCAAGGCAACATCAACCAATAATGATTTAAATTCAATAAAATATCTAGCAAGGATTTTCTGAGTTATACATTTTTACTAATTTATGAGAGTGTTTCTGTTCATTCCAGTACTTCTTGAAGATCTGATCACCTCTGAAGAATAATAAGAAAATAAGAATATATCTTTTCTTAATACAATAAAGTTAAGTAATAATAATTGGAGCCCGGATTTTGATGACCTAAATCAGGGGTCTCCAAACTACGGCCCGAGGGCCACATCCGGCCCGCGGACAGATTTTGTCCGGCCCGCGGAGAGCTAGCATACTTGAAAGAAAACTCCTTCTAGAGAACATATTTATTTTTTATAGCAAATTAAATTAAGTTTACTGAAGTAATCTATTTTTATGTTGAATAATTATTAATATGACATCTACATTGATATGGTCATGGGCTAACTACTCATAACATTGTTGTAGGTTATTATTTACTAACTAACAAATTATTGAAATGAATCCAACTAACATTTTATACATTTTAAATGAAAAGATAACTTATAACAAGCATAACGACATATGAAATACTAATGAGATCATAGGCGTAACTAGAGTGGGAGAAAGGGGGGGGTCACCCTAAAAATGTACAGACTAAACACCAATACGAAGTGTAAAAGAGTTGAAAATTTACTAGTCATAAATATATGTCTCTAAAGATATACTCCGTGTTTATTTCAGGCATCTCCTGGGGGGGGGGGGGGGCGGGAACTACCCCCTCGGAGCAAGTCAACTCCTCCCTCCCCCCCCCCCCAAAAAATTCAGATCACAAGTTTTAAAAGAAGAAAGAAAAGAGAAATTACGCTTTTAAGACACTTTACTTTCAGAAACACTTTCAGGGAAAGGACATTGAACACTATCACGAGCGACACCAAAAGTAACTTAAAAGATACAAGACTTTATTTTGAAAAAAATTGCGGGGGGGGGGGGGGGAGAGTAACCTAACTCCTTTCTGTTTCCTCTAACATTACCAAAGTATCCCGAAGTTGCATTGCTAGAAAGATTTCAAAAAGTTTCCTGGGGACCTCGAAGCGTTGCCTCCAGAGTTATCCTAAGCATTATACATGTAAGACCAGTTACAAAAATTTAAGTTGCAGAAGCCCCAAACACCCACTCCTCTAACTTCACCAAAGATCTAAACATACATCTACTAATACATCAAAAAGCTATCATATATGTAAAAAAATTCATATCAATATCATTTTTAATCATATATATCTATATATATGTATATACAAAGGGTATGATTTTGAAGCATAAACTGCCCTTCCTAATTCGTAACATGCTCCCCCTGCTCCGGAGCCAAGGCAGTATCCAGCATTTTTTTTCGGGGGGGCCCAGACTTCGACACACTTATGTAAAGCAAAGTTTTAGGGAGGAATATATAATACATTGCAAAAGATTTCTGGGAGGCTGCCCGTGGATCCCCCTTCTCCTCTGGATACGGCCTTGATTCACAAAAACATTAAACATTCCATACTAGATCTATTAGTTTATTTTTTAATTCAAACGCAATAGAAAATTCAATATTTAGCGCTAAGCAATCTTCTATGTCCAGGCATTCATAATATTAAAACCGGGAAATAGTCGAATTTTAGAGAAAAAAATCCAAATTCCCCTACAAAAATGCTCATCCACACAATAAATTTCTAAAAAATTTGTTAAATTTGTAGCAAAACATACCTCAGAAGTGGAAGCATCTGAATCAAATTATCTTTTCTTTTCGGATGACGAACGTGTCCATCGCTGGAGTTCAAACATTATTATGTATCGAAAATAATTAAAAATTTAGCTAAAATATAAATAATACTTGATTGTAAATTAAAATGCAGCATTAAACCGTAGCAGTGAGATTGGAAACGTTGAACGGATGATTTCCAGAGTCGTAATGCAATCAGTGATGGACCACAAGTTCATCAGTTTTCCAATCGGCTTATCTACAAAAAAGATTTTACCAAAATGGGTGTTTGGACAGGAAGTCATAAATAAATACAAACTGCTCTTTAAGTTTCTTAATGAGCACCCCTTCCTGGCTTGAGGGTTTAACCCATTAGGACAATTGGACTTTAGGACTCCATCACAGTAGAGAATATTTTCCAGGAAACTTATTACTTGTGTATTCCCAGATTGCTGCCTTTGGGTAAAAAAGACATCAAGAAGGAAAGAAAGCCCTCTGGAGTGATTGAAAGGATCTCTGTCTGTGTGTGGTACGGTGATTGAAGCCACCTTTCGCTGTTAACCCCCCCCCCCCCCAAAGTGATAAGGGGGTTGATTATAACCTTATAACCAAATGAAAGGTCTTCTTTATTATGAGCTGCATACTTTGGCCATGATCGCAACCCTTCAGAGAAAAAGGAAAAAAAAATCATATGTATATAAGTTTAATTTTCTTAGGGGAAAAAAAATTGTGCTTCGCAAGGCCGTAGCCAGAAATTTTTCTGTGTGCCTAAATGTGCCTAAATAAGTACATACCCAATGGGGGGGGTTTGAACCCCCAAAACCCCCCCCCTGGTTACGCCTATGAATGAGATTTATGTAATTGAGATTTTCCACTGACAATAGTTTGTAGTTGTGGACTAATTTTACTTGTACCAATTATTAAAAGAGATTTAAGATGCTCATCAGTTAATTTAGATCTGTAAACATTTTTTGTGTACTTCATTTTGGAAAAGGTCTTCTCACACAAATAAGTAGTACCAAAAACAGAAAACAGCCCACGAGCAAATTTATGCAAATTATCAAATTGTGTCAGTGGAAGACACTTATAAAATTCCAACAAAGATAAGTTTTGATATTTGTTCTTAATTATATCACTGCACTGTAGATCAATCATTTCCATTTGAAGTTCCGGGGCTAGGGTTTCAATGTCAGTATCAAAAGGATTCTGAAAAATCTTAATTTGATTCGCAATGGCATCAAAGTCCGAGAAACGAGTATCAAAATTTATTTTCAAAGCACTCAAAGTTTCGATTGCAAAATCGATAGAAAACTCGGTCTCAGTGGTGTGGCTAAATATTTCACATGTTTTAAAATGTGAAAAACATTTACTTCGTAGTTGTGATTGAAACAGTATCAATTTCTTCCGGAATGATTTGATATTATTGTATAAATCAGGAAGATGCTGGTTTTCTCCTTGCAATCTCAAATTCAGTTCGTTCACATGTTTTGTCAAATCAACATAGAATGCTAACTTCCACAGCCATGCGTTGTTTTGCAATTCAGTAAGAGGGCGATGCTTTTCATTCAAAAAAAATTCGATCACTGCTCGAAGTTCAAAAAAGCGCTGAAGGACTTTCCCACAACTAAGCCAACGTACGGCAGTATGATAAGGTAAGTCATTTTCTCCAATCTCTTTAATAAATTGTACGAATTGTCGGTGATTCAGCCCAAAAGATCTGATAAAATTAACAGTTGATATGACTGGTTTCAGAACTTCAGACATATCCAAACATTTTCCGCACAAAGACTGTTGATGAATGATTACAATGTAAGACTATTGGTTTTGAACCACCGTCATTTTCTACAGCCTTTGACACAAGAGCGACCACTCCTTTATCTTTCCCACTCATGTTTTTGCCTCCATCAGTTGTAATACATTTCAAGTTTTTCCATCAAAGGTTCTTTTGCTTAATGGCCATTTCAACTCCTTTAAAAATATCTGAACCAGTAGTTGTGCCATGAATACTATACATATCAAGTTCTTCATGCACTTCATAGCTTTTATCTACTCCTCGAATATAAATCAACACCTGAGCAGTATCTGACACATCCGTTAACTCATCCAAGGCCAAAGAAAACCACTCAACATGTCCATTTTTGTTGAACAGTTGAGAGGATATATTTTCAGCGATGTCTTCTACCCTTCGAGCCACAGTGTTTGCTGACATACTGACAGTTTTTAATAAATTTACCTTTTCAGGGCACATTTCTTCGGCTACTGCGATTATGCATTCTTTGACCATTTCTCCATCGGTGAATGGTTTTCCACGTTTTGCAATTTCAAGAGCCACACGAAAGCTGGCACGAGTTGCAGCCTCTTGTTCAGTTTTGAGTTTTGTAAATAAAGATTTCTGCGATTTCAATCCGCGCTTCATAGCTTCGAATTTTTCTGTCCGCAAACTTCCTGTATATTTTGAGTAATTTTGAAAATGTTTTGCTTCATAATGACGTTTAATGTTATATTCTTTGAGAACGGCTATGCTTTCATTGCAAATCAAACATAGCGCCTTGTTACTGGACTCAATTACGAAATACTGAACCTATTTCTGCTTGTGTCCACCAGATGTCCTGTCACGTTACTCCTCATGGCTCGCTCGTACTCTACGACTAATCTAGAAATTACAGATAATGACAGGAAAATTAATAATATGCAGTGTTGCCGTTTTGCGGACTTTAGTTCGATTTGCAGCCTTTTTTAAACGTGGCGTACTTTTTCGGACTTTTTTTTCATGTAAAAAAATACTCATTCGTTACTTGAGTACTCGTTAGGAACCGAAGTAACGATTACTGAAGAAAAAAGTAATCAATGATTACTTGTGTATTTCATTACTTTTGTAATCAATGATTACTATGGCGATACGATGCGGGTACCCCATTATAACGGATACCCATACGATACAGAAAATACATCAGCTTCCCCGTCGCTAATGGCATCTGGCAAAAAAGTAATCATATTTTACACCACTAGTGGACTGATTCAACTTTTTACCACCGGCAACAATTAATGATAATATGGTTTTGGCCCTTGGAATTTACTGGAGTAATCAATATGGCCCTAAGGCTGGAAAGTTTGGAGACCCCTGACCTAAATGATCACTGAAAACGCCCTTTAAAATTTTTAACATGTCCAAAAAACAGCAAAATTGCAAAAAATGCCATTATAATTAATCAAGAATACCAATTGAAAGCAATGGTTTAGCCTTAAATGACAATAGTATTTTTTAAAATATTTAAAAGAAGCAAAATTAATACAATACATTTTCATTAAAGATTGAAATAAATGTTTATTAAAATAAGAAGAGAAAAAGGAAATGTCTAATATATGGATTGCTCACACATTGCCATCTCCCCCCCCCCCCCCCCCCAAAGTTTTATTACATTTTAAACTTTTATTTCTTGAAATAACTAGAAAGCACCATTAAATTGGGATTATTAAATGCTTTTTCATATTTTGAATAGTAAATAGTTTCTTATTTGAAAGAGCCTTCCCTCTCTTATATTTTGGTTAGTTTTCTCAACGTCTGCAGATGTAATAAATGCATATTTGACCCAAATGGGTCCTTTATAAAGATGAAAATAAAAGAATTTTCTTATTAGTCTTTGGGAACCTACTCTTCTAAATTTTATGAGATAGTTTTCAAGAGTTGCAATATAATCAAGCACAGAATCATTGGAAGAGTTTGTCTACACACAAAAAATTACCCAAAGCCAAAAAAAGAGACATAAAATGATGTGAAAAAAAGAATTGCCAAAATCTCAAAAAGTGCAGGAAAAATCTCGCAACTGTCGGCCCTAAAAGAGGTCATTATTATCATTATTAATTTTGTAAAATGTTACTAAACTAAAATGTTACTAAACTAAATAAATGTAACTTAAAAAAAAAAAATCCTTATTTATTTTATGATTTGTGATAATACTACTTCTTTTCAATAATTGTTTATTTAGCAAACAGTTTTCAATAATTGTGTATTGTTTTTTAATTGTTCAATAATTGTGTATTGTTTTTAAAGAAGTTGGATCCAGGTAAATTAAAAATTTTCTAAAAATTTCTTATTTATCCACAATTTAGTATTTTCTAAAAAGTAAATAGCTGTCAATACTAAAATCAAATTTGAATAAATGAAACAATAATCGTGATTTAATAATGGTGAATAATAGTGATAAACCAAACGCAATTTTCGACAAACACGTGTTCAATATCGGCACAGTTCAAAAAAAAAAAAGGCAGAAACTTAAAATAAAATGCAAAATAAGCAGATTTAGGGTAGCATGTGTGAAAAATATCTTCTAATTTAGAAAATAATTGAAATTTGTACCCGATGCAAAAGGAATCTCTAACGTAGAATCCAATTTTCGGCGAAACACGTGCACGATTTTGGCTGTTTCTATCTTTATACTTTTTTTCTTTTTTAATTATTAAAATAAACGACAAACAGGCAAATTTAAGGTAGTTCATGCAAAAAATATCTTACAACTTTCAAGATAATTGAAATAATTCCAGGATGGAAAAAGATTGAAATTTCAAACACTGTAAGCAATTTCCGGTAAAAATCGGAGGAAAAACTGTTTCCGTGTGCCCAAATATTAACTCCTATTTCTTTCTTCTTTATTTAATTTTTAGTGGACAAGAAAATTTGGGAAAAGGTCACGTGTCAAGATAAAAGTTCGGGAAAGGGTCTTAGCATTAGCAAATGGTAGCCACAATGGCGACTTCAATGAAAACAATGGTCGCTGTTGGTGACTGGCGATCGCGAGTTTTGAGCTCTACAAGAAGGGCGCAATTCCACTAACAAAAGGGCAAGATGGGCGCGTTTCCCGAATCCAAGGGCGGGCAGGGCGCGGCGCCCTCCCGCCCAAGCCTGGGGGAAGCACTGCTGCACCATGACCTCCCCCCCTCCTGGTGAGCACCCCTGTGACTAGTCAAACTTTTACTTAGGGAAGGGAATTCATATTTCAAAACGGGCGCCTGAGACTCGATGAGTTCGCGGATCCTCATAGAACTGCATATCATAACACTTATATTCTAAACTGTCCCCTCACCCCTTCCCCGAGCCTTACCAAAACATATCCCGGAAGCTATACGTCCTAAAGCCTTCACAAATGTGATTTTGCCTTTCGTTTAAATCATGATTTTTGTCGCCATGGATTAAAAGCAAGTTGTTTCACTTTATTTCTCTTACTGTAAATTATTATGGAGAAAATGTCGCAAAGATTTTTTTTTTTTGTTTGAATGCGTCTAGATGAAAGGGCGCACCGGGACATGTCCCGGTGGGCCAGTCCGCCCCTGGTATAACTGCTACTGGTAATCTGTTTATAGACATATTATAAGTAGCAAAATATTGTTCTTATTATTCCAAAAAAAACAAAAAAAGCCATATGATGGGTGAATAGTGTTTTTTTATTCTCTTTTTTTAAAAAAATACTAATTCCTTTGACATAATTTGGCTCTTTAAACTATAAAAATAAAGTTGCTGAAAGCAAAAAGTAGGCTTGATTAGATTAGGAGAGCTGTGGAAATTTTTGTGGTTAAGAAAATTTTTTCCAAAAGAAACATCTATTTCATGGAGGGGAGGAGGGTGGAAAATAGGACTACAAGTAGGAATGCCCAAAGGTTGAGTTTGGGAGGTTAGACTCATTTGAACCATTGGAAGAAAAAAAAACTTTTTCAAGTTGACTTTAAAATTATTGTGCATGCTATATTCAACCTTTTTAATATTTCCTACTTTTAACATTTACCAGCGGCTCCAGTGTTTTTCAACAGGGGGCACTTCAGAATAGCTTGACTCCAACCTTTTGGAAAAATATTCAAATTTCAGGGAAGTCCCACATAATAATGCACGATTTGGCGCCCCCTTTTTCAAGTTAGAACAGGGGGTACGGCCGTACTATCGTACCTCCCCCCCCTGGACTCACCAGTGATAAGAGGAATATGAGTGTTCTGTTATCTGTTTCCCACTTTTTACAAAAAGGTTGCATATTGAATAGATTATTGGGTTTTATTCAAGGAAAAAATAAATAAAATAAAGAAATATATAAATAAAATAAAGAAGTTAGTAAATGAACATTTTCATCTTCGAACGGAAATAAACTATATTTGACACTCAGTTAGTTTGTTCTTTCTATAGCCTAAAAGAGCTGGGATAGGGACTTTTTTACCCCCCCCCCCCCCCATTTTATTGAAATCCTGGAACTGGGCCCAGGGATTCTTTGCAGGGATATAGTCGAGGGGGAGGCTAGGGGACAGGGTACCCCTTTTTTACTTTAACTCAGAGTCCCCTCCCCACCTTTTTAAAATGTAACACAAGTAGCCCCCCGCTTCTTTATGCTCATATTTCTCAGAGTCCCTCTACTTTTTTCTCCAGGACTACACCACTGATTATCTGATGAAATTTTCTCAAAACTGAAGTCCTAAATTTAAGTTTGGTCTATCTTTGGCCATATTAAGGGATGAAAAAAGGGGCGAGGTCAAACACAAGAAAACTTTTCAAAACACAAGTCTAGTAATTGTAAAGAGATCTTTAGAAACTTAGATCGCAAAAAATATCTTTAAAACTGGAAAAACAATTCTCTGCTGTTGTAGTGCAAACTTCAAATTCAATGGTAATATAAAAATGGAAGAAAAAATCCAGGAGATATACATGAAACTTTTTTTACACTAATATTTTAATCTCAAACAAAATTACACAGTTAATATGCAAGGAAAGTGGGTACGTTTCCATTTCAAGAGGTTTTTTTTTTTTCCAAATCAATGTTTTGTGTGGAGTTTGTGTTTGGGAAAAATATAAATAATCGCCAATGACATAGTATGAATGACATGAAATGGTACAGCAGTTTAATGAGCAAAGAAAAACGTAACTATCGCCAGTTCCCTTGAAACGGAGAAATACCGGAAAATGTTTATTGAATTACACAATCATTAATAAAAGATAATGGTGTAAACATTTAAAATTTTAATGTTAAGTTATTACATGAAATTATATTTCACAAAATAAATGGTCAAGCAATCTATAGCAGGGCCATTTCACAGTATTTTCTAAAAACTAGAGTGCGCAACATGACACTTTTTTTGTTATAACTACGTAACTTGCAGTTTAATTATCACTTAATTTTATTTTCAAATAATGTGTTCAACACATTTGAAAATAAAATTTAGTGATAATTAAACTGTAAATTACGTTGTTATACAAAAAAAGTGTCATGGTGCGGACTCTTATGTTTGGACAAAATACTGTAAAATGGCCCAGCAACTAATATCTGAACCCTTGAATACACGAAATGAGTAAGATATAAAAAAATAATGACTGATTCGTACTTTGCAAACCGACTATAAATGAAAACAAGAGATAAGTTGAAAGTCACAATAAGAAAATCAAGAGTTAGGGAGAACATTTCAATAGAAGCGCAATTTGTAAGCAGAATAAGATTACCTTTTCTAGGCTCTAAACTTCCATGCGAATCACCTAAACCTAAGCAACCACTGCAGTTAGAGCCTAAAGCATAAACGTCATCATCTTTGTTTATAATAAGCGCTTCATTTCCAGAACTCCCAAACACGCAAGCAAGTTTAATGCTCGAAATAAATTCTGGTTCTAAAATACTGAAGATTAGCCATTTATCAATCCCAGCCATTTCTTGCAAAGAATGTGAAAGAATACCTAAGCGAAACAAACACAAGACAAATGATTAGTTACACATTACAAACAGTTCAAACAAAAATTAATTAAAAAATGAAGCTTAATATTTAAATTTACCATAACATTCAAAACTTCTGAAACGGTAGAGCAAGTTTGTTTTTGCAAAACATTTAAAAACAAACTAACAAAGCGAAGTAAATTCTGATAATAGACAAATCGGAAAAACCAAAACAACTATCACAGTTAAGAAAAAGAAACCGAAAACAAAAAGTTGTAACGAGGAAAAAATAATCGCATGAAATTAATTTGTAAAGTAAAAAATTGCAATAAAAGTTCTGATTAAAATTATATTTATTACAAAAAGAAATTATATTTTCCAGCAAACTGTGCGAAAAAAAGGTCTATGTTGTACTTCCCAGAATGCCCTTCTTTTGTTTACGTTTACGAGTTGGTTGGCTGGCTGGCAAAAAGTGCGCAATTTTTGTTTTCTTTGGTGTAAACGTTATTTGAAATTCATAAGAATATCTAATAATTCTATTAGTAGTTACCGGTTTACAATCGTTCTATCATGCCTTATTTTTTTTACTCTTTCGGGGTTTGAAGAAAGATCTTAGTTTATTGTTAGGGAACTATAATAAACATGAGCTTCTTAAAGTCATTACTTAAAATATTTGAATTTCTTGAGTAGGCATAAATCCCTATTATCAATAGTGTTTAAATGAATTATTGTGCAATTAATTGTTAATGCTTTCTTTTTAGTGTGGAACTGAAGCTTTTTTGTCGTGCATTATGCATACTTTATTGGAGAATTAATATAAACAAATAGTTGTAGATTCATAATTAAGTATGTATCGCAAGTAGAAAAAAATTGATGAATTTGTAGAAAATATACTGTACTTTCTACATGTGCATTAGATAGCATTATTTTGGGTGTTGTGGAGTACAACACTGATTGGGCCTGATCCCTGTCTCCTGTAAAGAGAACCAAAAACAAGAGTAGAGATCAACCTGAAAAGTTTTGTGGGAGAAGTGCTCAACGTCAAAAATTTCTTTCGACTTGCTTTTTCATGCATTTTTAGCTCAAAAGTGCTAAAATGAGTTATTAAATCAAATCAAAAAGTTTCCATAAATTGATAGTTATTCATTTGAAGCAGTTACTTAAAAATAATTGATGGTGATAACTGTCTCCAAAAGAAAAAATGGGAAAGGAAAGCAAAAATGAATAAAAAATAACAATGATAATAATAATCTGATGTCTATTTTATCATTTTAAAAGATCATTTAAGATTGCCTCTTAAAATATTTTTTTATATCTTTATGACTATACATTACATATAAATAAGACATCATTTCATCTTCTAAAATCAAATTTCTTAAGTAAGATTTCAAAATTCGTAACATATGAATTGCATGTTGTTACTGGCAATGCAGTCATTATAATTCATAAGAGGTGTGTGTTTGAGCAATAATTTTGTTGCAAATGTCAAGAGTCTTGATAGCATTCAGGAGTTTTCCATGAAACATGTCATGTTCCTATGTCATAAAATTCTGCTAGTGTTTTCGCCTGTTTGTGCCTGTTTTAAACATTTCGGTTATTGCTGTATATATCACTAATTGAAACATGTCTCTAATGAAACAAACTCTAATAATAAAAATTAAAGTTATTCTTTTGAGTTTAAATGCTGTTTTTCCTTTTTGAATATTAGGTATCTATTTAAAACTAAAATAGCTCTGAATTCTTTTGTTTAAATTCCCAAGCATCAACATTCATTGTTCCAGTATTTAAAAATTTGTTGCTGCTTCATTAACTGCAAGAATGTTATCCAGATTTGCTGCCAGCAATTTGCTAAGAGGCAAGATAAAAGAGAACAATGCATTCAAATCAAGCAAACTTAAGTAGAAACACCATTTGAAAATTGAAGTGCTAAGCATGTACGGTTCTGTTGATATGTTTAAGTTATTTAGGGGACACAGGACTTTTAAAGTAACAATTTTCTTTCTTTAATCTTTCACTGTAGTTGGGCTTGTTTTAGCATTAATTATGTATATTTTGACTAAATTTTAAATATTCACAAAATAAAAAAAAACTTACTAAAAATGTTTCAAAATTATAGAAAATTACGAAAAATATGAAAAACAGACTCTTGCGTCTGAATTTTTGAGTTATTTGCTCAGAACGTTTTATACAGTTTTGTGTAGGTATTACAAATATTTGTTGGCATTACTTTTTATGAAACCATTATTTAAAAACATTTTGTACTGGTTTAACTAATGAGAAGCAACATTTTTTGAAAAAATGTGCTGGAAAGTAGAAAAAAAGAAATTCTTCAAAAACTTATGAGACATAACTGCAATTGTTAACCAGAAAATGTTTACATTATTGTTATATATCTATGTGCAAATTTTGATAGGACTTCAGATTCAATACTTTGTGTGTGTGTGTGTGTTTCATATTTTTTATAACTTTTTTTTTTTTTTTTTGTAGTCAAAAATATTTTTGATTGGCTTAATATTTAAAATTTAGCCAAAATATACATAACCAATGCTAAAATAAATCCAACTACAGTGAAAAATTAAAGAAAAAAAACTTTTATTTCAAAGGTGCCATATCCCCTTATTTAATCCATAAAATGTCTGCTACGCAACAATACAATCAACTCACTAAAATCTGCACAGCTTGAGACCAATAGTTTGCAGATTGCAGGTCCTTTGCTTTGTTTACATGTTTTTGTAATGATACATTGCAAAATTATTATCATTATTTTCAATGAAACTAATATCTAAAAGAAAAAGTCATTGTAATACCTGAAGAAACTATTAAAAAAAGCATGTTTTTTTGCTTGAAAAGTTTCTGCTTAAGGACTCATATTTTAATTTTTTTAGCATAGTTCAGTGTTTGAAAAAAATGTTAAAATTTTGGGAGACAAGGAAAATTTTTAGGAATATTACTTTGAGTTATTGCTTTAAGAGTAAAATTTTGTATTTCATGTTAGTGTAGCACATGGTACTTGGAAAAGTAAGGCAGGGAACCTTTGTAAAGTGGTTCTCTGCCTAGTCATAGCCTAGGGATTAGCACATCGGACTTCCCCCTGGAAGGTTGAGTGTTCGATACCCGCTGAAGACCCACCATGTACACTTGGGGATACGTGCATGTAAAATTCGTGGAGCCCACTACCTCGCCCCGTGCGCAAGCAATCCTAATGCCTCTGCTAACAGGTAGGGTTCTGATGGAGAAAAGTTCCCTGTCTTAAGTGATAACTTCTACAACAAAAAACCCTCTCTGCCTTTCAGTATAATGGTTAGGGAAAATTTACATAGTCACCACCTGGTTAAAGTGACTCGGGGGGGAATTTTACGCTCCCCCCCCCTCGACTTTTATAAATACATTGAATTTATGCATGTTTGAATTTATTCTGTAGGTTTTTACCTAAAATATGCATTGAAAATATACCATTTGCCCCTCTAAAAATATTAAAGATGGGCCTGTATATCTTGTGTCTCTTTTTTAGGAAAATCTTCAGTCAACTAAATTAGACAGCAAAAATAAATAACTTGATCAAATATATGAGATAAAATTTTAAATTTGCAAAGATGGATCGGGAAGAGGAAGACAAAAGGATTGAGGTATTTTTATATATTTTCTTGACACAGTGCAAATAAAATTTGTTTTCCTTATTGTTTTTACTGCTAATGACTACTATACATGATTTGTAAAAGCCATTTCGAACTCGGCTTTTTTAAATAGTTATTAAGTTTTATGTTTGAAAATTTAGATCCATAATCCCAAACAATTTGCTAAATATGACTTCATTATACTCAATAGGGGAGTCTGAAACTGACCCACAGTTTTTGACCTGTCTATATACAAAGAAAGGTAAACGATCAATTTTTTTTAACCCGCTGACAGCCTTGCACATAATATGGCTTAGTTCTGCTTCAATAAGAAAACTTTGCATGTGAGGTGGTGGAAATGGCTGTGAAAAAAAAAAATGACAGTGTTCAAAATGTTATCTGTCGCCTTTCATAGAGGAATAGCTTAATCCATCAAATACTGTTGCAAGGGGAGAAATTAGCCCTCAATGATCAAGATCATTTTAAAGGTAACCTTCTATCATTTATAAGCCATTTATTGAAGTTTTGTATTTGTGTCAAATGGTTAAACTAGCCGGAAAACTCAAGCAATGGACTTGATAAAGTAATTGATTTATAATTAAATTATTTCTGCTAACTGAGTGCAGGAGCTCTGGAGAATGTTCAATAACAAAAGATATACATTCATCTAATTATACTAGAGTATAATCACAGTCCCTTTTTATCCAACTCGTGTCTTCACTAGTAACCTTGTTAGTTGCGCTTTAATTTCCGACATGGTTAGTCGTGTGGCACCTATGAGGTGTTTCTGGTTGTTTGAAAGCCAAAAGAAATTTATTCTAGTTTAAGTAGTGAATTGTCACAGATTTAAGATTCTTTAAGGATATAAAGTATGAAACAATCTATTTAATTAGTAAAATTTATTGAAAAGTGAAAAGGAAAATGAATTTAGCCACGTTGCACCTACTGGGTGATTACAAGAATTATTGCTTTTACTATTCAGTTATAATCTACCAATAGTATCCCAGTAACTGCAGAATGGATTTTCCCTTGCAAAATTTTATTTTATTGCCATAAATGAAACTTTTTTTTTCTGCTTAACTAAAGTGTAATGTTTTTAAATGACTTGCATTTTTTTTTTTTTCTGGATCTACTGTTAGTTTTACCACTTGTGAGTAAAGCTGACTTATAAAAATTCAAAATAATATTAGCATAATAAGTCTTTTTTTTTTTTCTTTAAATAGAATTGCTCTGAAAATAAAAAGGTGAAAACAAATCATTGGAGTCAAGGTTTAAAGGCATCAATGCATGATCCCTCTTTAATTGTGAAGCAGGATGAGCTGATAGTGATAATTAAAGATAAATATCCAAAAGTATTTATTTAACATTACTTTATTGTGTAGCAATTTTTTTTTAAATTTAACTTTTGAAAGTAAAATTAGTTCTCTTTTTTGCTTGCTCTAAATGAAGCTCATTGTCGGCAAATAATATTATTAGTACCAGTTTTATTGCAACAAAATGATTTATTATTATTATTTTTTTTTTTTTTCAAAAGCTTGCAGTTGTTAAATTTATTTGTTTTTACTATTTATTTTGATTTAGGTTATTTTAGATTAAAATGCTATATTTATTCCATTAGAAGAACTTTGCTTTTAATGTTCAGTTCATGGCTCTCAAAAACGTTTTGTCAATTTTTTTCTTTTTCCATGTGATTTGAATGAAACAAATAAACAAAAATTTTAGCTGTATTAATCCCTCAGAACTTGCATCAAAATGAGTAACCTGAGAACTTGTACATGAGTATTTTTCTCACACCACCTATTTTACTCAAAAAATCACATTAAATGAAATATTTTCAACTAAATAGCAAATATTACCCAAAATAATAATAATATTATTCAAAATATATCATACAGGTGTACTGTTTTCAGGAAATATTATTTCATGCAACTTAGGTACTTTTTATTTGTGTGATACAAAATGTTCCTTATGAGATCTAGAAAAAATTGTTTTTACAAACTATGTATGTGTATTTTATATTTTATTAGAAGCCTTTTTAGCCAGAGCAATTTGAACCAACAACCTTCCTCGAGTTTTAGTCCATTTAGGTACACTCCTGCTTTAATATTTGATGAAACAACGTATAAAAAAGTTTTTGGTAAGTTGCACGAGTACTCACTTGACAAGAGAAACACTTGCATTAAAAAAAAATATCACCAAAACTCCTGCAATAAGAAAAACTGACATTTGACTGCTCTGAATAGCAAACGTTTTTGCCGACAGTCCGACAAAGACTTAATAATTACGAAAGACTTGAGGACCGCAAGAGATGGTCACAAGAAGAATCTAGACAGAGCAGTACCTTTCCTTATGAAGTAGAATACCAGATAAACTTTTTTTCTTCTTGGTGTGAGTATTTTGCTCCTGGTGCAAGTTCTGGAGGGTTAAAAATAATTGCATAATTATTAATCTTAAAAACAGCCAAATATTGAGGAACTAATATTTTTAATTTAAAATTTTTGCTGACTGAAGAAAAAAGATTATGGTCCATCTAATTTTGAATATCTTCCTGCATTTAATTTAAAGACTTAGGAACAGGGGGCCTTGCAGGCTAGAGCGCAAGGGCAGAAGATTAGAAGGCACAGATTGATTAGAATTAGGAGGACAAAATAGATTTAGTGAGCAATGAATAGATTAAATGAGCATGACTTTAATGAAACGTGTTACAAGTTCTATAATAAAGGGGATTTGTAGCACATAAGCTGCTAGCTCTCTATAGTGAAGTCAATATTCTCCGAAAAGTCTATCATAAAGCTGATTTTTTTTGTGCGATGATGTAAAAACTATCAGCTTATGAGCTGATAGTTTTTACGTCATCCTTACTACATTTTCTTATCTTTGCTTAGTAATTTCTAAAAAGAGTTTATTTTTTAAATGAAACACTGTATAATTTATTTTAAAATACTTTCCAGGCTAGACATCATTATCTTATTTTGCCAAAAGCTGACATTCGCAATTTAAAAGTTCTCAACAAAGATCATCTGTCTCTTCTGAAGCATATGCAAGATGAAGCAAAAAAACTTATAAAGGAGTAAATGTTCTTTCTTTTAAATTTTAAACATTCATAATGCTCATATATATTTTTTAAATGGTTTTATTATGTGTATTTTGATATTCAATCACAATTGAATTTTAACTTGATCAAGGGCCAGCTCACATATTCACCATGCCATGTCTAAAAGAATACTGTAACATTGAAAACTTTTAATAGTACATTAATGTTTATGTTTATACATAGTTGATTGTGTTCCAATGTTTAAAATTTTCCCTGGAATTCCAGCCGTATGACAGAGTTTCAAATTCTATGATTTTTTCTCTGTCCCTTTTGTTCTCTGTAATGGTACTATTAGCCCTGTGAAGCTATGTGAACAAAACTTCCTACTTGTTTTTCCTACCCATCTTGTGGTCACACCTGTTGGATCAATTCCTGTTAAACCTATCCCTTTCAAACCTTCAGTGCATACCCTATGATAGAATGTGCATACTCTACAGGCAAGAACAAGTTTGCACTTGTTCTTGCCTATGTTGATCTACTTTGAGATTGAAGACTGTTGGAGGAATTTAGCTACCGTGGGATCCTAGAAGTTAAAGCTCATATCAGCAATAGAAAGTTTGTGCACATGTTTTCAGGTTACAAGGATGTCTTTTTTCAATGCAAAAAGATGTGACAAAAGTTTTTGTTGGTTGTAGCCCCAAAACACATGTATGGAATTTTTTTCTTGGTATTTTGTGCTTTAAACATTGTTTTTTACTTTGTATATTTTACGCAAACATTGTTTTTAACTTTGTATATTTTACACAAACATTGTTTTTTATTTTGCATGTTTTGCACAAACATAGTTTTTTACTTCGTATATTTTGCACAAATATTGTTTTTTACTTTGTATAATTTTCACAAACATTGTTTTTTTACTTTGTATCTTATACACCTTTTACTTCTTTCATCACTATTTGTTGAAGGTACACCCTTTAGAGTCGGTGGTAGTTTCATATCAGTCCATTAAAAAATAATTTCTTGGGACTGCTACTAAATGTCTTAATAAATGGAGATTACCCATAGCAATTATTTATGTGTAATACCTATTTTTAAAAAAACTTATTTTAGGAATGATAAAAAAAGGGGTCCCCATATCAAGGGAAAATTTAAAGCTGAAAAAGTTATCTGATTGCACATATTGAATTGTGTTCCTGAGTTTAGCAACCCAGCAACTTATGAGCGACGATTTGCTATACTTGGCTACCTATGAAATTATTTTGTTATTTTTCTCCTGGCTAAATTTTGTTGCAACTGTCTACAGAGTCAACCAAAACAAAATTCTATCTTTTTGTAATAAGATAAATTCTGAAATATTCGTTTGTCCATACATTAAAGACATCCATAAAGTTTCATTATAAAATCTTCCATGATTGAGTATCCCATTTTTTGGACTATGCTGGCTATTTTGGGTGCCGTGAAATTTGTTAGTGATTCTTTTTTTATATATTCTTTGGTTAATTTCAGGTCCTCTTTCAGGTGAGGCCTGCACATGTCTCCTGAATGCCCTGCAGAGAATCACATACTATTTGAACATATTTTAGAAGTGTAGGAAATAAAATCATTACATAAAAAGAGTTAATTGAGCTTTAATTGGTTGAATGAGTTGAATAATTTAAAATAGCAATGCAAATCTCTCCATTTACTGCCCTAGTTCAGAAAGAAAATTTTGTGATCTGTAATATTTTTTTACTATTTATTTAAATTTATTGCTTTGAACATTGTATTAATATTAGTTACATAATTTTTATTTTTATTATGTAGTAGCTATTGTTTTAAAATATTTTTTTAAATCAGCACTTTATTTTAAAGGTTGGATTCTCCTCTTGTTTTCAAAATTGGATATCATGCGGTTCCAAGTATGAGGTATGCATATAATTTAACAAAAGTTTTGTTTTAAAACAGACTTGGATCTTAGTTGCTTAATATTTTCAGTCAGCTGCATCTACATGTAATCAGCCAAGATTTTGATAGCCCTTGTTTGAAAACCAAGACTCACTGGAACGCATTCACTACAGAATATTTCATAGTTTCAGAAGGTATGTTATAAATATTCCATCAATGAAATGCATTAGAGCCTTCTCTGTTTTTACATCCTGCCAATCCTCAGTTTTCATCACATGTTCCTGTGAATTTTTTTTAACATCATTAAGCACAGTATCAAAACACTCCAGCAATCTGGCTCACTGTGAATTATTAATAAGCTCAAGTTTAAACAAATAGTCTATTTAAATTTCATATAGAACTGCAATTAAAACATAAAATCATTCATAACTGCAGATGCACTATCGTAAAACTAGGGGAGAGCTGTGGCTTCTAAGTCGGCCTCTCCCAAAACTAAATCGGCTTTTTTTTTTAAGTTCTATTTATAATTACAATTTTATTATTTTTATTTTGTTTTTAATGTAAGTAACATTTCTTTCTAGCTTAACAGGCTGAAACATTTTCTTGGCTCTTTGTTGCATTGATGCAATCAAATGCATTCAATTGCTAAATGAAATGTTTTTCTTTGATGACCTCAAGAAAATTTCAAACACAACTTCAGTGCCTTTCTTTTTTTGTTTTATTGTTGCAATATCTATATATAATAACAGATTACAATTTTCATTCACACCAGTAAAATTTGAATATGCTATGACAGGACAAAGTTTTCAAGTCCTCGGCCTTCTTGAATAATCTTCTGGGTTTTTCCACTTCAGATGCATATTTCCAGGCCAAAAGGAGCCTTCCATTCAGTATGTAAAATTGAGTTATGAATATATACACACGCATCTCTTTTTTACTTACTGTAAAAAGGGTTTTCTGTATTTAAAACCTGAAAATTTTGCATTTTTATTTTTATTTTATGTTTTAACGATAATCCTTCACAAGGCTTACATTTGGTGAAAAGTATCCTTTAAAGCAAGGTTTCTCAATGGGAGCCATATGGCCTCCAAAGGGGCCACAGAACGAATTTGGTTGACTACAGGGAAAAATAGTAAAATAGGGAAGCCATGAGTCTCGGGAAGGAGGCCACGAAACAATCATTTCAAAGAGATAAAATATTTCTCACAATGGCAAAACATTACACATTATTTTGAACAAATATGGTACAACAGAATTATGGAACAAATATGGTATGACAGATAGTATTCTTCCCTGAAAAAAAATACGTTTACTGTGCAATACTAGAATTTAATCTTCATTTTTCTTTTTATTTTAAGTAAACTAAGTATCCAAAAATCCCTACTTTTTCTTTCTTCAGAACTTCAGGAAGCTTATTTCACTTTTGAAAGAATTTGTCTATTCCTTTCCTCCCATCTCCTTCCCTCTGTGTCCTTTTTTTTTTCTTTCAGATTTTCAGAGTTCAAATTTTTTATCTATACTCTCCCCCTCCCCCCCCCCCTCCCCAATCATTATTAGTTGATAGTTAAACCGTCTTCTCGGAGCTTATTTTTACTAGTGAACCATTTCATTTTCTTGAATTGAACGAAAGGCTCTTGTGCCTAGGAAATATTTTTTTAAAAATTTGCTTTGCATATTTGTGGATTTTAACATAAAGTAGCCAATTGTATCATTCAATGACATTGTTTGTTTTAAAACTGACAAATATTTTTGAACCTATTTTATGTGTGCAGGCCTATTCAACCTTTGACCACCCCAAACACATAAATAAATTAATTAATATACATGCATACGTATATGAATATACATATGTACAAGGAGGCCACGATGAGATTCGGAGCTCATAGGGGGCCACAAGCTGAAAAAGTTTGAGAGCCCCTGCTTTAAAGCAAACAATGGTCAGAAATTGCATCATTAAACCAATTTGTTAACTCTCAAAATTGGCTGCATTTGCGCTGGCAAAGATGATACGGGAGAGGGTTTGGATATTAACCCCCCCCCCCCCCCCCGCTTCCCCAAAAGTGTGAATTTGTGACTTAGATACGGGAGGGCTTAGAGGGACCTCACTGAAATGTTATTGTCAAAACCCTTTTCGAGACCTTAACTCTCTTTACGCTTAAAACTATTCTAAAAATAAAAAGATATAACCATTGAATAGAGTGAACACTGCCCAGGGTTCGCGCTAGGCCGCGCGATTCCCGCAATATTTTTTGAAATCCCACTCAAAAAAATTTTTTTTTTAGGCTTAAACTTTAAAAATCCCACTTAAAATTTTGGTCAAGGAGGAATATCCCACCTTGTATTTTTCCCCAATGTGAACCCTGCTGCCAAATAAAAATAAAAGCCAAAATTGCTATAGAGGTCCAAGAAAAGGCAAACTCGAACCTTAGGGTGGTATGGTCGTATCCGTCTCTGTCGTACCACTTTCCTATTGGTTTCTTCCCAGAATACTCTACCACCAACCCCTATTATACACCAATGGGTCAGAACTTTAGGGGAATTCCACTTTCCTCTCGTGAAAGCTCTATCCACCTCCACCCCTTATGCATTGGTGGATCAGCCTGTCCTGATCAGGTTTTTAAATGGCTTAGGTTTTACTGCACATTTTTTTCTGAACATCTAGTCCAAATTATTTAGGGAAGTGCATTGTGAATGAGATTGAGATACATGAGATAATGAAACAAGCAAAACTAATTGCAAGCTTTTAAGCAACTATTTCCCCAACGTGTATTTTACGTACTGAGGTATTAAAATGAGTCATTAATTCCATAACTTGAAAATCCTTTAAAACCCTCTTATTATATTTTATGGTATTCTTGTTTTATTACATGTCACATTTTCTGTATTAGCAATTCTTTAGAACATCTTGATTGACTTAACAGTTTTATTCTTTCCGTTGTATTCACTCCAATTGGAAATTCAGAAATTGTCTTGTTCGTTAAATCACCTTCCTTCCCAAGACATGTAAACTTGATCAGTGTTTAACTTTTACGTAATATTGTAGGCCTTGTATTTTTCCCTGAAAGATCTTCAGTTCCAGTTAAATTCTGTCTAAAGTGAAAATCATATATATATATATGTAAATCAAAATGTTTTTAGCAGTTGTTTGAATACATTTTTTTTCTTAATTTTCACATATAAATGCGTCAAACGAGAAACTCTGATCATTAAAAAAATTTTAATCATGAATTTAGCTAAATTCATTCAATTGTTTTCGTAAAACAGAGAATTGAACTGCGAGAAATCGTACTTTCTCAGAAGACTGCCCCCCCTGCTGTGACTCACAGCTTTCTAGTTGCGTGTTGGGCACTTCTTTTCTGCACTGATGAAGAGGCTCCATTGTAGCCTTGAAATAGCTGTTTGCGTTATTGTCTGAAAAACTGCTTTTTTACATTGTTTTTCCCTGTTACACATTTATTAGCACAAAGCATTTTGATCATTTGTCTTATATGAATGTATTTGTTTATGTGGCAGATGTTATTAAAGATGTAGAAAAATATGGAAAAGTATGCTGCATAGATGAACGTTCTGCTAAAGAAATTTTAAAGAAAGATTTGAGGTTTGTATGGGGCATTCTCTACCATTCAACAAGGGGCTCTTTATTCTCAAAATTAGTTATGTTTTTTTTATTGTGATTATTTTTTTTTCAAACAGGTGTCATGTATGCAATGAATCTTTGAAAAATATGCCAAAGCTGAAAGAACACATACTTGTTCACATTGATAAAAAGAAAAATTCACAATAAAGCTATAGATGAATGTGTAACTGTTAAATAAATTAATTTTCATTACCATTTCTTATTGTCTTTGTAGTTTTTATTTGTGGTTGTCTTGTGACAAATAAGAGTGTATAAGTTCTTTTGGAAAATTGAAGAAAGGGTTATTTATTTAAACAAAAACATGGAATTGTAATATGCATGTAAATAGAATCAAATTGTAACTATAACAGTATTAATATTTATTTTATTGTTCTTCGTATCAGGATTATTTCAAAAATGCAGCTTTGATAGACTTCAGATTTACTTAAACTATATGCCATATAGTGTAACTAAGAAGGGATGCTATTGTGATGTGTTAAAATCATAAAAGCAGTGTGAAAAATACAAATGGCAATAAGTCTAATAAGAATTGCTGACGCATGTTTCAGGGTTACAAGGTGCCTGTTTTTCAAGGTAAAAAAAATACCATTTAGATAAAAAGGCATCCAACGAAAATTAAATTTCTAATCATTTCTTAAATGTCTTTTCATCCTCTAGTGCACTTTTTCTTAAACTGACAGTCATAGGCGCCTTTTGTACGAAGAGCGCCTATGGCCACCGCCAAGAACCACCACAGGCTCTAGTTAAGCTCGTGATGGGGTAAGGGAGTAGTAATTTGAAATACCACATACACATAAATAAAAGTCAAAGCATTAAAACTACTTTTATGTATACATATTGAGTGTTTTATGTATAATCATTTGTGCAATAAGTTGAATGCATAGCAAGTGACAAAAACACATAAGTTAAAAAAAATATTTGAATCAAAACAAACCAATGAGTTATATTAATATGTTGAGATACAATTACATATTTTTTAATTATTTATTTATTGTTCATTTTAATTTATCATTAAAAAGGATCAACTACTGATTAATGTTCACATTCTAAAATTAAAACGTTATATAAATGTAAATGAGCATAAATAGCAAATGGAATTGCAGACTTGTTTGGGAGGTTGAAGTTCTGCAATGTAAAAAGATGTGAGCTTCTAGGCCACCAAGAAGAATCCGAATCAAAGCTTCGTTCTGTGCTGCCATATTCCCGTCAACACACCAACCTCTTTGTTGACACGTTTAAAACCTTTCTGAAAGTAAGAGCAACTTTCTTTGCATAGGCGTAACCAGGGGGGGGTTTTGGGGGTTCAACCCCCCCCCCTTTGGGTTTGACTTATTGAGGCACATTTAGGCTCACAAAATTTCTGGCTACGGCCTTGCAAAGCACATATTTTTTTTCCCTAAGAAAATTAAACACATATGCATATGATTTTATTTCCTCTTTCTGTGAAGGGTTGTGATCATGACCAAAGTATGCAGCTCATAATAAAGAGGACTTTTCATCTGGTTATAATCAACCCCCTTATCACCTTGGGGGGGGGGGTTACAGCAAAAGGTGGCTTCAATCCCCGTACAACACACACACAAACAGAGATCCTTTCAATCACTCCAGATGGTTTTCTTTCCTTCTCATAGGCGTAACCAGGGGGGGGGGTTTTGGGGGTTCAAACCCCCCCATTGGGTATGTACTTATTTAGGCACATTTAGGCACACAGAAAAATTTCTGGCTACGGCCTTGCGAAGCACAATTTTTTTTCCCCTAAGAAAATTAAACTTATATACATATGATTTTTTTTTCCTTTTTCTCTGAAGGGTTGCGATCATGGCCAAAGTATGCAGCTCATAATAAAGAAGACCTTTCATTTGGTTATAAGGTTATAATCAACCCCCTTATCACTTTGGGGGGGGGGGGGTTAACAGCGAAAGGTGGCTTCAATCACCGTACCACACACAGACAGAGATCCTTTCAATCACTCCAGAGGGCTTTCTTTCCTTCTTGATGTCTTTTTTACCCAAAGGCAGCAATCTGGGAATACACAAGTAATAAGTTTCCTGGAAAATATTCTCTACTGTGATGGAGTCCTAAAGTCCAATTGTCCTAATGGGTTAAACCCTCAAGCCAGGAAGGGGTGCTCATTAAGAAACTTAAAGAGCAGTTTGTATTTATTTATGACTTCCTGTCCAAACACCCATTTTGGTAAAATCTTTTTTGTAGATAAGCCGATTGGAAAACTGATGAACTTGTGGTCCATCACTGATTGCATTACGACTCTGGAAATCATCCGTTCAACGTTTCCAATCTCACTGCTACGGTTTAATGCTGCATTTTAATTTACAATCAAGTATTATTTATATTTTAGCTAAATTTTTAATTATTTTCGATACATAATAATGTTTGAACTCCAGCGATGGACACGTTCGTCATCCGAAAAGAAAAGATAATTTGATTCAGATGCTTCCACTTCTGAGGTATGTTTTGCTACAAATTCAACAAATTTTTTAGAAATTTATTGTGTGGATGAGCATTTTTGTAGGGGAATTTGGATTTTTTTCTCTAAAATTCGACTATTTCCCGGTTTTAATATTATGAATGCCTGGACATAGAAGATTGCTTAGCGCTAAATATTGAATTTTCTATTGCGTTTGAATTAAAAAATAAACTAATAGATCTAGTATGGAATGTTTAATGTTTTTGTGAATCAAGGCCGTATCCAGAGGAGAAGGGGGATCCACGGGCAGCCTCCCAGAAATCTTTTGCAATGTATTATATATTCCTCCCTAAAACTTTGCTTTACATAAGTGTGTCGAAGTCTGGGCCCCCCCCGAAAAAAAATGCTGGATACTGCCTTGGCTCCGGAGCAGGGGGAGCATGTTACGAATTAGGAAGGGCAGTTTATGCTTCAAAATCATACCCTTTGTATATACATATATATAGATATATATGATTAAAAATGATATTGATATGAATTTTTTTACATATATGATAGCTTTTTGATGTATTAGTAGATGTATGTTTAGATCTTTGGTGAAGTTAGAGGAGTGGGTGTTTGGGGCTTCTGCAACTTAAATTTTTGTAACTGGTCTTACATGTATAATGCTTAGGATAACTCTGGAGGCAACGCTTCGAGGTCCCCAGGAAACTTTTTGAAATCTTTCTAGCAATGCAACTTCGGGATACTTTGGTAATGTTAGAGGAAACAGAAAGGAGTTAGGTTACTCCCCCCCCCCCCCCCCCGCAATTTTTTTCAAAATAAAGTCTTGTATCTTTTAAGTTACTTTTGGTGTCGCTCGTGATAGTGTTCAATGTCCTTTCCCTGAAAGTGTTTCTGAAAGTAAAGTGTCTTAAAAGCGTAATTTCTCTTTTCTTTCTTCTTTTAAAACTTGTGATCTGAATTTTTTGGGGGGGGGGGAGGGAGGAGTTGACTTGCTCCGAGGGGGTAGTTCCCGCTCCCCCCCCCCCCCAGGAGATGCCTGAAATAAACACGGAGTATATCTTTAGAGACATATATTTATGACTAGTAAATTTTCAACTCTTTTACACTTCGTATTGGTGTTTAGTCTGTACATTTTTAGGGTGACCCCCCCCCTTTCTCCCACTCTAGTTACGCCTATGTTCCTTCTTGATGTCCTTTTTACCCAAAGGCAGCAATTTTGGTATACAATCGCACAAGTAATAAGTTTCGTGGAAAATATTCTCTACTATGATGGAGTTTTGTTTTCTGATAACTCGGCGCTGGGGTCTGAAAATAAAGGACCCCTAGCCAACAATTGTCCTAATGGATTAAACCCTCAAGCCAGGAAGTGATGCTCATCAAGAAACTTAAAGAGCAATTTGTATTTATTTATGACTTCCTGTCCAAACACCCATTTTGGTAAAATCTTTTTTGTAGATGAGCCGATTGGAAAACTGATGAACTGTATTTGCATTGCATTCTCATTTACAGATGTTCTCTCATCTCTTATATTTTAAATGTTTTTTTTTTCTTATTATGGTCCATCACTGATTGCATTACGACTCTGGAAATCATCCGTTCAACGTTTCCAATCTCACCGCTACCGTTTAATGCTGCATTTTAATTTACTATCAAGTATTATTTATATTTTAGCTAAATTTTCAATTATTTTCGATACATAATAATGTTTGCACTCCATGGATAGACACATTCGTCATCCAAAAAGAAAAGAAAATTCAATTCAGACGCTTCCACTTCTGAGGTATGTTTTGCTACAAATTTAACAAAATTTTTAAAAATTTACTGTGGGGATGATCATATTTGTTGGGGAATTTGCATTTTTTTCCCCTAAAATTCCACTATTTCCCAGTTTTAATATTATGAATGCCTGGACATAGAAGATTGCTTAGCGCTGAATATTGAATATTCTATTGCATTTGAATTAAAAAATAAACTAATAGATCTAGTAATGAATGTTTAATGTTTTTGTGAATCAAGGCCGTATCCAGAAGGGAAGGGGGACCCACGGGCCGTCCCCCCCCCCCCCAGAAATCTTTTGCAATGTATCATATATTCCTCCCTGAAACTTTGCTTAACATAAGTGTGTCGAAGTCTGGGCCCCCCCGAAAACAATTCTGGATACTGCCTTGGCTCCGGAGCAGGGGGAGCGAGTTAAGAATTAGGAAGGGCAGTGCATGCTTCAAAATCATACCCTTTATATATACATATATATAGATATATATGACTAGAAATGATGCTAATAGGAATTTTTTTACATATAATATGATAGCTTTTTGATGTATATATAGTAGATGTATGTTTGGATCTTTGGTGAAGTTAGAGGAGTGGGTATTTGGGGCTTCTGCAACTTAAATGTTTGTAACTGGTCTTACATCTATAATGCTTAGGCTAACTCCGGAGGCAAGGCTTCGAGGGCTCTCCCCAGGAAACTTTTTGAAATCTTCCTAGCAATGCAATTTCGGGATACTTTGGTGATGTTAGAGGAAACAGAAAGGAGTTTGGTTACTCTCCCCCCCCCCCCATTTTTTTCCAAAATAAAGTCTTATGTCTTTTAAGTTACTTTTGGTGTCGCTCGTGATAGTGTTCAATGTCCTTTCCTGAAAGTGTTTCGGAAAGTAAAGTGCCTTAAACGCGTAATTTTTCTTTTCTTTCTTTTTTTAAAACTTGTGATCTGAAGGTTTTTTGTCAGGGGGAGGGGGAGGAATTGACTTGCTCCGAGGGGGTAGCTCCCCCTCCCCCCCCCCCCGGGAGATGCCTGAAATAAACACGGAGTATGTTTTTAGAGACAAGTATTTATGACTAATAAATTTTCAACTCTTTTACACTTTTTATTGGTGTTTGGTCTGTACATTTTTAGTGTGACCCCCCCCCCTTTCACCAACCCTAGTTACGCCTATGTTTCTTTGTGTATGTTTGTGGTCTGTGGGTTAAAAAATCGTTTTTTGGTGCACTACTCTAATTTTTGTATGTCATAATGTCAGAAAGACTCATTTGAAGATTTTCTGAAGTGTCCCATAAAATAAACCTTTTTTTTACCCCACATAATGATATATGTTTCACAATAAAACTACTCACCTTTCTCTTGAAGGCAACTTAATAAAATGGAGAGGTTTGATAACACAGGGTATTAAAAAGTTGGATAGATAGTTCCTTGATTAGATGTTCTAGACTGCTGAAAACTCAAATATTCCAATAACAAAAAAAAGGACTCATATTCTCCAGAATGTTCTTCAAAACAACCGATGAGAACACCTGATCCATCCGCATTGCAATCTAACCAGTCCATTGATCATGTACCTTCGCTTTAGCTCCCCATGTCTCTTCACAAGATATAAAAGCAGTGCCTGAACTAAAAAGATGGAAAGTTGTCATGGGTAGAAGAAAAGAAAAAGCTGCAATTCTGACAAATGTATATCTGTTTTAAAACCTCAAGATATGTATTATCTTACTGGTTTGGTGAGAATAAGCACTTGACATCAATGAAGGAAAAATTCATTATTTTGATACTTAAAGTTACCTTTTAAAAGTTGTTTTCTTAGATTCAACTTCAAACTGAAACACGAGGTTTAAATAAAAATTGAGAAAAAATTGTTTAGTCAATGACGTATTATAATTTATTTCTTATTTGTCTGACTCTCCCACATACCAGGACTCGATACTTATAAGGGTTCCCCAAGCTTCACAAACCAAAAAAGATTGGAAACTCCTAATTTAGAGCTCTAAAATGTAACTCATCCATCAGACACTGTATACCAAAATCCCAAAACTTTAACTTTTCTCCTCCGAACTCCTACCTGTTAGCCGAAGCCTTAGGATTGCTTTCGCACGGAGCCATAGGCGTAACCAGGGGGGGGGGGGGTTCAACCCCCCCCCCCCCATTGGGTATTGACTTATTGAGGCACACAAAAAAATTTCTAGCTACGGCCATGCAAAGCACATATTTTTTTTTTTCCTCTAAGAAAATTAAACACATATGCATATGATTTTATTTCCTCTTTCTCTGAAGGGTTGTGATCATGACCAAAGTATGCAGTTCATAATAAAGAGGACTTTTCATCTGGTTATAATCAACCCCCTTATCACCTTGGGGGGGGGGGTTACAGCGAAAGGTGGCTTCAATCACCGTGCCACACACAGACAAACAGAGATCCTTTCAATCACTCCAGAGGGTTTTCTTTCCTTCTTGATGTCTTTTTTACCCAAAGGCAGCAATTTGGGAATACAATCGCACAAGTAATAAGTTTCCTGGAAAGTATTCTCTACTGTGATGGAGTTTTGTTTTCTGATAACCCGGCGCTGGGCTCTGAAAATGAAGGACCCCCTAGCCAACAATTGTCCTAATGGGTTAAACCCTCAAGCCAGGAAGGGAAGCTCATCAGCAACTTAAAGAGCAATTTGTATTTATTCATGACTTCCTGTCCAAACACCCATTTTGGTAAAATATTTTTTGTAGATGACTCGATTGGAAAACTGATGAACTGTATTTGCATTGCATTCTCATTTACAGATGTTCTCTCGTCTCTTATATTTTAAATGTTTTTTTTTTCTTATTATGGTCCATCACTGTTTGCATTACGACTCTGGAAATCATCCGTTCAACGTTTCAAACCTGAATGCTACGGTTTAATGCTGCATTTTAATTTGCAATCAAGTATTATTTATATTTCAGCTAAATTTTTAATTATTTTCGATGCATAATAATGTTTGCACTCCAGCGATAAACACGTTCGTCATCCAAAAAGAAAGAAAATTCAATTCAGACGCTTCCACTTCTAATGTTTATTTTGCTACAAATTTAACAAAATTTTTAGAAATATATTGTGGGGATGATCATTTTTGTTGGAGAATTTGGATTTTTTTCTCTAAAATTCCACTATTTCCCAGTTTTAATATTATGAATGCCTGGACATAGAAGATTGCTTAGCGCTGAATATTGAATTTTCTATTGCGTTTGAATTAAAGAATAAACTAATAGATCTAGTAATGAGTGTGTTAATGTTTTTGTGAATCAAGGCCGTATCCAGAAGGGAAGGGGGACCCACGGGCCGCCCCTCCCCCCTCCAGAAATCTTTTGCAATGTATCATATATTCCTCCCTGAAACTTTGCTTAGCATAAGTGTGACGAAGTCTGCCCCCCCCCCCCCCGGAAAAAGATTCTGGATACTGCCTTGGCTCCGGAGCAGGGGGAGCGAGTTAAGAATTAGGAAGGGCAGTGTATGCTTCAAAATCATACCCTTTATATGTACATATATATAGATATATATGACTAGAAATGATGTTAATATGAAGTTTTTTACATGTATGATAGCTTTTTGACGTATATATAGTAGATGTATGTTTAGATCTTTGGTGAAGTTAGAGTAGTGGGTATTTGGGCTTCTGCAACTTAAATTTTTGTAACTGGTCTTACATCTATAATGCTTAGGCTAACTCTGGAGGCAAGGGTTCGAGGGCTCTCCCCAGGAACCTTTTTGAAATCTTCCTAGCAATGCAATTTCGGGATACTTTGGTGATGTTAGAGGAAACAGAAAGGAGTTTGGTTACTCTCCCCCCACCCCCCAATTTTTTTCAAAATAAAGTCATATCTTTTAAGTTACTTTTGGTGTCGCTCGTGATAGTGTTCAATGTCCTTTCACTGAAAGTGTTTCTGAAAGTAAAGTGCCTTAAAAGCGTAATTTCTCTTTTCTTTCTTTTTTTAAAATTTGTGATCTGAATTTTTTTTGCCAGGGGGGGGGAGGAGTTGACTTGCTCCGAGGGGGTAGCTTCTCCCCCCCCCCTGGAGATTCCTGAAATAAACACAGAGTATATCTTTAGAGACAAGTATTTATGACTAGTAAATTTTCAACTCTTTTACACTTTTTATTGGTGTTTGGTCTGTGCATTTTTAGTGTGACCCCCCCCCCCCCTTTCACCAACCCTGGTTACGCCTATGCACGGAGCTGGTGGCCGTGGATCGTAGATTTCTTTTACTGTGTTTAAAAAAGGAAAGAAAAGAAAAATTATTATTTTTTGACCGATTAAATGTTTTGCCATCAAGGATTACTTTTTAGGAAGAGGGAGGATTTTTTCCATTAGTATAAGAGAAATGAAAAGGTTCCATGTTTAAAGAATTGAAATGCCTAAATGTGCTATGCACTTCTCCACCAGTATCAATCACACTATTGTAAAAAAAAGTTTCATGTTCATAGAATTGTAACTTGCAAAAATTGTCAAGTTGTACAACAATATTGTTAACACAATTAAAACTGAGTCTTTTTGCAGAGGAGAAACTGTACATTTGTTTTCCTATTTGTAGCTGAACATGTGTTTTATTAATTATTATATTAAAAGTAGCAAATCTAAAAGTGAACCAGAGCATGGAGAGAGGGGGTTAATAACAAGATTATTTTGGCCTAAAAAAATTGCTTTGAATATGTTAACTATGCACGTACGGTTAAATTTTTTAAAAATGCAATGTACAATATTTAAAATTAATGAATAAATACGAGTATCCTCCTCTTTCGGTTTGTATATAAGAAATTAGCTGAAAATAATGTAAAATTTCATATTTCCAACTGTTTCTTCGCGCAAGTGACTAAAAGGTCGGAAATGGAGGAGAAACTGCGTTTAAAATTTTAAATAAACTAATGAATGTCTTTCGACACCACTTTGAGACTCAAATTTTCGAAATCACTAGAAATAGGTGCATTTCAAATTCTGTACCTTTGCATCCTTATACCCGTCCACAACTTTTACACATTGGGGCAAGAATTTAGGTAAAAAAATCAATTTTAAGCTCTGTCCTAATTACATAGGCAAATTTATTATTTATTTTACGTTTGCAATTAAAAATTCCACCAGTGCAATATTAATTTTGCCAAACACCAGTTGGGAAAAGCTGACGTAGAAGAATCAGAGCTAACATGAACAAATAAAATTTAAGAATTAATTTCTAAAAAAAGAAAATACAGTTAAATATTGAGCATTGTTTCATCAAAATTCCAATGAAGAAACTTTCCTAAGCAGAAAATTTCCTCGATTTATGAAACAATGCATTCTAAAATTTTAATATTTTTTATTATTTTGAATATTTAAATATTTAAACAATATCATAACAGATGGAGCAGATCAAAGTTTTAAACCAAGTGTTCCGAAGCATGTAAAACCACTATAACTAACTATAAGAATACACCCTTTATAATATGAAGTCGGTCCATTTTTTTCTAAAAATTATTTTATTTGTTGTAATATATTTTTAGGAAAATATCTAATCAACTGAGAGTTAAAATGTTTAGTGATCAAAACAAAATTCCTAAACATTTTATCATTCAGTTTTTGGTGCAAAATTTTTTTTTTTTATTATTATTATTATTATTATTATTATTATTATTGTGGCAAATTTTACGAATACTTTATGCTTTAGTGAAAAACAACAAAAATGAAAAGTATTTATTAGAAGCTCTAAATTTAATTAATTTTTTATCATTTTCTTATCTTTTTTAGAATGGGCTATCCTCCTGAGACCCGAGCAAAATAAAATACACATATCCTCTCAACTATTAATTTTTCTGAACAACTGGGCATGAAAAGTGATGTTTTTCAAAAAATTAATAAACTTGAGTTTTTAAATTTTTCTGGGGGGCACATCCATTTGAATGTATGTTGAGGTCAAAACTACAGTAAAACTAAGCGATACTTACACAAAAATAGATAAATTAAAAATTTTATTCATTACTTATAACATAGGGAAAGCGATCAAACTTGTATAAAAATCCTGGAACAATATTAGAAAAGAAAAAAAAAAATAATATGAAAATCAAAACAACCGCAAGAGGGCCAAATTCCAACTAGACTCGTGTTCTTTGCCATATTGTAAACAAATAAACTACCAGTTTTGAATTCTCAAAGCTAAAAAGTGATTTCCTAATCCTCCTTTATAATTCCAGTCCAGGTCTTGCTTGCTAAAATAAAATCTGTCACAACAGGGAGAAAAAGCAAAACATCCATTTTATTGGATGCCAGGTCTCAGAAGGTTATAACAGCGGTTCCCAATCTTTATATTTCGCGGACCACCATTTTTCTAGCAAACTATTTGCGTACCACTGCGAATCTAACTTTATTATATAAAATAGAATACTAATAGGTTATCGAAAAATAATAGGATGACTAGGTAATATAAATTACACCATTTTTGATGGTGTTAACGCAGAGAAAATAAAGCTGCATATATAAGATAAAATAATGAGATATATAAAATATATTTTTAATACATACTTACAAAACTCATTAGAAATACGTCTTTAAGTACAAAATACATGTAAAAAGAAAATTTGAAAAACAAAAATAACGAACATTTTGCTGCTGCATGCAGGGCCGGAGCTACCATTAAGGCAAACTAGGCAGCTGTCTAGGGCGCAAACCTTGATTGGGCGCAAAAATCCAACCACCTTTCTAAAGCAAATCAGTTGTTAATTATGTAATTTTCAAAAATGTAAAGCTGTGATTCAGTATGTGTAGTAGATGACCACTCCCTTCCCGGGACAAAACATTCAAACTCTAAAAGTCCAAAGGCATGTGCCTTCTTTCTCTATAGTTCCTTAGAATTATGCCCCCATCTCAACTTCGTGGTGAAGGGATCATTGTTCAAAATTCTCTAATTTCCAATGGATCTCGGAATACAAAACCAGCACCAGGAGCCTTCTACACTCTGTATGGGAAGAAAGAAGCATAATGGAATGAAGTGCTGCACAAAGCGCCTAAAATTTTGGGTTAAATGTGTTAATTTTCAAGAATGATTAAGTAATACATAAAAACATAAAATACTAGTTATTTGTTTAATACTGTTTCTTTTAATTAAAAAAACATAAGATTTTAAGAAAGGGGCGTACCAATCAACTTTGCCTAGGGCGCAAAATTACCTCGCCCCGGCCCTGGCTGCATGGCAGATACAAGCGAGGTGATATTTGATTCAGTAGAAGTTAGTTTATCACCTCAAATTTGGGTCAACATTTAATTTGCTTGTATATTTATTTTCAATAAGTATTATATTTCAAAAAACAGTTCCACAAAGATAAGTGGTTGTCTCCGGAATTAAAAACAGCAATGCTTTTCTTGACTATATATTTGTTGTTTTCTATATATTGTCAAGAAAATAACGAGAACTCATTTTTATATTTGAGCCTAAATTCTCCCAACTCTAATTGGGCAAACTCGATCCGCCTGCACGCGTACCACTTAAAGAGGTTGTGCGTACTACTAGTGTTACGCGGACCACAGTTTGGGAACCGCTGGGTTAAAACACAGCAAAAAATTATTTTCCATGTGAATAAAGGATTAAAAGAAATATATTTCCTCTATAAAAATATGAAGTTCAAGTATATCATTCATAACCTTTCTTTTCTGAAAAAATAACTTTCTGATAAAAATTATAAGATAACTTGCATTCTATTTTATTTAACATTTTGCTGAGTATCCGAAATTTTTTTCGGAAGCTTTTTACATATCACTGGCTATATAAAATAACTCGTCGAAGCATTCAAGTTGTCTATTAACTAAATTTCAAAACATGGACACAAGCTTAGACATTTATAGATTCTTTACAACAAAAGAATATTGTAGAGAACGGCTACATATAAACTCTTCAAAACATAAAATTAGTCTTTCCTCAATGGCAGCGGTAAACCATTGTGCAACTCGAAACAGTTCCATCAGAGGATATAATTGACTCAACCATGCGTTTGCAATTGCGCTGCTTCCATTTATAAACTGCAGTTCTATTTGAAAAGGCTTTTATTATTCTACAATTCCGCAGTATATTAAAAACCCTAAAAGGACGAATCGGGATACATTTCCAAAGCAAACTAAAGTCTAAAAAAGAATGGTAGACTTCTGAAGTTAACAGAGCGAGAATCCATTATCCGCCATCTTATTTCGCGAAACGATAGGTGGATGACGTTCCAAATTTATCATCCAGTTTTCCTTTAGTTATTCTACTCAATTACCCAGAAGGTTGAGTGATTTAGCTCCAATGAAGTTCTCGTTCTCCTATCGAATTGCTTTCATGAAATGATGGAGTCTTATTTTTTGCATCTTTAAGCGAATAAATGTTCCGTAATTTGAAAATATTAAAAAGAAGTTCCTTTTTCCTCTATCTCGTAATGTCAATTAATAAAAATGAAAAAGGGTTGAGAAATTTGAAAGATTCATAATGCAACAAAAAATAAATAAGTAAAATATTGCTTCAAATTGAAAATCGGAAATGTCTGCTTGTTATATTTCAAAGATATTTTATTTTGTTTGTTTATTTTTTCTTTCCTAAATGCCTACTCCTTTGATCAAATTAGCATCAACAAACTCGGGGAAGTCTTAACATTAATAATTTGCTTCTGAATTCAGTCGGTAGTTCTGCTTTAAAAATTACGTAGTTTTCCTTTCCAGCGACGCTTTTATTGCAACTATTAATTTCTCTGGATAAACATTCTGTTGATGCACAACCGTAGCAAGAAATTTCGTTCAACCTAAGAAAATTCTAAACATAACCAAAAGCAATTAAAACCTTATTTTAACAATACATAGACCCATGCTGCCGTACTAAGCACTAACATACATCGTATCTGCAGCTGAGCTCAAAATGGGACATTGACGATTAAAGTTTTGAGCCTACATATATTTGATTTTGATAACAATTTTTTCGGAAACTTTAAAAGAAAGTTTCCCATTCATACATGACCGCAAAACATTGTATTTAGGTAAAATAAGTACCAAAGAACCACCCTGGCAGTGGCAGCAATAACTCAATTTCCCCAAAAAGTGCAGATACGACTCTTGTGCACGGCAGCATTCGTAGCACATAAGAAAATGCTAAGATGGCGACAAATGCATTTTAAAAGCTAAAGAAAAATCTTCTATCTTTAGTAAAGTGAAATGAATTTCAAGGTTTGGGGTACAGCACTAGGGATCGCACATTCGCTAACGCTTTAAAGTAGAAACCAAAATCGCGCGTGCGAAACAAAAAACGGCTAGAAGCAAAAGTATGTTTAGTGTGCTCAATTTTACCAAATATCAGTTTAATTGTTTGGTATTCATTAGATGAATAGTAGATTTGAACTTATGTAATGTAGGGCAAACCAAAAGAGCTCTCTAAATTCGCATTTAGAAGCGTCATTTCATAATAAAAAACTAGAACTTTATAAATCCGAAAAAAAAAAAATGAGTGTTAAAAAAAATGCTGAAATTTTGTTACGTGTGTTACTCTTCGGGTAACACACGTAACGAAATTTCAAAAAAAATTTTATCATACAGCAAATACATATATATCTTCAATTTTTTTTTTTTTTTTTTTTTGCATACTTAGAACACATGTACTTTTACAAGCCAAAATTAAAAAACCTAAAAAATACCCAAGAAGTTTGTTAGAAAGCTCGTTGAAGTTGAAAAATGCTGTATAAATGTAACGTCCGTTGCCGTGGAATGACCCATTAGTTCATAAATTAGACCGTCTTCTCGGAGCTTATTTTTGATAGGGACCTCTGTTTCATTTTCTTTAGTTGAACAACTGGAATTGAATCCTTGTACGTTGGGAATATTTTTATACAAATTTTCTTCGCATATTTGGATTTGTAACATAAATTAGTCAATCGTATCATTTAATAATCATTTTTCATCTAATTTATTCCGCTTAAGCGGTTTTAATCTCCGTATCATCCAAATATATTTTTGAAAATAAAACTTACTTCCACCTTTGATAAATCAGGCTAATTCTTATTGCTTGGGTACTTCAAAAACACTAAAAGGCTGATATATTGAGAAATTTCAAATTTATTTTAAAATTAGTGTATGAGATTCTTTAAAAAAAAAGTCTACTTATTATTATCTTTTCCAACTTTAGGCAAGTATCTCACATCCGAATTCCTTTGAAATCCATATTCGCCTAAAGAGGACATGAGAACAATAAAGAAATACGAAATTTTCGTTTTTATTATCACAGCGCGTATCTTCAAACTCAATGAGTATTGATGGAATGAATTTGAAATTAGCCAACTCAAAACGACACTTTTCGTTATTTAAGAATGCGAAAAGATTAATTCTTCATAGAAGAACAGCAGTAGACAAGCGCAACAAATTGTACTTATCCTCCCAATAGCATAAATAAGTCAAGATGAGGCAAAATTCATATATCAGCCTCAAAGCGAAAAAGGAACAAGCTTAACTAAAACTTTTACTCACGATCGTAGTTACAAAATGGCGTCATTGAGCAGGATACCAACAGGGATAAGCCTAATTTAAACCGGAACACACGAAGGTAATTGACCTTAGACGCCTGTGTCAATAACTTTCAAGAATCTTCTCTTTTGATGAGCTAAGCTATACATATGGATGGTTTTATGCTTATTTACTACTCTGACGCGGTGTGCAATCAGCAATAAATACCGCCTCATAATTGGCGCGTGCTTCTTCCCGAGATATTCCCCTTACTATGAAATACGAAGTAAATCCCCCCCCCCCCCCCAAGTTTTCTTATTGCAGTAGGAAAAACAGAGAGAATAAAAAAAGAATTTTTGGAATGCCAAGAACATTTTTTAATGAATGCGGAAACTATGCCTTTCACTCAGAAAAATCAATTAGAACACGGCACTAATTAAGGTTAGCGTTTTGCGAAACATATTTAATTCAGGAATGGCAAGGATATTACTTCAGCCTTTATGCGAGATATGTAGGGAAATATAGACTATTTTAGAATTTATACTTCAAAGTTTGAAGAAACAGTTTATTAGCATAGTGTTTGCAGAAAATTTTGTCTTTACTATTTAAATTATAATTTTTATGGAGAGAAATACAATTTTTTGCATTTGTAAATTCTTTTCTTTTATTTTCGTTTAAAAACCAGATAAAATTGGTACAATATTTATTAAAAAAAACATTGCATAAGATGTAAATGTGATTTCGTAAAGCAGTACTAAAATTATACGCATATTTTGGCTTAAACAGCATTAGTAATAAAAGAAAGTGGATAAACTGCATTGCGGTTGTCATGTGATGCTTTCCATCTTTGTGCTGTTAAGGGTGTTTACACACCAAAGGTGACGAAAACAAAAACTTGTCTTTTCTCATCTATGCAAGCGCAAGGCATATTTTTGCCTTCAAAAATATGCTCTGCGGTTGCGCACCATGAGAAAAGACAAGTTTTTTGTCTTTGTCGCTTTTGGTTCGAAACCGAAAGCACCTTAAAATAACGTATTTATTAAATCCTGAACTATAATTTCGAACTATTAGATCGACCGTCAATCGGATTTAGAAGAAGCGGAATCTACTGAGGTAGTTTTAAACAAGTTTTTGGCAATTGTAAAAAGCAGATTTAGATGCACTGTTAAAAATTTCCGTCAGAAAATAGTAAAATAACCATTTATTTGATTGTTATTTTACCATATTTAATTACAACAGTTGAATGATCATTAAAAAGATGGTACTCAAATCGCTGATAGTGAAAAAAATCGTTTATTCTCTGTTTATCCTAAAGAACGTTTAACTAACCGTAATTTTTAAGCGCTCAAGAAGAATCGGGCGTCCATCTTCGTTGCGAAACCTTACCGGTCGTACGTTGTTGTTAAAATATGAATAAAGATTTATCAGTTCAAATATGCATGTGTATATAAAAAAATACAAGAAAAAAAGATGGCTTAAGCAGTGGTTACTAAATAGAAACACATACACAAGTAAATAAAAAATTGGAGACATCGGTTCCCGAACTGTTTACGAATGAGCGAACTCATAATTTGAGCTTCTGAAGCTTGTTTGTATTTTAATTTTTGCAGCAAATTGATTTTCGTCAATATACAGTAAATTTAGACCAAAAATGACTTTGGATCCAATCAAAAATTGAAATCTCTATTTTAAGGTAGTTTGCCTATTGGAAAAGAAGATTTATTGACAAATAAACGGCCGTTTTACGTGGTGTAGAGGGTCGAATTACTAGAGCGCAAGGTTGGTGTACCATACACCCGGGTTCGATTCCCGCACGCTTCGTTTACGGTTTCTACGCCTCGGAGATACTACCCTCGAAATGGTTAAAAACGGTAAAAATTTGGTTTTGAAACCATTTTGAAATGGGTTTAAAACCGTAAAATTTTGTATTTACGGCTTTTTAACCAAGCTGATCGGATATGGTTTAGGTCCCGTAAAGACGGAAGAATGTTCCAAACCGTAAATTTAACGGTGAACAGCAGCGGATTTAGGCTTAGGCCCGTGAGGCCCGGGCCTAGGGCGCAAATCTTGAGGGGCGCCAAAATTTTTAAGGCTACTAAAATTAAGAAACGATTGAGTTTTCTGTAAACTGTAAGACCAAATTTTAAAGTTTTTTTTATTGCTCTCTTATTATCTAAACATAGCACCATTTTGAGGGTAAAATTTCTCTTTTAAAATAATTAATAAGGATAGTACTAAAATGTGAAATATCTAACAAATAAATCTTTAATTGTTATGCTAAAAAAATAAATGTTTAATTTATACCTGAATTAGATTTCTTCTTATTATTTTTATTATTTTCATAATTTCATACACACACATATATGTATGTTCATATATATATATATACTGCTACAAAAGAAAAAGGGCCCCATATCGTCTCGGGCCTAGGGCGCCCTCAAACCGAAATCCGCTACTGACGGTGAATTAGATGGACAGACTGTTGCCGGTTATTTAACCGTAATTTCTTGATGAAATTTCTAACAGTGTGAGTTTTTTCACAGATAATGGTTATGTTTGATGATTATGGTCTGATTTTAACCGATACATCAAAATTATTTGTCATTTTTTTACTACAACTGTAAAAAACCTAACGTTGTAATATTTTTTGAAAATGTTAACCTGGAAAAAAAGATTTCCCTTTGATTACACATTTTAGTTTTCTTTTTCTTTTTCATTAAAAAGGAGGCAAAATCACAAAAATATTAAATAAAATTTCATTTGGGGTTCTCCTCTGGCAGGCGGTAATCAGGCATTGCCAGAATCAGGTCTCAGCGGTCTTGATTGTAGATTCGTAAAAATTTTTCAAACTTCGGTGTTTAACTACATAAATATTTCATAAGACCAACTTATTTGTTTTTGATCAATGAAACTTAATCGTATTGTTATAGCATGTTAGAAATTTTTTTTAAAGATTTTTTAAAAAGTTATTATTATTATTTATCAGTGGAACTGTATTCGCATTAGTGCCGAAAGAAAATATTTCCTCAGAAATCGTACGAATAGTTTACTATGTACTGCATTTTTAGAAAAAAATATTTTTGATTGTGAAAAATTATTTTCAGGAATTTCAGGCGGAAAATTTTGGATTTCATGAATTTGTACATATATGTGTTTGAATTTCTAAAAATCTATAACTACTACATCCATTAAAAATTAAATTAATTTTAAACGAGACTTATGACGGCAACTAAATAAACTATAATATATAAAAATTTTCCTAGAAAAGATCTACATGAATGTAAAAAAAAAAAAAAATCAACCGCAGGTACCGTTGGGTGGTTAATCAAGCGTAAGTGATCAGGTTTATCATGGGTCCTCATTGATATCTCATAGAGCGGAATAATTTTTCAAAGATGGGGATGAGGTTAAGCAACCGGCAAATCCCCACCCCACCACCCTTATCTAAGCATGATTTATTTAGAAGGTATAGGGGAGACGAATCATACGCAATTCACTTTTTTAAAAGACCTCTTCTGTCGATTTAAGAGATTTTGCGGGTTTGTAGGTTCATTTTTAGAGAGCGGTTATGTGAATTCATACCCTCACCCCAATACCAAAAGGGGCGGGGTTTAGATATCATGGTCACTGACGTCAGTTAATAAGTCATTTTATATGATTATTTAGGCTTGGTTGAGTCCCAGCAGCTGGCAAAACATATCAATCATGAATCCATACCTCCCCGCCGTTTGGAAGCATTTGCTTGCGTCATAAGCAGGATTATGTCCCCTTGAATTAAAAATATAATTTCATATTTGCTTATTTGCAAGTTAACACGTGACATGTTTTCGATGAATGTAAATTACGATTATAATGTAAATTAGGCGCTGGTAAAATGATGTGTATCGAAACAACTATGGTACCGTATTAGAGGGAACAGCTTAAGGTTCTTTCCTCCCCCACCCTTTCCCCCTTCTTTTACGAAGTTTGAAACGAATAAAGAAGTGTAGAAATAGGTTTAGAAAAATCTAGGTGGATTATAGATTTGTTTCGGGTTTTTTTTTTTTTTTTTTTTCAGAACGTAGAAGTGGATATTTTAAGGTGTCAATAGGGGAATTACACTTTGTCTATTTTTAGAAAGAAAACAACATTGTACTATAGAATGATAATTAAGTTATATACTGGGTGGAGCAAAAGTATAATGACCCGGTTTTTAAGGATTATTTTTAAAAAACTAATTCAGTTTGAGACTTAAAACTTTTTATATTTTGATCTGTATTTAATAATATTTTTTTACATTCAGTTTTGAATATCACTTCAAATACCATCAGCAGCAATAAACTGATGCAGTCTATTTTTCCACGTAGAGAGAGTGGACTGCATCTTTGTGTGCATTTCACTATCCCGCGTAATGTTACGGCCCCTAAGCTTTTTTTTTTGTGTGTGTGTGTGTGGTTATTTGAAGGAGAAAGCTTCCCATACTTTAGAAGAGCTAAAGGACCGAATTGTCCACCATACCCCTTGAAATGTGCGGAAATGTTTAACAAAACTTCAGAAATGGACTGCATCAGTGTATTTGTGCTGAAGGCCGCCCTCTTGCTGAAGTGGTGTTCAAATCTTAATGTAAAAAAATGAGATTATATGCAGATCAAAATTTAAAAAGTTTTAAGTTTCAAATTGCATTAGTTTTTTTTTTTTTTTTAATACCCCGTCAAAACCAGGTTATTACTTCTTCTTTGTGTGCATTTCCCGCGTAATGCTACGGTCCCTAAGCTTTTTTTTTTTTTTTTTTTTTTTTTTTTGTGGGGTTATTTGAAAGAGAAAGTTTGGAAACATCACCCGCATACTTTAGAAGAGCTGAAGGACCGAATTATCGAGGAAATGTCCGCCATACCCCTTGAAATGTGCAGAAACGTTTTTCAAAAGTTCAGAAATAGACTGCATTAGTGTATTGCTGCTGATGGCCGGCATATTTCTGAAGTGGTATTCAAGACTTAATGTAAAAAGTGGTATTAAATACAGATCAAAATAAAAAAGTTTTTAAGTCTCAAACTGTATTAGTTTATTTTTTATAACCCTTCAAAACCGGGTCTTTACTTTTGCCCCACCTTGTACATTCATAAATAGTGAAACCACTCTTAACGGGAACCCCTTTTACGAGGACGTTTTTTAACTCTCCGGCATCAAAGCCATTGAGCCTTATATATTAAACTTCTCTCTAACGGACACTCTCAATTAGACGCGGACTCTATTTTGGAAGTAAATAACATCGACAGATCTTTTAATTGGAGGACACTATTTCGAGAGCAAAAATTTAAAATTGTCGAATAAATGACTAAACATCGGAAAGTCATATTTTGGAGCAAATTGTAGTAAAATAATAGAAATGTTACTGAATAATTTTATTTTTCATCATTCATATAAAAGTTTTTAGGCTTTATGACTAAAGTATTTTTTTTTATTATCAAGTGTAATTTTTTTTTTCTTTTTTACCAGTTTTTCTTTCTATTACCTTATTCTGTTCCAGATTACTGACAAATTATGTACCTTTGGAACACTGTTAAAAATTATATGTTTAATAGGGTAATAACTGACAGAAAGCACGATTTGACTGCAATAAACGACAAGACCGTATTTGGAGTATGCTGTTCAGTTTTGGTCACCTTGTTTAAAGAAAGATATTACCATATTAGAAAGAGTTCAAAAGAGGGCTACTGTGGAAGTAAGTGGACTCTGAGGTTTAGAATATGATGCCTGACTTAGAAAACTTAATATATAGCCTCGAGCGCTGGGGAGTTTGAGGGGATATAAGTCAGTTGTTTAAAATTGGTAAAATGGAAGATATTGATGTGTTACATTTTTATGCTGAAAGCGGAGCCGGAGGTCAATCTTTAAAACTTTCACATCCCAGACCAATCTTGAAATTAGGAAAACACTACTTCAGTAGGGTTGGAGGCATTTGTTTACCAGAAGCAATTGTTACTTGCAGTAGGGTTTTAAGACAAATAAATTAAAAAGTAGTTTTTTGTAATTATATTAACACATTTCAGATTTGAAAAAGGTAAGCCTTAAGAAATTGCACTAAAAAGCTTATAACTTGCGTTCTTATTGACTTAGAAGCTTTGAACAAATAGCATCTTGTGCGGAAAAATTAGCACTTTCGATCGATATATTACATTAATATATGCAAGGTTTTTTTCACCCCCATGTTGGAGAATTTATGTGGACAATTGCGTAAAATTGGAATAAAATAAGAACTACCTGTGTAGGATTTTTTTTTTCAGAAACCTCCGCAGGAGTGTATTCAACAACTTCCCAAAGTTTCAAGGTGATCGGATGAATGGTGTAGCAATGCATAAAGGACACACAGACAGACATACATACATTCATTTTTATATATATAGATTAGGAGGAGGAAAGTGACACAAGAATCAACGGTTTTATAAGTGAAACACATTTTACTAAGACTCTCGGAATTTTATTAAGTTCACCCTCTCCAAATTAAAGTTTTGGATTCATAACTGTTTGAGAGGATTGTTGATCCACACAGGGGATTGATAAAATGACTTTGACCAGCCTAGATGGGACTGCCTAGAGCCTTGCGGGTTGCCACATTTTGTATTTGTATTTATTGTGAAGTTAAGACAAAAACGATATATGAAACGCTAATTATTTTTAATTTTTTGCTCAGTTTCGACAAAGATTGACACTTGGTACTTAAAATAAATAAAAAATAAGAAAGGGAAGGAAAGGAAAGCTAAAATATGCTGAAAACAAAAAATACTTAAAATGTGGAAATTTAATTTTTGTAACTCATTCATTTTCTTTTTTACAAAATTCTTTTTATTGACACTTATTTAAATTTTACCTTACTTTGCTTGAAATAATGACTAAATCCATATGTATATATTTTACTTAACGTGGACCAGTTACGATGAAGTTTTGCGAAACGATACGATACTGACATCATGCAAAAAAACAAACTATGGTAAAACGATATTTAAAAATTTCTTTATTGATTAGCATAGAAAAATTAGCATTATATTTGTATTAAATTACAAAACAATTCTCTAATTGGTAAGACTAAACAAATCTTTACAGCGTCGTGACCCACCAAAGATTAACTAGCTAATCATCAGTGAATTACGCAGACCCGCAGTTTGGGGTACGCTGGCATAACTTTATTTATCATTAGCTTTGTTGTTGTTGGTATCAAAAGCTAAACTTCTGTCCTTTTCAACTGATTAAGCCGTTAACGATGCAAAAAAATCAAAACTTTGGAAAGGAGAGAAATCAATCAATATTAAATCACATGAATTGCAGGTAGTTTTGATAGCAAACTCTTCTTAAATAGCGAAGTGTAAGGAAATCAATTTTTAAAATGGTCTAACATGCATAGGAAAGAAAAATATACAAAACCAAGATTAAAGTAGAATACGTTTCTGCAAAATATACCTTTTAAGGAAAGGAATGGAGTATTTCTTAAATACGGAAACGCACTAATACATAAAATGGTATAAATCAGACCCTTCATTGCTGTAATGTACATATCTTCGCTTAGCATACATTATCTGTTTTTGAAAAGCAAGTTGAGTTATTTAATTTTGACGATTTTCTTTTCTTGAATTATGATTTCTAAAGAAAACTCTTACAAATGTAGGAATGTTTTGCAATTCAAGTGCGCAATCGTTCCTTCATGAATTTAGATGAAGCGCTGCTTTCCTATAATCAAGCATAAGTATGCAAACGATCCCAAAAGATGTAACATAAATTAGCTCCGAACGGATGGCAACACTAATGATGCAAAAAAAAAAAGAAAAGTGGCGATGCGCAGGAAACGAACTCGATTAAAATTCCCACATCTTATTAAATCTGTACGGCAACTTCGCTAATAAACAGCGCTTAATGAAATGCAGCGGATCGACCGATTTTAAATAAAATTTATACCAGGCTCTAACCCTGCAGGGGGTGCACCAGATGCAATAGAGGAAATGCACTATCAGTGGGAGGGCCCCACTAGAAACCAGCAAGGGCCCTCGTTTTTAGTGGTCAGCCAATGGGGGGTCCGACCGTATGGTCACGTGGGAAAATGGAACTGGGGAAAAAGAGTTCTCTCCCCTTCATTGATAGATTTAGAAGGGAAAAGATCTATCTGATGGAATATACACGCAGTAGTAGTTTCTCAGTGGTGTTGCGCGCTACGGGGGTCACCCCACTGAACACTAGCTCCATAGTTACCGACGCATTTATTAGCTGTATGCGTTTTCTTAAAGCTCTGCATGCATCCGATTTGCGTTCAAATATATGTTCGGGTGTATCTATACGCATATATCCAACTGTATTTTTTTATTTTTCGTTTTAATGTATATGGATATGAGTGCGGTTTTTTACTCCTAAACACCTGTTTCTAGTAGGGGTAGGAACGGAGAGTTTTTCAGAGGCATGTATTCCAAGTTTTTTTTTCCTTTTCTTTTGCCGATAAGTGAATGAAACATTTGTTGCTGTATTCATTCAAATGTTCTAGATGTCATTTCAAAATTGCGATGGTGGCATGCAATGTAACGGAAGAAATTTACGAAATAATATTTTTAAAGGAGATACAATTTTAAATGCTAAATCCCACATTTAAAATATTTCAGCAATTTCTTTTTTTTTTTTTTTTGCTTTGCGTGACTTATGAAATTTGTGGTTTTGTGTACACACACAGAACCACAAATTTGTGTACACACACATCTGAGGCAGCACAAATATTCACTTATTCCAGTTATTATAAACAGATAGTCTGTTGTAGATGCCTAGGAATACGTAAAAAGCCATTAACGCACGAAAATATAGAGAACAGGTAAAAATTATGCAATTTGTAACCAGTCTTTGCGTTCCAGAGCATTTGGTGAATTTCAGTTCAAATGCATTTATTTATCTTCTTGTTTCCAATTTTTCCACATTCTTTTGCTCACTCCCGAATTTGCAATTTACAAATCATTTTTTTTTTACTAAGGGGTCCTTATGTTTTATTTTAAAATAGTAAATCTGATATGGTACACAATGCAAATTAAAATAAGCTAACATTCTAACGAGAAAGATAGTATGACATTTTTGTAGTATGCTATACCTACCCTATTCATCACATTAAAAATAAATAAAAAAGTGCAGATGATAACGAACGCAATTTACAAATTTAACCCATTATGAAAAACTGAGGCGGATTTAGAATTAGTTCTATTTTGTAAAATACATACGTATACAGTATATAATTTTTTCACAATTCAGATTCAGCGTGACATTCGGTAAAAAATCAAGCATCATTGGCAAGGCGTATCCGGAGGGGGAGCCCACGGGCCCGGGTGCCCCCTCCTCCCCCGAAATCCCGAAATTTTTAGCAATTTAGCATATATTCCTCCCTGAAACTTTCCTCAACATAAGTGTTTCAAAGTCAGGGATCCCCCCGAAAAAATATTCTGGATGCGGCCTTGGTCTTTGAAAAAGAGATGTTCTTCACCCGGCTAAACAGCTCGAGTCGAATGATCGAATCGTGCTAGAAGTGAGGCGAAACCTTCAACGTTCCCCGATAAAATAACCATAAAACTAGTGGATGCATTAGGTTTTACCACAAAGTTGGATGGTTAGTCTTTACTGTTCATATTAGCTTCCTGTTGATCAAAGAAAATTAACAGGAATGGCTGGCCCACTCCCGTTTTACTGTCTGTCTTAGAACATATTGACTACTAGCTGACATGCCCGACTTTGCGCGGGATAATATTGCATCATTCGCAAGCTAAATGACGCATGTTCAAAATTCTGTTGTAAATATGTAAGGAAAATTTTTTTTAAAAAATCCATGAGTAGGAAATGGGCAACAGGACTTAAAAACATTATTTAAACAGTGAAAATCATTAAAAAACACGATTGCGTTAAAACTACCAGCCTAGAAAAATTCCTTTTAGACCAAGAATAATAGTCCATAAAAATCCACATTAAAATACCAATAACAGTTCATAAATTGCCATTAGAGTAATTGCAACAGTAACTAAAATGCGCACATGCAGCGAGATAATTGAGCCAAAATGATATCAAGAATCCATAAAAATCGTCATTACAATATATACCACAATACATCTAAAAATTCACATCAGAATAAGAGCTGTATTCTGTTTTAAAATGTCCATCAGATGAAGAACAACTGTCCCTGAATATTTCTGCTTTAATAAAGAAAAAAATCCTTAAATCCCCCTATTTCAATAAAGACAACTATTCCTAAACATCCCTAATAGAATAAGGACATTAGTCTCAAAAAATCTCCATTAGAATAAAGACGTCAGTGACTAAAAATACCCATTAGAATACTGATCTTCAAGAGCTACTGTTCCTAAAATTACCAACAGTCCATCTTAAATTCCCCATCAAAATAAGGACAGTTCCTATAAATCCCGCTTGCAAAATCGTCAAAGATTTTCTTGAAAATTCAATTAAATAGCACTTTCATAAAATTCGGATAAAAACGAAAGAAAGGAAAGCATTATTTCCAAAGGCAAATGCACATTTAAGTTAGAAAAGGTTTAGTACTGAACCAATCCTGCAGTGTAAAATTTAAGTTGATAGAAAGAAATAACTAAATTATGTCCAAATAGTGCCAAATAGACAGTAAAAAAAATTAAGTAAATGTTTTATAAAATAAATCACTTGGGTAAAATATGGAAAGAAAAATCGACCTCAAGATAAAGTAATTGAAAATCGTCTCCAGTTTATAATCCACAAAATATGCACAAAAATAAAATGAATTTTTAGAATTTGTTTCGCTGATAAAACGGACACTCTACCGTAAGAAATAATATGTTTCATGAAATTGTTGAACTGGTACCATATTACTAAATCGTCAAAAAACGAAGAAAAATTGATATATACCCCCATTTTAATTCTTCCAAGAAGTAATTAAAAATTGTCTGCACTATGCTAATAAATGAAATGAATTTTTACAATTTGTTGCACTCATAAAATTGCATGAATAACGATAAAACATCCTTTTTTAGCCTACTTTCCCGTAAAAGTAAAAAAAATAATAATGAAGCATGAAAGAAGGCTTAATGTATCGTGAAAATATCGTTAGAAATCAAGAAAAGTCAAAAATAAGTTAAGTAATTAAATAAAGATTGAAAAATAAAAATTTGAAAGTAGGGTATTGAGATGGGGAAAAAGTGTGTCTGTCGGTCTGTCTGTCTGTCTGTCGGTCTGTCGGTCTGTCCCCCTCTAATAACTTTTGAACGAACTGTCCGATTCGAAAAATTCTTTTTGCATTCGAAAGATCTTGGCGAGTACATCTCATTTCCATATTTTACTTTTTTATTTGAACAAGTTTTTGTTCAATTTTGAACAGTTCAAAAAATTTTAACATTAGCGCCCAGGGGCGAAAATGTAGCAAATTATGTAAACTCTGCGTACAAGATATAAGTTCCCATGAACAAGCTCACTGGAAGAAGTTTTTGGCGTGAAATATTGATTTGAACAATTTTTGTTCATTTTTGAACAGTTCAAAAAAATTAACATATTGCCTACGGGGAAATTTCAATCCTATATAAATCCTGATCTATCGGACCGATTTGCTTGGAACAAACTTAATTGGAAAGCTCTTATGACGTAGAACATGTACAGATAGAAAGTTCATCCAGAACTAACAAGCCTATTTTCCTATGAAATTTTTTGATCGAGATTTTCAAGAATATTTTTGAATTAATGAATGATTAAATCAATAAGCAAAAGAATGAATTAATAACTGAGTGAATAAATACATGAATGACTGAATAAATAAATGATTGAATGAATATGTATTACCCGTTGAAAAAGGTATATCTGAAGCAATTAAGAACTTAAGCTAAACGAGAAAGAGAGAGAGAGAGAGAGATAGCTAGAATATAAATTTGAAGCTGGTGTATATGGGAAAGTAGGCTCGTATAGTTCTAGACGGAACTTCTTGTTCAATCTTACGCTGACAAAAACCATCTAGTTGGCGACAAAAGTAGTATTTATTTTGGCAAAAACACGCAAATTGAGCAGATAAATTCAGAGGTAAGCCTCGTTTTAAAGTTCGAAAGCTACTTTAAAGGAATATTGCGCGTGTTCTATTTGTTCTACGAACTTCAAAAAGAGATCATCTTGTGCAGTTTTTCACGGCCATTCATATGCTACAAAAATCGAAAGCGTGGGATGTTTCTTCGATGAAATAAACCCAAAATGGTCAATTTTGCTTAAAATTGGAATTAAAAAAAAGAGCGAATTCGAATTTTAGGAAAAACGCTTCGAGGTGCACGAGGACCTGACCCAAGGTACCTGTAAACAAAATTTCTTACTTCTGGACCGTTCCATTTCGCCAGGAGGCGATCGACAGACAGACAGACAGATACACACACAAACACACACACAAACTTTCGGTTTTATTTATATAGATTACCCACTTCTTCCTTTACCGATTCTGCAGCTGAAAACTCTTTGATGATTCTTCCATGATATTGTAAAAACTTATTCAAGACTTTCTTACAACAAACGTTAGGATTCTAATCAACATGAGATTCAAGTCCTACCCAGGACCCGATTAAGACAGTCGAGGGCCCAAGGCACAAAATTAGTTTGGGCCCCCCCTATGGTACGAAAAGTAAAAATACTGGGTATAATGTATAAAATTAAATAAGGTTGGAGATTGTTCTATTAATACTTTTCTCCACCAGACCCCTACCTGTTAGCCGAGGCCTTAGGATTGTTTACGCACGGGGAGAGGAAGTGGGGTCTACGGATTTTACATGCACATATCCCCAAGTATACATGGTGGTCTTCAGTGGGTATCGAACGCGCGACCTTCCAGGTGGAAGTCCGACGTGCTAACCACTAGGCTACCACGGCCCTATTCTATTAATACTGGGTTCATATCCAATTGGCTAGGGGGGGGGGGAAGCACCTACTGACACTGCATTCTACTATTCTGCATTCTATATTGTTCTTATTCAATATGATTTTTGTGTTATTCATTAATAAGCAAACTTTTTGAATACACATATTGCATTTTCAGAATTTACTGTTTATAATATTAAATAAATAAAAAGAAGTTCCGTCTAGAACTATACGAGCCTACTTTCCCGTATACACCGAATTCAAATTTATAATCTAGCTATATCTCTCTCTCTGTCTTTCTCGTTTAGTTTTAGTTCTTAATTGCTTCAAATATACCTTTTTCAACGGTTAATAGATATTCATTCAATCATTCATTTATTAAGTCATTCATGTATTTAGTCACTCATTTATTCATTCATTCTTTCGCTTATTCATTTAATATTATTCATTCATTCATTGATTCAAAAATATTCTTGAAAATCACGTCAAAAAATTTCATAGGAAAATAGGCTCCTTAGTTCTGGATGTACTTTCTATTTGTACATGTTCTACGTCATAAGAGCTTTCCGATGAAGTTTGTTCCAAGCAAATTGGTCCGTTAGATCAGGAATTATATAGGATTGAAATTTCCCCGTAGGCGGTATGTTAATTTTTTTTGAACTGCTCAAAAATGAACAAAAATTGTACAAATCAATATTTCACGCCAAGAACTTCTTCCAGTGAGCTTGTTCATGGGAACTTGGATCTTGTACTCAAAGTTTACATAATTTGCTTCATTTTCACCCATAGGCGATAATGTTAAAATTTTTTGAACTGTTCAAAATTGAATTGTTCAGATCGAAAAGTAAAATATGGAAATGAGATGTCCTCGCTGAGATCTTTCGAATGCAAAAGGAATTTTTCGAATCGGACTATTCGTTCAAAAGTTATTAGGGGGGGACAGACCGACAGACAGACCGACAGACAGACAGACCGACAGACAGACCGACAGACAGAGAGACCGACAGACCGAGAGACCGACAGACCGACAGACACATTTTTTCCCCATCTCAAAACCCTACTTTCAAATTTTTTATTTTTCAATCTTTATTTAATTACTTAACTTATTTTTGACTTTTCTTGATTTTTAACGATATTTTCACGATACATTAAGCCTTCTTTCATGCTCTATTATTATTTTTTTTACTTTTACGGGAAAGTAGGCTAAAAAACGTCGAGATGCCTCAGAAAGTAAAGGGTACTATTTAGCATGATAGTAGATGAAGATATTGATCTGATTGTGCATAGTTTACCTTGTATAAGCAAATACTTTTAAGTTCGCCATTTAAACGAGTTAAGATCTTTCCATTTTGTAAAAAATTACCTTTTAACAGATATTTTCAGAAATCTTTCTTACAATTTGGGGACTGCTAAAATTTGGGGGGCCAAGGCCGCGACCAAGTTGGCCTGTGTGGTAATCAGGCACTGGTCCTAATTACTACCAGAAAGACGGCAAGAGGTCATATAGTGATGATGATGGCAGCCAGGCAATTGTGGCTGTTGTAAGTGTTTGCAATATCGCTATTCAGTACTTTTTAAATTTTATACCAGAATACCGGTGTCAATACTAGTAATAGGAAAAAAAATATATACTTGTTTCTTGTTTCATTACATATTTCGCAGTTTCATACAAAAAGTGAACTAAGATCCCCTGATGTTAATCCTTGCAATAAAGCAGTATAAATAATGTACAATACAGTAAAAAATAAACGAAACAAATATAAATATTTTGATTGATAAAGCATAAAGCAATATGTAGTGGGAAAAGCAATTCTCTAATGTAGAAACAAAACAATTGGGTAACAAACCAATACCGGTTACAAACTACCATTTGTTATATTAACAGATAACTATTGACTGGGCATGACTGTTTACCTGCCTACTTATTTCGTTTTAAGTTAACAGACTCTCCTCTGTGTGGTTTATATGACTCTGGACAAGTTTTTAATGCTGATCACCTGGACAAGGACTGTGCACTAAGAAATTTTAATACTGTATCCCAAAAGTACTTTAGAGCTCAAGAACTAATGGCATAGAAGCCAAAAGTTCGGCATTTGTCAACAACAAACATTCTAACAGATAACGTTTTCCTCGAAGCCCAGTACAGTTGAGACAAAGATTAAAAAATAATAATAATATAAATCAATGCTGCAATTGACGGCTCAAATAAATTTTTCATACAAAAGATACAGTTGTGATAGATACTTGAAATGAACGTTTACAAAGCAGCAAGTGGGTTAGCCTAATAAGCGAAGTATATGAGCAAAGAAGTGAAAGAAATAAAATCATAGAGCACAAAAATGTGGCAATTCATCTAAGGATAAAAATATCTTATTGTATTCTTCAGATGCTATTATTCATTGACTCTTAATTCATGTTTTTGAAGACAAATTTTGGCTTCAAATGATTGATTTCAAAATAACAGTAGATAGCTTATAAGTTAAATTAAAATATGTTTAATTTCAAAAGTATTTATTATTTATAACGTATACCGAAAATACTTTTATTTTACCTTGGCAAGTACCGATTTTACGAAATTGCAAAATAACACGAAATACCGGTATACCGGTATTACAATCACTAGCTGTTATGTATTACGATTCATCCATTGAATCATCACTCTTGCGCTTACTGATGAAGCAAAATTTGCTGAAGAGAATAATGATATCGTGAAAGCTGGAGGCACGCATCGGAGCTTTTAATTTGTTTTGTGCACAATCTGTGCTTGACAAGGAAACACACACTAAAAAATTTCTGTAAAAAGACAGAAAGGAAGTGTTTCTGTAAGTTTACAAAGAACTTGTTTCAAATCAAATAATCAGGTTTCTTTATAATATTTTCTCACTAAAGTTCTTTTTTTTTCCTCACTCTGTACAACTACAGAGAAAGATCTGTTAAATTACGTATAACTGAACCGAAAATGTGGCTACCAGTTTAAACCCGATCAGTGACTACCAGTTTAAAAATTTTAAATAATTGCATAATTAAACACTTGAGAGCTGTGACTAACAGCGAACAAAAATGCTCACAAATTATATGACAGCTTCCAAAACCACCCAAATGAAGCTGTACGTACCCAAACCCAATATAGAAACGTAATCCAAAAATACCCCCGACACATGCACTCCTCAGTATAACTTTTTACTAGGCACTGCTCGCAGTGGCTCCTATGATTTAAAAAAAAAAAAAAATTGAAAAATTTAAAAAATACTTACTTTGTGTGACCATTTTGGGAATTTACTTATGCTCCTACTAACCAATTTATGTTTAAAAAAATCATATAACTTGTGAAAAATTCAAAAAATTTTAAAAAATCATGTCAAAAAAAATATATTTTTGCTGTATTTGCCTAACTAATATTAAACTCTTTTTAAACCCCGTCCGAGTAGCAGACTCCCTTTTTCGCCCTTCGGGGACGAGATGTCAGCCTTCGGGCAAATTAATTTACCTCCCATATTGACGCACGCTGAAATGGGGGAACTGACGCAAAATTCCAAACAACCGATGTGTAGTTAAAAGTGGTGTCGTTGTAAAACGAGCTGTACTGTATTAAGATAACTGGAACATTGATTTGTTTTATGCTGTAGAAAATAATACAAAAAATATACTGTGAAGTTCTCCACTTTAAACGAGAAGCAAAAGTTACATAATGTACTGGCTTTAAACTTTAGTGGGCTTGGTCAGTGTACATGTTAACTTAATCCAAACTGAATAAATTTTACACGCGTTCATTTGAATCTAAAGCACACCTTTTCCGCCTCTTGCCGGTCAAAAATTCCAAAAAAAAAAAAAAAATTCACTTCACCCTACTGCACAAGCTAACCTTCAATTATAATCACCCTATATATAATTTCGCGGATTAAAAATAATTAAACAAATTTCAAAAACATCCCGACCTCAAACTAAGAACAGAAAATTTATTCTATCTGTGAAAGGGCGTAGAATAAATAAATAATATCCAGACAAATAAACCTCCCTCTGTACCTGTAGAGAGGAGAGCGAAAACTCCGCCTCGATCGCCGGGAATGCTGGGACTTCAGATCCGCCTCTCCGCATCCCACCTGTGACACGGAATTATCGAAGAATCCTTTGCGCATAACAAGAAGTAACAAGAGAATCTAAGCTGTGTATTATCTGTTTATTTCTGAAAATATTCCTCCAAACAGCAGATTGGATTTTTACATTACATTAAGTATGGAGTTTACAACTCTTTTTCTCAATATCCTATATTTTATCAAAATCTTAAGATACGTTACCTCCTGGCACGGGAGAACTTTTTTCCCAAGCCAGAGATGGGACGAAGATGGGATCAAGGAGATGCCTCGATCACCCGCATCTCCTGCGTGAAAGGTAGCGCTCCTTTCCCATTTCCCAATAGATCACGTTTAACTAGTTATCAATAATTAATCATGCCCACGCATCATTTTAAATGAAATTGTCTTTTATTATTATTATTATTTTAATTCGTTTGCTGTAAAAAAAAAAAAAAAAAAAAAAAAAAACAAGAATGCCGACTGTAATAATAATTATATTCCTCACATGAAAGCCTTACACTGTTAAAAAAAAACCTTGTATTGAACAACCATGTATTGAAAAGCCGTAGTGTTTCAATACATGGTTTTTCCTTCCAAAAACAGAAATATCACGTCCTGAAAATACGAGAACGGAACTTTTCCGTTGTACGGTTGCTGTATTTTCACAACCTGATTTGGATTAACGGAGAAAAAAGAAATGGAACTTCTGTCAACTCTCGGGAAAATATCATCAAAAACGAAATATTTCCGGCAACTCTGCTGCCGTACTTTTTCCGTTATTTTCAGGAGATTTTTTTAGTGTACACTGTTAAAAAAAACCTGAACTTTCAGAGTGTTTCTTGACTGATTTTAACGGAAGATTTCCGTAGTGTTTCATACATGGTTTTTCCTTCTAAAAACGGAAATATCACATCCTGAAAATACGAGAACAGAACTTTTCCGTTTTACGGTTGCTGTATTTTCACTACCTGAGTTAGATTCACGGAGAAAAAAGAAATGGAACTTCCGTCAAATCTCGCGAAAATATTATCGAAAACGGAATATTTCCGGCAACTCTGCTGCCGTACTTTTTCCGTTATTTTCAGGAGATTTCTTTTTACAATGTAGGGTCAGTTGGGGTAATTGTAAACGCTTTTTCAATGTTTTAACTTTTGATCCTTCTCTACCTCTTGAATGAATTCAGAGATAAAATTGTGAGCATTGTAGCCACTACTGTACTTCGTGTGAGTAAATGTGTGCAGAAATTTTGACTTTATGACTATTTGTTAGCGAATGAGCTTGTGTTTACAATTACCCCAGAGATCTGGGGTAATTGTAAACAGTGATTTATTTTCGAATAAGGTTGATGCAAATGGAAAATTGTTTCATACACAGTGTGCTTGAGGGCTTAAGAAGTTCCGGAGCAAAGGTCAATCTGTGGCCAACAGGCCGTCTGTGGTCCGCTGAGTTATGTTATGAGTCGGCTGAGATCATTTAACGAGAAATATCTTGGGAAAAATAAAGTAATGCGACAAATTTATGTAAAATTTGACCCGCAGTGGATCAGTCGGTTAAGCTTGGATCCCACAGAACACCGAAAGTGAAGCACAACTGGCCGGGGTCAACGCTTGGGAGGGTGACCACTTCCCGCGACATTATTCTGAGACCGAGTGCGCTAAAGGGAGCTGTGCACATAAAATACATCGTCGCTTCAAATGTAAACAAAGTTAGAAATAATTTCCGCTGAGGGACCAACCAAGGTGACGATCTCTCATCTGGGAGAGGGTTCAAAATCACTAAGCCCTCTGAGCCAAGTGTACTTCATTCTAGCGGAGCTCAGTAATAATCAGTAGGAGTTTTCTTAATTCATGGTCTCCTTGCAAGGGGGCCCTGGATTTCCTGGTGGTATTAGCAACAACAACAAGTTATGTAAAATAGATACAAAAGCGTAATTTGCATCGAAATATAATACTTATTGTCCCCCCCCCCCAGAATATTGGAAATAGGATAAATTTAAGTGTTTACAATTATCCCAGAGTACGAAATATATGTGGTGATACACATGAAAAGTAACAGGTACTTACACATGAAAAGTAACAGGTAGGATGAAATTCATGACTAAATACTTTTAGCAGCATTCCATATGACAAATAAAAAGGGTTGAAACCACTTACATCGCTTTTTCACATGAGCTGGAGACGAAAATGTAAGATCACTAAATTTTGTTAAACAACTTTTTTCACTGTGTCATTTTCAAACAATGGTGACGCCTCCACAAATATTTCGAAACTTACAAAACTCTTTCAGTGTCTTCCCCATGTTGCCAATTCATCACACATCAGCAGTTAAGTTTTCAAAACCACCACAAGTGTAGTTATGAAGCTTGTTTACAATTAATTGCCCCATGTTTACAATTACCCCAACTGACCCTATATGGATAGTGATCTACTCGTAACTTCGTGTTTGCTCGTCCATTAAATCACGTGGAAACTAGCGGCAATAATTTAATCATGCGCAGATAATTATGAATGAAATTATCTTTTTATTATTATTATTCAAATTTATTTGCTGGGGGGAATGCCGACCATAATAATAATTATAAACCTCTTATGGCCTTATTTGAATTTTGTTCATTCCGAGGATAGAGGTTTAAAGTCTGCCGAATGCTAAAAATGCTATGGTTCGGCTGTTTAAGATATTACCTCTGTAGATAGCAGAAATGTGCTAGAGGTGTACCAGTTTTTAAAAATAAGTTAAAAATGACTTGTCTGAATGTAAAAATGAGGCTGACTCATTTATATATTTTTTAGTTAATTATTTATTCATTTTCTTTCTTTTAAGTAGCGTAACACGACTATTCAAAGAAAGCCTACATATGACAGCATAAATTAGAGTTTTTGTTTCTTTGTCTTCTCACTTTAGTGTATGTCCACATATTTTTGCCCGTTTTATTTCAAGCAATACAGAATTGAATTAGTCGATTAGTACTAAACAATAGGAAAATCACTTACTGATCCCTGTAAATTGTCCATTTCTGTGCTGAATACAAAACTATGTTCAGTAACAAATTGACATTTTGACAACATTCTTTCATATGAGGGCCAAACCACGATAGCTGGAATTTTTGTCCCCTCTGCAGCGATTTTTATTATTATTTTTTTTTTCCGACTCCTTTCTTTTAGCTTGGCTTAATTTTCGCCCTGGAATGCATTTAGCATTCCTTGTGCACTCATTAAAAATTGAACTTGGAAAATAATTAAGAATTTGAACTATTTAAGTGAAAAAGAAAAACATTCGTTGCGGAGGGGGCAGTATATTATTGTGGTTTGGCTCATGAATGGAATACTTAATAGATAAAGGAACGCAATTTTTTGCCGTTATGCAATCGTGCAATCGTCTCTGCTTTTAGACTTCTTTTTGATAATGAGTTAAATGTCTCTAATTACATTCATCAGGTTCGTAATAGATTTTAAAAACTATCATAAAAACTGGGAGATTGTAGTAATATATTAGGTCCTCGTCTTCAGATCAACCCCTATGACCTCTTTTTCTCTGCTCTGGAACTAAGAATAATAGCTTTAAATTATAATTATGCTATAGAAATAAAATTCTTTATTTGTCTTCTATACAATAGACTGCGATTTGGAAGGAAATTCCAAATCGTAGGTACGTTATAAAACCTTTTCATTATTTTTCCATAATAATCATAGAAAAAAAACTATACAAAATATCTTTTAGTTTAAAGACAATATTTTCATTGTTGATCAGTGTAATTTATGAAGGAATGGTGAAAATCAATGTGTTGCGAAGCATGAATAATAATACATCAAGGAAAATATATCAAACAATTTGTTAATAACGTTATATTAGGTAATGTGAAGAACTATGCTTTGATATATATGGAAAACAATGCAAGATAATGAAGGTGGAGAGCAAATTAATGAGAAGCATGAAGAATAACGTACAACGTCGATAACAATAAAGAACAACATATTGACTGCGCAAAACTCAGGTAAATGTCGCTAAGTCCAAAACTCCAGTTTTGAGATATTGGAAATTGAAACTCTCGAATCGTTGGCGAAAAATAGTAAAAATCATTTTAAGGATCCCCTAACTCTTATAGTACGTAAACTGATGTACCTTTTAAATTAAATAATTGGTTTTTATCTCTTTAACATTATTGTAACTTCTAATTGATTACAGTGTGTTAAATTTCTTTTGTGTACTTAGTGACTTTTTTAACATTAACAGCGACGTTGCGTTAACCTTTTATCTACTGCATTATGATCTGCAGTAATTTTTTTTACAGAAATAGTTTGTCTCGGTATTTACACTAAAAATTAAGGGATTTACATGAATAAAATGCTCAGTCTATAAGTATTTATTTATTTACAGCTAATAAGTGCCACAGAGTATTTACCCTGTGAAATTAATTACATACACTTTTTAATCAAAATATTTCGTCAAATAGTTTTCTAAGTTCTTAGCTAACACATTTAAAAAATCAGTGACTTGATTCTTGAGTTTTACTACTTTTCTGGAGCGAAACTCTAAAGGAGCAACCTGAACAAAATGGAAGTTCAAAACACAGCATCGATTTCAAAACTATCTATGTTCCTTTCCTAGCTAAAATACTCTTTATCGAACCCTTGCCGATATGTATCCTGAAAAAGGGGAATTTAAAGACTGTCCCGGCAAAGTAGCGTCGGTAGATAAAGGGTTAAAAAGAGTTGTGTAACGTATGCTAAAGAATTTGAAGAATTGATTCTGCTTTAAAGCGTTGTTCTTTAAGAATTCTCTGCAATTACGGAATAGGAGAAGGATTTGAGTTCTTAAATTTGATCTTCCAAAAGAAAACGCTTGAAGCAAAATTTCTAGTAAAGAAGCCAAATTAAAGCACGTTTCCATATCATAGCAGTTCACAAAATAGGCTAAAACTCAAACTAAAACATAATTTGTTCAAATGCCAAAAAATGTTAAATTTTAAAATACAGACAAAAACTATTATTAATTTAAAAAAATAAAATAAATATATGTAAAAAATAAAAATAAATGAAAGAAAAAAACAAATGAAATAAACAAATAATTGTGAACCTTCTTAAATTCCAGATAAATTTGGGATTGGCTCATATATCTCACTAAATTTCATCATCTCGATTGACTTAATAGTACTTTAACGATCAGGAGGAAAATAAACGTGGAAAATGTAAAAGACTTACCTTAGCATTTTTCATAATTTCAAAAAGAAATTATTAAATGGTTTAGCGTTAGTCTTTTATAACAAACTAAGTTTGGAGCCAGCCGTAGAGTAGCAAGCCGAAACAGAACGCGAAACAGTTGCCAAGGTAACTGCAGATCTTCCCGCCAATTTCTCTCAGGAGCTCGATTTCTGCGCTGATGAATTTGTCGATAGAAAGAGGCGGAGCGTTCCCAGAGGGAAGAAGACTTTTTGCACTAAAATTTTTTTTGCATTAATTTTATGGCAGCTGATTCTAAACGAAATAAGAAAGAACTGGGATACAGGAGTCTGTGTGTAGAAACTGCTTACGCATTAGGGATTTGCGAAACTTTTTCGTTGATATTTGTGGGGTGGGGTGAGAGGAATCTACGTTTTCGTTTTTGAGTATTTTTCCGCAAAAAATAAATAAAGTAGATAAATAAAAATAATTAAGTCATAAAACTAAATAAAGACTGGAAATTATTCGGCTTATCTTCCGTAAAAATACCTAAAAACAAAATGCTAAAAATAAGTTTAATCATTTAATTTAAATATTTTAAATTGAAAATTACATATTTATTAGAGTGTACGCTTATAAAATGGATAAATGTATGGCTCAATTTGCCGGTCTGTCCCCCCCCCCCCCTCTCCTCCTCGTGGGAATGATCCAATTCAAATTAAAAGGGGATTATAAATGTTTTAAAACTGCGCTTTATATATATATATTTTTTTGTGATTCTTTAGAGGGGAAAGAAACAAATGAAGTTGTTGAATTTTCAGACTTAGTTTTATGTATATTTAACGATTTTTTTTATTTATTCATTTTTTTTTTTTTTTTTTTTTTGTGTTAACAAAAAGGATTACAACAGATTTCTAAGTCTATAGTATTAAATTATTTTCTAAATGGACTAAAAAAAGCAGAAAAAAGTGAAAAAAAAAATCGCTGTTTAAAAAATATGTGTTCCAAAAAAATAGGCAAAGTAAGCCGGTAGAGTTGGTACACGATTCGAAAAAATAATAAAAAAGAATTAAAACTTTAATTTTTGCCAAAATTTTGGTCAATATTATAGACTACATTTTTCTTCCATGCATTTTCATTACTATTTTTTTGTTAAACTGTAATTTAAAACGAACGCTGGAATAAAACCAAGACAGCTATTTTTCGCTTCTCTAATTTTGGGGCGAGTGAGATTGCTCATGGGGGTTGGAAAGATGGCTCTCGGTAATAAGTAGATTATATTAATATTAACGAGAAGTAACTATTCAAAATTGCTACTATTCAGTTGTTAACGTTATTCTGAGCAACTGAAGACTATTAATCAAACTTTAAATTATATTTCCATTCACCTTTTCTGTATGCATTTAAGAGCGGATCAGGAACTTCCTTACCGTGTTGCGGGGAGCTAAAATGCAATTGGCGTGTTACTTTCGTCAGCACTAGTAACAGCGTGATCATCTTTACTGTTTTTGCAGCTACCAAGTTAACTAGACTTAATTTTTGCTGAGCCTCAACTCATCGCAATTTCAACTGCAGCCAGGGTGTACTAAAAGACCATTTTTGGTTGTAATTGAGTAAAAAAAAAATTCACTTAAGCGCAGGCGAAAAAACAAAAGAAAAAAAAAACACGTTTAAAGTACAACATTGTATTAAAATCTGCAAGCTCGACACACGCTTCGGAGTTACAACCCCCCCCCCCCCCCCGTCCGCCTTTTTCTATCTCTCTCTCTCTCTCTTGTCTGGCTTCTTTGCATCTATAGGTTCACATTTTGCACTGAAAAAGGGCCTTCTTGTAACTCCGGAACACGTGTCTGGAATTCTTCTTGTGGTTCTGTGCTTTGAACTTTCCTTTTTTGATTGTTTTCAATGCTTCACTTCTTCATGGTTATATCTCTTTTTCATTCTGCTAATACCTTGATCTTGCTTTACATTTAACTCAAGATACGTTGGAGTATTTGAGGAAAATCGAAGTTCCCTAGATCTAGATATATATTTCGCTTTGTAGTCATTATTCAGACTGTGCTCCCATCTTCATGAAAATCTCTGAAACAGTATTGAAAATTCAAGCCCTAACTTGAGAAAACAAACAGTAAAAACAAATTTGCACCATAGTCGTTCCGAAGAATAAACTTATGAGTTTAAATAGACACTATGTTGTTGTGGCTGTACAACTACATTTAGTCGCAGTGCATTCACGCTTTCCCTTCGCTCCAAAATTTCAAGTGCGCAATCTTACCAGGTTTTACCTTAACAAATAAACATTTAGGTGCTGTAACAACGATTTAAATAAACTTTTTGACGAACTTTTTTAGTTCATTTAGAAGAGAATTTAATACTCTCTTCTAAATGAACTAAACAACTTACCCGATTAATTGAAAAAGAAAAAGAAAACGTTGGTTGAATTTCTTTGGTCAAATCGTTTAGTCTCTTAGCTATCACGACCAACGACAAAACGTCTATTAAATAGAATTATAAATACGTTATGATTTTCTTTTATTGTAACAAAAAATATTTTGGGTTCATTAATTATATTTAAAACCATACCTCAAAGTTCAATGACTTCATTTCTTTCTTTACCTTAAAAAAAAAAAAAAAAAAAAAAAAAAACGCTGTTTCAATACTTTCTAATTTAGGACATTCCACTAAACTCTGGACACCTTAATTGTTTAACTTTGTCTCATGGTTCGTTTTTTTATTTTAAAGTAAAATTTTCAAGCTTTCCCCAGTCCAAAAGTTTAACGTTTAACTATATGGCAAATGTATTACTTTTATGAATCCTGATGAAACAGGGTTAGTTCTATATATAAGACAGGACAAAACACGGGCTTTTTGTTTTGTTTCGGGTACTAAATGATAAAATGATCGAACAAATTTTTATGTGCTTGCATATCTTATTGACTACTTTGAAAATAGTGGAAAAATTTAGGTAGTCTAAAAAATAAAATTTTGAATTATTTTGTAAAACCATATCCAATTTTTGTCATGTGTGTCACGGAATGTTTACAAATAACATTTTAAAATATTTATCCCAGAAACTAAAATTATTCCAATATTTTTCAAGTAGGCATGCAGCTAAGTCAGTGCACCAATAAGGTGCACAGACAAGTATGTTTAGGTGTACATACACATTTGAAATTGCTAAAATCGACCAAAATATCAAAAAAAAAAAAAAAAAAATTAGTATTATTTCAAATAAATTGCTCTCCAATCTTTTACCTTTCAAAACATACCAAGAGATTGCTAATATTCGGAATTTCTTTAGTAACTAGGATTTTTCTCTAGGTACTACTATGTAAAAATCCGCGTTTCCTTAACTTTGAAGTCAATTTCTGAAGAATCATATTTCAGCTACGTGACACTTAACTTAAAACACAATCTATTACAATTATTTTTGTACCTCTGTAATATACATAATACGTTGAATGTGTTCTACCTCAATCAGTTTTTAATGAAGAAACAAATTTCAAATGAATTTTTAAAAGTTAAAATTTTAGAAAAAATCACGATATTTTATCCATTGGTAGTGAGTAGTTATTTGAATAAAAACCTATACCCTCCAGCGTCTTGATTGAGACACAAAACATGAAGAACGATATTAGCTCTAATTTACAACTACAATTGTATGTCTAAACAAATTACATTGTAAGCTATCATGTTTCAAAAATTATACTAATTTGGTCATTAAATCTTAATTAGGTAATTAATATTTCGTTTCATATGATATTTTCCCGCTAAAATGTCCCTAAACACACACCACTGACCTACTGTAAAAGAACTGGATTTTTAAAATCAAAATTCAAAAAAAAAAAAAATGAAATGTGTACGTATACCTTGTTAAAACATTTGTTAATTAATATTTAGTACCTGATATGAAACAAAAAATGTGTGACAGTTGTGACAAAAGGCATATGGAATTATTGAGCACAGGGGGAATTAGCTTCGGAGAAAATTTATCGGAATTAACTCCTACGTATTAAGATCATATAATTGAAATTGTATAACAAGCAAATAATGTTAAAAAGAAAAAGAAAGTATCCTAGCATTTATATAAAGTATCCTAGTTTTCGTATACAATTCAGTTACATGAAAAGAAAAAAAAAATCCTAGAGAGTTGGATCAAAGGTCCCAATTTTTTAATTAAGTACTTATTTTTAATTTTCTTCAAAACAAAAATGCTGCAAACTATTAACAGAAAACCATTACTGGGATGTAAATCATTTTTTCAAGAATTCTTTATAATTATTACTGTTTTTAATTATGTTTGTATGCAATGATTCAAATATAAAATAATTTGAAATGCAAGAATAAAATTTTTCCCTTTTTTTGGAAAATGAATAAATTAGAAATAAACTCAATAACGTACGAACATGACAAAATTAATGTATATGCATGTTTCGGGCTATGGCGTCTTCCCCCAATCTACCCTAATGTTCTTTTATGGTAGTTAAAAGTGCGAAATGTTTAGTGTTTGCTATTTTAATTGACTTATTTTCGTGGGGCATCACACCCTCTTCACTGCGGGTGAGATGCTGACATCTCTTCTTGCTTGTCAGGTGAGATGGCGAAATGCGATGTTGCAAAGTTTCTTCTTCAGCCCAAAAGTAAAAATTCATATAATAAAATTGAGCTGCATGTATTTAAACAATGGAATACAACTCTTCCTGGCAGAATTTCAACTGATAGTGGCTGATAACTTAAAATTTGGCAGCACTTCTTTTATAGTGGGGCAACTCTCCTCGAATTTCCCTAAAGTGCAGTTCAACTCCGATTTAATGATACACTATTTAACAATTTCTTGAAATTAGTGACACATTTTAAAGTCTGCATTGCATTTAATGAACGTTATGTCGCCCCACATTCTTGATTTAACGATATAGCATTTAACAATCTAGACAATAATTAATTCGGGTTTACGCTACTTAACTTATTTTTGACCATTTAGTTTTTTTTTTTTGTTTCAATTTAATGATATGTCTGCCAGAAATTTGGATCATTACTTTGCTTTTATTTGTGTTTATTTGTTATTTTAACCTTTTTTACTGTATAATAAACGCTAAAAATATGAAATGCTTTGTCTTTTAAATGCTTTTACACCCAGCTCCAGTTTATTGTTTCAAGTACAGTCTACCATACTTTTTAAAATCTAAATGCTAAATAATGGAAATCTAAGTTCTTTACCATCAACTACCTTTTCTTCCTTTTTAAGGTAGTTTTACAATCCAATCATAATAAGGACTCATTTCATTTTCTAAAGTCTACCTGGAGTTTGTAATAACCTTATTTTATAATGGCCTAATAAATCGTAGGATTTCATAAAACCCGATATAACATCTTAGAATATTTCAACTATATAGAAACAGATATCAACTAAAAAATGAACATAACATGTAAAACTACGCCTGTTTTAATGCACGTTTAGTCTCATTTTAAAATGCACATAGTATTATCTAACAATTAATGCAGGTTTTTGAAAACTTATCTGCATGAACTTCTTAAAAGCCAAAAACGTAAATTACTTCCCAGCAAACGTATTGAATCACGCAACTGAATAAAACTGACTTAGAGCATTATGAGTGCGGTGAAAAACTAAAGTAAAATTTGGTTCTTATTAAATACAGTTTCATGCTATTCAATTTAACGAGGCAGCAGATTCCCTTTAATTCGAAGTTTGAATAATTTTAACTTTTTTTGTATCACAATACCACCAATATCCTTTGGGTTTTAGAAAGTCAGTACTCTAAACTGACTTCATATAATGTTTGATTCTAATTCGCTGGCTCTTAATTGACCATGGATGACACTGATTAAATGAAGACTCATTTCAGTGAGCACTAAACAAAGTAAAGAAAAATTATTTATCTTTCTTTAAAATTCTTAGTTTAAATGTTTAATATCAAAGGCAATCTTCAATTGTTATGTGACGGATAAAATATTCCACAGTCTATTTCAACCCAATTCAAATATTCTGATTTTTAAAAAAATATTTTGGTCTTACGGCTTTTCAACACAAATACAGTTAGTTTTATCCGGAATTTGTTGGAAAATTTTAGCAAAGAATCGTCTTGCATAAATTTAAGTTAACCATTATTCGTTCTTCATCATTTCTTAAGTTCACACCTTCTGAAAAATCAGACTTTTTTTTGACAGTTAAAGTTTCATTATTTTACTCAAATCGCGATATAACATGTACGTTTTTCGTAATTGCTTGTTGATTTTTTTTTCTTTTGTGAAGCTGAACGTGTAGGAAAGGAATTCTTAAGTTTCAGACTATGAAAGGAAAACTAATTCAAATTTCTACCACGAATTTCGCCAGCTGTCAGGAAGGATATACAGGATACACCGCTCAGTCAAACCTTATTTTTCATTTTTTTCTCATCTTTTTTCGTCTACAATCATTCTCAAACCATCTCAAAACCGGAGAGTTACATCTACATTATTTCCGTCACAAAACGACTTTGGTCGAATTCTGGGCTCCCGACAGCGATCTGCCATCTCCATAACCGATCTTGGTCCACCCCTCGGGGGAGGGGAGGTATCAGAAAAAATGTTTCCCCCTTTTAGTTTCAGGCTTCAGTCCCATAACAATAACACGGCATGGAACAATGCATGCTTTCCAGACATGATATAACACTACGACAGCGGCAGGAGTCCTGCTGCGATTTTGCCGCCAATATAAGGTTCCTACGGTTTCTCTTCGTGGTATACGAGGGAAGTGATAATGCATGGTATTCCAACTTCTCAGAAAATAACTTATTGGATTAAAGGGAGCTCTTGAATTTGGAGCTAGGCCAATATGCACTACCATTGTTGTTTCCGGTGTGCCGCCTGCAAAAGTAATTTCATTACAAAAGATTGGATATTGATGTTTGTCCTTCTTATTGTCATTGATGGTAATATAAATTCACTAGTTTCCTTCAGCAATAAAGACAACGACGGTAACACATAAATTGTAATAGTCGTTTCTTCAAAGTTCAAGTGTCGAGTTCAATGATACTCAGAACAGTATATTGTGAGAAAATTCTATTCGCAAAGTTATTCGTTTATATTATTATTTTCCAAGCGAATTAACTTGCCTTGCTGCTTTAGAGATTCCCCTCTCCCACCACCCTTCTTCCTTCTTTTTCTTTTTTTAAATAAAGTATCAAAAATAAATTTATGCATACAGTATCCTTTTATAAACCCAAATATTTTTTTTAATTTTAGTATTAAGCTGTCAAGCGTTTAGTGTTAAGCTGTAAATTTTTTTTTACACTAAGCTGCTCGTTTTAGTATAAACATTGCGTTGGATGTGAGCTTTTCAGAATAACGTGGTCCTTCAAGGACTTCATAAAAGAGCTAACTGCAAGTGCATAAGTTATTACTTTAAATGCAACTATTTTATCTGTAAGAACAAGGTTATAGAACACTGCAAAGTTTGTACTCCTCATAAAACTTACAAGTTACAATCACTACAAGTATCTGTCTAAAAGCTATTCAAAAGGTTTTTAAGAAAGCTGTAGAGTAGAGTCCTGGTCGAAGAACAATGCAACCTGTCCCATATTTCGAAATTGCTTGGGTTATTAGATTGTTTTTGTGAAAGTTATACCTATGAAGCCATGTGTTTCAACTGTTCAAAGCACTGTGCTCGATTGTACCAATTATGGAATCCAGTTGTAGCATTAGTCAGGGTTGCTACTCAAAACATCAGAATGGATTTCCCTTGACTTTTCCAGGTTTTACGGACATATATTTAAAAAATTCCAGTCTTAAATCAACAGCCTGTTACCAATACAAAAACATACATTTTCCACCAAAATATTCCGTTTAAAACAATAGCAGGAATGGCTAACCTTAAAATAATTTCTGAGAAACTTTGAAACAGTATTCAGCCAAGTGATATGAGGGAACAAACATTTCCATAAAGAAAAACTAGGCACTTTACAAAATGTATTTTTTTTAAAGGTTCAATAACTCAGTTTCTTGATGAGAAATTGATTGCTAACAAAATTTTTGAGAGAGAGAGAGAGAGAAAAACTATACTAATTACCTATGTCAATTACCTAGTGTAAAAATTTCAACAACAATAATAAAATGTGAGTTACTTCTAACTATTTAGAAGTTAAACTAAAGAGTTGAAAAAGTTTTCGGATCAAGTCGATGGTTGAATCAGGTTGCCCAAATCTCCACAGGTCTTTCTGAATGTTGTATTTTGAGTGGAGCAAAAGAGTTGATGTCATTATTAACATTGGACTTTCCGCGTCAGTGCTTCAAACATTGTCTAAAATTCCCTGACTTTTTCATTCAAATTTAAAATTTCCTGATTATTCCAGATTTTCCCTGTTTTTCAGGTAGCGTAGCAACCCTGATTAGTGCAAATGCTACAGCACTAATTTTAGAATTAGTGTTAATTATCTGTTGGAACTTCATAAATAAGACTAAATATGAAATTTATATCGCCTACAAACTGGAGCAAAAATAATTTTTATTCCAATCCCTATTTTCCACGCACTTGATTCCGATATTTCTATACATTGTATGTTAAGTAGCAATACATATGACAATAGAAGAGAGAAAAATCAGTGCATTGTGGAAAATAAAAATTTCCTATTGGTCTTGAAAGTTCGGTAATTCTCTGAACGTTTTGAATCACAGTTTTCATAAAGGAGCTCTACAAAGCAGCTGGTGGAAGCTGAAGTATTCTTTGCATATTATTGGCAAGCATTATAACAACAAACCGAGCTATTTTATTTCTACAATGAATAACTGTGCCTGAAGAGCTTATAGAAGTTTGAATTTTATAGCAACTAGAGCGAGATAAGATGAGGAACAAAACATGACTTTTGAAGAGAGAGATAGAATAAATAAAAAAGGGAAGAATGGTATGTTTGAGGGGAAGTATATAAATTTCACAAAAAGAGGTTAATGAAATATTTAAGAAAAGATTTTTTGATTACTAGACGTTGGGATTACTAGTTTTTCCATTCTAAACCGGTCAATTAAGCTTTACATGTTTATTAAGTAGTGATGCAATAAATTAAATTTTTGCAGATGAAAATAAATAAATAAATCTTTTATTTTATTTATTTATTCGTTTGCTTTTAATTCGTTACAAAAAAAATTATATACCTATTACATCAGTAATATACAACAAAACTCCTCCTAACGGAAAATTCTGACGTCCCTTTTAGAGGGACAGTTTTTAACTCCCCTGCAGAAAATAATTGAATATAAAAAAAAAAAAAAAACTCTTTTCTGGACACCTCTCTATTATGGACAAATATTTTAGTGTCGCTGATGTTTGCTTTAGAGGAGCTTTACTATATATATACAAAAACGTCTAAAGTTCAAATTTACTTGGATGTCTTCTGCCTCAGGTAAAATTCTTAATGCAATTAATTTCGAAATTAAAATAAGAAAGCGTGTAATGTTTCTAATAGCAGCCTCATAATAGACTGCAATTATACTGTTGTAAAAGTAGTTGGTTTTTTAGGGGGTCCGAACATGAGGTCCATAACCAAAACGTTCACGAACATAAGATCGAAGTCTAAAATAATAGACTTGAAGGTCCCTCTCAAACAAAAATTTGAATTCCACACTTTAATTAATTTGCTTATTTTAAAAATGGAGCATCGTTGGTACGACGATCGTTTATTCGACTTTTACATTTGTACGACGTTTCAGTGTGGACTCAATTTCTGGATCTAGCCATAAACAATGCTCCACGAAGTAAATTAAAAACTTACAGCGGATTTGAAACGTTTAAAAGTATAAAAATATTATGGATTTTATGGTTTCAAACAATTAGAGCCAGATATCCGGTACGGATCCGTCAGACAAGCAACAGTGGATATCCGATATCCAGCAAAATTCAATATCAGTTGCATCCCTAATCTTAACCTTGCTTCCCCCCCCCCCCTCCCGAAGTAAAATAATGGACGCGTTTTCGTATGGTACCATTCATTTCTTTTTGCATAACATAGAAAGCAAAAGTGAATATCCAAGCACGTAAGGATTGTATACATTTATAACTGACTGGATCCTTTCATTTGAAATTATGAATTAATATATATATATTGACTCGCTTTTCTCCTCAAACCTCCTTCCCCGTTAGCACTAGGCTTTATTAAGGATGCCCTCCGCCGAGCGCATAGTAGTGGGGTCAACGGATTTTACATGCACGTGTATCCCAAGTGTACATGCTGTGTCTTCAGTGGGTCGGGTATAGAACACCCGACCTTCCGGTTGGAAGGTCGACATCCTAACCACTAGGTTATCACGGCCGAAAGACTAATATCTTGTTTGTGAGCATGGGTAATGTTTTTGCTGCGCGGACTGCGATACCTGATAATTTCTCCATACATTGTTGATTGGTCGCTCTGCTAACAAGGGTCCCTAATAACACTTTTTATTACTCAACTTCTTTATGACTTTTTTTATGTTCGTTCCTTGTTCATAAGTTGATAGGTTATGAACTCGGTTTTATGTTTTTTTGCAGTTTATTTACAATTTTTAAATTTCTCTTATTATTTATGAGCTGAATTATTCTATCTACCCATTCTAATTAAAATTGAATAGTATTTTTCCTCAAAATTTTTTGGTAACTTAAATATAAACGGAATTTTAATTTCAATCGGCTTATGGGGATTGATTAGTTGTATGAAAGAAATCGCAAGTGCATATATATATTTTTAATATGTTAGTTTTCTTAAAGTATTTTGAACAATTTTCTTACTTTTAAGTTTTTATCTTTTGATTAATTTAGCATCTCTGTTAGTCCTTTTTGATGCTCTTTGAAGAAAAAAGCATTCTTCTTCAATTGTGCTTCTTGATTTCTGCAAGGAATTTTTTTAAAAAATAAAATGTTTTTCACGACATACTTATGAAACCAAAAAATAAAAAAGCAAGAAATTTTTCTCATACCTTTCGATTTCGATTAGATTTTGCTGTCATATAGAAAAAAAAAGGAATTCTTTCTCCTTCATAAGGAAAAACAAGAGCGGTCCGCTTCGAAGAAAAGGATAGAAGAAGAAATACAGAGCTGAAAAAAAAAAATCCATAACCACATTCGTGGAAATGAACATCGCCTGATAAAAGGATTAAAATAACAATAACGTCGGAACGAAATGAAAAATTCCATACTCCCCCGCTGCTTCGGAACCACGGCGACCCGCAGCTCAAGTCCCGCTTTCGCATAATTTAGCCCAAGGGGAAAAAGTAATTATGTATGTCGCGGGATCGCATAAAGAAGTCCCGTTGAGCCCAGATAGATGGCGGTATTACGCGCTCATTACCGCAAAATGTAAAGGAACACATTCACTACTACTTCTTTTTTAATGGGGGGAGTTCGTCCCCCTTCCTGCTACCCCGTTTGTTTTATTTTGTCGTTTAATTCATTTTCGGGGAAGGGGATAAGAAATTGGTCCTTGAGGATATCTAATTAGGTGCGAAGTTTCGGCTGCTTTCACGCTGTTTTTAACTGGGGATGAGGCATTTTTCTCATATGACGTAATTAAAGAGGAAACCTCTGCTGCTGGATGATTAGTAGAGCATGAAGGACATTAGTGGAATAATAATTTCAGAAACTGCATTTTTTAATCGAAGGTGGACTTAAATTTTCTTTTTAAATTTATATTTATGCTTTTTCTTTGCTAGAAAAAGTTCTGCTTGTCTTCAGAAATTAGGCCTTAATCCGAAAAGAGGAATAGTTGTCTAGGCCCTGACTATCGCATGAGCGCCCGGGGCCCGTGCCCTGGGCAGGAACTTTCTAAGGGGCAGGAAACTTTTCCGTAATATCATTTAAATTTCTTTTTAAAAATTGTAACATCAAAATAATTCTTTAAAAAGGTAATCTTTCATGATAAGAGGTTATTCTTAATAATAACTAATTTCATGTTGACCGTAGTACACGCAGACATGCAAGTGAACCATTCAAAGGGGGCGGGAAATCTTGTTAGTTCCCTGACCTGGACAAAGCCAGTTGATCCCTGGCTTTGTCCGTCATAACTCATAAAGGTTCCAGTCCAGTAGATCAATAGCGTTTTTTCAGACATTTTTCAATCCCAACAGATCTACAGCGATAGACAAAGGACTTCAATTTCAATATAGATGATGTTTTTGTTGATAGTTTTTTTTAGTATGATAGTTTTTTTTTTTTTTTTTGACGTTTTAATTTACACAAATTGACCAATAGAACAATTTCTGTTTACTAATAGAGCTACAAGAAACATAAAAATCTAATTCCAATTGAGGGTCAGTAGTTTCCCGAATGATAAGGTTCAACTTGGATAGGACATTGACATTTTGGCAGACATTGGGATTTCAACATTTTTCGCTCATTCGGCAGAGTACGGGAAAAATTCTTGTTTGAGGGAGTAGTGTTCTAGACACATCCTGTTCAAAAAAATAACCAGTTTTCGAAAGAAATGCAATGAAAAGCATAAAATCCGAAAACCTAATATTTAAAATGAAAGCTAGCGAAGAAACGATGCTAATAATAATAATAATAATAATAATAATAATAATAATAATAATAATAAATATTTTTAAAATGTTCAGAACTAAGAGAGTTTACTTTTTCAGTGCATGAAATCAATTTTTACATTAATTATCAGCAGTCCTCGACACTGTTTTACTATGCTCTATTTTGACTAAAACGTTGCTTCATTCAAGACAAAACAGTATTTTTATATTTGAGAAAAAAACTTAAATCTAAAAACAATGTCTAAAAATATTTCTCAAATTTTTAAACATTAAGTTTCAATTAATTTCGACTATTGCGATATTTTAATATGAAGTTTATAACATAATAATCAAACACGCTGACATGCACTAAAAATTTTGGCTCGAAAATACATAAGAATCTACTGGAAATCATTTATCCGAAATTTGACGCAAAAGTATGAAGAATTAAAAACGAGAAAATAGAGACTTCAAAGAAAAAAAAGCACACAGAATAAACCAAAGATAACTTACAGAGAACATTGTATAAATTATTTATGTGTAATTTTTAACTTTACGTCGAAAAAATCAGTTGAAATTAAATTTTTATTTCAAATATATTTTGCCTTTGCAGAGAGTTAAAGCTCTTTCTTTTCTTTCTGTCTTTCTTATAAACGCAGATTTCCCTCTACTTGAATAATTTTTCTTTTTGAAAGAGTGTAGTTTCGGACAAAAGCGAGATTTAAACTCGGAAACTATTTTCCAAAAATTATTAATTTCTTTTTTTCATATCACAAAAGCAAATAAATATGGGTCATTTAGAAAAAGTACATTTTTTGCTAAACCGCAGCGGAAAGGATCTTTGATATTAATCAACCAAGCTATAACCAAACAGAGAGAGGCTATTAAAACTTGACAGAGAGTTTTACGAAATTCACTGCAAAAATCATTTAGTGTTTTATGATACATAGGGATTTAGAACTACAAAATGTAAAACTGCAAACCTACATCAATTAATGGAAGCAAATAAGTAAGCAACGGAAATTCTATGCGTTTAAGAAAAGCCTTCACACAATCACATATAGAAAGGTTGTCTCTTGTTAAAAGTAGTATATTAACAAGAGTTCAAAAGTCTTGTGGAATATTTTTAAAAATCACGTAGAAAATATGTATCAAAAAAATTCTTTCTATAAAATAGTCGTTGAAGTTTTGAGTTTCTCCAGTAGGGAAGTAGATAAGGAAAAGAGAAATCGTAGAAGAGAGGGAATATTTGACACATACCTCACTTCCATCATTAAGGGCACCCCACAAGCGATTAACTCAGGCTGTAAATTTAGCATGTAGATCAAATTCGCTACTACCATAATAATAATGGCTATTTTTGATTTCCACCCTCTTCAAGCCATTTACCGTTACCAAAGCGGAGTTAAAAAGATTTTGCCCCTGCATCATCATCGTCTGGTTCCATTAGTTACGATAATATACTCTGCCCGTAGTTCTGGGGTGCGCCCTGCGGCGAAGAGCCCCGCTGGGGTCGTTTCCTACAATGTTCCATACTCCCCATGCACTCCACAACATCTGCAATCTGCCTGGTATCAATAAAGGGAACATGTGTTCTTCCTTCTACCTGAGGACATGAAGGAAACCTATCCATCCTGCGATTGACATGTAGATTTGTGTGTTTTCCTCGCACAACCGATGACTGTGGATGAAAATGCCTGGAAATCGCTAAAATGGAATGAAATGAGCAAAATGATTCATCTGTTTTGCTTTAAAATATTTCTTTATTTTGTGTGTGTGTGTTTTTCCTCCAATCTTGCTTGCACCTGACATGTTGTAAATTAAAAGTATTTGCTGCATTTTAAATTCCTTGCTGACAAGGAATCCGGGAGTAGGCTCCGAAACCAAACGGTCCACTGGGGACCTGAAATTAAAGTCCGGAACCAAAAACCAAAAAATAAACTGACAGATTGACGACCAAATGGTCCTGGTCCTATGGACAGAAGGTCCGCGCACATAAGGTCCATAACCAAAAGGTTCGACGAACAGAAGGTAGAGGAGAACAGAGACCGATTTTTTGGACTGGCAAGTCATAGGACAAGAATCCCAAAATTGAAGGGGCCGCAGCGCTCGAAATTAGGATGTAAAAGTTAGGCGTCATTGGCCCCTAGCATTTTTGTTTTAGTTGCCAAAAATGTTCTGCTAGTCGTAATTTTAAAATAATTCAAATTGCTTGGACAGAGATAACAACGGGTAACTTTGAAGACATTTGTGCAATTGCTAAAAAATATCGCAAAACTTTATAACCTTATTGAGAAAATTGATAAGTAAGAAAAAAAATATCCAAAAATCAATTTCCATTAGTAACTTTTAAGAAAGTTGATAATTTTACTTAAGTTTATGAATCAATATACTAAACGACTATTTTAATAAGTCCATAATAAAATAAAATATGAGTTAATGGACTTGACTATTTTTTCAAGTGCTATTTACAGTCCAGTGTTACTTACTTCATTTGTGAGTAAAAATTCCCAACTCCAAATTTGAAGGTCAAGAAGTTATGACAATCTTCATAGACATCGTAAAAACTCAAAATACAGAAGATGAGATGAAATATGTATATAAAAATATAACTCTAAACTTATGCTAGGTTTTAAAAATAAACAAAAAATGACGAGTTATGGCAAATTGTGGTGGTCGAACTAAAAATTTTCTGAAAGGTTAATCCTCAAAAGTGACGACTGGATGTGAAATCACGGTTGTCAAATGGATATTTTTAGTTGCAAAATACAACTAACGACCGTTAATTTCCAGCCCTGCCGCCAAGTCTAACCGGGGATTGCAAGCTTTGGATGACGGAATATATATCCAAAGTATCTTATTTTCTTGCAGACAATAGTCGCGTGCACATGCACATGGCACTTTTGCTGAGTATAAACCCTGCAAATCCTCGCAAAAACTCTACTCTAGGGCAGGAGACAACAAGTGCGCCCAGAAACCCCCGCACCTGCCATTTTATGGCCTATCGTATTTTTAGATGCCCCGGAGTGCAAGCCCTCGCGAGCAAATGGGGTTCCGGGAGAGCTCGACCAACCGCAAATTTATGAAAACCATTAACAAAAAAAAAAAAAAAAATACAGGTCATTGCAAAACACTAAAAGTCATAATGCGCGTGGTGCGGAATACGAAAGATTGCATAGTGTCTGTAAATCAACATCAGATAACAAAAATTGTTACACTACAAGCATTAGTATCATTGAGCAATTGCGCACAACCAAAGCCGCACCACACTATAACAATATAACTCAATATAACTGGATATAAATTGATAGGGTAATACACAGATGAGAAATAAAGTACACAAAGTTAAAGCCATGCTACAGATGTCCACAATACTACAATTTGATGTCTGGATGCGCATTAAGAGAGTAAAACACAGTAGAGAAACAGTATACAAAATTTGATGTCTTGTTTTGAAGAATACAAAATTGTAAAAAAAAAAAAAAAATGAAACAAAGCTTGATCTGATATTATGATGTCTGAGTATACATAGAGTAATACACAATAGAGGAACGAAGTATACGAAATTAAGCCATGCTGAAGTTCCCCAACTGCATAGTGCAGCCTACTACAAGAGATTACAAAGTAACCGTAGTACAGCTGACGTCTACATTACCACAATATGATGTCTGGGTATGCATAGACAAAGTTATACTCCGTGATGAAACAAGGTATACAGAATGTAAGCCATGTTAAAGTTCATAAATTGCGTAGTGCAGCCTACTTCAGATTTACACATTTCCCCGGTAAAAAACCGGAATACGGGTATAGGTTGGTTATAAAAAGATCATGTGAACATCGTTTTCTTACGACCGGACAATTTTGGCGAAGGAGTATGAAAATGCGTATTAACGAAGAGAAGTTGATAAAATGTTTAAGTTAGCTTAATCTCCATACCACGTTTTTCCAAGTTCATATTGTGAAGCTTTAAAAAAAAAAAAAAAGAGTTAAATTTCGGGTTTTTTACGTAAAGTCATTATTGCTCTTCTTCTTTTCTCTTTTCTTTATTTCTTTATTTTTAGAATATGCTTATTTAGAATAGCACTCAACGTTTTGTGGACATGTGTATTGAGATACATACGCATTTGTATAATAACTGCTACAAAATATATCATTTTTAGAGCTCTCTCAACTACACTAAACAGTAAAAAATTTCTGTAAGCGTGCAGAAACCGAGTGGTTTTGCAAATTTACAAAGAACTTTCAAATCAAAGGATCAAGTTTCTTCATAACAGTTTCTGAATAAATTTTTTTCTTTTCCTCCCTCTGTACAATTACAGAAAAAGATTTGTCAAGTTGCGCAAAACTGAAGAGATCTGTGATGCTTATACAACGAAACTTCCGTTACACCGGAAAAATTTTTTAGCTCCGTTTTAAACCCCAATAGGATAATGTATATTCCGTTATAATAAAGCATTTTCCCGCTCCCTTGAAGGTCGTTATAACAGGATTTCTTGCATCATTTTATTTTATAGATTGCTCTGAAATTTCTGTTGAAACATATATTAAACATTAAAACTCTTTAACAATAGCAATAGAACTGTTATTATAGATGCAAACTTTTAAGCTTTTAACCATCAATTTTAAATTTCTTTTACCAATCAACTATAATTATTTTTTTTTTTTTTTTTTGTATAGAAATTTATGAAAACAAAGAGTCAAACACTATAAATCATGCTTTGTCAGCTTGTGTGTGAGGCAATGTGTAGGAAACGAGAGATGGTGGACCCGTTGAGTGGATAAATATTGACACACGCGGCAGTGAACAAGAGAATAGCAGCCTGTTTTTTTAGAGGGGAAAATTCGTAGTTTGGGTTGGCAACAGTTGATACTACAGGATCATTTCATGATTCAGCGGGAAGAACATTTTAGGTTCATATTTGAGCCTGACATGAGGTACGGCTGTTAAGCTTACATTTCTAAAAAGCTCTCAATACTCAGGAAGAAAACAAAACTACAGTTAAAGAAGGTATTTGTTGAAGGATCTGTGTAATATACAAAACAACGGATAAAAAACGGATTTTTTACAGATAAATCATGTTTTACTGTGCTGTTTGTTTATTCAACGCTCGGTCACAGGAAAATACACACACACACAAATATATATAATGTCTGAATTATTATTATTATTATTTTTTTCTTTTTGGAATAGAAATTAAGAATAGATATAATAATATATAATAGATGTTATTTTCTTTCTAAATTCAAACCTGGTTTCACTGAAATCTGCACCACAAATAGAGGGGAGAATGCGTAGGTAGCTCTTTACCCTTGTCTGAGTGCATGTGCACCGCTTGTTTTCCTCTTTTTACCAGCAGAGCAAAAATTTTTTTAACCTATTATGGTTTATGTATCATAATTAAATTCATGCGTAATAACTCAATTAAAATTAATTAGTTTCTTTTGTTTGAGCTATTACTAAATTAATTCATATTAGCTAATCTCTCTCTCTCTATATATATATATATACTAGTAAGCCTAGCGGTCATACGAAATGACCGCTGTTCTAGATATTATAAATTGTAATTAAAATGATTTGTGCAAAGGCGTCTGCTAATTCAAACTGAATTACCCAGGTCAGGCGGTGAGGACGCCCCTTTGCTTACTGCCCCACACTACTATATATTTATTTACTATACAATCAACTTGTTTGTGGAAAAATATATATTTATCATCGAAAGAACTTATCGAAAATTCATTATGCTTTTCAAAACAAGAGTTTTAATGAAACTGGAAAAAAAAAGGGCGCTGCCACTCTAAGAAGAAAAGTGTAAAAAGCACAGACGATAAATAAATAAATTGAAAAAGAAAGAAAGGATTAAATTAAATTCGCGTATACATTAACTTTTAACGGAGATTGCAAATACAGCGAAGCCTCACTCAATATGCTAGATAAACGTTTCGATTATTATTAGTATATTTCTTATACATTTCTTACACTAACAGTGGCAACTGCATTGATTTGTTTGTTCACACGGCAACTGTAATTATATGGTTGGAAATGAGGGCAACAATGCAAAAATAAAATAAAACGGGTCAAAAAAATTATTGAAAAATTTTAAAAAAATAATTTAAAAAAATCTAATTGAGTCACAACTTTCATTTTTGCAGCGATGAGTTTTCTCGGGTCGTAAACATTAACCGTGCCGAATGTGGCCTCGATCGGTAAAACGGCCTGGGATTCTATAGCGGACAGACAGACAGAATAAGCCGCTTCCGCTTATATATAAGATTTCACTTAACGTGGACCAGTTACGATTAAATTTTGCGGTTCGATACGATACTGACATTATACAAAAAGCAAACTATGGTGAAACAGTATTCAAAAATTTGTTTAATGATTATCATAGAAAAGTAACACAATATTTGTATTTATTATCGTAACTTACGGGGGGCTTCAACAAATTAATTTCTATTTTTTAAAAAGTATTTCCGTTCATATATCATTTTTTAATTTCCGATCCTTTGGAGTGGCAACGCCTTAGTCTGTTTATATCGAGGGATCATTCTCATGTTTATATCGAGCGATCTTTTCTTAATCCTTTCGAATTTTAAAGTTTTTTACGATTTTAAAATGTTTATGGCCAGCAGATGTTCTGCAGAATCAGCTAGTTTTAATAATTAAGAGTTTCAATTTTCACAATAAATTTGAAACAAATAAACAAACTGTTGTTATATTTTAACTAGTAATCCCCTCGGTCATACGAAATGACCGCTGTTCTAGATATTATAAATTGTAATTAAAATGATTTCTGCAAAGATGTCTGCTAATTCAAACTGAATTACCCAGGTCAGGCGGTGAGGACGCCCCTTTGCTTACTGCCCCACACTACTATATATTTATTTACTATACAATCAAATTGTTTGTGGGAAAATATATAATTACCATCCAAAGAACTTATTGAAAATTTTATTATGCTTTTCAAAGCAAAAGTTTTAACGAAACTGGGAAAAAGAGCGCTGCCACTCTAATAAGAAAAATATAAAAAGGGCAGACGATAAATAAATAAATTAAAAAGAGAGAAGGATTAAATTAAATTCGCGTATACAATATTTTTTAACGGATATTGCAAATACAGCGAAGCCTCACTGAATATGCCAGATAACCGTTTTGATTATTATTAGTACATTTGTTACAATAACAATGGCAACTGCATTGATTTGTTTGTTCAAACGGCAACTGTAATTATACTGTTGGAAACGACGGCAGCAATGCAAAAATAAAATAACACGGGTCAAAAAAAATCATTGAAAAATTAAAAAAAATAATTAAAGAAAAAACTAATGGAGTCACAACTTTCATTTTTGCAGCGATGAGTTTCTCGGGTCGTAAACATTAACCGTGCCGAATGTGGTCCCGATCGGTAAAACGGCCTGGGATTCTATAACGGACAGACAGACAGAATAAGCCGCTTATATATAAGATTATTATATTAATAATTAAAATTTATATTTTAATTATAACATTACACTTATTTTCATAACCTATAGGATTGATGTAGGATTTGTAAAGCATCTCTTTGTGCTTTGACACTAAAAACTTCAAAACTAATTTAATTTCATTACAAAAATTATCATACTGTCGTCTTCTTTTTCCTGATTGTTTTTCTTCCCCCTACCAAACGCAAGTTAAAAAGTAAGGAGAATTTAACTTTTTTGTTGCTTAGACATTGAAGCTAAGTGAGTACTTATCAGTACTTAGAGGGCACCTGTAACTTTATCTCCTCCTGCCCCCTCTGTTTGCGTCCTTGATTATCAGTTTCATTGAAAACTTAACATTTTAAGAATTTTACCTAAGAAAAAAATAATAAAAAGCCGAAAGTATATGAGAACCTCGTAAAAATGATTTATTCGGAGTTCTACGTAACATTGCAGAAGGTTAAAAACAAGAAGCTACAAATTCTTTTAAAAAGGAAATTACAGAGAACAAAAAGCAGAAAACATTCTGTAAATTGATTGCAACAGGTAATGTGCCACAGTCGGCACATTATCTCTGAATACGCTGAATTACTATTTCTTGTACACAAAGTCGAAGGTGAGTTCGGTTCAGCCACGCTGTTTTGACTTCCGTGCCGTAGGGCGTTCCGTGAAAGATTTTGCAAAGCTGGCCGCCGAATGCTTGGTTGCCCCCTAGGGTGGCATTTAAAGTGTAATTCATCAACAATATATAATGCCTTTCTTGACAATTTTTAAACTGGTAGTCACAGATCTCAAGTGTTCAGTTTCACCTAACTTAACAAAGCTTTCTCTGTAATTTTACAGAGTGCGGAAAAACAAGAATTTTATGGAGAAACTTTTATCAAAAAACTTAACTATTTGATTTAAAACAAGACTTTTGTAAATTTAAAGAAACCCTAAGTTTCCCTTCTGTACTTTTACAGAAATTTTTCATTGTTCCACAAAAACAATATGCACATATCATACTACGCAACAATTAATTAGTTTATAAGCAAACAATAAGTAACATAACATGATTTGCTTTATTTGATTTTCTAACGCTAACATATATTCACTACCTCTGGAACATCTCGCCTAGCAAGATATCCAACCCTGAGTGGCTACCCTACTATTGATGAATAGTTGAAAGTGTCGTAAACTCTGTGCTACGTGAAATTCCAGGGTTAATAGTCTTCTTCAACTAGTAATCATTAAGTGAAATGAAGTTATTTGATATTTTTAGACCTCAAATTGATGCTGAGCTTAATATGGTGTAAATAATCTACGAAGCAAATATTCGCAAGGTCTTTTTTTTTTATTTTCAAGTTTTAAACTGAGAGAAGGGCAAAACGGCATTTGATACCGGTCCTCAAAATTTGTGGAAAGTCACGGTTGATATAAAAAAAAATTATCCCATCTTCTTTTCCTGCACTTAAAATCAGCAGCATCAATGGTGCCAAATTAAAAATAGTATCCATGTTGAAAAATGAATAATTACATGAGATGGAGTTTGATATTTTTTCTTTAATTCTGTTTTAAAATCGTATTTAATAACTTATTTTTAATGCATGGAACTAAGGCTCGACCGATGCATCGGCCTCGCAGATGCATCGGCGCCGATTGTTTAACAAAGTTGCCATCGGCCATCGGCATCGGCGGCCGATGTTAACATTAGAAAAACATCGGCCCATCGGCCTTGAAAAACATCTAAAAGCCGATGCAAGGCCGATGTTTTTCGCAGGGACAACTTTCCAGAAAACATTCTCTCTTTAACTTACTTTTTTCTCCATAGCTAGATTTCTATTTTTATACAATAACAGGCAGCAAGCTCATCAGTTTAAAAAAGCACAAAAATAATGTCATTCTACAAAGTATTTGATAAAAAATTCGGAAAAATAGTTTAAGCGATCGCTGCCAGAAAACCTTCATTATTAAAATTATTTCTCTTTGAACAGAATGCTCGCGAAATAGAATATGTTAAAGTAAAAGTAATAGAAGCGTCTTATGAGTGCTATTTGTTTTTCGCACTTGGTTAGTTGTTTGGTTTTTGTCCGTTTTTCGTTTAATAATGACTTAGTGCATTAGATGTCATTGTGCAATTATATTATACCATCTGCTTTTAGTTTGTCGCTTTTATTATTATTCCGAAATTGTATACAGTACAAAGTCAACTCAATCAAAGTACGATAATAATTTTAATTTTTACCAGTGTAATTTTTTTTTTCTCTCAGCCTTTCTCTTTATTTATTTTTTTAATTATTTCTTCCTTCCCACGTGTTACAGTTTTTCTGCAATTGTGCAGCAATCTCGTTGCATCTGCTTTTAGTGTGCGGTTATTCTCATTATTTTATTTTTAGTTTACAATATAGAAAAAATGCTCAAAAATAAGAAACAATTTTCAAGTATAAATGTTTAGTGATCGAAATTTTATGTGTCCAAGTTCGACTTGCAATTTTTAAAAATGAGAGACAGGATTTAATAACATCTTAATAAAAATTTCTTTATTTTCAAAGATTGATCAATGCATTTTTTTTTTATTTTCAACATACATTTAAACTTTTTTATACGATAATTATTTTAATTTTTTTCCCATTTATACTTCGTTTTTTTAGGGCATTTTTTTTTTTTTTTTTTTGGGTTCTTTGATGCCACGTGTTAGACAGTTGACAGTTTTTCTCCTATTTTACAACAATCTCGTTTCATTTGTTTTCAGTTTAGAATATTTCTTGTTATTTTATTGCTAGTTTACAACATAGAACATATTGATAAAAATATCAATCAATTTTTCAGTATAATATGTTTATTGATCGAAATTTTATGTGTCCAAGTTCGACCTACTATTTTCAAGAATTTAATTCTTAAAAAACGAGTTCGCCGGAAACAGAGTGGAATAACACCTTAACAAAAATGCTACAATTTCATTAATTTTAAAAATTGACAACATATATATAAAAAAATATTTATTTTTTTTTTTCAAAATACATCTTAATTTTTATAAACGATCACGTGTTTTTCAGAAGATTATTTGTCAACAGAAAACTGCTGGTGCTCGAAATATTGGTTTATTTCGCTGACCTTACATTGTGATCATGAAAATATAAAGAACATGTCAAGTATTTCAGTGTAATTTTCAACTCACAAGAAAAAAAAAAGCTAATAAGATTAGTTCTTAAGACCCAGCATTCATTTGTAATGGCAAAAAAAAAAAAAATATCACGTCTATGTTTTTAAAGCAATATTCAGTATTTCTTGGTTGTGAACAGGGGGGGGGGGGAGGGTTACTGGGCGGGCAAAATTTTTTAATATTTTATTTTTATTTTAGAAAAAGAGCTATTTTTAGTTAAAATAACTTTTAAATGAAAAATAAAAGATAATCGTTCCCGCTTTTCTTTTAAAAATGGGGGGAGGGGGGATATTATGAAAAAAAATCTGAGAGGAGGGTGTTGACAATTACGTTAAAGATACAAACCCACATTATTTGTTAGTCTGTATTAGAACGTCTGCATTCCTCTCCATGAAAATATAAGAAAATAAAGGCAGCCGCACTTGGCATTTGCAGTGCAGGTGTTTTATGAGAAAATGTTGAAGGAAAGTGAATTAGACCCGATCCGATCCTATAGTTGTTGAGGTTTTTTGCAAAGATAAGACAAAAGAATTAAAAATTCTCTGATATAGCACTTTTTAATTTTTTTAAACCTCCAAATAGTTTAATTACTTTACTAGAATCCCGAGTGATTCTTTTAGTTTTAATTATTATGTAAACTTCCTCCAAACAGTTTTGCGGCGCTTGAATAATGCATTTATATTTTTATAAACATAAGATTAAATAAGTGATTTAAATGGCATTTTTGACAAGCATTCTACACGTTTAAATGGTTATCGGCAATCGGCCATCGGCCGATCTCGGAACCATCGGCCAACAATCGGCATCAGCCCATCGGCCAAAAAATGCCATCGGTCGAGCCCTACATGGAACCAATTTCCAAACAGAATTTCAATAACTAGTTAGATAAATATAGTTATTTAATTATTCAGTATTTTTAAAATTATCGTTAAATCTTTATAAATTACATGTTCTGAGAAATAAATAGGTAGTAAAGTATCGTTATCGTTATACGACGATCGTTTATATAACGTTAACACTTATACGACGTTTTAAGTGTGGTAAACTGTGCAAAATCAAATATTAATTACTCGGAAAATATAGAGTACATCAGCTGGTGATAATATGAATCATTAAACTATATTACAATTCGATTTGAAATGCTACCTTTTTTTTTTTCAGTAATCAGTCACTTCATCGAAAGTAAAAGTCAACAGGTTTTTTTGTAAGCAAAGCTCGTTGTTTATTTCGTCGTTTCTTCGAACTTTTACCGATTCATTGGGGTATCATCTCCTTTTCTGGAATACTTTCTTAGCTAGACTGAATCTGAATAGGAATATAAATGTACTGTTCAGAAGTAGATAAGTTCACTCATTACTATTAAAACTAGAGGCTCAAGGTGTGACAGGGCTGGGGGAATAAGTACCTTCTCTGAAGGTGTGAGTTGGAACGGAACCACATGTTGAGCATAACGAGCGTATAAATGCCCCGTAACTGCGAACTAGTAAGTAGGTGCTAATGCGTAGCACCTGTCACCGTATGACAGATGTCCACCCCTTGCTTCTAATAACACCAGCAGATAAGGAAGAGCTTGTCTTTGTGACCATTAGGGAAATGACGCGTAGTGCGAAATAATAGAGGTCTCACAAAAGAAAAATTAGAATTTTCATTCAACTCATTGGGTAGCATTTAGAATCACAACTTACTAAATTTTAAAATAGGCTGCTACTCCAGATTTAGTTTGCAAATTTGAAAAAAAAAAAAAAAATAAATAAAAGCAATAATTTAAAAAACTGCCGATACCGATAGATTAGTAATGTAAAGTTAGGAGCGAACGGAGTAATAAGAGGGGGAAAAAAACTTTTTTTTTAATAGAGAGAATGGAGTACAAAAAATTTTGGACACAATGATCGTTAAAGTTTGTTTGTTTCTTTGAATTTGTAATTGAAATATATATAATATATATACACATACATACATTATATATATATATATATTCATACAATATATAGTTTCTCTTATTTCTCACAAGTGTTGACAAAAACAGTTCTATGATATCTAGTAAATAAACTTGATTTAATAGTAATTATTTTAACCGAACTAGGAGGAGAAAGAGGCATCGCAGCTATTGACTTCATCTTCCAATAAACATAAACTTATTTACTTTTTATTTATTTGTTTTCTTATTTTGCATGAATTTGATTTTACTTTTCACTCCTTTTTTCTTCCTTCTTCGTTTCTTTTTTTAATCATTTTCTTATCCACAAAATTCGTTTTCGAGACTAAAACTTTAGTAATTGTAAGAGCAATAAAAATTTAAATAAATAAATAAATAATAATCAAAAATAGGTATCAAAGAAACGTAAATTTTGAATAACAAAGGCATTTGTTATCTTGGACACTATTTTTATCAATGAAAAAACAATAAAATACAGCAGCGTCTTTTATTTCCTCGGATCCCCGAAAACTTCATCATTTCATAAAATTCAGATGTGATAACTTTCCTCTAGTTCAATAAAGAATTACTAATGCATATTTTTAGGAATTTTGTCCTTTTTTTGTATTTTTAGTGCATATAATTTGGGCTCTACTTACTATTTTCTACACTGCTACAATTGCCATTTTTGCGTCTCATGTTCTGGAATGCTTCGACAAATGATATCAAAACGACAATGTTTCTGGAACGCTGAACACTGAAGACACTTCTTGGTAAATCTGACCTTATCGGGTACAATCCACCCGACCTTTTATTCATACAGGAAGATCAAGTTGGCTTCCAGTCAAACAATTTTATGCACTATATCTTCTTTTCAGAAGTAGTGCATTTTTAACTGAACAAATAAATTCCATTATGTTGTACTAAGGATAGTAAGGTCCTGTCTTGGTCTTGTCAATCCTCCCTTGTCTACTTCCCCACCCTCTTCCCATCCTACATAAACAAATTAGCTGAAGTAAATAGGATTAGTTGGGTGATAAAAGCTGGTGGGTGACAAAGTGGCAAGTAGTAATTGATACATTGACAGCTGTTGAATTGTTATCCCACAAACTGCATTCTTCCATTGTGTTTGATCCCAGGGATTATAAAGTTTGGATCAGTTAAATTTAATTCTTACCTGCATCACTAATCAAAGAAGGCAGAAACAGAAACTGTTATGCATTGTCTCACTCTTATTCTTTTCGTTTAAATAGGAATATGTACTGCAAAAAGAAAAGTACTAAGAGAGAGAATAATAAAATTTATGTCCACACAGATGTTCAAGACTTCGGTAAAATGTGATACATTTATAGAGATTGCTCAATGTTATTTGCTCTGTTAAAGTTTAAGGTAAACGCAAAATGAAGTCTACAACATTTTAGGAACCCGTCAAGATTAAGGTCAAGCCTGTCATTTCAAAATTTTCTAAGAGGAAAGGGGGGTCAGTGCATACTTTATGTAACATAACCACAAAATACATGTTAAAATCAGGACTGTGGATTTGAACTAATTTTTGGGCAGAGAAGTCGGAGTCGGACTGATTTGGGGTAAAGGAGTGGCAGTCTCGTCAAATCGTGCCTCATATTCGCTACATCTATATCTTAATATATATTTATAAAGGAGTCGGAGTTCTCAAGTTCCAGGAACCAGAGTCGGTTCTTTTCTCAACCGACTCCGCAGTTATAAAACACATTGTGTTTCTCAAAATCAGGGGGACAATTACTCTCTCCTTACCGCTTACACCCATTGGAAAACGATCTAATGCACATGAGCGAAATGATGCACTTAAGAAAAAGAAAAAAATCCCGTAAAATTTACGGTTTTATACCCACGATAAAAAACCGCTGCGACTACGAATTTACTTCGTAACTTTTACGGTTTTCCACAACCAGCCCAGCTGCCCGCTTAAAACCATAAATTTTACAGGTTTTTTTTTTAGAATGCCGAATTCCTGGAACATGCCTAAATAATATAGTTAAAATACAAAGATTTTTGTTCCGATGTTCATAGTGTAATTAATTTTTTTATATAACTTTTGTAAATATTCCATATTTCAATAAGAAACTTCTACGAATATTTTCTTTTCCTGTTATTAGCTAGGAAACCAAAGAGAAAGCATCAAGCACAATACGTATTAGGCAGTGGCGTAAATAACACTCCCGCAACCCCCGCGGTGCGGAGGGGGGGGGGGTGCACGAGGTGTTAGGGCGCACGCTCCAGAAAATAAAACCCCCTCATGAGTTACTATATATAAAGATAAATATTTTTATAAAAAATTTTTAACATTTGTTTCCTAATCCAATGTCACTCCTGCGCTTTCTGAATGAAATTCTTCATTAATACGATTATAATAATTATGCATTAATGAAATTCTTCATTAATGCATAATTAATCCCTACCCCACCCTCTCACTTCCACTCTCCTGTTTACCTGCATATTATAATACAGTGATCTCTCACTTATGCGCATAAATGAAAAGCGCGCAGAAGTGAAAAATCCCAAAAGGGAGGCTAAAAGTAAAACATCAGCTCAGTGTACAGTACACGGAAACTGTTAATAAATATTACTATGCATACAGTCATACTGAAAAATAGAAAAAAGATTACATGGCGTCAAAATAAAAGTACGTACAGAGTGGGGCAAAAGTAATGACCCGGTTTTGAAGGGTTATTAAAAAAACTAATACAGTTTGAGACTTATAACTTTTTAATTTTGATCTGTATATAATCCCACTTTTTACACTAAGTTTTGAATAAAACTTCAGCAAGCTGACGGCTTTATTGCAGCAATATACTGATGCAGTCTATTTTCCCACGCAGAGAGAATACACTACATGTTTGTGTTCATTTCAATGTCCCGCATAATGTTACTTTCCCTTAGCTTTTTTTTGTGTGTGTGGGGTTGTTTGACGGAAAAAGTCCCCCATAGTTAGTAGAGCTGAAGGACCGAGTTATCGAAGAAATATCCTCCGAACCCCCCTTGAAATGTGCAAAAAAGTTTCGCAAAATTTCAGACATGGACTGCATCAGTGTATTGGTGCTGAAGGCCGTCATGTTGCTGAGGTGGTATTCAAAACTTAATGTAAAAAAATGGGATTATATGCAGATCAAAATATAAAAACTTTTAAGTCTCAAATTGCGTTAGTTTTTTTTTTCTTATGACCGTTCAAAACCGGGTCATTACTTTTGCCCCACCCTGTATAATGCAAGTTACGTAAGTACTGTACATTTGCTTATTTTTTTGAACTCTAAGATGGAGCTGCAGTTATGAAAGGTTCTTATAATGGTTGGCGAGCACGAATTAAAGAAAATAAAGTGGTAATGAAGATTTTGTGCATTGTGCATCACATAATCTGAACTTAGTTATAAATGAGTCAGAGGAGAATATAACTGTTATAGTTGTGTTTTACAATTTGAACATCTATTTTAGTAAAAGTTTACCCAGATGGGTCTTGTTGAAAGAATGTTCTACGGAATGTATGGTAACAAAAACACTGAAGAGCTCATTACTAGATGTTCTTCTAGATATGACTGCTTAATAGCAATGAAAGTTAACTTGCTCAGCTTGGTTAAAATGCCTTTCGTGTATCATTATAACATCAACTAAAGGTATGGAAATAGCAAAAGCAACTGCCTTGCAAAAACAAATGTCTTCCTTCAAATTCATTTTGATGCTAGTATTTCAAAGCAAAATACTAGAAAATATTAGTTTAACTTCAAAAACACTTCAAAATCCTGGAGTATCGTTGGATGAAGCCAGTTGCCTTCCAAAAAAGAACATTTCTTCAATCATTTCGTATTAGACTTTGATAGCTTAGCGAATGAAGCAAAAGAGCTTGCAGAGATGTGCAAAACTGAAACTTCATTACCCTCTAAAAGAAAGATGAAAGTTAAATGTTTTTTCAATGAACTGGGAAAATATTCTCAGTTTAGGGACCCATATTACTGCTTCAAAGTTCAAGTTTTCTATGCTGCTATTGATATAATGGTCAACCAAATTCATCAAAGCTTTGATCAATCAATTCCTCAATTAAGAGTATTTTCAATTTTTTAAGTCCCAAAACATTCACAGAGTACACTGATAAAGAGCAACTACATTTTGCGAAAAGTACCAAAGCGATGTATCAATCTCAATTACATCATGAATTATTAGTTAGTGAGACATTTTGGCAAGTGAAAAAAAGGAGAGACACTTGAAAAATATAGCTGAAGTTGATCAAACACAATGTTTTATCATCTAGTTTCCCAGATAGTTTCATCTAGTTTCCCGCATGCACTGCTTTTTCTTTCTTTCTAACTTTTCCAGTAATATCATCATCAGCAGAGAGATCATTTTCCAAACTGAAGCTAATCAAATCGTACCTCAGGAGTTCGATGACAGAAGGAAGATTAGGTGGTTTTGCTGTTTTAAGCATAGAAAGCGCTAGGGTTCTTACACCTCAACGAGCTTGGTCAAAAATTTCTTAATTGCAAAAAACGAAGACACATATCTATTAACACAGATTAATATGGCATTGATTTTCTTGTCCAACTAGTCAACTAGTGTCTATTTGAGCACGAATAGTCCCCCACTCCTTTGTATCATTATTATTATTTAATTCACTTTATAAATAAATAATAGCAACCCCTAACGAAATTTTAAATATAATTACTTTAAGACAGTGTGTTATTTTCTCGTATTATTCAGAAATTTCATTTCAAGCTGGTAAGTGCATGCAATGTTTCAATTCGTTACCTTTTCGAAATTCCGCTTTTTAATAATAAATACGAGTTAAATGATTTAAATTATTTTAAATTTAATTAAAATTGATTGTTATAAATACCAGAATATCTCTTCACCGTAGTGTTTTTGTTTTAATTTTTTGTAGTAAGCCAAAGATAGGGCGCACTTATAAATCTTGCACGGGGGCGCACCTAAGTCTATGTATGCCACTGGTAGTAGGGATCATTCATAAATGATGTCACGCTTCGAGGGGGGGAGGGGGTTCATGAAATTGTGACAAAGTGTGACAAGGCGAGGGGAGGGGGTCACAAGAAGTGCGACAACCCTGCTTATGCACCATACGTGACATGTGCCAATGGGGGGGGGGGATCAGTTGAAGAGTGACATTTTGTGACAAAGGGGGGGGGGATCAGTTGAAGAGTGACATTTTGTGACAAAGGGGGGGGGGGTCAAATATGTGAGAAAAAAGCGTGCCGTCATTTATGAACGGTCTCTTATGAAGCTATCCCACATTTTGCATTTTTGTTGTTTCATCTTTGTACTTTATGTTTCATTTATTCCTTTGTTATGATACAGGGTTTTTTTTTTTAAGTTCATAAATTGTATTCTAATGTAATTTGAGAAGGGTTCCCCACCATAAAAGAAGTAACTGCCGAATTTTAAGTTATCAATAGTATCAGTTAAAATTCTGCAAGGAAGAGTTGTTAAGTTACATAAATTTATCTGTAGTACAATTTGACATGTTAACGTTTACCTTTGAGTTGAAGGAAAAATTTTACACTTCACAAGATACGAAATTCAGTTAGAATAGCAAAGCAAATACGAAAAATTTTGCATTTTCATTAGTAAATAGAATATATATATATATATATACAATTCACCTATTTTAACCTCTGTAAATCACATCAAAAATAAATTTACATCTTTAAAACTTTGAACGCCTTATAAAAAAATGAAGTAATGACCTACCCTCATGTTTCGAAAGTGTAATATAAAATAAAACTGCATCTTTAAACTTTTAATTTTAACCGTTTATTCATAAATGTTGCACATTTCATCATTACATAGTAAAACCTTTATGTGTCCATTTTTTACGGTTAATGTAGCAATCCATATTCAATGATTAATGTAGTAGTAAAAAGACTGATGTGGTGTGAAAATAGTTTTCAATCCAGTCTAAGCAGCTATTCTCAGCAATTCTACAGAACTTTTTATTTATTAACTCGTCTTTAGTGTGCACTAAAAGCAATGGAATGAGTGGTTTCAATATTCACTCAAAATAATCAGTAAATGAAAAAGTTTTTACACTTAATTATATCGGTAGTTTAGTACTAAATAACCTTATAGCGTGCAAGAAAATACGATTTAAAATGGTACACGTTTGACTATAAGAATTTCACGTTTCACAGACAAATATTATTTAATTGCACACTATACTGAAAAGAACGTTCGGCCGAAAATATATGAAAATCACCTTGAAATCACTTACACGTAGTCTGACCTGAAATTACAGAGAACTAGAATCAAGAACTTGGCTGCTCACTAAAACTTAGAACAAATCGCATAATTACTCATACACACATGTTTTACTATTGCATTGCTGAAAACAAATGAGAAATTTTAATTAGAAATTGTTATAGAAGCTTTAGCGTACGTCTTATTTTTTAAGCCTTATTTTTGCTAATTATCACCTAGTTTTGGAAATGTTAATGAAAATTCCAATAAAATTAGACGATTTAATAGTTTTATTTTAATTTTAATTGAAAACATGTGTGTGTGTTGTCAAATTTTCATATTTTCGAAAAAAAGGATTCGAAGGCAGAGACACAGCAGCTCATGTTGAATGAAATTATTAATGTAAGTTAAAATGCATTGCAGTAACTATGTTCCAACTGGAAATGCTCGAACCTAATTCGCCTATATTTGATTAAACGATTTTCCTTGAAGAACCTAACTTTACGTCTTACTGAACAGCTCAAAATTCAACAGAGATCGGTTAAATTAAGAAGCGAAACGTAGAGCCAAGGCGCTTAGTGAAAAAAGAAAAAAATTGTAGAAGATTAATCTAAGAAGGCTTTACTAGTCGCTGGATGGTAATAAAATGTGGGGTTTGGGACTATATCCCATAACAAGGTAATTTTTGCCATAGATATGCACCACAGAGTCCAATTAGTTAAAAAATATATTTTTTTTTTTAAGTTTTAATTTATTTTGTGTGATTTTTCGGGGGAAAAAAAAACAACGTTATGTACGATATTCTAAAAGTCAGCGGGAGAGAATGCTAACTGCAGACTCCCAAATGTGACTTGTCTAATAATACAAAATTCGCCGTTGTTTGCCCCCCCCCCCCTCCCATCTTACGTAATCTGCCTATTTAAATTTCGGAACCGTGTGTGCGATTTTTTCTTTCACGAAGAACTATTCCAATCAATTCAAAATACAGAGCGCTGCAATTCCATCTTCAGGATCGGGAATTACGTAGGGCCGTTACGTATCAGCCAAGGCCGTCGATTAGGCCAATGCCTTTTTCGCCTTTTACTAGGGGCGGTTGATCAATATCCTTCTACCCACACCTCGCCTCGATTAATCAATTGCCTCTAGCGAGCTCCTTACCACATCCCCCCTCGCCTACACTGTTCTGGAGCCCTAATGCCCGTTTAATGAACCCTTTAAGGCGGTTGCACAGGCGCAAGCGCGCTTTGCGCATGTGCAGCTACATTAAGGAGCGCATCAGGCCGACATACGATCCATCGGATGGATTGCATGTAGCATCTCTGTGCCCCCCACGAACTTCGCGTCCCGACCCGGGACTCGAACTCGCGGTCAACGACGTGAGAGCCTAAGGCTCTATCGACCACGCCACGGAATCGGGACAGTAATAAACAATGTAAATCACATATAAACTTATCAAAGAAAGGAGCAAAACTCACGGGTAACCAAATCTGCAATATGAAAACAACAATCAAATTCTTCATTGTTAGCTTTTCAGTGTTGATGAACACATTTCTCGCAAGACTGCACGATATGTTGCGCAGCAGACTCTTGTTTAATATTCAGTACATTTGTCCGACTGCTGGCAGGGTGGCGTAGGGGAGAAGCACTGGTCTCGTACGCCCAAATTGACACGCTCAAGTAGGTGGATTTTCACGGTGCGAGAAAACGTTAGCATGTCAGTGTCAGTGTCCATATCGTATGATTATGAGGCATGTTACAGATGCCTAGAGCAATGTTTCCCAACCTTTTTTCCCTTGCGAACCCCTTCTAAGATTCGAAAGAAAATGGCGAACCCACTTCTGTAGTCGTTAGCAACGGGCGACAAAAGTATAAAATTAACTAGCACATTTATTTTCCGTGTTGTACAATACTTCATAACAAGAAATGAATATATAATTATTATAAAACATCTACCTTTAAATAAAAACTAAAATACAGCTACAGACATTTTTTTTATTAATACATTTTTATTATTTGTTCTTTCGAATTTTTATTAGAGCAGTAAACATATGTAAGGGAAAGGAGGGTAAGAGTACGCACCTAGTGGATTATTCGTTATAAAAATGAGAATTGAAAAGTGAGAACCTTGAAAATTGACTGAATCATAGTTTATTAACTTAGAAACTTAGGTACACAAAATGAAAGTTTTATCTTAAAAAAATATGTGAAAGAAAGCTAGCGGAAAAAAAAATTGCAAATGCGTACTCTTACCCGACCTGGCGGATAAGAGTACGCACCCAGGAAGGGTAAGAGTACGCATTCAGAAAATTTAGCAGTAGTCACGTACAAATGCTCCAGTGACTTCGCAACTGGAACATTCATCATACCACCACTCCTTACGTAATCCACATGGGATCCAATCTTCATCATATGATTGCTCGCAGCCTGGGCATTTTGCCGCCTCATTGTTTTTTGAACTTGTTGAGGGAACTGGGTTGTCAATACAATGCAGAACAAGTTTTTTCTTTGCTTTCAAGGTTTTTCCTATTTCAGTTTTGGCCTCATTTTTACTTTTCATAGCAGCTCGATTAGCCTTTGCGTCTTTTAATTCTCTCTTTTTCTCTACCTTTTCTTTATGTGAGTACTCTTACCCGCCGACGTATTGCTCCTCAAAATCGTCCATAGATGGCTGTAGCATTCACAATAGTAAAATTCTGACACATAGGCGTAATCAGGGGGGCGGGGTTTGGGGGTTCAACCCCCCTCCCCCCATTGGGTATTTACTTATTTAGGCCCAGACAAAAATTTCTGGCTACGGCCTTGCAAAGCACCTATTTTTTCCCTAAGAAAATTAAACACATGTGCATATGATTTTATTTCCTCTTTCTCTGAAGGGTTGTGATCATAACCAAAGTATGCAACTCATAATAAAGATGACTTTTCATCTGGTTATCACCTTGGGGGGGGGGGGGGGGGTTACAGCGAAAGGTGGCTTACACACAGACAAACAGAGATCCTTTCAAACACTCCAGAGGGTTTTCTCTTGATGTCTTTTTTTACCCAAAGGCAGCAATTTGTTAATACAATCGCACAAGTAATAAGTTTCGTGGAAAATATTCTCTGCTGTGATGGAGTTTTGTTTTCTGATGAACCGGTGTTGCAGTCTCTGGGGTATGAAAATGAAGGACCCCAAGCCAACCGTTGTCCTAATGGGTTAAGCCCTCAAGCCAGGAAGGGATGCTCATCAAGAAACTTAAAGAGCAGTTTGTATTTATTTATGACTTCCTGTCCAAAAACCCATTTTGGTAAAATCTTTTTTGTAGATGAGCCGAAAAATAAAACTGATGAACTGTACTTGCATTGCATTCTCATTTACAGATGTTCTCTCATCTCTTATATTTTAAATGTTTTTTTTTTTCTTATTATGGTCCATCACTGATTGCATTACGACTCTGGAAATCATCCGTTCAACGTTTCCAATCTCACTGCTACGGTTTAATGCTGCATTTTAATTTACAACCAAGTATTATTTATGCTAATTTTAGCTAAATTTTTAATTATTTTCGATACATAATAATGTTTGCACTCCAGCGATGGACATGTTCGTCATTCAAAAGGAAAAGAAAATTTGATTCAGACGCTTCCACTTCTGAGGTATGTTTTGTTACAAATTTAACAACATTTTTAGAAATTTATTGTGGGGAGGAGCACTTTTGTAAGTGAATTTGGATTTTTTTCTCTAAAATTCCACTATTTCCCAGCTTTAATATTATGAATGCCTGGACATAGAAGATTGCTTAGCGCTAAATATTGAATTTTCTATTGCGTTTGAATTAAGATCTAGTAATGAATGTTTAATGTTTTTGTGTATCAAGGCCGTATCCAGAGGGGAAGGGGACCCACGGGCCACCCCCCCCCCCCAGAAATCTTTTGCAATGTATCATATATTCCTCCCTGAAACTTTGCTTAAGATAAGTGTGTCGAAGTGTGCCCCCCCCCCCCTCCCCACGCCGAAAAAAAAAATTCTGGAACTGCCTTGGCTCCGGAGCAGGGGGAACATGTTAAGAATTAGGAAAGGCAGTGTATGCTTCAAAACCATACCCTTTATATATACATATACATAGATATATATGGCTATGGCTAGAAATGATGTTAATAGGAATTTTTTTACATATATGATAGCTTTTTGATGTATATATAGTAGATGTATGTTTAGATCTTTGGTGAAGGTAGAGGAGTGGGTATTTGGAGCTTCTGCAAAAATTTTTGTAACTGGTCTTACATCTATAATGCTTGGGCTAACTCTGGAGGCAAGGGTTCGAGGGCTCGCGATCCCCAGGAAACTTTTTGAAATCTTCCTAGCAACGCAATTTCGGGATACTTTGGTGATGGCAGAGGAAACAGAAAGGAGTTTGGTTACTCTCCCCCTCCCCCCCCCCCCGGAATTTTTTTCAAAATAAAGTCCTATATCTTTTAAGTTACTTTCGGTGTCGCTCGTGATAGTGTTCAATGTCCTTTCCCTGAAAGTGTTTCTGAAAGTAAAGTGTCTTAAAAGCATAATTTATCTTTTCATTCTTTTTTTAAAGCTTGTGGTCTGAATTTTTTAATTTTTTTGCTGGGGGGAGGGGGTAGCCCCCCCCCCCCATTAGATGCATGAAATAAACACGGAGTATATCTTTAGAGACAAGTATTTATGACTAGTAAATTTTCAACTTTTCTACACGTCTTATTGGTGTTTAGTCTGTACATTTTTAGGGTGACCCCCCCCCCCTTTCACCAACCCTAGTTACGCCTATGTTCTGACATGCCCATGTTGTTCGGAAGGGAACAAAGCTCATAATGATATCTACTTAAAAAGTAAACATCAATCCTTTATTGACAAAAAAATTAATATTTCTTCACAGAAAAATTACATGCCAACATGCAGAAATCATATTTTACCTGATAAATAAGCGACAGCAAGGATGAAAATAACAATGGCAGTCTCTTGAGCCTGCTGCAAACGAATGTGTTGAGTTGATCACACTCGCTTCTGCTTGCAGTGTTTGCCAACAGGGAAAAGAGTCCCTGCGTACTCTTAACCGACTACGTACTCTTACCCTCCTTTCCCTTATTCCTAAAAAAATTTATACATTATTTTCCCGATAGGCTCCACTTTCCGGTTGAAGTACACAAAATTCGGAGAAGTTTTTGAAATTTAAAGAAAAATTTAAATTTACAAATTTTAAAATTTCTAATTGCGATAGTACGATGACGCGGAAAAGTTGAATAAAATGATAAATGTGAGACCAAATTTAAAATAAATGAATATGTTCTAAAATTTAAACTAAATCAATAAATATCTTTCAGTACCATTTTGTGATCCAAATTGATACCGAAACGATAAAATCGATTGTGATCTGAATTAGAAATCAGGCATAAGTAGAAATAAGTGCATTTCGAATTTTGTATGTATGCTTCCTATGCTAGTTCACTACTTTTCTGCATTATCTGGAAAAAACATTTTTGAAAAAAAAAAGTAATTTTTGCTCTCTTTCTGAGACGTATTTAAATTTATTATTTCATTTTTTTTTTTTTTTACGTTAGCGATAAAAACTTTCGCCATTGCAATAATTTTTTCGCGAACCCCCTTTCTGCACTGCACGAACCCCTAGAGGTTCGCGAACCACCGGCTGGGAAACGCTGCTCTAGAGTATCTGGTTGGTTTGGTTACTCTCGATTAAATTAAATTTCTAGTGCAGCTTCACCCTAGCTTAGGACCCTCCTTCGGGGGAAATTTAGCGAAAAATTCTGAAACGGTTACTGCATCCTACGATAGCGGTGCCACATGAAAGAATGGTTGCCAGTCGCTGGGGAATACAGATGGTATGGAAGCAAAATGCAACCCCATTCTAATCAAAATGACATTTTCCCCACTTTAATTACACATTAACCCTCTAATGCCCAAGTTTTATTACCGTCGTCCGCTTTGAGGCGGAGTTGGGAATTAAAGGATCCATCCCCTACGCTTTTCCCTTCCATTTACGGTGATTGGTATGTGCGAAACCAGGGATTGGCGAAACCTGTGGTTAACCTAATTGGCTCTTAATAACTTAGCAACTCCGCCTTCGTATTGACGGATTGGCGGTTTCTACTGCGTCAGTAAAAGTACCAATCAGTCAACACGAGGATGGGTTAACCCTGTAATGCCCATTTTTTTAAATCGTCGTCCGCCTTGAGGCGGAGTTTGGAATTAGAGGGTTAAAGACAAAATTCTTTATTTAAGGAACTGCAAGAATTTTGAGATCCATACTCAATAACACTTAAAATGGTAAGTTTATTCAAAATGAATGCGCATAAACTTGATGACTATTTTAGAATTTTGATACGTTCCAATCGGGTAACTGTCGAATCACGTGCAGGGTGGTTATAATTAAAGCCATTCTGTTTGGACTTGCTTAGAGATCACTCTAATAGACGTATTGAATCTTGTCTTTGGTGAACACTTGGTACTTTTACGCTCAGTTTTTCTTGTGTACTGTATCAGAAATTTTTCACAATGTGCCACAAAATTAACGTACTACGCAACATTTAGTTCAGAAGTTTTAGTTTGTAAGTTGATTATAGGCAATAAGTAACATAATAAATTTCGTATTGTTTTAATTTCTAACATAAATACACTGCCTCTGGGACATCTCTCCTAGTGAGGCATCTAACCGTGACACCGTGAGTTTCCCTACTATCTGCTGAAGTGAAGAAGGTAAACTCTGCGGTTACTTGAAATTCCCATCGTTAATAGTTTTCTTCAACTAGTAATTATTCATTGAAATGAAATTATTTGATATTTTTAGACCTGAAATTGATGCTGAGCTTCCTATAGCGTTAATAATCTACAAAAAAATATAAATATATTTTTTTAAATTTTAAACTGAGGGAAGTAAAACGCATTTGATACTGGTCCTCAAAATTTTGTGGAAAATCACGGTCGACATCGAAAATATTGTCCCATCTTCTTTTTCCTGCACTTAAAATCAGCAGCATCAATGGTTTCCAAATTAAAAATAGTATCGATGTTGTAAAATGAATAATTATATGAGATGGAGTTTGAATTTTTTCTTCAATTCTGTTTTAGAATCGTTTTTATCAACTTATTATTAATGCACGGAAACAATTTCCAAATAGAATTTCGATAACTAGATAAATAAATAGTTATTTAATTATTCAGTTTTTTAAAAATTATGGTTAATTTTTTTATAAATTATGTGCTCTGGGAAATAAATATGTAGTAGAGTATCGTTTATAATGACGATCGTCTATATAACATTTACACTTACTACGTCTTAAATGTGGTTCCAGTTCCTGGATTTAGCCAGAAAGGTAAATCAACTGATTATACGACGAGCTTCTATATTCCACTAAGTAAAAAAAGTAGGAAAGAACAACAAATTTTCTTTTTCAGTGTCTTTCTTTTTTTTCACGTTTCAGGAATTTAAGTAGTCTCTCATTATTTATTTCTAACTTGGTGCACTTTCAATTAAAAATAAAATCAGTATAAAAATATAAAATTTGTGATATAGACAAAATTATAAATTTAACGATTAATTATAATCTTTCAATTTCTTTTGTAATTATTTTTATACATAATTATAAAAATAGATAAATTAAAAAAAAACAAAAACCGTTGAAAAAAGTTTATTTTAAAAACGTGCCTTTTTTCCATGTTTGAAAAAAAAAAAACAGCAAGTCTGAAGGAAGATGGGGTAGCGTTACAAAATATTTTCTTTTCTCCGCCTTTGGAATTCTTCTCGCCCCATGTGGTTGTTAAAGTATGGTTCCAATTAAAAGAAACATGTGTCTTCCCCTGGTTGCGAGTCGCTCCGCAGCACGTGAACTCTCCAGTCCCCACCCACTGCGTGTGATTGGCAGGTGGGCTCCACCTCCCGGGGGTGCGTCCCGGCTGGAGGCTTCCGCCTCATTGGCCGGTGCCTCGCCCCAGGCGGCCAATGGAGTCGCTGCGGGCCGGGCCGCGCGAGTGCCACGGAGGGGGCCCCCGACCAAGCGAGCATCGTCATTATGGAGGACGGCTTCAAGCCGAGTCCAGCAGCGTTGCGCAGTTTGGCGGATCAGCAGCAGTCGTACGGCGCTATGACGGGTTTCCCCTTCCGCACCGGCGGAGATGCGGCGCAGACGGACATGCTCAACCCGTTCGCCATGGACAACGGGGGCGGCGGACCCATGGGACATCACCTCAAACACCACCAAGCTGCGAATCCTCTGCACCATCACCACCAACAATTTACGCACCACCACCAGCAGAACGGATACGGGCACGCTGGTTATGGCGTGGGCAGGGACTACATCCTGCGGCGTGACCACCACATGCCCACCCTGACGGACACTTTTTCCGCTCCCACTGGGGCCCTGGACTCTTCTCACATGCTCTTCCCGAGCATCGACCACCACCACCAAATGAGAATTTCCGCCGCGGACATGTATGGTAGAGGAGTGGACAGTTATCACCACCACCAGATGGCCCGTACGGACCCTTTTTCGAATCCTTATCATCATCACCACCACCCGGCGATCGGGCCGCACCACCCGGGAGCTGCGGGGGCGTTCTTGCGCTACATGCGGACCCCCATCAAACAAGAACTTACGTGCCTGTGGATCGAGCCAGATCAGCTGCCTCCACGCAAGCCGTGCAACAAGGTGTTCGGCTCCATGCACGAGATTGTGTCACATATCACCGTGGAGCACGTCGGGGGTCCTGAATGCACAAACCACACGTGTAGTTGGCAGGACTGTCCGCGCAATGGACGGCCGTTTAAGGCAAAGTACAAACTTGTCAATCATATCCGGGTACATACGGGTGAGAAACCCTTCCCTTGCCCCTTTCCAGGGTGCGGAAAAGTGTTTGCCCGAAGCGAAAATCTAAAAATCCATAAGAGGACGCACACAGGTAAATACCCTTCTTTATCTTCCAACATTTTGCATTCATGCAGTATTCTAATGCAATTAGTCGTAGTTATTCTTCATATACAAAATAGCGTTTTAATTTGTACTGTGGTAATCTATCGCCAAAAATAGAGAACAATTTATCCCTTTTAACCATCAAATTGGCACCATTACTTGGCTCAAACATACCCTTAACTTTTTTTAGATTAGAAGTAACTAGCTATAATCTTTTAACGTGAATAAAAATGCCAAACATACTGGGAAGTTTCTAAACTTGCAAAATTCTGATTCTCAGGCCTCCGATTTTTTTCTTGATTTACAAATGTAATTGATTTGTTTTCTATGGACACATTGCTGTGAATTTAACGAAATTAGTTTAATTCTTTCCACATTCCAATAATGGGTTACACAGTTATGTTTATTCATAACTGTGTTGTTTATTTGTTTGTGATACTAAAGAGTACTACAGTATTTTACAACAAGTGGTTAAAAGTAATAGGTGAGTAAATAAACTATTTTCCGTTAATTACCTGCAAAAAATTGAAAAGAATGCAGAAAGTAACGGATGAAAATTTTCTTGTTGAACATTATACTTATTAATTTCAATAATACAACTGATCGCTCCAAATTTTTCTTTCGAGTGATCTAAAACAGCTGATCCAACTTCGTATAATATAAATGAGTACTACTAGTTACTTTCAAGCGTTTGCTCTTTATTTTCCTATTGTTATTTTCTTAAGTTAAGATAAATCTCCTTGTCAATTAATGGGACATTGTATCCATAATTTCATGGTTTTTCTTCTCAAATTAGGGAATTCTTCTGGTAGTACTTTCAAACATTCAGCATTTACTGTCTTTCTAAGAACTATGCCGGGTGTCTTTCCAACCATATGCTCCCAACTTTTGCTCTGGAAAAATAAATAAATAAAACACCCCTTATAACTCTGTAACACATTTCAGCAAATTAATTCGAGTGCTTGTGCATTTTATCGTCATTACTATATTCGTTTAGTATTGCGTTGTTCAATTGTTTTTGTAAGCATTTTATTTCGTGTTGTGTAAAAAGGATTTTTTTATAAAACAGCTATAATTATTAGTTTTTATGTAAGTATATGAACATTATATGTTGAATTGCAAAGCTATGAAATCTTGTAGAGTGTCATTATTTAATTTAGGAATATAATGTAAACAAAATTTGAATGCAAATTCTCTGTCGATCTTTCTCACGAAATGTTAATTTCTTGAATGCAGAACCTTTTTCCTACTCAATAAATTAACTAAAATACCTATCACTGCCTGTTGGTCACATACGCAGATCTCAAGCTTCCTCATGTACTTATACTATGTTTTCCATAAATTTCTAAGAATATTGTATAAAGGTAATACCGGATGAGAAATTTTGAATAATTAATCTCTTCGTTGCCTATTTTTTCGAATGATTATTACTGCTTAGGGACAAATTAGCAAACTAAAATACCAACAAAAATGATAAACTATTAGCCTTTTCTTTTGAACAAATGACATTGTTCGGACGAGTTTAAAATAAACACATTTGTAAGAAAATTATTGTGTGTTGCTTACATTAACTGCGGAAAAAATTACCGATGATATTGTAATTGTTTATTGTATTCATAAATAATTTCGATTTTATTGTAAACGAAGTTAATTTATGTTTATTCAGCAAAAATGCCGCTTTTATCTGTGCAAAGGACCTCCCTTTATCATTCATTGCATGATGTCTTCGGAATGCCCCAGATCTCAAAACTGTACAACACTGATAAACAGGTTCCTTGTTATTTCAAAACACGTATCGTCAGTTTTTTTTTCTTATTTAAATTTGTGTTTTAATAGATTTTTTTTCTAATTCAACACTCTTGATGTTCAGACTGATGACAGAAATGTAAAAAGGCTTACTGAATCAAGATTGCTTTATTTCAAGCAGACATTTGAAAATCATTGAAACAAATCAATGTTTTGCGTTTAAAGATATGAATCTGAGCCACATACTATCGTTAACCTTTCATCTTCAAAGGAAAATAAATATTGTAAATCTAACTAACGCGAAAGTAAAGCAAATGTAGAAAAATGTACCACAGAATTCGCGTATATCGTGTTCCGTGACCAACAAATTGTTGCTTTTTATAAAACCTGTTAAACTATAATAGTTAAATCCTCTTTAGAAGTTTTCCAGGGGACCAAGACAAAAAACCTTCTTATGCGGGAAAACTTCTTAAACGGTTAGACTCTATGATTGAAAATGAATATACTTTATGATATTTTGGGATGATATTAGTTTATTATTTGACAATATTTAAATTAGACAAAAAATAGACAGCCCTATAGGAGACTCTACAAACATTCCTTTCTCCTCGTATCAGTCATCATTGTTCTCGTGACAACTGACTAATCCTCTCTGCCACCTGCTTTCCTGAAACTTTTGGTGTTGTGAAAAGGGTACCCTTGAGAAAAAGCTGACCAAAACAACTTTTCTAGACCTTCTTTTGTTCTTTTTCCATTAGAAAGAATAATAACTACGTAGATTGAAAGAAACGTGATAAAAGAATCACTTTGGAAGTGTAAAGTGTCATTTGAAAAAAAAAAATTGACTGATATGAAAAACTTATTAAGGAGGAAAAAAATAAAATCAAATCTTTTTAAAAGGCTTATTTTAACATTAGGGAGATGGGAATGAAACTTCTTAAACAGGAAAACTTCTTAAACGGATTTTACTGTATAGAGAAATAACGGTTCTCGCTTCCCCCTCAGAAAAACTACGGAACGCTCCAAAAACAATGACTACCCCACAAATCAGTCAAGCCCCTCTTCAATCCCCCCCCCCCTCCCTAAGAATCTTAATGGCTCAGTCTGCGCCATGACCCCAGTGGGTAACCCTGGAGAAATTAAATGTTGTTTGCACAAATTTCCAACGAGCTATTATTCTTACATTTCTTCCTAAGAAGCTTCAAAACACGTGTATGCTTCATAGAAAGTTTGGGCCAAGAACCCATTTTATTTAAATATAGTAATAACAACGATATAAGCTCAAATATGCAAATGATATTGCATACTCGTGTTTCGGGGTTAGAAGGAATCCTTTTACGAAAAGTTAACAGCTTCTAGTATGTAAATCATCGAAGTGAGAGGTTATCCGCACAAAGCTAAACATTTTATTCCAACATTGCATTTTTCAATGTATAATATAGACAGTGCAAAGTTTCAACTTGCTAATAAAACTATTTTCCAAATAAGAAATCTTAAATTCATTAACAACTAGGTTTCCATGAAATATCTCGTATCATTCCATAGAAGAGCCACAACCAATAATTGTACTTTTAAAATTATGATTAAACTCAGCTCTGCTTTCTAAAGCCAGCTATTTCAGGGTGCGTATGGCTCTTAAACTACACCCCATTTTGTAAGCACTTTACCACCATCAGTACCAGTACGCCAGAAAGACTTTTCTTTATACTTTCTTTATACTTTTTAAGTACTACAAGTAGGCTTTATTATTTCACCAGCTCCACGTTTCGGCAGGCCTAAGGTTTCGGATAACAGGTTTGGGGTCTGGTGGAGAAAAGTAGGCTTTATTCATCAAGAAATCTATCAAACAAAATATGGGTCAAGACTGCACCTGCACGGGCTTATTTTTACAACAATGAATTATCGGAATCCATTCTCTCCAAATCTGCATTCAACAATAACTGAAACTTAAGGCTTAATTCAAACCTCATCCGAAGAAATAATATTCTGGGAAGTAAATAAGAACTGAAATTGCTTGCACAGCAAAAGAATATATGAAATTTGGCTATCCCATAGTAATCTTCACTTCATATGTTGAATTCTTTGCCCAAAAAGTACCTTCTATTTTTTTCTGGACATTATGACTCTTTGCATAACCATTAAAAGCATTTAAATGGAAATTTTAAAAAATTGCTTTGCAAAAGCACTTTGAATAAAAGTTGAGACACATTATAAAGAATATTATTCTGATTTCATGTCAAACGACTTGTCGTTTATCAATATCGTTTGATATTAGGCATGTCGAACTTATTACTTATAGCTTGCCGATTGCCGATGGAATGCGTTAAAGTACAAACTGTTGATAATTGCTGCCTCTAGGTAGAATCAGTTCGTATTCGACCTAGTTTGGAATTTCTTGTGCTGATAATTATAAATGAATGTTTAATTTGAGGGACTTTATACAGAAATTACATTAAAAACAGTCATAAAATAAGCAGTTGAAAATAGTAGCTCTCTTTTCCTTATATTTAAATAAATTTAAGGACTTTAAATGTTTCAAGCATTATGTATTAGATTAATCAAGGTATACTGTTTCAAATAAAGCAATTCCTCACTGAATTTGAAAAGTAAATTCATTTCACTTGGCTGTAGCATGAAATGAAGCTTCCAGCAGTGTAATAAAGCATGAATTGCATCCCTGATATAACTACCATTTGAATGTAAATACAATTCTTATTACCTCGTTTTAATTCATGTTACTTATCTCAAATCAATTAATATTTACTGTCCTTAAAATGGATTTAGTCTCCGACTCAGACTATCACACATAATCTATCAAATAGTAAGATCCTATAAAAATCCACAGTTCTTAATCGTCTAGTTTTACCACCTTGTTAACAAAGAAGCGAGCATAGCCGTCGATAAGTCGGCAGATAACAGAAATGTTTAATTACTACTCTTTCAGCAAGTTCGGCAAATTGAGATATTTCATATGTTCACTTGCTCAGCCTGTGGCCATATGATGAAAAAATTTTCCCTCTTATAAATGAATTAAGGCATTTGTGCATAAATATATATAACATTTTGACAAACATTAATAATAATTGTAAAAACTTATTCTGATAACTAATTATCTTAAAGAAGCATTGTATATTGAAGAATTTGAGTTGTAAAATGTATCACAATGTCGTATATAGGCGCCAACTCATGTTGCACATGCAAACTATGCATATTTTTCAAATTAACAATGCCCTCATGAGGATACTTAAAAACAAACTTTCATTTTTGACGTGTTTCTGGCTTTTTTACTATTATCTATGCAAATGATCACTCATGCTGATGAAGTTCCTTACACACACACACATGGATTTTTCATGATATTCAGTGTGACATTTCTCTCATAAGTATTCATGAAGGGAAAATTTGCAATCATAAAAATAGTTAATGGTTTGGATTTATATGTTCATTGCATGATTCTTTTTCTTCATGAGCATATGTGAGAACAATTTTACGTTGAACTCAATTCTGGGATAAGTTCCGATTACGAACTCAACGCCTTTTCCAAGAATGGAAGGTTTGCTTTTCAATGTACCAATGTGCTCCAGCCACCCCCTCCCTGACCGTGAAATTTTCGAAAGTCTCTAATTGTCACACTGGTGTCTTTAAAAAAAAAAAAAGATTACTTTTCTTTGGAAAATAGTAACTTGATTTATAAGCCAAATGAAACTTTTACTCTCTCTGTTGGTTGTGTAAATCTTGCATATGATTGAATTAGTCAGCTCTCAGTATCCTGACGTCTTTTTTCTTGGTTTTCGTAGTCTCTAATTCGGCGGTGTTATTACATTTTGCAAATAGACTATGCAGCAAACTCTTATCAAAGTTTTCCATTTAAAATTAAATTACGTGAACTTTTTTCGACTTTCGTTCAGGTACATATTTAACTTTTATTCGTAAAAAAAAAAAAAAAAAAACGAAACTTTTAGTAACTTTGAAAGAAACAGCAAATTAAGAAAAATTCAACACATAATAATAAAATTATCAGAATAAGATTTAACTGCTTCATTGTTATATTTATTAACTCACGGAATAAATATTATTTAGGACATTTTTTAAAGATAATATTAAAAGTGTTATTCTATTTTATTTGTTTCGTAATTTATTTTTGCTTGTTTATTTATTTTACTGTTGAAGAGTTAAAGTTAGCACATTGGGTAAAAGGTCACGCCCCAGTCCCCCCCCCCCCCCAGCAATATGTTTGATAATGTTTTATATTAGCTATGTCATGTAATTGAACTGTTATAATAATAAATGGGAAGTTAGATTTCTGAAAATTCATAGCAGCAAAATTTAAAAATAAAAAAGTGGTTGACCACTGCTAACTGCATTTGGGCTTTTAGTCAACATTGCTCAGTTTCATTGACACATTAGTTTTTTTTTTTTTTGCATTTTTACTACAAATAACACAAGAATCTTAAAATCTAGAAATTGTGTCCACATTGCAGTTAACAAAAAGAAATTTTTTTGAAAACTCAAGCATCTAAAAGTTTCATGTAGTCATTTAAAATATTTTTTCTCTCTCAATTTTTGTTTCTTAAAGCCTTCCCTTTGTCAGAAAATGTAAGAGAAGTTTTCAAACAGTTTTCGAATCAGTTAGCAGACAGCAATAATTTTTAGAATTTCTTTCGTGCTTTTGAGAAAGATGGGAGAAACAGGAAAAAATGTTTTACTTCTTAATTTGGCTACATCGAGTACTTTTTCGGTTTTGTTAACGTTGAAATAAGCAAAGAGTTTTGTAAGTTAAAAAAAAGAAAAAAAAGCTCAATAAACTTTGCTTCACCCGTCAGCTTGCGATTTTAAAAGCACTTTTCGGATTTCACCGCATTCATGAGGATACTCTCATTTCCCGGGCTCTTATCTAAGATGAGTTAGAAGCTTTTTTTTTTTTTTTTTTTTTTTTTTGTTCTAAAATTCAAAAAAAAAAAAAAAAGGAAATTGATATCCATCCTAAAAAAGATTGTTACTGTTACGTAACAGTAAATTAGATTAGCAAAATGCAATTTGATTAACAGAAATGCCTTTAAAAAATTGAAATAAATTTTTGGAGGTTTAAGTACGACAATATTGTTGAGAAATACCAAACTTAAGTGCTCATGAAATATATTTTTCCGCGACAATACTACTTCGTTTCGCTTGGTTCCTTGGGTTACTCATGTGTACACGCCATTCTGTTGTTCAGTGTGTTGTCTGATTTTTCGCACCCCAGCAACAGAAGTGACACAACTCCAAAAATCATCAATTCCTGGAAATCAACAGATAAAAATCTCATGAATTGGTACTGCATATCGTAACCGATTATTGAGTATTTTCCCTAATATTTTAGCTCCGTTTTCTGTTAGTTTCTTTAAAATGATTTTAAAATGTTTCGTAAAAAAAATAAACTCGCAAACTTAGATTTTTGAATTTTGACACATTTGTTACCAGGGCATTTGAAGAGACATGTGTATTGTCGTTATAGAAAAAACGCGAAAACCTGTGAAAAATGGACCAGAAGGCAGCAACTAATTTTAAAGGTACGACTCAACGTTGCTTGCAGTTTTCAAAAATTTAAAAATAAATCTATCGCATCAATTGTTCACGTTTGTGGTGATCGTTGTTTTGAATTTATACTTTGTTTCCTGTCTGTACTGTTAAAACTATTTTTACGCTCGAGTTTTGACAGTCAGAATCAGATTCTGATTGTTTTTCTATTAGTATAGTTGAGATTCAGAAAAAAAGCTTCTTTCAAAGTAGCTGTAGAGGGTCTCTATGATTCGCTGGAAGTGTTTTACATAACTGGGTGTGACTGCTTCTGAAGAATGGGCGTTATTAACCTAATGCAAACAAATGAGGCTTAAATACTCGAGTGAAAAGACGCTTGACAACAGCGCTTGAATCATGCTTGAATCTAGAAAGGCAGAGCAAACTGCGGAGTACACTTTTTTTGAGCGTGTTTTCCGAAGTTTGGGAGTGCCCACTGAAAATGTTAGGTGAAACGGCTGCTGACTCACCTGAATTAAATTCAACGAAAGCTGAAAGTTTCTTTTGCTTCAACACAATTTCATTTCGCATCACCGTACCTTGCAATTAGAGTTTTCTTCTTCAATCGACATTAAATGAACGTACTATTAATTTTAGAGGAATATTTTAGCGATTTGTGAAACATCATTGGTAGTACTATTTTACAACGGAAGGACATAGCCAGATTTTTTTTGGTCAACAGACATTATAGGAGTATCTATTGTACAAACAAATGCAGAAATAATCTGCCATAAGGCCACATGGATAGCAATTGGCAAAATAGTGGGACGCCTAAATAAAGTATCTTAGTAACCGAACCGAAGGGTAACACATTTTTATAGATCTAATCATTTTTAGCCTCCTTTCCCGTAAAAGTAAAAAAAAATAATAATAAAGCATGAAAGAAGGCTTAATGTATCGTGAAAATATCGTTAGAAATCAAGAAAAGTCAAAAATAAGTTAAGTAATTAAATAAAGATTGAAAAATAAAAAATTTGAAAGTAGGGTTTTGAGATGGGGAAAAAGTGTGTCGGTCGGTCTGTCTGTCTGTCGGTCTGTCCCCCCCCCCCTAATAACTTTTGAAAGAATTGTCCGATTGGAAAAATTCTTTTTGCATTCGAAAGATCTCGGCGAGGACATCTCATTTCCATATTTTACTTTTTGATTTGAACAATTTTTTGTTCAATTTTGAACAGTTCAAAAAATTTTAACATTAGCGCCTATCGGGGAAAATGAAGCAAATTATGTAAACTCTGGGTACAAGATATAAGTTCCCATGAACAAGCTCACTGGAAGAAGTTCTTGGCGTGAAATATTGATTTGAACAATTTTTGTTCATTTTTGAACAGTTCAAAAAAAATTAACATACCGCCTACGGGGAAATTTCAATCCTATATAATTTCTGATCTAATGGACCGATTTGCTTGGACCAAACTTTATCGGAAAGCTCTTATGACGTAGAACATGTACAAATAGAAAGTTCATCCAGAACCAATGAGCCTATTTTCCTATGAAATTTTTTGATCGGGATTTTCAAGAATATTTTTCAATTAATGATTGATTAAATGAATAAGCAAAAGAATGAATGAATAAATGAGTGAATAAATACATGAATGACTTAATAAATAATGATTGAATAAATATGTATTAACCGTTGAAAAAGGTATGTTTGAAGCAATTAAGAACTAAAGCTAAACGAGAAAGACAGAGAGAGAGAGATATAGCTAGATTATAAATTTGAATTCGGTGTATACGGGAAAGTAGGCTCGTATAGTTCTAGACGGAACTTCTTGTTTTCTTATCACATAAAATGGAAAAAAACCCAATTGAAAAAGAATTGTTATAATTGCTTACATATCTATCCCCATTACTAATTGCTAAAAATGATGATAAATGTCTGTCTAAATAATTGGTTCTCAAATAACTAATAGACGATGTTGTAAAGTAACAATAATATTTTCCTCCGTAATGCACAATACATTATTTTCATTTTATTTTTATTTTACTATAATTAACGTTTCATAAATATTTCCCGGAAATTCATTAAAATCTCATTTCATAGCAATATGTATTTGTGTATTTACTCATTTCTTTTTGATCAAGAAATGTATTAGTTACGCGAATTTTTACCTGTAACAAGCATTTATTAATTTTTAAAATTACCAGGAATTAATTTTGAACCATCAGTGGAATATCTGCTCACAAAAATATTCACACCTATCTGTAATTAATTTCATCTGCAAATTCTTTTAAAAATTTACAATAACACTAGCTTGCTTTTGTTATAATTTCCTTTCCTTTCCCTTCTGGTGACCTGGATGGTGATTTATTTATCCATCTCCAGAATGCAGATAATAAGCAGAAAATAATTTTTAAATACTCTACAAATTATCTATATTGCTTTCATAACAAATTGCAATGTAGTTTTAAAACGTTTAGCACAAGAACTCCACTGCTGCATCTTTAAATAACTCAAATCTAAATGTGATGCAATCGTGTTTACTTTTTTCGAAACGGGTTTTTACAAGGATGACTTTCCAAATCGGAAGTAACCATGTATTCCGTTCCCCTTTCTGTCCACGAAACTGTTGTCTTATGTTAATATCCTCCTTGATTTGAGGATTTGAATTTGAGGGGTACGAGTTGATTGCCCTCACCCACAATTTTTGGGTTGAGAACAAGGACACCAAGAGCTTATGAGGATCCACCACCAAACTTCAATCCAAACTAACTTCTCCATTTAGCTATACTTTTTCCTTGGTGACGGCTGTGACGGCCTTCCTGCCCCAAGAATTTTGCCCTTCCCCCCTCCCCTCCTTCTGGGTAGAGCTTGAGTAAAGGAAAGGGAATCGTGAGACATAAACGTCTCATTTTCTTCAAGAAATTGAAATGCACTTTGCAGCGAATGAGGCTTGGAATTTCTCTACCTTCTTGACATTTCTGGATAATTTCATTTTTAGCTATTTATAAACTAAAAATCCTTGAATTTAAAGGAAAGGGAAAAACACCGTTTATAGTCTTTCTTGTCATGTTGGGAAACTTAGTTTCGAGTGCAAGGCCTTCGCACCCTTCTCTTCCTATGACCCTGTTATAATCAACGCACTTTAATATCAATACATCATATAAATCTTAACTGTTCTCCCACTTGCTTCATATCATTGACTTAAACTTAACTGTAAATAAAGTCTTTTAACTGTGGTATTGTGCGAGTATTTTAATGATATTTTTATAGAGAGATTTTAAAGTTATTTCAAAGTAAGAATAGTTCTAGATATGTTTTGCTTCCTCAAACTTTGTCGTCACCTCGACGATTTTCTTGACCCGAATGACTGCGAGAGAGTCAAAATCAAGTGTATATGAATCTTCTTTCAGAAGCAGGAAAGAGTCTTTCCTTGGATGGTCATTATCGTAATGTTCTGACTAATTACTTTCTAGAATATTCATTTCTAATAATGCTGTAGGCCGGGAAAATTATTCTGCTTAGAGCAGATGTGCCACTGTCACATATGGAGTATTTTATTATAGTTGTGGAACAGTTTCGATCTCCATCAAAAACCTAATCAGCGTAAATTGGCTCCACTCTCCTCGTCCTCAACCATCTAGTCGAAAGCTAGAAATTGAAGGGGTCGCTCAACTCTCCCTCCCCTTACATATCAGGCCCACCCACTTGACAAACCCAGGGTGACCCTTACTATAGACAAAGACTCACATAAAGAGACGTGGCCTTCCAGGTGCTTTGCATTTTGTAAACCTGCGGGATTCTATCCCCCCCCCCTCACCCCTTTCGAAAGTGTCAGGGAGGGATGGAAGCACTCGAGAGTGTTCTCCAAATCTTTCGATAAAGAGTGTTTCCGGTCGTGAAGAAGGGTTTAATTCGGGAAGAAATGTGCTTGATTGACAGATCCTTGAACGCCGTGAAATGGTGCATGAGAGGATATTTTGCTTGTCCATTCCACAGCTATTTTGAGATTAGTCTTTTTCTTTTCCCCTCGGTGTGGAATTTAGAGTTCTGTTCACAAGTTGGTTAAGCTAGCTTCTATTTTCTTCCTAAGCTCTATAATCCCTGTCCAGGTCTACGTTCTGAATAGAACACAATCTTCATAGATAATAGCTACCATTTGATTGCTATTGTTCAGGTCTTTTATGTCTAGATGATGACAACAAACCTTAGGCATGTTTTAGGTATGCAAGCCTAAACTTGTAAAATTGGAAATAGCATTCAGTTAACGTATTCTTCCGCAGTTCAGAAAACGTGTGCAAGGTGCAACTTGTACTGAACAGCAAGTAAAATTCTAAGAATGTACTGCACTGTTCTGATTGCTATACAACAAAAGCTAAGTTTGCTTATGAAATGTGGTCCCTATGATAATTTATTCTACACATTTTGATTTTCACTGGCAGTACAGCATCAATTGATTTCAATGCAACTAATTTCAAAATTACAAGTACAGTACTGATTTCTATCTTTTAATTTCTTTCCTTTTACCTTTTAAAGAAATCTTTTACCTTTTAAAGATTTCCCATTTTTTCTCTCTGCAAGTTAAGTTTCGTTTATTTTTTATGCATTTATTTTTTTAAATTTCTCTCTGTATTTGTTTCTGTAATGTTGTTCACATTTATGCAGTTAAATTATATACTTTTTAAAAATTTGCAGTTCGTCTTTAGGAAATTATTATTATCATAACCGATAGATGAAAATCGATAGCTTTGTTTTTCTTTCTTGCCTTATTTTAAATTTGTTTTTGCTATTTGTCTCGCAATTTCTTTTCCACGCTCCGGAGAGCTTGTCTTTATGCATAGTGGCTATAATTAAAGTTACACTGTTTAAACGGTCTTAGCTTGGTAAGATAGATCCTCATGGATAGATTTTAAAGTTTAATTCAAAGTAAGAATAGTTCTAGATATCTGTTATATGAACATTGTATGGACCATGGGGGAAAGAAATTTGCAATAAGAAAATATTTGTTCAACTTTTTGCCACCAGATCAGAAGAGGGCATATGAAGAATAAAACAAATATATACCGTAATTACCTGTGTATAGCCCGCGGGCTGTCTACAAAAAAACTTCTTTTTTTACTACCTGCGGGCAATATAACGATGCGGGCAATACATGAAATTCAAAAAAAAAAAAAAAAGTATTATTGAAAAGGGCAACTACCGTTCAAAAATATCGAAATCTGTTTTCCTGCAAAACAAAATGCAGAGAAATAAATCGTAGCTTTGGAAACAATGGTCCAAAGCAGATTGGGGCACTACAGGCGAATGCATTGTTTTCTAGGGGTGTATCCCATGTTTTTTTTTTTTTCTGGGGTGCGGGTTATGCAACGATGCGGGTTATACACCGAACTTAATTTTTTTAGAATGAATTTTTCTTTTCCCGCGGACTATCCAACGATGCGGGCTATTTACCGATAATTACGGTAAATGTCCTAGAATTCGTTCCATGTTCATTTCATGTGTCACGATCACATGTTCATAGCGGGTTATTTCGGGGTTAACGATACAGCAAAGGTTTCTCTGTCAACTGCAGCATCTTGGTGATGAGAATTGCAATTGTCAAAGAAGCAAGAAGCCCTCATATGGTTTTACAAATTTGAACTATGATTTTCTCCTTTCATATTTATTTTCCCCACGGTCCGTATTACATATTTACCAATTATCAATGGCCCACGTCTATTAAAACGAGCTCTATGAAGGTACAAAGAGACTAACTTCAGTTATAACCGTTACGAACCCATACATCTGTTGTATGTCCCGACACATAAAAAGATGTGGCTGCTGACCAAATTTAGAAGAGCCTTTTGACTTTTAACTGAATTATCATAAGAAAATTCCAGTACAAAATAATAATGCATCATCGTCACATTCTCATCAGAGGAGTGCCATGAAAAGTAATAAATTTCTACGTTGTGATTTTTTTAAAACTTATTTAATGACTAATGAACTCCAAAGAAATAAAGAAAGCAATATTTTGTATTAAAAAAATCAAAGAGTTTGTGTTATTCGGTCGCTTCCTGAATAGGTGAAAAGATATAGAAGCAAGAAATTTTGGTTACAGGTACCTTGAACCCCGTTGTGATGCACCTCGAATAGTTTTTTCTAACATTCGAAATTTTTTTGTTTTTTTTTTTTTAAATTCCAATTTCAAGAAAAATCACATTTTTGGATATTTCACCGAAGAAATGTTGCACCTTTTCTATTTTGCAGCACATGAATGAGCGTAAAAAGCTGCCCTAGATAATCTTTTCCCGAAGAGCGTAGAGCAAATAGAACACGCGTAATATTCATGTTAAGCAATTTTCAGATGTTAAAACGAGGCTTAGCCGTGAATTTATCTTTTCAAATTGCGTATTTTTGTGGAAGTAAAGTCCTTTTGCCGCCAAAAGGAAATTTTCTGCTAACGTAAAACTACTGAAAATTCTTTTTGTATTAATTCGCAAACGTACACTTTTATTACCAAGAAGAGACAACTTTTTTTTCGTCCAGTTAATTTCGTGCATTATTTTACATTTCGTAATTTTTCGAAACTGCCAAAAATCCATATTAATAAAATGCTTCTGATTCAAATCATTACGTGATTTGCACTATCAGTAGGATCCTTTAACCTAATGGTCATCCTAATGATGAATTTGAGCTACGGTATAGATGGTGCTTTTTCTAACGACTTTAGCTTTATTTTATGTTATTTTTCAAATAACAGAAATCCATGCACTTTGCTGCATTTTTAAAATTAAAAATGTTTATTTCCGTAACTTTTGCTCTGTTAAACTCCCATACACGAATTTTACTCTAATTGGCGCCATTTGAATTGGATTTAGTTATCTCTTTTAATTTATAACTAAATTTCTCCTGATGCTGAATCTATATAAATAAAACCAAAAGTTTGTGTGTGTGTGTGTGTCTGTCTGTCGATCGCCTCCTGGCGAGATGGAACGGGCCAGAAGTACGAAATTTTGGTTACAGGTACCTTGGGTCAGGTCCTCGTGCACCTCGAAGCGTTTTTCCTAAAATTCGAATTTGTTCTTTTTTTATTCCAATTTTAAGCAAAACTGTTTATTTTAAGAATATCTCATCGAAGAAACGTCCCACGTTTTAGATTTTTGCAGCATATTGATGCCCGTAAAAAACTGCACAAGATGGTCTCCTTCTGAAGTTCGTAGAACAAATAGAACACGCGCAATATTCATTTAAAATAGTTTTCGAACTTTAAAGCAAGGCTTACCTCTGAATTTATCTGCTCAATTTGCGTGTTTTCGCCAAAATAAATACTACTTTTGTCGCCAATTAGATGATTTTTGTTAACTCAAGATTGAAAAAATGCTGTTTTATCGTTATTCATGCCGTTTTATGAGCGAAACAAATTCTAAAAATTCATTGCATTTTTTAGCGTACTGCAGACGATCTGTAACTACTCCTTGAGGTTGATCCTTCTTTGTTTTTTGGCGATTTAGTATTATGGTACCAGTTCAACAATTTCATGAAACATATTATTTCTCATGGTAGATTGTCCGCTTTATCAACGAAACAAATTCTAAGAATTCGTTTCATTTTTATGCATATTTTGTGGATTATAAAGTGCAGACGATTTTCAATTACTTTATCTTGAGGTTGATTTTTCTTTCCATATTTTACTCAAGTGATTTATTTTATAAAACATTTACTTAATTTTTTTTACTGTCTATTTGGCACTATTTGGACATTATTTAGTTATTTCTTTCTATCAAGTTAAATTTCACGCGTCAGGATTGGTTCAGTACCAAACATTTTCTAACTTATATAAGCATTTGCCTTTGGAAAAATGCTTCCCTTTCTTTCGTTTTTATCCGAATTTTATGAAAGTGCTATTCAATTGAATTTTCAGGAAATCCTTTGACGATTTTGCAATCGGGATTTATAGGAACTGTCCTTATTTTGATGGTTAATTTAAGATGGACTGTTGGTAATTTTAGGAACAGTAGCTCTTGAAGGTCAGTATTCTTATGGGTATTTTTAGTCACTGACGTCTGTATTCTAATGGAGATTTTTTGAGACTAATGTCCTTATTCTATTAGGGATGTTTAGGAATAGTTGTCTTTATTCAAATGTGGGGATTTAAGGATTTTTTCTTTATTGTAGCAGACATATTCAGGGACAGTTGTGCTTCATCTGATGGACATTTTAAAACAGAATACAGATCTTACTTTGATGGGAATTTTTAAATGTATTGTGGTAGATATTGTAATTACGATTTTTATGGTCTCTCGATATCATTTTGGCACAATTATCTCGCTGCATGTGCGCATTTTAGTTACTGTTGCAATTACTTTAATGGCAATTTTTTTGAACTGTTGTTGGCATTTTAATGTAGATTTTTATGAACTGTTATTTTTGGTCTAGAAGGAATTTTTCTAGGCTGTTCGTTTAAATGTTTTTACTGTTTAAATAAGGTTTTTCAGGCCTGTTGCCCATCTCCTACATGATTTTTTAAAGAAAATTTTTCCTTACATATTTACAACAGAATTTTGGACATGCGTCACTTAGCCTGCGAATGATGCAATATTATTCCGCGCAAAGCCGGGCATGTCAGCTAGTATTAAATATGTGCCACATGACTTCATTTATTTTCACTGCCATGGAATGGTACAATGATAGAGATATTTCGCGCAACGCCCGGTACGTCATCTAGTAGTTGAATAAAATAAAAAAACAAAAGCTATAACTTTTTGCTCTTAAAATCGATGCTTAGGCCGTAACATTACAAATGTATGCAATATCTGCAGGACTGTTGAATTATTCATTTCTTAATTAGCACGTATTCATCCCAATTAAATGTAGAAAACGTTCGCTTCTCAATTTACATCTTTAATTAACCATACTTTTATTTTTGAATGACCCCTTGTACCGAAATCACCCCCTCCATCCGTTTAATTAACGTTTTAAAGATATACATAAAACGGTAAACGATTCACTCTTCCCAAAGCAGGTGTTCCGAAGTGGCTGGACAAAACTTCTTCTCAAGGAAGTGTTGCCACACCTTGGCAAAACGCTTTTATACTTCTCGTTACGAACTAAGCGAGTGTTTTTATTTCCAAGTCGTTAAATGTGACTTTTTGCACATACCCTCGTCGCTAACCAGTTGTCCTTGGCTCCTGAACTATTGTCTGTCTTTTGAAACAACTTCTGCCATCTTATGTACCCACGTGCTACGTCAAATCTGTACCTCGGAATGGGCCATCAGATGCTATTTATGAGATCTTTGATGGGTTTTAAATGATCAGAGCCTTGCTTTCTGCAATTAATTCTCGTGATGAAATGGACGACAGTGTGAAGGGTTGTGTTAAATCCAAAATTTCCTGTCGCGCAGAAATTCATTTTATGAGAGAGAATTATATCGTGTCTGAGTGTATAACGTATAATTTATGAAATAACTTTGTTGTTATCCGAAGTCGTTGCCAAAAATCAGAGTGCGGAAAGAGATTTATACTGTAAGGTCATAAAGCTATACAATATTTAAAAAACAAATAAATAAATAAACAAGAAGAAAACTTAGAAATATACCTTCTTGCTTAGGGTGCGATAATGTATTTGTTTTTCGATATTGAAATTTTGTTCATTTTCTGATTTTAGAGTGCCCGATTTCGAACTCGTGTATTTTACTCGAATATTTTATTTAATAAACTCACAAACTACGACAGTTAAATGAAAGTTGTGCATGATGGTCAATATTTGTTTTACTATGAGTTATGAACACAATGAGATAGGTGAAAATAAATATTATTTAATAAAAGCGAAAAAATGTGATCATAAAAAAAATACTGGTTTCCTGATATTGTGGTTTCGAAGGTAGTAAAAAATGCATAAAAATTTAAATTTCCAGCCCCTTGCGACTGTCTACTCCCTCTTTGGAAAATTTAGCTCTGGTTATCAAACTCAACTTATTCATTGAACTTCGAAGGATTTTGTTGCTGCAAGTCTTTGTAACTTGACGATCTTGAATTACTAGAGAAGTGACAATAAATGCTGGGTTCATCACGTTCGAAAATAAAGAATTGGTTTAATTGTGGGATAAGAATTTAAACGACTTTCTCACCAAAAGCATTTAAAAACAAAAGAAATCAGTTGACACGATGCGGGGGTGTTGCTGCACCGGAAATGGGGGTGACTACAGAACAACTCATTATAACAGTTGTCATTACACGAGGGCCAGGGGGTCTTTAAAACCGGAATACTTCACCTGACACTCCCTAAAGGCACACTCGAGAGCTCAAAGATTCTAGGCCGGTCGACAGGCGAATGAATCCTACCAGTTTGGATCCCCGCCAGATGTTTTGCAACAAGACAAAACGTACGCCTGTACACCATCACAGAGCATTTATCACCGTTTGCTGCTCGAAATTTTCCTCTTTGAAAGTCAGTACTAGACTTTTCCGCGAAATACAGATTTTTGCATGGTTGGCCGAAAAGCTTTTAAATTTTTAAAGTAAAATAGCATGAGTTATTCTATGCATATTTGAACGGAGCATGATTTTGTACATTCTTGTCATCTAGAAATTGAAGTTCTATTTTTTTTAAATCCTCGAATAGGCTGAAGTATGTAATAGAAATAACATTTCACGTTAATTTAAAGCACAAATGAGCATTAAAACGCAGACATATGTTTCGGGATTCCATGGAAAACCTTTTTTCAATGCGACAGAGCCCTGCCGCATTGAAAACTTGCACAAAGTTAACTTGCGCAAATTTGTACAAGGATTTATAAATTATGTTTTATCAGATTGTGCTAATTAAAAATATGCTATTTAAAAATATGCTATGCTAATTAAAAATATGCTATTAATAGTTTTGCTATGCAAAACTTGCACAAAGTTAAATTATTATTAGGCTGAAGTATGTTTATTTGTTAGGGAATTAAGTGGACAGATTGTCTTTAAAAATGTATGCTTCGATTGTGTGCTGGTCCTGTTAGATTTAGTGAATAATTCTGTTCTTTTATCTTTAAAAATCAGTGTTTCTAAACGTTGGCCGTACGCTCCACCATTTAGTGAATATTCTGTTCTTATGTGTCTAAATCAATGTTTCTCAACATGACAATCGAATCATAAACATTTGAAGCCGCAAATGGAAGGCTTCAAATGAGGATTTATTAGAAAAATATAGAAGCTCTACCTTATAAAACCTATAAATCGGCATCTCTTCCAATTAATTGAATTTGAAGGAAAGCGTGGAAAATCACGATGTAGCAGCTTATGATTAAAGATTTCAATAGTTTATTCATAAATTTCGTTTTTCTATAAATAATACAATTTACATATTTCAGTAGTTTTTTATAGCTGAAAGAAATTTTATTTTTTATGAACTACCTTCATAAAAAGATCTTAGAGGAAGAAGGAAAAAGAAAAAAAAACACACACATTATTTTTAATTAGCACAATCTGATAAAACATAATTTATAAATCCTTGCTCCAACTGTACAATTGAGCCACAAATGTGCAATGAAAATTGCAAAAGATGAAAATGCAATTTTCATAATACATTTGCATTTTACAAAGTTGAATTTACTGTTTTGTAGTTATGGGCTTATTGTAAACACGGTCATTTTCTTGATTCCATTATGAACAATTTAGTTAACAAATAAAGTTATTTTTCTAATGTTAAATCCATTGACATGATGCTGTCGCATACTCATGTTACTTCAAAGGGATTAAATCAATTAAATACAAAATGAATCAATTATACACTAACACCATAGCAATTAGTCTTGGACTAATAAATGAACTTTTTAAATCATTGCGGATGTTTTAATGTATTGCTTTTAAAAAATACAACAAAAATAATGATAATAGTTAATAATAACAGAGAACTAGAGCATTCAAGTTGGTGCACAGGGAAAATAATCTTAAATTTTTGATTCCCTTTTTTTACTGGGTTAGTGTTAAGTTCGAAAAACATAAAATCAACTTTAATGCGATTATAACCTATCTTTGAAAGTTCAAGGCTTCAAATCCTCAAGTCAAGAAACAGTGTTCTAGCATGTCGTTGTCGCATAAAACGCTGGAGAAAAATATTAAAAAAAAAGGAATTCGTGCTCGTGGCTTTGAATTCTAAGCAGCTTACCTTGAGAGCAAAGAGGGTCACTTTTTCTAATAAATCTCTCTTGTTGGCGACAATCAAGTGCTAACCTTAGTTCCCAAAACACTAGAAGAATTCCAGATGGAAGTTTGAGTTTTAAGGGGGAGATGTCAGTATTGGTTATGCTTTGATGTAATCTTCAACAGCTGGTGATGAAATGACTTCGTCTTTCCTTTATTCCCCTCAAGCTTTCTCATTCAGATGAGATTATCCTCAACCTCAAACTGGTAGCAGTATTACCCCCTAGTGTAGGATTTTCGTTTACAAAATGAAATGAAACGTTTTCTCGCCAATAATAAAACTGTCTTTTCGAAAATTAACCCATAACGTTAGACAATATCACGAAAGGAAATAAGTTGCAGTTACTATTCTGAATTGCTAAAGTTTCGCTTTAAATCAGCCATCAGAAATTATATTATAATTTTACGATAAAATAAGATTCCACTGGAAAGTTGGTATAAGTGTTTCTGAGTAATAACGAAGCGTGGCACCAGACTTCAAAGCTTGGAAAAGTAGACAGATTTTCTGTATTCATTTAAGTGTTTAGCTACTGCACTGAAATTTAAATAAACCAATAAAGTTTAGGATTTTCATATGTAAAACAATAAATTACAACTTTTTTATTCATTTAAAGCCATATGAAAATTTTCATCTAAGTGTGCTATTTTTTTTTTTTTTTGGACAAAATGTAGCCTTTTTATATTAGCATCAAATTTTCCTCAACAATCGATTGTTAACAGCTCTTCAAAAGATGATCGTTTACGGCAACCCTACGATAGATTTTAAAATAATTTTATTTTTGCTTTACTCTGTTCCCTCATCCCACGTCGCTATTTTTTCCCCTCTAAGTCCCCCAGTGAACACGAGCAAATCACACAGTATTGTTATGACAGTCGGTTGCTCGCAAAAAATAGGGTTATATTCCCCCGTTCTGAGATGATAAAAGGTCGAACCCCCCACACGAATGGCCGCATCGGTTTGTATTATTATATGTTGGGGGGAGACACCCTCCTTTCCCCATTCAAAAAAGTTGCCGAAGCTATTATAAGCGTACATAAATCTCTCCAGCCTGGCTAAATAGCCTTAGAATAACTGGGAGAGGTACTGGATATGTCACGGCCACTAGAGATTGGTTATGGTACGGGGGACTAGGCAATCGGGAATTGTTTGCAAACGTTTGATCCCTGTTTGAGTGAAGGGATAAGTGGGATCATGAAATATAAATGTCGTTTTAAGTTGTGTTATGATTGTAACTTGTTTTCGCGGATTATAATTCCTGAGAGATCAGTTCTGTTATACCGGGATCAAAACAGCGATGTTTCATGCGTGCAGACAGAATCGGATTAAAGCTTTTCGTTTTCTCTTCTTTTTGTGTAAACACGTTATTTGTTGCATCTCTGAATAATACCGTAATTATCGGTAAATACCCCGCATCGTTTTATAGTCCGCAGGAAGAAAAAATCATTCTAAAAAAATTATGTTCGGTGTATAACCCGCACTCAGAAAAAACATGGGATACACCCCTAGAAAACAATACATTCGCCTGTAGCGCCCGAGCCTCAATCTGCTTTGAACCGTCGTAAAAGCTATACGACTTATTTCTCTGCATTCTGTTTTGCAGGAATAGATATTTCGATATTTTTGAATGGTTGTTGTCTTTTTAATAATACTTTTTTTTTTTTTAATTTCATGTATTGCCCGCATCGTTATATCGCCCGCAGATAGTAAAAAAAGGAGTTTTTTTGTAGATAACCCGCGGGCTATACACAGATAATTACGGTAAAGCTTTTCGTTTTCTCTTCTTTTTGTGTAAACACGTTATTTGTTGCATCTCTGAATAATAATTAGAACAACAATATAGCTAAGAATTCCCCAAGGAAAAAAAGTTGTTTCGCTAATGTTACCAAAAAAGTGCGATTATTTAAGTAAAAAAAAATGATAATAAAAAAAATGAGTTAGATGTTATAACTTTTATAACTTGGCATTGCTGAAGGACCAAGTAAGATAATCGAATAAAACTAGTTAATTCCTTTGCAAGCAGGGGCGTGATTGTAATTTATTTTCGTTTTTCTTCCGATGATGTTTCCTAACAGAGATATTTCACCAATGAAGATTTAATTGAATAAATGTTTTTGGGTTTTCATAGGTATAGGAAACGAAATGTAGTATTTAAGCCTAAAGGCTTAAATACTACCACTAATAAATTAGTTAGGCCTTTGAAATCTGTTGCACGATTGTAGTTTTTTCCTCTTTTGCCGATGATGTTTCCTAACATATATTTCACCGATAAAGATTTAATTGAATAGATGTTTTTGGGTTCATTTCTTTGAGCAGTTTTTCTAGTTCGTCGCGTCTAGAATTCATCAAGGGTACTTACTTGTATTGCTAATGCATTCAAGTGCTCGGAAGATCAGATCTGCTTAGTCGGAATTGAAGAAGAAAAAAGAAACTATACGAGCCTACTTTCCTATATCAAATTTATAATCTAGCTCTCCTTCCCTTTCTCATTTAGTTTTAGTTCGTAAGTACTTCAAATATACCTTTACCGACGATTAATGCATATTCATTCACTCATTCCTTTATTCATTCATTCATTCAGAAAGAAAAAGACTGAGGGGGAAAATGGTCCAGAAGATAGGTATATACATATACTTTGCGTCATGTATAATACTGCTTTTAAAAATATATATTATTTATTTATTTATTTTTTTATTCATTCATTGTATTTGATCTTGCTGCACTTTCACAAAATTCGTCGGGAATTGTTTTTTTTTTTTAAAACTCGTTATAACTCCTGAGGAGCTCGTCATATAGTCACAACAACGATTTGATTTATCCTATATCGATTGTAAATAGAAGGTAATCTTCGCAACGACATCGGGAGGGAGAAGGATCTTCATCTGACAATACAAATGGATACCGTGAGGTAACCAAATTCGCCAAGAGTGGCAAACCTCCGTTTGAATTACTCTCGAAATGATGATATTGACAAGTACTGATTAGATAAGAAGGAAGAAGAGGGCGGATTCGTTTTGAGTTGCAATGTTGAAGCAATAACTGCAAATTGCTTTTAACTTGATCGTGGGCTAGCGCCGCTACTATACGACTTCTGATCAGACAGGGAAAATTGATTAGACGTTCGTAAGTGTAATTAGAAATAGAGTTCACAGGTGTTCGTCGATAACGACTACGGCAGTCAATAAAGATCGTTATGTTTTCAATTTATTCATGGAACTAAATAGATTTAGTCATTCACAATTCTTAGAGGTGCTAACCATTCTGAAGTTCTTATGTGAAGGAAGTGGAAGAAATTATTTTGCTCTTATTGGAGTGAGATAAATGTTATTTTCCTGACGATATTTTGTGAAGTAAAGGTACATTTTAAATGTTTGCAGCGTGTATAGTTAGGAGTTCTTGGGTATTTACAATATGTACAATGTTCCATAAATGTAATATAATAACTAAAGAAAACTTTTCATCCAACATGAAATTGGTTACTATTTTCTCTTCTAATATTAGGAATGAATCTCAAATTCAATTGTTCTTATTATTGAAACATAAAGCTTTTTATTTAAAAAAATGCCACACTTTAAGACAGCAAAAGATCAGCCTGTTCTGCTTTTGGACTTTTTTCACATGCTGGAAATATGTCTGCCCCTCTTTTTCTCTCTTATTAAAGATACAGGAAACACATATTTCTTAGTTTTTCTAACGAAACTTGAAATGAAGGCATCTAATCTTGTTAGACAAAAAGGAAAAAAAAAAAAAATTCTTTTTGAGAAACGGAGAAGCATCTTAAGAATCTTGAAGCAGTGTTGATTAAATAAGCAATATTTACAAATAAATGAAAAACTATTAAATGTTTCTTCAAAAAAAATATTTGCAAAAAATGTAGATAAAAAACAATATAATCATCACATTAAAAAAGCATTTAAATTACGGCAATTGCGTAAAGATTAACTTGTATTTTCCTTTAAAATAATAGTCATTAAATCTCGGTTAACTGACTACTACCTTATTAGTCAGCTGCGGCTGCTCGCCCATCGCATTTTTCTATTTATTTTGTTTTATTATTTTCTGCCATTGTTATTATATCACTTCGTTTGGGCAGGCTCGAATTGCACTGTGTACCGCAAACATGGGGCAGGACAATTTTTCGTTTCGGCCGTGCGCTTACAACTGCCCTACAGAAAAAGAACGCAATTTTGCTGAGGAGTCCCTTTGTTTTGGCAAAAATTATCCTCCGTTATTTACGGTGACAATTTTTTTCATTGACCGAGGTAAACTGTTTACAGATACTTAGATTTCTTGTCGAATTACAATTACTGCATATTGAATATTAAATCTTCATATCCTAGGTAATTCCGAATGAAATGCGTGATAGTTGAAACAAACATTAAAAAAAAATATATTAGAATAAAAAACTTTTTTTTATGTTTCGCTTTTATTAATTTATTTTATAAATGCGCTTTCATTATTTATTAGCTTTGAAATTCCTCTCAAACTGTGATGCATAGTTTTTAGATAAGATTCGCAAACAAATTAATTGATTAAAATAAATAATATTTTAAATATGAATCCATTAATGATTACTTTTAGATACCATTAATGTTATGTTCTTAAGATGTTTTACAATTGATGTTTTACCTTTTTGAACTTGTTTCCTCTAGACGCGTTTGCGTTATTGCTTGCATTGCTAAATGCAGCAATACAATAATAATTTTTTATGTAAACAAGTACTGCTACACAGTGCTTTTCTTCTTAAAAGAGCTTATTTTTCACAATAAATCAAAAACGCGTTTAGGCTGTCAAAACTGTTGCTTTTCCCATTGCGTCATAAAAGTAAAAAAAAAAAAAAAAAAATTTAAATATAAACAAACTAGTAAATTTCCGTCTTAACTGCAATCGGTTTGGCGATTTCACGATTTTCTCCGTAGCTCTTATTACTGTTCTTACTTCACTAATCTGCAGTTAAAAAAATCAGACGATGCGCTCTCGTCACATTCCACCCCAATTAACGCCTTTTAGTTCCACCTCACTTTTCGAAGAAAATGACAACTCGAACTGATTAGTCGAGCAAAGGAATTTTAAGATGGCTTTCCTAAGTGCTTCCTATAACACTTTGCGCCGGCGTTTTGGTAATTATCGTCACTTTATTGCTATATTTGTATAATAAGTTCCTATTTCCTGGTTGGCAGCTTGATCAACTACGCTCTACCTTAAAGACTGGCATATCGGATGAGTGAGTCAGTATACCTTAAAAATAGTAAGTATTTCTTGTAAACAAATAAATAAATAAATAAACTTAGTTTGGGAATTTTGATAATAGAAGTTAAGTTTAAAATTTAATGGTGTGCTCATTTTTTTGGTATTGCCAGCTATTTATGTGGAATTTCAAAAAAATGATAAGAATAATAATGGTAATAAATTCTACATGTAATCCTAGCCGTGTACCAACGTATAAAATCTCACTAATTGTAAACCTTACTATCTTTATTTTTCGTTTAGCTTAAGCTCTTAATTATTTCAAATATAACGATTAAGACACTTAATATCAAAATATAATTAATCTCTTTTAATAAAAAATAAAAATTTTACCTATTAGATACACGATATCAAATTCATTCTATCATGTACTTGGCCATCATGTTTCAGTAATTTCCAATCATAGTATATATTAATATTTTTAATCGGTGAATTTTTTTAATGGTGACGGGTTTTTCAATTTATCAGGAATAAGCAGGCAATGCCATCAAAAGAAAAAAGAGAGGGGGTGGGGAACCCCTTAGGAATCCCTAAAACTTAAAGAGGGGCCCTTTGAACAAGCAAACTACTGCAACCTAATCGATGCAAATCTGTTGGCAACCGCTCCATTATTGAAGCGTAGTGTATATCATTACAATGCTACAAAGGTTACTTTCGCTACTATTCCAAAAAATATATATCAACCAGTTTGGGTTTTCTAGATCAAGCCGTGGTTAGTACAGACTCTAGTTTTGAGTAATTCTTCAAATTTTTGCAGTAAAAACTTTTTACTTTACATACAAAACGTTATATCAAAATCTATTAGCTATTTCCTAATTCTTTTCCTGTTCTATGCTACATTTGTCTTGAAGTAAAATATTAAGCTAAAAATTGTCCAATATAGAAAACTTTATATACATTCTGTTGCTTTGATTGTCAATACGTGAGCATTACTAAAGACATAGAGATTTGTTTAAAAAATTTCTTCATCTTTATCATTATTTTTTCGGAAAGACTAAAATGTAGTTAAATTTAACCACAACACAAAGGATTCAATTTATTTATAAATAGCCGCTGAAAAGAATTCTGTCTTTGTTTATTGTCACAAAAGCAAAACTTTTGCATAGATCACTTCGATCCATCATGGAATTCGGGTCAGCCGACGATATTTGCAACCCGTCATCATCGTAATAACGTACTTAAAAGTGAAGATGCAAAAAATACTTTCCCATCAGTCTTCGTTTGTGACATGTCGATTGACGCTCGGGGCAGGTGTTACGGCTCAGACAATGGCCGTTTTCTTTCTTCCGGGAAGCCCGCGAATGACAAGTTTCTAAACTTTTATGTTACATCACTTCGCTTCGTGCTGTTGAAGCATTATGTGTAGCTTCATCCCGTATGTGTAGCTTCATCCCGCTATGCTGTTAAAAAATTTTGGGGAAAGTTTATCCCATTTCTGTTGAAATATGCTATGTTTCACGATGGATTTAATGCGCAGAGGACAGGCGTGGATACAGAATTTTGCTAAGAAGAGGGCAATTTTTAAATTTTGCATATCTTTCGGGAAAAAAAAACGTTCCAAACCGGAAAAATTATAAAGGTATACAGTTTGAGTTCGTTATTCATACAATCTTTGATAATGTTCCCCTGTCAAAAGAAGAGAAAGGCAATTGCCCCCATTGCCTCACCCCCTGAATCCGAGTCTGACAGGGAAAGGAATTCCGAAACGGCTTCCTTAAATTAGCCTAAGTAGCTCCGTCCTAACTTCATGCATATAAAATGATGTATCACATAGCTATGATTTCACATAAAATCAGCTTAAAATCATTTTAGCGTTTTCTACACCAGTAATAAGGGTCTTCGTTACTGTAGATATCCACTGTCACTTCGAACCTCCTTCGCCCCAATCAATATCAATGGCCTTGCTGAAAAAAGACCATCTTCGTAACTGCTTCTTCTTCGTAAAAAATGTATGTATTTTTAATTTCATTAATATACAATCCTTTTGATAATTTTTTAAGCGATTGTATCATCTGGTATAAAATTCCCTGGGCAGTGGACAGATAACGAGACTCCCGTTCTATGGACCCGAGTTCGAATCCGACCAAGGCATGGATGCTATATATTTGTACAGTGCTTCGTTTGATTATGTGTGCTTAGTCTAGTGACTCACACTGAAAAAAATATATATATAAACGTACAGAAAGGAAACTGAGAGTTTCTTTTAATTTACGAAAAAAAATTGTTTTCCTAGTAGTTATTATGCATGGGAGAATAAGAAGAAATTTCATTTTAACATTCAATTAGTCAGATGCTTTTACAAAAAATTAACTTATAAAAGTAAATTTCACATATGTTTTAGAACAAAAAGAAAATCCTATTACCGTAATTACCGGTGTATAGCCCGCGGGTTATCTACAAAAAAACTCCTTTTTTTACTACCTGCGGGCAATACATGAAATTCAAAAAGAAAGTATGATTAAAAAGACAATTTCCGTTCAAAAATATCGAAATCTCTTTTCCTGCACAACAAAATCTAGAGAAATAAATCGTAGCTTTCGAAACAATGGTCCAAAGCAGATTGGGGCTCGGGCGCTACCGGCGAATGTATTGTTTTCTAGGGGTGTATCCCATGTTTTTTTCTGGGTGCAGGTTATACAACGATGCGGGCTATTTACCGATAATTACGGTAGTATTCCTTGAACAAATGGTTTTATCACCTAGAACTTTAATTTTTCATTTTGCATTTATTAAAAAAAAAAAAAAAAAAAAATCGCCTAACGGCGATATTATATGAGACCTCCTCCCCCGTGAAACGAGCTTTTTATGTTTTTTTTCTTTGGAAAACAAACACCACTTTTATTCAAAATGGCACATTCCATTATTTATTTTGAATGAGACTCCATGCGCCATGCGTGACTCACATTGCAAATGGAAATCGTTACAGTTTAACAATTTTTTTACAGCAGTAATAATTCTTTTGGTTCTGTAATTAATTGCTTTTACACTGTATTTTAGTCGTTAGGTAGCTATTTTCTACTAAGCTGCAATGAATTTGATCATGTTTTTCCATAAATATGTTCTGCAGCACAAGTAACTCGCATTACATTGAAAATTAAGTCAATTTTAGGCTATGTTGAAATAATAATAATAAAATTACACGTTAATTTAAAGCACAAATGAGCAATAAAATGCATTTTATTGCTCATTTGTGCTTTAAATTAACGTGTAATTTTATTATTATTGTTTACTTGCACAAAGTTAAATTATTTTTATATGTTGAAATATGTGAATTTCTTCGTGTTGACATGTTTAAAAATGTTTTTAAATGCAATTACGGTTTTTGAAGAATAAATCTTGGATCAAATTGAAAAAAATAATTATAATTGATAAATAAATGATTAATGTGGTTCACACTACATTCCAACTGACTCACACTACGGCTCATTTTTTATTGAAAAAGCAGTTCTTGCTCTGGGTATTATTGCTTCAAATTTTACATTACTTGTATTTGAATGGTAAGTCAATAATTATTGGATGACTCTTTCTTTTTAAATTTGGAAAAATTAAGGTTGTGTAAATTGATTAGTTCAGTACAAAATAGCAATAAACACGTTTTGTGGTTACAAGTAGGAAAGTACCGAGTAGCAGTATCACTTTGTCCGGATAGCGAGTGGCCGAGTACCGAATACAGAGTAGTTGTGAATAAAAAAAGATTTTAAAAGACATTTATAATGAAAAGAAATCACATGTCTTCCAGAAAATGTAGAAAAACTTGTGTTTAACACAATTATTTATATTTCATATTTTTGTACTAATCAGTTATAAATTTATCAACTATTACTAATCGTTAAGAAAAAAAAAATACGAAATTTTTACAACTCCTCGGTAATGGCCGAGTAGTAAAATTCTAGCCGGGTACTGAGTACTCGGTACATCCGTATTTCCAAGAACTTTTTTTTTTCAGGGTTAAAAATCTCAAAGCAAAAGTCATGAATGTTTTCCGAACACTTTCGCTACTAATTTTTGCATGGAAATAGCCTTCGATGAAAATTACAAATATTTGTAATCTTATCAACCTTAATTTTCAATATCCTAAAATGCGTACTTTTAGAATAGCATAGAACTATAATTAAGACTCGATATATTATTGCTATTTTTATATCAGCGTTGCCACTCAACTGAGTATAATTAAGCTCTATACAAATAAGGCGTGTCATTTTCTACTTCCTAATTAGAAGTACGTCAGAGAAAAGCTTTGTTATAAGAAACGTCATTCAACAAAACTAAAAGGCGTTGCTTGCACGTCTCTTCAATTCTAGATAATTTGTTGGCTTCTGCAGAACATATTTTTGATGGACATTTTGCTATTTAAAGTTCACTTATTACCTAATGCTCCTTAAGCGATTACAGTATTTCGTTCGCGTTCTAATCATGACTTCTGGTCACACGTGATAGATATGAATGAGGGGGAGCGAGGGATTAATTATACGCAAAGTAGTTAATAATTAATAGGTAAAGCTCACTCTGAAATGAATGTGAAAACATTCTTTTACTTTTAACTAAATCTAGTTAGGAAATTTTATAAAAATTTCGTTGATTTGAAATATTCGTAAAAATAATAAATGAAGCTCCTCAACACCGAAATTTTAGATTTTAGACAACTTTTATTTCACTGTTGAACGCTAAATTCATTCATTATTACTCTGAAATTTACAGGAATATAATCTTCAGAAATTTTAAATTATTAGTCTAATAATATACATTTGAGTAGAAAAAGTCTAACATTCTAGTTTTGTTTTTATGAATCTGTTGGAAAGAAAAATGGAATTTATCTTTTACCGACCATAAAGACAGAAAGAATTAGCAATTAATGTGTTTCACAGATTAAAACTTTTAAATAAATCTTTAATTTATGATATTAACAGAAAACAAAAGTGAAAAAAAAAAAAAAAAATGGAAATTTGAATAACAATTTTTAAAAATGGAGTATTTTTTTACGACCAATAACAATAAAAATTAAACAAATTAGGATTTTATGTTTTTTACAGACGAAAAGATTTTTTTTTTAAATGTTGGTACAATGTGTGTCACTTACAGAAAACAAAAATGTATAAAAAGGGAATTTATGTCTTTTAAAAATAACGAAACCTATTTTACGCATTTGCAGCTTTTTAGTCGATGCCCTTTTACAGAAACAACGAACGCGTGAAAAAGTTCCCAAATTTTCTGCTGCATCATGTTGATTGATATAATTGCGAAATCTCACGCTCGGCTCCCCAACCAAAACATATTTGCGAATATACTGGTATATTTCACTCATGTTACGGTAGATCAATATTGTATGTTTTAATCGATTGAGTGAATATAACAAGTGTGGGTACTCTTGCCTGCTTGCCACTCACGAAGTTTGACGCTATGCTCAACGCTTTTAAATTGCTGATTTGAAAGACTCGTTCACAGTTGCTAATGCGTGAAGTTTAGCAATTCGTAATTGCAATAAATTAGTTCATGTAGTTATCATTCTCCCATAAAGATGACTAAATTTATATTGTTGTCTACTCTACTGGATTTCCCGCAAAATTCTTGCTTTCTGTTTTTTTTTCTCTTATCTCCTGAAAAGCATTATATTTCGTTAATATATATGTACTTTTTTAAAGAACAAATACTTTTTACTTCATCCAGACATCTGAAAATGGAAGATGGAATCCATTTCAAAAGCGAAAACTCATTGCAAATTACTGTGAGTGTGAAAGTTTAGTAATCATTGAAAGGTAAACAAAAGTGATGAAGAAGTGGGAAAATGCAAAGCATTTATATACAAAACCTGGAAAAATTAAAAATTGTGGATATACTACTTATTCAGCACGGCTGCGGAAAGTAATCTAAACATTAGGATTCGGTACAACGTAAGCATTGAGAAATGTAAAATTAGAGTTTCACTATCGACAGTTTTTCCTCATTTTTTTAAAACATCCAAAAAAAATAATAAAGGAAAAAAAAACAAATACAACGAAAATAACAAAGGCGTATTTTGAGCAGGTGATGAAAGGCATCCTTCGAAAAGCACCCCTATCGAAATAAATTCAAAAGTATCTATTTTAATAAAGGAATAAATGCTTTGAAACTTCAATTTAGCAAGTTGTCTTAGACCTTGGGCCCCATAGGAAATAAATTCGTCTATATGCCCCTGAAAAGTAATGTTGTCTGTGTGGTGTCAAACTTACAATCAAATTGTTAGAATTTAATCGTAAAAATTTCCCATGGGGTCATCATTTCGTTTGAAGAAGAAAATTGTTAATAATTTTAGAATGCATCCACTTTTTTTAACGTGAACAGTTATTTGCTATATGTAGAGTGTGCTTTGTTATTTACAGAATTTATAAACTCCGTTGGGGGGGGGGGGGTGATTAATTTACAATTATTTAATCGTGATATTTTCCTGTATTGCACATATATACTTCATTCTGGAAAGCTATTTTTACACTCTCTCAATGTAAATTATATTTAAAAACTACAGAAACCCCCCTCCCCCCCTAACTACTCTCACTGTTGAATTTACACGAACGATTCTTTTTGTTCTTCAATGTTTATGTTTTACATAATACAACCCATGGCGCTAATCGGAGCCATAATAAGACAAGCTAAGCATCTGCTTTTCAGTGGAAAGAAACTGGAGACTAATCCTTTGCTCGTACCCTATGCTGCTTAGCGCTTGAATGGTTTGACAGCTTGTCGCTCCAGGATGTGCTGCAGGCTTATCGCACCTTGGCGATCGCTTTTGACTTTGGCCTCTTTTTGTTTTGAATTCATGTTTAACAAATGAGATGTTCTAAGATGAAATGATGTTATTAATAAATTGCATTTCCTTTGCATAACTTTTCTGGCATTCTTAGATCTTTTAACTTTTTGTACAAAGTTTAAAATTGATGTTGGCGTCGTTTTCATTTTTATTTCCAAGTAAGTAATATATTGGGAGGAATACAGTCAGGGTTCGAAATTAGCGGTCGTTAGTCGTATTTTGCAACTAAAAAATTCGGTTTGACGACCGGGATTTCACATCCAGTCGTCACTTTTGACACCTAACCTTTCATAAAACTTTTAGTTTGACGACCAATTTTTCGCCGTCATTTTTTAAAATGTATTTATTATTATTTTTAAAATCTGATATTACTTTATACAATTACTTTTTTATGAGCAAATTTCAGCTAATCTTTGGTATGTTTAGTTTTTACGATACCTGTGAAGATTATGGTATCTTCTTGACTTTCAAATTTTGAATTGTGAATTTTTACTCCTTTGTAAGTAATTTACAATCAAGTGTTACTTACTTATTTGTAAGTAACACTTGATTGTAAATAACACTTGGAAAATAATTTTACTCACATAGTCACTGATTAAAGTAAACATTTGTATAGGTGTATAAACTTAAGTAAAATGACCAACTTCTCAACAGTTACCAACAGAAATTAATTTTCGAACATTTTGCTCTCGTACTTATCAATAATTTTCTCGTTAAAGTTGTGATGTTTTGCGATATTGTTTTTACATTTGCACAACTGTCTTAATAGTCATCAGTTGATATATCTTCCCAAGCAATTTGAATTATGGGATCACGCTAAAACGTCGCATAAATAAACGATGCATAAACGATGTTCCACATATCCTTAACATACTTTTAAAAAACTAAAAATGAAAGGGAAAATGAAATTCACCTTGAAACAACGCTAACGAGAGTTTATTTTGTCACTTTTCAACGCTGAAAATACGGTTTGAGAACAACTGCATTCATATTAGAACAAAAAACTGCGTTTGTATGTATTACTGAAGCAAAAAATATTTTAGCACAGTTGGGCGTGTTACTCCTTTCTCGATGATAGAAAAAATAAGTTGGGGGTTGCTTCAGGCTTCAAAGGGTTTGGAATCTTTAAAAGTCAGCGATAGTTTGTTTCTAATTACGCAGACATTATTTACATGGATATAGGCGAAAAATTAAGTTGAAAATAAAATTTTCAGTTGGGGTATAGGAAAATTAAGAATTGATTTGTTAGCGTACAATTTTATAACATTCTCAATGTAATTCGAGATAGTGTTGTCGAAGGGGGGATGTTGGGTTAAAAATAATATAAATAGAAGTAGATGATAAATGTTTCAATTCAATAATGTCATTTGCTCTTAATTTTATCTAATAAGAGAGCTTTTTACCGTTCTCTTTTTTTTCTTTTGTTAAAAACTGTAGCTTCATTTATTATTCTTCAAAAATAAATAAATAAAACCAAATCAAAATAAAGAAAGAAACAAAGAAAATATGTTTTGGAAAAATTAACTTTTCCTTCAACAGCAACAGCCAAATCTTATATATACATCAACCCTCTGTTTTCAGGGAATTTCGATTCTTCCTGGAAATATGTGGAAAGGGAAGTTCTCGGATGAATAGAAGAACCGTATGTTTCTCTACGAATTCGGCTGGGGGATGTCTTCGGCTTAAAAACTTCCTTCTTTTGTTACAAATGTTGACAGTTGAGGTGGCAGTTGCGATTCAAACGAAATGTCTCGAAAAACAAAGAGCGGAAAAATAGTTCAGTTTTGTGTTACAGAGAGACGATAGGTTAGAAGTGTTTCTATCAGTTAGAAAAATATAAGCGGATGAAATTTCCATGAACGACTGTTTGAAGAATTATAAAGTTTCTTTAAAACAAAAGCAAAGGAGAAAGTTGTTTCAATTTATGTACACGAATTCTAATTTTTAAATAAAGTTATCATAGCCGCATGCAATTTATTTTTCGTATCCCATATTTATATCCATTTTTTTCTTTTTATTTATTAATTATTATTGTTATTATTTTGAAATTTATTACAAACACTTGAAAAAACAGTTAAGCCAATTAACTCATATTTTTTTTAATTTGGAATTGATTAAAATAAACGTTTATATTGATTCATAAACGAATCCTAATATTTAAATAAAGTTATCATCGCCGCATGCAATTTATTTTTCGTATTCCATATTTATATAATTTTTTTCCTTTTTATTAATTAATTATTATTGTTATTAGTTTGAAATTTATTACAAACACTTGAAAAAATAGTTAAGCCAATTAATTAACTCATATTTTATTTTATTTGGAATTGATTAAAATAAACGTTTATATTGATTCATAAGCATGAGTAATATTACCAACTTCTGTAAGGTTCCTAATAGAAATTTAATTTTGAAAATTTTTCTCTTATTTTTCAATAGTTTTCTCAGTAAGGTTGTGATGTTTTGTTATATTTTTTAGCAATTGGACAACTGTCTTCATAGTTAGCAGTTGTTATCTCTGCCCAAGCAATTTAAATTATCTTAAAATTACGCCTAGCAGAACATTTTTGGCAACTAAAACAAAATAGCTACGTGCCAATGACTCCTAACTTATTCATTCTACCTTCGAACCCTGGTGAAAAAACTGAAGAAATTTCCTCGTTAACCCTTCATCTACCGACGGTACTTATAAGTACCATTCTCTATAAATTCCATACCAGCAACCATTTTTACCAATATTCTGATGGTACTTTGCCGGGACAGACTTTAAATTCCCCTTTTTCAGGATATATATCAACAAGGGTTCTATAAAGAGTATTTTTTAACGAGGAAAGGAACATAGATGGTTTTGAAACCGATTCTGTGTTTTGAACTTCCATTTTGTTCAGATTGCTCCCTTATAGAGTTTCGCTCCAGAAAAGCAGCAAAATTCAAGAATCAAGTCACTGATTCTTTTAATGTGTTAGTTAAGAACTTAGTAAACTATTTGACGAAATATTTTGATTAAAATGTGTATGTAATTAATTTCATAGGGTAAATACTCTGTGGCACTTATTAGCTGTGAATAAATAAATACTTATAGGCTAAGCATTTTATTTAGGTATAAATCCCTTAATTTTCAGTGTAAAAACCTAGACAAACTATTTCTGTAAAAAAAATTACTGCAGATCATAATGCCGTAGATAAAATGTTAAATTCGAGTGTTCCTAAAAACCGGGTTTAATATAAATTCAATTATTACTTCATAAAAATTAATTTAATGGATATTCATTTAAAATGACCTACTTTTTATTTTCCCTCATTCAATTACAAGATAAAAGAGAAAATTTTGAGCCTTTTATCATGAAAGAAATCCTTGCCTAATCAAAGAATGCTTCAAATAACCAGTTTTTATAAAAGGCTTTCAAAAATAAACCAACATTTTTTTTCCTTCAAAATTTTCCTCGCTAAATCCGACGTCGCAATAACCGAGTTCGACAGCATAAAACAGTAATGTGCCATGTTGTATACTGTGTAGGGTTAGACTGAAGCATTGTTTTGATTTTAAGGCAACCTTAGCAAAGAATAGCACCTATCTATAGAGGCGCGTGGGAAAGAACAGAGGACACCCACAAATTTCGACCATAAAATCACCGCAATTAAAGAAAAGAAAGGATATCACACTGCAAGCAGGTGTCAAAAGCCCCCCTCCCCTTCAACAAAACCCTCAGGGGGCTAAAAGGGGTCCCACCCTCTTTCGTTAAACTGCCTCTTTAGGTTTTAAATTGGAGAACAATATATTTGCGAAGTACATATACCTGCTTGGCTTTGTTGCTGGAGACAAGCTCTGTTGTAAACAAAGGTTTTGTGGCCACGGTGATAAAAAGGAGAAAGAAACTGGGATGGCTGGGCCGGGATGGTATGTAGCTTGACTCGGAACGGAATTTGTGGGCTGCCACTCCCCTCTTTCAACCAAGAATGAGGGGATCATAAATTCTTTGGGCTGCTTGGGGGCTGCATTTGGATGCGGTTGTCTGGGTTTGAAGAGGAAGTGGAATAGGACACGCGTTTAGTTTTTTTACAGTCTTAGCAAAATTTGTTCTGAATTTGATTTGTAGCTAAGACCTTGGTCGAGAAATCGATTTTATACTGGATCTAACGGGTCATTCCACAGTAACGGACGTACAGCATTTACACAGCATTTTTCAACTTCAACGAGATTTCTAGCAAACTTGTTGGGTATTTTTTTGGTTTTCTTAATTTTGGATAGTAAAAGTACATGTGTTCTAAGTATGCAAAAAAAAAAAAAAAAAAATTGAAGATATATATGTATTTGCTGACTGTTAAAATTTTTTTTTGAAATTTCGTTACGTGTGTTACCCGAAGAGTAACACACGTAACAAAATTTCATAATTTTTTTTTTAACAAACAGCAAATACATATATAGCTTCAAAAAATTTTTTGCATACTTAAAACACATGTACTTTTATTAGCCAAAATTAAAAAACCTAAAAAATACCCAAGAAGTTTGTTAGAAAGCTCGTTGAAATTGAAAAATGCTGTGTAAATGTAACGTCCGTTACTGTGGAATGACCCTAATGCTACATTGAAAAAATTATGCAATCGGTAGTTCATCAACGTCATTCTTGGCTTCATTACATGAGCAATTCAGTGTTTTTGAAAACTACGTTGCAGAATCTAGACTCTCTTCTGTTAAAGTGGTGGTGGTGCTTAGTTAAAAGGAACATATTCAACTCATGTGAAGTTTTTGGCACACTTAAAAACATGAATGAATCCAAACCGATGTTGCATTTCCTTCAGACACCTTCTTCCTGTATGAATATTCCTAATTTTTTTAACGAAGTTTACTTGTAGGGAAGGAAAATTCAGTTCCAAAATTACCAGCAACTCTAGTTTCCCGGTTTCGACTATTATGATCTTTTGCTTTAATTGGATTTGATCAGACGTAACAATCTCAGCGAAGAAAGAAAAAAGTTTTAAGTTCACTAGTGGAAGTTGATTTTCCTTCTTTTCAGAGCGAGTTATTGTTCAACGCAATTTGTTCCCTTTTAAGAAAGTTTTCTTTTCTTTTTTGGAATTACTTTTTCTGGCTTTATATAAAAATATGTACTTTCATCAAATAATGTAATTCTTATAAAACATGCTCTATATTTTGTTTCTCTTTTTGTTATTATTTAGTTATGTTTAGTCTGAAGCTTTAACGAAATCCTTTATTGGTTAATTAATAAACATTTCATCTAAAACTGAAATGCAGAAACACTTAAACATATAGACACTACTATCGCTTTACAAGCATTTTAATACGTAAAATATTTTGGTAAACCTTGCAAATTTACTTGAAAATTTCTGATTTTCCTCTCTCAACTTTTTCTTAATTATGCAGAATGGTCAAAAATATTTACATAGCCCTCCTGAAATACGTTTGCATCATAAAAGAAGAATCAGTTTGCTCATCCATCCAATGAGAAAATATGCATGAGAGGGTTAGCATGTGGTTCGAATACATAACTTCTTTCCTTTTGAAGTTGATCAAAATGTATTTTTTCATGCAATTAAATAACTCTAAAAACTTAACATGATATATTTGATGAATATTGGCCTAAGTCTAAAACATTTTAAAATTTATCTCCCCATTAATGAATATTATATTATAACTACGAATGTGACAAAAGTCTATAGCTTTTTCTTTCTTTTCTTTTTATTTTACTTGTTTCTTTTTTTATTTAATATTATTATTATTCCTTATTTATTTATATTTATCATTAATATTGTTAATATTAGTATTATTATTGTTATTATTATTTTATTTTTTTGAATAATTCGCTGCTATATATTGGTTGATGAATTGTGTTTAAACAAGGGGGCAAGAATCACATCGGGCTATATTGCGCAATGGCAGTTATTGATCAAATATTATTTTTATTTAAGTTTTGCTCATAATCTGATTTCATTACTTTGTTTCATGCTATACTAAATCTTGTTTCCTTCCCTTTTAGGTGAAAAGCCTTTCAAGTGTGAATATGAAGGCTGTGAGAGGAGGTTTGCGAACAGTTCTGATCGCAAAAAACACTCGCATGTCCACACTAGCGACAAGCCTTACAACTGCAAGGTCCGTGGTTGTGACAAAAGCTACACTCATCCTTCCTCTCTTCGGAAACACATGAAAGTCCATGGCGGTTGCGGCGGCAAAACTCCACCGCCAGCCACTCCAGGTGCCAGCTCTTCGGGTTCCGGCTATGACAGTGACAGTGGCACGGGTGCCGCTACTAATCTCACAGAATGGTATGTGTGCCAAGCGGGCATGCCTACGCCACCTAGCAATGAACATTCTCCAGTAGGTGTTCCTAGCACAGTTCTACCTGCGACGACTCATCATCCTATTCATCCTCCAGTCTTCTGACACGCCCTGAACACCACACAGTGGTGATGTTATCAAAAATACTATTCAGGATAAATATCAAGAACTCTCTTCATACTAAACAACTTTTCCGACGAACCACTTTATGGGATATCATGTAAGTTTCCTGGATATATGAATAGTATTCATAACTCCATGACTGTAGCTTGAGAAACGACTCGAATAATCTATTTATTTAAGCACAAATGTGCAATGATAATTGCATAAACGTGGGCATGAAGCACGTTTATTTTATAATGCATCGAAATAGATTTTTTCCCCCAGGGCTACAAGCTCTATTTCTACAGTTGAATCAAAACTTAAACCAAAGTTGTTACCTTTGACTTACGGGGATAAGGCGTGGAAAGATGAAGAACACTTTTATGCTAAAAATTTGAATTATTTGCTATTGACATTTTTTTCTTCGACAAATATTGGATGTAACAGTTAGTTTTTACTTAATTGTTTTAGCCAATTAATGGTTATAACAGTTCAATAGTGACATTCAATGCATAATATTTATATTTATTGATGAAATTCAATTTCATAAAGCTCTATTTTTTCCCGTAATTGGATGACATTCATTCTATCATTTAAAGTTTTGTTTCAAATACCGTAATTATCTGTGTATAGCCCGCGTGTTATCTATTTAAAAAAAACTCTTTTTTTTACGATCTGCGGGCAATATAACGATGCTGTCAATGCATAAAATTTAAACAAAAGTATTATTAAAAAGACAACAACCGTTCAAAAATATCGAAATATCTTTTCCTGCAAAACAAAATGCAGAGAAATAAGTCGTAGCTTTCGAAACGACGGTCCAAAGCAGATTGGGGCTCGGGCGCTACAGGCGAATGCATTGCTTTCTAGAGGTGTATCCCATGTTTTTTTTCTGAGTGCGGGTTATACAACGATGCGGGTTATTTTACCGATAATTACGGTAGTAATAAATTGAAGCGGAATTTGAGTGCCATGCTTAGTGCAATTTCCCTCATAAACAATTTATTGCACCAATATTACATCATGTCTGCTTTTATAAAAATACAATGCTGTCTTTTCCTTTACAAAGCTTAAAATTCGGTTGTAATGCATTTTTTTTTTTTTTTTTTTTTTGCCTACCGGTCAGCCCTTATTTTATATTTCAGAGGATATGCTGCAAGCGTGTGTCTTGCTAGTAAAAGCAAAGCTTTATCACCTCTACCATTAACTAACTTTTTAAATCTGTTGCAGTAATAAAAATTGCAGTAAATTGCCGCTAATGATTTATAATTGATATTATAATGATGGTTATTATTATTAATAATAATATTAAATTACAATTACTGTTATTATTAATAGTAATAATATTAAATTATTGTTATTTCAATTACTATATTGTGCGATACTTAGCTTCAAGGGCGGGAAAAAGTTGTTTAGAATGATCAGAGCTTCAGAATCATTTTTTATAAACTCAGGCAAACATCAGATTTATCGCAAGATAAAAGATGGAAAAGAATTTTTTGCATTAACGCAATTGATTGTGTGATAACCCTTTTCTCGTGTCAAAACTTTGAAATGAACTGTGCGGATAAAAAAGGGTCGCAGTTATATCGATTTACTTATACGTATTATTGTTATTTTGTAAAAAAAATATGTTGTATGTACTGTATCGTCACTATCAAGATCTCACAAGTCTTCGGTTTTAATATTCAGAGCGTTTTACTGTGTTGCAATATTAAAAAGCGAAATTTAATGTTGCAGTGCCAAAAACTAAATGGCTAACATTCTTTTGTAGTTTTGTTACAGAAGTATTTTCGTGTAACACAGCGTAATACAACATAATGAGGGACAAATTGCTATAAAAATTTGATTACACTTGTTTCGAATGCACAAGGTAGTGGTATCAAAGTAGAAACAGTCAGGTGACGAAAATTGTTGTTTGTTGTTTTTTACTGTTCTGTCTTATACAACTTTGTTTCTACTTACTAACACAAGTATGCATTTTTTTTTTTTTTTTTAAATTACAATTCTTGCCTTATTATGCTGTTTTACTCCGTGTTACACGTTGTGTATTATCCAATTTCTTTTCATATAATAGATTCAAAATTCATCATAAGATATCATTCCGTATTTTCCTTAAATTAAATAATAATGTTTCAATGTATTTGTTATCGAACATAAGCAAGCACTTCTCTGCGTTTTAATGCTCATTTGTGCTTTAATTTAACGTGAAATTTTATTTCTATTATTTCTACCAAGCACTTCTTGTTTACTTTTGAAATACATTTTCTCGTAACTATAAAAAATCACTCATTTGCATTACTAATTAACCATTCGTCTTGTAACAATTAACAAAAATGATCATTGCTGATATCTAAGGTGCTATTTAGTTTATATTTCTGTATTTTCTTTTCTTCAAGTAGAGAAATTGATTAAAATGCTAAATCTATTTATTAACATAGTTGCATCACAAATTGAGATGGCATGTTGCCGAGGAAAGCACTAAAATCTATATGCAACTTAAACTGAAACACCATATCCTTGGTGATTCTGTCAATGCACTTTTACTCTCTGTTGATAATTTTCAGACTACATCCTCAGCGAAAATGAGATATATAATTTCAATTTCATTTCAAAAAATTTTAATTCCTAAATCTCATATTTAACTGAAGTTTGACACTGGAAACAAATTATTTAAAATTATAAATTCAGTAACATCTTAGTTTAAAAAACATTCACAGTGCGATCTCTTCAAAATTCTTAAAAATAAAAATAAATGTTCATAAAATACCCTAATTTTTTACGAGTCAAACAAATACAGAAATATTTATTGATGAGAACAAATCTGCAAAAATTTAAATGAAAAGCTATTAACTTATCGCTAATGAAAAATAAAAAATACTTTATAAGGATCCATATTAAAAAAAGACAATAATAAAATATCACTTGTAAAACTTAAACTTTGTTACATGCCACTGTACCACCTTCAATAATTGATATAAACCATCACATTATTGCCTTGAAGAGCAATTACCTTGCGAAAGAAACATTAAACGTGCACTTAAAAGCGTATTGGCATTTATTTATATTACTAATGTAAAACATATTGTTAACAAGGTGCCCAAGAAAACCATATCTCCTCACCAGTTTCACCCCTCACCCCCGATGACTCCCCATTCTTTTAGAAGTCAGTATCGCCCCTCTTCTTTGGAAGCCTTCTCCTCCTACTCTCATTTTGTTCTAAATCACCATGTTCCTCTTTTTGTCTAAAAAGCCACAACGAACAATGTTGCCACGCAACTGGCAGGCTACATCCTTCTAGCTGCACAGAGTTGAATTTATTGGCTATTAGCAGTTTCAGATTCTTGCTGGTTTTATGACCTGCTGTCACCCGAGGATATCGTTTTATGACCCACCAACAAAAAGAAGGGCATTCTCTGGCTCCCTCGAACCCGACGGGGCAGTTTCCCACCTCTATAAATTGCCCGTTTACCCTTGTGAACACAACTCCTGGAGTCTGATGTCTCGAAATTTAGGGGGAATTAGTTCGGATATTTCGTGGGAAATCAGAAAAAAATTTCAAAATAGTACAACTACAAAGTATATATATATATTTTTTACTATTAGGTAGTTTTTGAAGACAAGAAGGAAAACCCTTCTTTATATAATCAAACATCAAACTTCTTCCAAATTGTGAACATGATGAATTTAACTAAAGAAATTATTAAAGAGGAACTTTACACAGGAAACGAATCCTTTTGTTAGAATCGCATTTTCTTCTTTTTTGTTAATATTCATTCGACTAGCTTTAATTTTTTCTGTACATTTTCTATCTTTAATTTTTCCTGGCCGTTTGAACAACATACTATAAATAAAACTCAAGTTTCATTTCTAGTAAGGAACCTACAGTTCTAATGTTTTTCTCTAAGAGCACCTTTTGTCGGTCGAAAATTAATTCTGTCCCACCCACATGTGTATCTTTCTTTTCTTACTTCCTGTAATTGGCTATACGGTATCCTCAACTCAGCAACAAAGCATCAACCCTAGTTCAGGTTCACTCATTGGTTTCTGCTTTGAATAAAATAATGCCCAAGGAATTCATTTCGCAAATTTAGTGGAAAATATATAAAATTTACGTATACCCTGCAAGACGTACATTTCATTAAAGCCACTATAAATGTTCCGAACTTTCTCAAAATAAAATTTTAATTGGGGAAATATAAAAAGTTTTGTAACCATTGCTGCTATAAATTGTTAAATGCTTATGCAAATTTTATGCTTTATTTTTTGGCGTATAATGCAACGCCAGGTGTTCCGCGGAATAATTTGACTGTTCTGTTACTGCTTATGTAGAATTTTGGAAAGATTGCTGTTGTCTCATCTTGTCTCAAGCAGGCAAGATGTAATAACTTGACAACCCTACACGCGTTTTTGATTCAATCGAAAACGTAGATAGAAAGGCAGAACCTCTACTGATATTGTATTTTTACATTTTTTTCTAAAGTAACTTTTGTGATTTACAAAAGCACTCTTCAGTTTAAGCCTTCGAATTCTGAAAACTTTGCATTGGTGATTATCGATCATGATCCATATCCTTCAAAGACCCTCGTATTCTTCTAAAAAGTAATTTTCCACTAACTGGTGACAAACTACGAAAAGCAATCCCTCCTATCTCCCGTAAAAATTCTTGAGAGAACCGCCCCTTTCTTTCTATCTTATCACCCGTCCTCTATAACAAGATGTTTCTTGTACTTGAAGAATCGTGTAACGACGCCCTAGGGACAGCAGAAATCTGAGAAATCCGCTGATTTCCCATTCTTCCCACGTTCGGAGCGGGGGAATCCATGGCTTGGGTGCTTGTTTTTGCCCATTTATATTGAGGAGTACTAATTTGAGACAAATTGGTGCGACATCTTGTTGGGTGGTCACACTTGTCCGCCACGCGTGGGAACAAGACAAATCTTGTAATCTCATTGTCCATGCATCTGAGAAAAGTACATGCTCCCTGTCGCCAAACGTTACCGATTCTGGAGAATTGATAGTGAAATTTGGAATTTTCCAATGGTGATTGAAGATCGAATCGAATTTAACCGAAATTCATTTATGTGTTTTGTTGACATTCTGTTTAAAAACAAAAGCTTCCCTTCCCTACAACAAAAATTAAATTAGGTGTTGTAAAAAGAAGGGAAGATTTGCTATGTACATTTAATATGGAAGATTCACCGTTTCATAATTTTGAATTTGAAGAAAGTTTTCGAATTGAAAAATTTAAAATATCTGTTTCAGTTTTAACTCTGAGGACTTAAAATAACTCAAATGCTATTTTTTTACACGCAAATAATGACATTATAGGACAGAGAAAAATATTAATATGGAAAATGGAACCGATATTCTATGGGGCTATTAATTTAAGGTCCCCATGTGTAGACCTCCGGTTCCTAAAAATCTTTACACTGTTCCTAAATATTAAACAATAGAAAAGCTTTTAATATTTATTTAAAAACTTACAATGCTACAAATTTTATTTTCAAAACGTGTAAAATGTTTTAAATGTTATTAATGAATACCACTTATTTTTTCGATCATGCTGAACTGAACCCATTTATAAAAGTCAAATGTAACAATTAATCCCTTTTCGATGTCTGTTCAGTTTCATCAAAGTCTCCCCCTCACCCCCAAGAAAAACCGGCTTATACTTTGGTTTAAAGAAGAGAGGTCTATGTATTGTGTACCTTAGGCCTGAATCTGAAGAAGTTAATATCTGCTCTGCTTAAAAAGTTATATTTAAATATTGTTAATATTCACAGTGACTTAAATTGCAATTTAACAATTTATAAGTGGTAGTACCTAGACAAAAGACAAAAAATATTCTTTCAAACTCAATTTAATCATGCAATTTAATTGCTCTTCTAAGCATGCGGTTTAATGATTCTCCCAGGTGAAAAATTAACGAATTATTTTTTGTCAATGTATTTAAATTTTTTTTAGGCCTTAGTTTTTTTTTTTTTTTTTTGTTCTCTCAGTATACAATTGAACTTTTCTCAATATAAATCAAATAGCACAAGGCAATAACTTTTAAGGAGGAAATTTTGCAAAATAATGATACGTTTATATTTGTCAGTTTCTTGTTTGCTTCAGAGAATTGACCAGGAATATGTATTTTACGTAAAAGAATGAAGTTAATCAAGAACTACAATAATGCAGCATATACATCTACAAATCAACGTTGTTCAGATCAAATATTTATCATTAAAAAAAGATTGTATCTTTAAGAAAAATATGATTAAAATGTCTTTAGTAATAATAAACAAATATTAAGCTCGTAAAATTCATTTTTTGAATATTAATACTCAGAGAAAAATCTTTCCTATGTTGTTAGTTTATAAATATTGTTTTCCAATATTTAATACTTATAAAAGTCATCTCATGTAAAAACCAAAGACGTTGTATAGATGATATAAAAAGGTTTTTTTGTCATCATTTGTATATATGTGAAGAATTTTAGTCAGTATCTGATGAAAACATGTGAATAGAATTGTTGCAATTTCAACGTTTTGTACAAATGTAATAAAGTCATTCAAGATAATTTTTGCAGTCTTTATTATTATTATTCTGCGTTCTTTCTTTTATAATTAGCTTATGCAATTATTTTTATTATTTTTAAAATTAATTTATTATTTTATTCATTCCAAAAATATAGCTGCAAACAAAATTATTTTACAAAATCTAGAGATAAAAGTTCAAAGTACTTCTCTATAGATATTTTTTAAATATCATTTCAAAGTTTGGGAAAACCATGGCTTATCAATTGTTTTGTAATTATTAACACTACATATTATATATATTGTTTACTTTTTCTGAGCTGCTTGCTACAAAACATTCAGTTTCCCCCACATTTGATTCAGCTGTTCATCAATTTTTAGAAGCAGTCCTAAAATTTGTTTGTGCAGAGGTTAATATTTTCAAAGTTTTAGAAAACTGGAGATCAAAGGTTTCACTCTCTTGATTCTGTAGGCAATATCTATAGAGAACTTAAACTTTACTCTGCAAAGTATTTTCCTTGCATCGTTGTATAAGTATCCTTGTAACTGGTTGTATACATTTTGTAACTGGCTGGAAAATACTACTTTTAAATCTCCTTTGGAGTTAGGGCTCCTTGAGGGAATGGATGTTCAATGTAGTCAAGTTGTGCAAGTCCAGAAATGAAAAAAATCAAATTCCGTTTCAACTTATTTTCGTAATTTTTTTTTTTGGAAACATGAGGCCTAATTCCACAGCTTAATTTCAAATTGCAAAATGACAAGAATTTATTTGACTACTGAAAGAATTCATGGTGTTTCCGAAAACTATTGAACCAAGTCCAACACATTCTTAATTTTCTTAATGGGCTATTACTTATGTTTATTTTAGTTCGTGCTGCTGTGCGATTTATGAGAAAGATTAAGATAGAAGATCAATTTCTAGTTAGATGATTCACTGTATTAAAATAAAGGTTACGACAGATTTTTAAGTAAGGCAAAGCAAGCTAAAAAATTCTTTAATTCGATCCAGGTTAATAAATCGGAAAGGTTTTGACTTATTGTGAATTCCTCGGTATTTGGGACCTGATGTAGAGTCCGTAACATGTATATCAATCCTCATATTTTCTATACATTTTAATCAAATCTAGAAAAAATTTGATGAACATCTAAATATCTTAACAACATTTTTTAAAAATATAATATGTTTAAACGTTATAGAAAATGCAAACATGTTACGGATTCTACCTAATTATGTCAAATGCTCCTTATGTAATTCTCTCGCTTTCCAAAACCACCCTATTTTACAGAATATAAAAAGTTACGAACATTCTTCTACCTGAAGTTTTAAAAACTTCCGAGAATTTTAAATCAAACACTGGATGTTTTAATACCAGTTAAGACGCACATAAATTATGGAGGCAAATTCTCGAAGAAAAAAGCGAATCTTATAGTACATAAAATACAGTTACTATTCATTGTAAGAAAATTCCATTGCATAAAACTCTTCATTTTAGACAAAAAGTCAAACTATAAATAGTTTAATAATGTTTACACAGTGCAAATTTATCGGTAATTTTTATTGACACAAAATTAACTAAAATTTGCTTTCTGAAGATAAGTAACCCTCTGCTGATGGGAATATCTTATTTATCCTTATGTTGTCCTTTTCTTAAGACAGAAATGATCTTAATTTAGAGAAATATTGAATTTTATTTAAAGTAAATTAAAGAGCGGGGAGGGTGTTTATTTCTCAAACTAAACATTACTTTACTGTCAAAGATCGCAAAATATTTACTTTAATGAATATTCCGGTTCTAATATAATAATTTTTATGTTAACCATCGTGGGAACTAAAAGAAAATTCGCATCAGCAATTCAACAAAAGTTGTTCACATGAAATGCCTTCAAGTACAAGCAAGAATTGCCAATTAAGCCAACATGGCACCTATAGTTCGACAATTAAAACAATCAACATTTGTCATTGTGCCCAGGAACTGCTGGGCGTAGGGGAAGGAAAAGAATTTCAGAGAAGAGATTTCTTCTCAGCATGGGGTGCCACGGGCATTCATCCATCAACGGGCAATCCAAAGACACTGACAAATACTTTACCTCCCACTTTTTTCAGTCCACCCACCCCCTTTTCGATTCCGGAGGTCACGTGATGTTCCGGGTGCAAGCTGACCTTCTTTATTTTTTGTCACTGTGAGTTTGCAATATGAATGCGGATATTTGGCCTGACGGGAATTACATTGCTGGTAAATGCAGAACAGTTCTATCCGAGTTATACATACAAGATATTTAAAGAACTTTTTGAATGTCCTAATTATTTGGGAATTAATCTGAACAGGTATAATCGAAACTGAAGCATATGCGCAAGCTTTAAAGAAGAATAATACATATTTAATAAGAGGGAAAATGTATTTAGTGAACACTGTAAGCAGTATTAGACTATTTTAAGGAAACAATTATTAGTTATTATTAATAAACTTAGTTTATTTGTGGATTTCCTAAATCTAAAATGGTTTCCGTCAACAGACAGATAAAATATTCCCTATTAATCCAGTATCTACTATTAACTTCAAATTTTTGAGAAGTATTGTGGAGATATTTTCAACTTGTTTTGCGTATAAATATGTTTTTGTTATAGTGGTGTATCATTTATATGACGCCTAAGGGACTATAAAAAATCGTCGTATAAACGACAACGTCGTATAATCGATCTTCCCTTCTGGCGAAATCCTAAAGTTGAAGTTATAAAATTCATATAAATTTTATTTTTATTACAAAATAAAGACTTTTTTATGTCTTTTTTAAAATGCCGTTACAAACTGATAAATCACTACAGAAAGAACATATACATAACAGAAAAAAATGGCGCGTTTTCGACAGAGAATGCGCTGGTTAAGTTTTAGCAATTTTGTTTTCATAGCATTATTAGAAGTCCAAGACACACTTCAACGAACAAAAACTTTTTTTCAGCCATAATGTATGCAAAAATAGTGGACTAAATTTTAACTTCCACGAAATTATACCTTCTTCTTCTAATAATTTTCTTTTTCAAAACAAAAGTTCAAAATTATATATTTGTTGCTTTCTCCTCCCTAATCAAAAAAGATATTGCTGTTCGTTCCTTTCTCCTCTCTGCATGCTTAACCATCTTAATCTTACAAGTTAATTTGGTTCAGTGTTTTCATCTTTACAAAAAAATCTTTCTTGTTTAGTTTTAGTAATACCTTTAATACGATGGACCACACTAAAACGTTGTATAAATGGCAACGTCGTTAAACGATCGCCGTATAAATGGTACTCTACTACGTCGTATAAACGGTATTACTAAAACTAAACTATAAAGATTTTTTTGTAAAGAAAATGATGAAAACACTGAGCCAAATTAACTTGTAAGATTAAAATGGTTAAGCATGCAGAGAGGAGAAAGGAAAGTACGGCAATATCTTTTTTTGATAAGGGAGGAGAAAGCAACAAATATATAATTTTGAACTTTTGTTTTGATAAAGAAAATTATTAGAAGAAGATGGTATAATTTCGTGGAAGTTAAAATTTAGTCCACTATTTTTTCATACATTATGGCTGACAAAAAGTTTTTGCTCGTTGAAGTGTGTCTTGGACTTCTAATAATGCTATGAAAACAAAATTGCTTCAAACTTAACCAGTGCATTCTCTGTCGAAAACGTGCCATTTTTTTCTGTTATTTATATGTTCTTTCTGTAGTGATTTATCAGTTTGTAACGGCATTTTAAAAAAGACATAAAAAGTTCTTTATTTTGTACGAAAAATAAAATTCATATGAATTTTATAACTCAATTTTGCTAAATTTTGAAATTTGTAGCATAAAGTAGAGCAAATTATGAATATGGGCGTGAATGAGTAAAATTTTTATTAATACAGAAAAAATAAAATGAAAAGCAATCGCTTTTACCCTAAAAGAGAAATATACTAGAAATTTAAGAAATTTCCCGTGTAGAACAGACGTAATGTCATTCATTCACCAGTCGTCACAGTGATCTCTGAATCCCTAACAACCGTAACTGAAACCATGCAGCAACCTAGATGTGTTTATAACCAAAATAATAACTCTGAGAAAGTTTTAAAGAATTACAATTTGAGAGATAAATTTGAAGGGAAAAAATCAGTAATTTTCTTCGGAACTGAAGAGAAACAAGAGTGGAACAATATGAATAAATAAATATATAAAATTGGCATTAAAAAAGAGAAAAAAAATGTATATTTCTTTTCTTTTTTACATTAAAAAGGAATTTTATGCTAACACCAAAATGCGTCTGTAAGTTTCTACATACGTACTATTGTTGCAAACAAATGTTAAGATTTGGATTTTTGTTTGAGCAGCAATAATTACCTATCAAAGGTGCTCTTCTTATAACATGAAATATATAAGATAAAAGTCGATTCCCTTATGTTAATAACATTCCTTAAGCCATTATTGTTTCGATTTTAGAAGTTACTCTAGTCAAAAAACAGCATGACATGTATTTAATTTGGTCTAAAAATGCTTTCAAAACTGAAAAATTCCTTTTTTTTTTTCAAAATTGGCCATAGTATATGCTTGCCAAAGTATGACCATCTGTATCCTAGTATATAGCTAAAAACTATGAATTGTGGATCACATCACAGGACTTTCTAATATGTGGATTAAATAATGTATTCTTTTCAACAACTGAAAAACTGACGTGTGCACTCCTGTACTCGCGATAGAAGTTATACTTCTAAAATTCATATGTATGAATCTATATGTACATAGACAGTTGAACTCGCTTAATACGTAATGCTAAAAATTCGCGAAATTGTTCGTATTAGCCGTTATTCGTAACAACCGTGAATAAGTAAAACTAAAAAAATAGAAATGAATGCTTATATTTTAAAAATAATTAACTACTATCTATATAACTAAAACCGAAAGTTTGTGTGTGTGTGTGTGTGTGTGTCTGTCTGTCGATCGCCTCCTGGCGAGATGGAACGGTCCAGGAGTACGAAATTTTGGTTACAGGTACCTTGGACCAGGTCCTCGTGCACCTCGAAGCGTTTTTCCGAAAATTCGAATTTTTTCTTCTTTTATTCCAATTTTGAGCAAAACTGTTGATTTGGGTTTATCTCATCGAAGAAACGTCCCACGTATTAGTTTTTTTCAGCATTTGAATGCCCGTAAAAAACTGCACAAGATGATCTCTTTCTGCAATTCTTAGAACAAATAGAACACGCGCAGTATTCGCTTGAAGTAGTTTTCGAACTTTAAAGCAAGGCTTACCTCTGACTTTATCTGCTCAATTTGTGTGTTTTCGCCAAAATAAATACTACTTTTGTCGCCAATTAGATGATTTTTGTTAACTCAAGATTGAAAAAATGCTGTTTTATCGTTATTCATGCCGTTTTATAAGCGAAACAAATTCTAAAAATTAATTGCATTTTTTAGCGTACTGCAGACGATCTGTAATTACTCCTTGAGGTTGATCCTTCTTTGTTTTTTGGCGATTTAGTATTATGGTACCAGTTCAACAATTTCATGAAACATATTATTTCCGTTTTATCAACGAAACAAATTCTAAGAATTCATTTCATTTTTATGCATATTTTGTGGATTATAAAGTGCAGACGATTTTCAATTACTTTATCTTGAGGTTCATTTTTCTTTCCATATTTTACTCAAGTGATTTATTTTATAAAACATTTACTTAATTTTTTTTAGTCTATTTGGCACTATTTGGACATAATTTAGTTATTTCTTTCTATCAACTTAAATTTCACGCGTCAGGATTGGTTCAGTACCAAACATTTTCTAACTTATATAAGCATTTGCCTTTGGAAAAATGCTTCCCTTTCTTTCGTTTTTATCCGAATTTTATGAAAGTGCTAATCAATTGAATTTTCAGGAAATCCTTTGACGATTTTGCAATCGGGATTTATAGGAACTGTGCTTATTTTGATGGTTAATTTAAGATGGAATGTTGGTAATTTTAGGAACAGTAGCGCTTGAAGGTCAGTATTCTTATGGGTATTTTTAGTCACTGACGTCTTTATTCTAATGGAGATTTTGTGAGACTAATGTCCTTATTCTATTAGGGATGTTTAGGAATAGTTGTCTTTATTCAAATGTGGGAATTTAAGGATTTTTTCTTTATTGTAGCAGACATATTCAGGGACAGTTGTGCTTCATCTGATGGACATTTTAAAACAGAATACAGATCTTACTTTGACGGTAATTTTTAAATGTATTGTGGTAGATATTGTAATTACGATTTTTATGGGTCTCTCGATATCATTTTGGCACAATTATCTCGCTGCATGTGCGCATTTTAGTTACTGTTGCAATTACTTTAATGGCAATTTTTTTGAACTGTTGTTGGCATTTTAATGTAGATTTTTATGAACTGTTATTTTTGTTCTAAAAGGAATTTTTCTAGGCTGTTCGTTTAAATGTTTTTACTGTTTAAATAAGGTTTTTCAGGCCTGTTGCCCATCTCCTACATGATTTTTTAAGGAAAATTTTTCCTTACATATTTACAACAGAATTTCGGACATGCGTCACTTAGCCTGCGAATGATGCAATATTATCCCGCGAAAAGCCGGGCATGTCAGTTAGTGTATAATAAAAAGTAAAATAAATAGTGAAAGCAAACGATTTATTTTTCCTAATATACATTTACAAATCTTACTAGTACATTGAGAAAAAGTGAATTTATCTTTAAAAATTTATTAATTATGGAAAAATCCTTAATGATTAGTTGTTTTTTAGGTACATTAAATTTTATAATAAGCATATCTCGGCGCAAAATGCCTAGTGCTCTTTGTATATTGTCATTTTCTGGACGCATCTCATAAAAATTCATTTAAGTACACTAAAGCTTCTTCAGCTTTGCTATAAGCTATTGCTACCCAGAAAGATTCAACGTACGTACTTGGTGGTTTACAATGACAAAAAATAACCAACATTTTTTTTTTTTTTTTTTAATATAATTATTTGCAATAGAGAAAATTTTTTGTGAATATCTCAGAAATTTTGTTCGTCTTAGCCGAAAATTGTATTTTAGCCTCATAATATATGCGTGAGATATTTAGCGTAATTAAATAGTAAACCAAACTTAATGAACAAAATGTTCGTTTTAGCCGTGATCTCGTATTAACCGTGTTCGTATTAAGATAGTTCAACTGTATATATTTTTATTAGTATTTGCAATACGGACCAGAAGTACAATTCCGATATTCGGTATTTTTTTAAATACCGAAATACCCGTATTGGAAATATTTCAAAAAAGGAACAAAAACATAGTTGTTCAATACAAAAATACATGAATTAAAATGAAATAAGCAATTTTGTTATGAACAAAAGTAAAATAATATATCAAATATTCTGAGCAGGTCAGTGCTATTGTTAAAAACAGGCGATACACACCCTTTAAATACTTTCCTCGAACTAGTTCATCTTCTAATAATTCGGTCTCTCGTCTGACAGCTTTATATAAATCTGTTTTTTGTATTACTTTTATACTATTGTTTGTGGCAATTTTTTTATTAGCCTACTTTCCCGTAAAAGTAAATATAATAAGAATAAAGCATGAAAGAAGGCTTAATGTATCGTGAAAATATCGTTAAAAATAAAGAAAAGTCAAGAAAAAGTGGAGTAATTAAATAAATATTAAAAAATAAAAAAATTAAAAGAAGGGTTTTGAGATGGGGGAAAATGTGTGTCGGTCGGTCTGTCTGTCTGTCGGTCTGTATGTCTGTCGGTCTGTCTGCCCCCCCCCCCTAATTGGGGAAACGAATTGTCCGATTCGAAAAATTCTTTTTGCATTCAAAAGATCTCGGCGAGGACATCTCATTTTCATATTTTACTTTTGGATCTGAACAATTTTTCGTTCAATTTTGAACAGTTCAAAAACATTTAACACTAGCGCCTACGGGCGAAAATGAAGAAAATGATTCAAACTCTAGGTACAAGATCCAAGTTCCAATGAACAAGCTTGCTGGAGGAAGCTCTTGGCGTGAAATATTAATCTGAACAGTTTTTGTTCATTTTTGAACAGTTCAAAAAATTAACACAGAGCTTACGGGGAAATTTCAACCCTATATAAACCCTGATCTAATGGAAAGATTTGCTTGGAACAAACTTTATCGGAAAGCTCTTATAACGTAGAACATTTAGAAATAGAAAGAAAAAGTTCATCCAGAACTTACGAGGCTATTTTGCTATGAAATTTTTTGATCGGGATTTTCAAGGATATTTCTCAATGACTCATTGAGTGAAATAATGAATGAATGAATAAATGAAAGAGTGAAAGAATAAATCAACGAATAAATGAATGAGGAAAAGAATGAATGAATGAATAAATTAGTGAATAAATGAAAATATAAAAAAATGAGTGAATAAATGAAAATATAAAAAAATGAGTGAATAAATATATGAATGCGTAAATGAATGAATAAACACTTGAATGAGAAAACGAATGAATGAATAAATGAATGGCTGAATAAATGAAAGAATGAATGAGTGAGTGAATGAATATGTATTATCCGTTGAAAAAGGTATATCTGAAATAATTAAGAACTAAAGATAAATAAGAAAGAGAGAGAAAGAAATAGCTAGATAATAAATTTGAATTTGGTGTATACGGGAAAGTAGGCTCGTATAATAATAATTTAACTTTGTGCAAAGTAATAGAAATATAATTTCAGGTTAAATTAAAGCACAAATGAGCATTAAAACGCAGACATATGTTTCGGGATTGCTTGGAATCCCTTTTTCAATGCGACAGGGAGCTTCTAGATGCAAAACATCCAAATGAAGCAGACAAAACAACAAAAACAAAGCTTATATAGCCTAAGAATTAACTGTAAACCAATGAGAATAAAGGCAGTGTGAAGTGGAAGTAGAAGTAGTAGGAAACACACCAATAAGAGAGCAACAAACGAATGCAGTTGGAAGTACAGGAAGTAAAAAGGAATATCAATAAAAACAAAGCAAAAAAGACAACAGCATGCATAAAAATGTGAAAATACATGAAAATTGCAAAATAATAAAATAAAATACAAAGAATAAAATTTAAATAAAATAAGTACAGAAAATACCAAAACAAAAAGCAAAACAAAGTACACATGTAAAAGAGGGGGAGGGGGGGAGAGAAAAATTGACACCAAAAAGGATAACTAACAAGAAAACCAAGAAAGAACAACAAATTAAAGGAACTTATGCCAGACCTGTGAAAAATAAGGAGTTGACGAAGAATCAATAACCAAATTAGAACTATTCCTGTTAATATGATAAGATTCCCAAAAGTCAAGCTCTAATGGGGAAGAACATTTTTGAGTAATTTTCCCAGAATTGAAATCAAAAGAGTGGTTGGAATTCCAACAATGTTGAGCAATGCTAGACTTATTTAGCTCTTGCTTTCGTACATAACCTTTATGCTCATTTAACCGAATTTTCAGAGCACGTTTTGTCTGTCCAATGTAAGAAAGGCCGCAACGGCAACTAATTTGGTAAATACCCCAAGTGTTAAGTTGATCGACAGGATCATTAAGAGAAGAGAAGGAAAGTTTGTTGCTAGGAGCAAAAACAACTTGAAATTGAAACCTTTTTAGGATTTTAGCAATACGAAAACTGACAGAATGAAAGAATGGTAACACAACCAAATTCTTTCTAGAAACCACATGATTGGGAGCAGAAGTTTTTTTTTAGAAAGTTTGTTATGAATAGAATCAATTAAAGAGTGAGAAAATACTCTATCAACAGCTACAGCTTTCAGATAGTTGAGTTCAATCTTTAGAAGCTCAGGAGAAGAGCAAATATTAATAGCACGATGGACAAGAGCATTAAAAGCCGAATATTTTTGGTTGGGAGGATGAGACGACAGTCTGTGAGGAGGTAAAGAAACAGCGAAAGGTTTACGATAGACAGAAGTAGTGAAACCAGACTCACTCCTAGAAATCAAAACATCAAGTAACGCGAGGCTACTATTAAGTTCTTTCTCAGAAGAAAACTGGATTTTAGGATCAATGGAGTTCATAATCGAAAGAGCATCATCAATACCTAACAAGTGACTGTCCGTTAGGACAAAACAATCATCCACATAACGAACATAAAATTGAAATTGCAATTTCTGGAATAGTTTTTCCTCAAAACAATGCATATAGAAATCACTTAAAATAGTACTAAGAGGACTTTCCATGGCCAGGCCATCTACCATAGCATAGAATTTACCATTAAATACAAAAGTGCTCTGTTGCAAGCACACACGAGTAAGAAAAACTAATTCCTCAATTTCCACAGAAGTAAAATGGAATTCAGAAAGCTTTTTCCTGAGGCAAGTCAAAGCACCATCAGCAGGAACATTAGTAAAAATTGAATTAACATCAATAGAGGCCATAACCGAATTATTCGGAACGAAGTTATGAAGTTTCTTAACAAAATCGGTGGAATTTTTAACAGTGAAAACATTCCGACTCCTAAGTGGAGAAAACACAGAAACTAAATACTTGGAAAATTTATATGAAGCAGTGCCATTATTGGAAACAATTGGTCTGAAAGGTATACCTGCCTTGTGTACCTTCGGTAAAGCATAGAAACGCGCAAAATTAGCAACAGAAGGAATCACAGACCGTTTAGCAATCAAAGGAATAGAATGAACAGACTTAACAGCAGAAGAAATAGCTTTTAACTCCTTATCGCTATGATCTTTATAAATTTCAGAATAAGGGCCAGAAGCAATTCAATCATCAGTTTTTTCAACATAAGATGATTTATTAAGAACAACAATCTGACCACCCTTGTCAGCTTTGGTAATGACCAAATCAGAATTTGAAACTAAATTATTGACACAGCGTTTCACAGAATGGGTAAAACCAATATTAGGAACTTTTGAATTGAAATCAACATTGGAAGCAATAAGATGCCGAACTGACTCTTTTTGAGTGGCAGTTAAGGCACTAAATTTGAAAGCTTTTTCAACCGGAGCAATAAGTTCAGAAAAAGAAGGCTTTTTAGACAAAGCAAAATTGTTATTACATTTCAAAGCATTAATTTCATTACTATTCAAAGGAAATTTCGAAAGATTTACAACCACATTCCTATTAACAAGAGGCAAATCAGCCGGAACAGGAACATTTGAATCGTTACACAACTTAGTAAATTTCTTATTTAAAGTAATTTTGTGATTGTCAGATGAATGAAGAGCTCTTGTCCATGACATTCTATCAATAGAATAAAAATCGAAATTAGAATTAGATACAGAAAGATGTAAATCATAAAGTTCACGTTCTATGAACGAAAGTTTTTCCTAGTTTCCTGGATAGAAGCTCTAAGTAAAGCTAATTTAGAACGAAAAATTACCTTATCAACCCTAACAGAACGCGGTAAATTACACTTTAATGTTATAAACTTAGGAATGACTTTCTTGCGCCTGCAAGCCTGGAGAAATTTTAAATGGTTCAAAAACCGAACCTTTTTAATTCGTAGATTACAAAATCTGTTAACCTGAGACATAACCAGGATCAAAACAAACAAAACATAAGGGGAAAAAACAATAGCTAAACCGTTCAATAAACAAAAAGAAACAGAAAGAACAAATTGCAAAAACAAATGCAAAACATACACCACGTAACAATATGCGGAACAAATGACAGAAAACAAAAAAGCAAAAACAAACACAGTCAAGAAAGGCAATGAAGAAAGAACAAAAATCAAAAACTCACCAAGCAGTGAACAGATGGAGAAGAAAACAAAAGAAAGAACAAAATTCAGGCACGTTAAGCCTAACAGATAATAATAATTTAACTTTGTGCAAAGTAATAGAAATGTAATTTCACGTCAAATTAAAGCACAAATGAGCATTAAAACGCAGACATATGTTTCGGGATTGCTTGGAATCCCTTTTTCAATGTGACAGGGAGCTTCTAGATGCAAAACATCCAAAAGAAGCAGACAAAACAACAAAAACAAAGCTTATATAACCAAAGAATTAACTGTAAACCAATGAGAATAAAGGCAGTGTGAAGTGGAAGTAGAAGTAGTAGGAAAGGCACCAATAAGAGAGCAACAAACGAATGCAGTTGGAAGTACAGAAAGTAAAAAGGAATATCAATAAAAAGAAAGCAAAAAAGACAACAGCGTGCATAAAAATGTGAAAATACATGAAAATTGCAAAAAAATAAAATAAAATACAAAGAATAAAATGGAAATAAAATAAGTACAGAAAAGACCAAAACAAAAAGCAAAACAAAGTACACTTGTAAAAGAGGGGGAGGGGGGGAGAGAAAAATTGATACCAAAAAGGATAACTAACAAGAAAACCAAGAAAGAACAACAAATTAAAGGAACTTATGCCAGAACTGTGAAAAATAAGGTGTTAAGGAAGAATCATTAACCAAATTAGAACTATTCCTGTTAATATGATAAGATTCTCAAAAGTCAAGCTCTAATGGGGAAGAACATTTTTGAATAATTTTCCCAGAATTGAAATCAAAAGAGTGGTTGGAATTCCAACAATGTTGAGCAATGCTAGACTTATTTAGCTCTTGCTTTCGTACATAACCTTTATGCTCATTTAACCGAATTTTCAGAGCACGTTTTGTCTGTCCAATGTAAGAAAGGCCGCAACGGCAACTAATTTGGTAAATACCCCAAGTGTTAAGTTGATCGACAGGATCTTTAAGAGAAGAGAAGGAGAGTTTGTTGCTAGGAGCAAAAACAACTTGAAATTGAAACCTTTTTAGGATTTTAGCAATACGAAAACTGACAGAATGAAAGAATGGTAACACAACCAAATTCTTTCTAGAAACCACATGATTTTGATCAGAAGTTTTTTTAGAAAGTTTGTTATGAATATAGAATCAATTAAAGAGTGAGAAAATCATTCCTAAGGCGCAAGAAAGTCATTCCTAAGTTTATCACTTTAAAGTGTAATTTACCGCGTTCTGTTAGGGTTGATAAGGTAATTTTTCGTTCTAAATTAGCTTTACTTAGAGCTTCTATCCAGGAAACTAGGAAAAAACTTTTGCTCATAGAACGTGAACTTTATGATTTACATCTTTCTGTATCTAATTCTAATTTCTATTTTGATTCTATTGATAGAATGTCATGGGCACGAGCTCTTCATTCATCTGACAGTCACAAAATTACTTTAAATAAGAAATTCATTAAGTTGTGTAACGATTCAAATGTTCCTGTTCCGGCTGATTTGCCTCTTGTTAGTAGGAATGTGGTTGTAAATCTTTCGAAATTTCCTTTGAATAGTAATGAAATTAATGCTTTGAAATGTAATAACAATTTTGCTTTGGCTAAAAAGCCTTCTTTTTCTGAACTTATTGCTCCGGTTGAAAAAGCTTTCAAATTAGTGCCTTAACTGCCACTCAAAAAGAGTCAGTTCGGCATCTTATTGCTTCCAATGTTGATTTCAATTCAAAAGTTCCTAATATTGGTTTTACCCATTCTGTGAAACGCTGTGTCAATAATTTAGTTTCAAATTCTGATTTGGTCATTACCAAAGCTGACAAGGGTGGTCAGATTGTTGTTCTTAATAAATCATCTTATGTTGAAAAAACTGATGATTGAATTGCTTCTGGCCCTTATTCTGAAATTTATAAAGATCCTAGCGATAAGGAGTTAAAAGCTGTTTCTTCTGCTGTTAAGTCTGTTCATTCTATTCCTTTGATTGCTAAACGGTCTGTGATTCCTTCTGTTGCTAATTGTGCGCGTTTCTATGCTTTACCGAAGGTACACAAGGCAGGTATACCTTTCAGACCAATTGTTTCCAATAATGGCACTGCTTCATATAAATTTTCCAAGTATTTAGTTTCTGTGTTTTCTCCACTTAGGAGTCGGAATGTTTTCACTGTTAAAAATTCCACCGATTTTGTTAAGAAACTTCATAACTTCGTTCCGAATAATTCGGTTATGGCCTCTATTGATGTTAATTCAATTTTTACTAATGTTCCTGCTGATGGTGCTTTGACTTGCCTCAGGAAAAAGCTTTCTGAATTCCATTTTACTTCTGTGGAAATTGAGGAATTAGTTTTTCTTACTCGTGTGTGCTTGCAACAGAGCACTTTTGTATTTAATGGTAAATTCTATGCTATGGTAGATGGCCTGGCCATGGAAAGTCCTCTTAGTACTATTTTAAGTGATTTCTATATGCATTGTTTTGAGGAAAAACTATTCCAGAAATTGCAATTTCAATTTTATGTTCGTTATGTGGATGATTGTTTTGTCCTAACGGACAGTCACTTGTTAGGTATTGATGATGCTCTTTCGATTATGAACTCCATTGATCCTAAAATCCAGTTTTCTTGTGTGAAAGAACTTAATAGTAGCCTCGCGTTTCTTGATGTTTTGATTTCTAGGAGTGAGTCTGGTTTCACTACTTCTGTCTATCGTAAACCTTTCGCTGCTTCTTTACCTCCTCACAGACTGTCGTCTCATCCTCCCAACCAAAAATATTCGGCTTTTAATGCTCTTGTCCATCGTGCTATTAATATTTGCTCTTCTCCTGAGCTTCTAAAGATTGAACTCAACTATCTGAAAGATGTAGCTGTTGATAGAGGATTTTCTCACTCTTTAATTGATTCTATTCATAACAAACTTTCTAAAAAAAAACTTCTGCTCCCAATCATGTGGTTTCTAGAAAGAATTTGGTTGTGTTACCATTCTTTCATTCTGTCAGTTTTCGTATTGCTAAAATCCTAAAAAGGTTTCAATTTCAAGTTGTTTTTGCTCCTAGCAACAAACTCTCCTTCTCTTCTCTTAAAGATCCTGTCGATCAACTTAACACTTGGGGTATTTACCAAATTAGTTGCCGTTGCGGCCTTTCTTACATTGGACAGACGAAACGTGCTCTGAAAATTCGGTTAAATGAGCATAAAGGTTATGTATGAAAGAAAGAGCTAAATATGTCTAGCATTGCTCAACATTGTTGGAATTCCAACCACTCTTTTGATTTCAATTCTGGGAAAATTATTCAAAAAGTTTCTTCCCCATTAGAGATTGACTTTTGGTGAATCTTATCATATTAACAGGAATAGTTCTAATTTGGTTAATGATTCTTCCTCAATTCCTTATTTTTCACAGGTCTGGCATAAGTTCCTTTAATTTGTTGTTCTTTCTTGGTTTTCTTGTTAGTTATCCTTTTTGGTGTCAGTTTTTCTCTCCCCCCCTCCCCCTCTTTTACATGTGTACTTTGTTTTGCTTTTTGTTTTGGTATTTTCTGTACTTATTTTATTTCCATTTTATTCTTTGTATTTTATTTTATTATTTTGCAATTTTCATGTATTTTCACATTTTTATGCATGCTGTTGTCTTTTTTGCTTTGTTTTTATTGATATTCCTTTTTACTTCCTGTACTTCCAACTGCATTCGTTTGTTGCTCTCTTATTGGTGGCTTTCCTACTACTTCTACTTCCACTGCACACTGCCTTTATTCTCATTGGTTTATAGTTAATTCTTAGGCTATATAAGCTTTGTTTTTGTTGTTTTGTCTGCTTCATTTGGATGTTTTGCATCTAGAAGCACCCTGTCGCATTGAAAAAGGGATTCCAAGCAATCCCGAAACATATGTCTGCGTTTTAATGCTCATTTGTGCTTTAATTTAACGTGAAATTATATTTCTAGGGTCGTATAGTTCTAGACGGAACTTCTCGGTAATCACTAATTGCAATTTCTCCTTGAGAAACAATATTATACAATATTAACATGATCTTCGACTAATTTCAGTTGAACTGGTTAGGTGCGTGTTTGCTTTTCATAAACGTTTTGGTTTAAATTTACGATGAACTTAATTAAACTTGATGTCTATAGGGTCAGTTGGGGTAATTGTAAACGCTTTTTCAATGTTTTAACTTTAGACCCTTCCCTTCCTCTTGAATAAATTTAGAGATAAAATTGTGAGCATGGTAGCCACTACCGTACTTCTTGTGAGTAAATATGTGCAAAAATTTTGAGTTTATGGCTATTTGTTAGCGAATGAGCTCGTGTTTACAGTTACCCCAGTGTGTTTACAATTACCCCAGAGATCTGGGGTAATTGTAAACAGTGATTTATTTTCGAATAAGGTTGATGCAAATGAAAAATTGTTTCATACACAGTCTGCTTGAAGGCCTAAGAAGTTCCGGAGCAAAGGTTCTCAATCTGTGGCCAACAGGCCGCATGTGGTCTGCTGAGTTATGTTATGAGTCGGATCATATCATTTAACGAAAAATATCTTGCAAAAAATCAAGTAATGCGACAAATTTATGTAAAATTTGTCCCGCAGTTTATCAGTCGGTTAAACTTGGATCCCACAGAACACCGAAAGTGAAGCACAACTGGCCGTGGTCAACGCTTGGGAGGGTGACCACCTCCCGCGACTGATTCCTCTGAGGCCAAGTGCGCTAAAGGGAGCTGTGCACGTAAAATACGTCGTCGCTTCAAATGTCAACCAAGTTAGAAATAATTTCCGCTGAGGGACCAACCTAGGTGACGATCTCTTATCTGGGAGTTGGTTCAAAATCATTAAGCCCCTCTGAGCCATGTGTACTTCATTCTAGCGGAGCAGCTCATTAATAATCAGTAGGAGTATCTTTAATTCATGGTCGCCCTGCAAGGGGGGTTTGGATTTCCAAGGGGCATTAGCAAAAACAAGAATTATGTAAAATAGACACAAAAGTGTATTTTACATCAAAATATAATACTTATTGTCCCCCCAAAATATTGGAAATAGGATAAATTTAAGCGTTTACAATTACCCCAGAGTACGAAATATATGGGGTAATTGTAAACACCTAACTTGCACATGAAAAATAACAGGGAAGATTAAATTCATAACTAAATGTTTTTATCAGCATTCCATATGACAAATAAAAATGGTTGAAACCGCTTACATTGCTTTTGTAGATGAGCTGGAGAGGATAATGTTAGATCACTAAATTTTGTCAAACAATTTTTTCACTGTGCCATTTTCAAACAATAGTGACGCCTGCACAGTTGTTTCGAAATTTATGAAGCTGTTTCAATGTCTTCCCTATGCTTCCAGGTTATCATTCACGAGCAGATAAGTTTTCAAAACCACCACAAGTGTAGTTATGAAGCTTGTTTACAACTGCCCCAACTGACCCTACTTTCTTTTCCTTTTTTTTTTTTTTTTTTGTTTTTGTTTTTTGCGCTTAAATGCTCAAAAATGTGATAATTCATCACACCATCTATTGATAAAAAAATCTTTTTGTATTCTTCAAATGCTTTTATTCCAAATTTCTTCATAGCTGAATCCAGAAGAGCGTTAATTTTCCAGTCGTCCATTCCGTTTTCTTATTTTACTGCGTCCAATTTGAATCCGACAAATTATTCGCCTTGTATTCCTGCTCTGAAGAGACGAACTGACTACTCACATTCTTGAATCGTTGTGATTTCTCGCGTGGTAAATAGTTCCTCTGGAGAAGTAATCGTGAAAAATAGCCCTGTACTAATTTTGAACGTAAAGTTGCTCTATGAATTTTTCATTTATTGCAGTTAATATTTGCCCTTTCTGTAACTATAATTTCTAATTAAACATTGGTACTTAAAACTGATGACTCCGCTTGCTGATTTTTAAGACACAATTACTTTAACAAAATAAGAAGGTATAGTTTTTAATTTTTGAGAACGTTAATTTAAAGTTTTCCTAAGCAAATTTTCATGCGTCGGACGATGTTTCGAATCTCAAATAATACTTTTAAACGTCAGAAAATGTGTATGCAATTTCCTCCATAGCAATTTCGGATTATGTTTTTCTAATTCAAAGATATTTAATGTCTAACCTTGTTTTAAAAATCCAGATTAGAATTCCAAACATAATCGAGCAATGTTTTCTAGTTTAATTTTAAAAAAAAGGAAAATTGAAGCAAAAGTTATGGTTTGGGAACTTTAAAATGACTAAAATGTGTGTGTGTGTGTTTTAAATGGTTGAAAATAAAGTAACTTTTACCTAAAAAAAAAAAATTCTGAATCTTTATTTATTTATTTATTTATTCAAAGACCTCTGCACTAAACACCCGAAATGAATAAGCTAATAAAAGGAGAGATAGAGAAACTTTAAAGAACGCTAGTTTTTCATGCCCAGCTAAAATAACTTTGTTACTTAAAAATGTATCAGTTTAATACATCTTCAAACCGAAGTTATGCCGGTGAAAGGTGCAATAAATTCATTTGTTTGAGTATCTTCTTTTCTGTGATTGCAGAAACCCCACCTTCTCCGGCAGACGATTGCAAAAATGACAGAGGCCGATCTATCTTTGTCTTTGTACCATTTCTTCTGAAGATTTGATGCAATAGAATGAACGCCTTAAGCTCCACCTACATATAATAGTTTTATTTGAAATATGTGTTTTAATTCCCTCTATAGAACACTCCCTTTGAAGCTCAGCTTATTTAGTTTCATTTCGCCTGGTATTGGCGAGCGAAATTCAATACGAAAAATTGGATGGTTTGGTACTAATAAGTGACTTTTTAAAGACATCAGATCAACTGAATCTGCTCCTAAACTAGTTGAGAAGGTCCTTTTTACATGGTTTTATTTAACTTGATTGTGGCGGAATTTTGTAAGGCGGTTTTCGACAACTATTACTGTATAAATTATCTTCAAATTTTGCACACAAGCTTATCTTCGATGACAATGCAATAATCCATCCATTTTATAATTTATTATAACGTTAATTAGGAAAAAAATTAATAATTTTGGCTCTGAGGAAATTATCAGCATTATCATTTGCCGTTTGGCAACAATAGTTTTGTTTGGATTATGCAACGATGTTTTGAATTTAAATGTCTTCTGTATAAGTTAGGCAGTGTAAATTAACATCTAAAATGATGAAATGAATGTGCTTCAATGCTTTCTAAAAGTATTATTGAAATTTTTATTGTAATTGTTTGCTAATTCAAGTTTTTATATTGCGTTCACAGTAATGATCCTCCAGCAATAGTGTGTAACTTCTCATTAAAGCTGCGTATATTAAATGCTAATTTTGAGTCTCGTTTACACTTACAATTCCAATAATAAAAAAAAATTATAGTGCTAATGAATTTATTTAATAATGTATTTGTTTTCGAATGGTTAATTCAGATTCTTTACTGCTAATAACTACAATTTTTCTCCAAGGCAGATGTATGTTACATTTATTTTAGATCAAGCCCTAATTCTTATTATAAAAGAAGCAAGTTTAATTAATTTAATAAAATGTTTATTGAGAAATAGTTTTCTGCGAAATCATTCCTGATAGGATACGCTCTTTTCAGCACCATTTTAGAGCAATAATGTCTTCATTAAACATAGGGAACACAGGAAAGGCATTCCAACTTCATTGGTTTCATCCGTCTACGTACCCAAATGAATTTTCTTCATCAACTCAATTATACTGACAGAAAGTGACAGAACTCAATTTTTCCCATTAAACCATTACTTCGGATTCTATGTGTGACTGTTTAGCATTCAGTTGAAAACTCAATTAACTGAAGAAGATATTAAAGTTAAGGCTGTGACAAGTCACGGAAACTTCTAATCTCTTCGCATTTCCGAATGATGTATTGCTTTTGACGACTTCGAGAAGTTGGTACTTGGAAAAGTGTCATCAGCCCAGTCGCATGGAAGTGTTGGTATCCAGCTAGGAAAGTTTCTGTTTCACAAATGTCTCTTGCTGCTGGTCCTTGCTGTGAAACAGGGTTACCCTTTACGTTTGGCGCAGGATTCGCTCGCCAAATTGAAGTAAAGGTTTAAAATATTTTGATGGTCAAAAGAATTCTTTTTACAGGCTACACATACGTTCTTTATTAAAGCTAAAACTGCATTTTTACGATTGCAGTGCATTAATACATACTTAGTAATAATTAATAGCTCTTAAATCAATCATTGCAAAAGTTCTGACACTTTTTTATTTTTTGCTTCTTTCGCTCCTCCATTTTCGAAAAGCCCCGTGCTCTTTTATTAGAAAAGCATCATCAACCAGGTGCACTATTGTAGCATTGTATTGTAGTACACTATTACAGGGTGCATAGCATTCTTAAGCCACTTTTCCAGATAATGAATCGTGAATTCAAAATTAAAGAAAAAAATCCTCTTGTATACTGGTAGCAAGTACTTACAAAATGTGGCGTGACTTAAGAGTGATACGCACCATGTATGATCCCCATTTGATATTAATAGCCGGAAAATGAGGCGGACATTATGGTCACGGGAATCGTATGAAAGGGTTTGCAGAACTACAGGCTGTTGGTTGGTATGTAGGAAATCACCTCTCTCTCAAGGTTAGACGTTCCCTTCTTCTTTACCCCCCCCCCCCTACACTGTATAAAATTTCTGTAAAATTGCAGAAAGAAAACTGTGTGCTTCTGTAAATTTACGTAAAGTTTATTTACAACCAAATAATCAAGTATCTTGATAACGGTTTCGCAATACCCTCACGCTCTTTACAACTGCGGAGAAGCATCTGTTAAGCTCGTAAGAACTCGGAACGAAGAGAAAGAAATCTGTGACTACCGGTTAAAAAATTGTAAACAAATAAATATTATAGATTGTTGGTTTATTTCCAGCTTTAGTGAGCACCCTAGCCCTCGAAAGCCAGTCCTCTCAACTCTGGAGGCAATATTATAGATTGTTGGTTTATTTCCAGCTTTAGTGAGCACCCTAGCCCTCGAAAGCCAGTCCTCTCAACTCTGGAGGCAATATTATAGATTGTTGGTTTATTTCCAGCTTTAGTGAGCACCCTAGCCCTCGAAAGCCAGTCTTCTCAACTCTGGAGGCAATATTATAGATTGTTGGTTTATTTCCAGCTTTAGTGAGCACCCTAGCCCTCGAAAGCCAGTCCTCTCAACTCTGGAGGCAATATTATAGATTGTTGGTTTATTTCCAGCTTTAGTGAGCACCCTAGCCCTCGAAAGCCAGTCCTCTCAACTCTGGAGGCAACTTTGGCCGAACAATCTAAGGACAACGTGCCGACAGGGTGGCGACGTGGTAAAGCGCAGGCCTCGTGCGCCAAAGTTCGCAGGTTCAAAACTGGCTCAAGTCGGTAGACTTTCAAGATGCAGAAAATCGTCTGCGCCCATTTCGTATGATTATGCGGCACGTAAAAGATCCCTTGAGTTCTATCCGTTTGGGAGGGATACTCTCGGCTAAATTAAATATCTTGTGCCGTTTGCATCAACGAGAGCTCGGGTGCCGCCATCTAGGGGGAAACTCATCGTCAAAAAAAATTGCGGCAATGGTACCACACTTATTGTTGTGCCGCTGAAAGAATTGGTATCATTCGCTGGGAACGCACTAGGTCTGCTATGGTTGGGGACCAATACTGCAGCCCATCAGAAAGAAAAAAAAATCTAAGAACTCACCTTCGATTTTGTGCACAAGAATTAATAATTGACCGTACTCACAAATGACACCACTACTGCGGCACAGTGCCTGTTTCTATCAGTTTAGAGTGTTCTCTGTCTGTTTGAGGTAAAGTTACGTACACGTCCTTTTAAAGCTTTAAATATCCTGTTTTTTTTTTCCAGAATGATATAACTTATGTACGTTACAACATTTACCGTAATTATCTGTGTATAGCCCGCTGGTTATCTACGAAAAAACTCCTTTTTTTACTATCTGCGGGCAATATAACGATGCGGGCAATACACGGAATTTAAATAATAATAATTATTATTAAAAAGAAAATTAAATTGATTGTTAAATTGAAATAAATAAATGATAGGTTTCGAAACGATGATCCAATTTCACAAATCCCTCTTAACTTCCCCATGCAAGCCTTTACTACTACGCCAATTAAATCCCAATAGGAGGGTAGGACCAGAGCAGAGGTCCCTGTATAAACAAAATAACCATGTATAAACAAAATATGGTAAAATTTATACTTTTTAGCCTACTTTCCCGTAAAAGTAAAAAAAATAATAATAAAGCATGAAAGAAGGCTTAATGTATCGTGAAAATATCGTTAGAAATCAAGAAAAGTCAAAAATAAGTTAAGTAATTAAATAAAGAATGAAAAATAAAAAATTTGAAAGTAGGGTATTGAGATGGGGAAAAAGTGTGTCGTCGGTCTGTCGGTCTGTCTGTCGGTCTGTCGTGTCTGTCTGTCTGTCTGTCTGTCAGTCTGTCCCCCCCCCTAATAACTTTTGAACGAATTGTCCGATTGGAAAAATTCTTTTTGCATTCGAAAGATCTCGGCGAGGACATCTCATTTCCATATTTTAGTTTTTGATATGAACAATTTTTTGTTCAATTTTGAACAGTTCAAAAATTTTCAACATTAGCGCCTATGGGTGAAAATGAAGCAAATGATGTAAACTCTGGGTACAAGATCCAAGTTCCCATGAACAAGCTCACTGAAAGAAGTTCTTGGCGTGAAATATTGATTTGAACAATTTTTGTTCATTTTTGAACAGTTCAAAAAAAATTAACATACCGCCTACGGCGAAATTTAGATCCTATATAATTCCTGATCTAAAGGACCGATTTGCTTGGTACAAACTTTATCGGAAAGCTCTTATGACGTAGAACATGTACAAATAGAAAGTTCATCCAGAACTAACGAGCCTATTTTCCTATGAAATTTTCTGATCGGGATTTTCAAGAATATTTTTGAATTAATGAATGATTAAATGAATAAGCAAAAGAATGAAAGAATAAATGAGTGAATAAATATATGAATGACTTAATAAAATTGTTTTTGTCCAGCAGTTTAAAGTTTCCTTTGTGATCCCTTGATCAGAAATCTCATTTTCGGACCAAAAGATGGAATACTGTTTAGCATTTTGATAAATAAAAAAAATATTTTGTTAGCTTTACTATAATTCAATAGCGTTTCAAAGTTAACTTTTTCCTAGTTAAAATCTGAAAAGGGAACTCAAATTATGTTAAAATGATCTGGATCAGAATTAATGAAAAATTGTGTGTAAGAGAAGAAGCATCACTTAAACTTCCTCCCAAAAATCACAAATAAAAAATAAAAGCAGCACAAAGACAGCTCTCATCCCCCTTTCGAGATCTAGTTTAGCCTCGTTTCATAAAAAATCAAGAAAAAAAAAGTGGCCTTGCAAACTTATCGCCAAATTTTCTATTGTCCTGAAATTCTCTTATAAATATAATCTTGCGCAATTTTTCTCAGCTTTAAAATGATGTACAAAATGAGATTTCTTCTAATTTTTCAGCTCTGTAAAGTCTAAAAATTAAAAAATGAATAAATAAATAAACAAAGTATTTAAAAATAAGATTTATTAAGTAAATAAATAAAAATACGATTTAAGAAATGAAAAACGAATAAGTAAATAAATAAAGATTAAACCCATTTTTTGTAATGAAAGCATGCCAATATTTCCTTTTCTTAAAATTAGAAAAAAAGTTTATTTTTGTTTTGTTACTTTTGCTCTAGTTATAATATCGATAAAGTATTTATGTCCGCCATTTTTTGAAAAGACTTAAATATTCAGCATTAAAACTTGGAGGATAAAACTTGGTGAACAAATTTGAGTATCTCCGTTCTTGTTCCTGTAAATATAACTTCCTGGTCCTGATGGTCTTGCTGCAGTGAAGCAGCATTTAGGGTTTGTCGAAAGAATATCTACATTTGCCATTTATTTGAAAAGAGTTAACATGTACAATGAATAATTTTTTAACTGTAATTATATATTTTTTCCAAATTCTTGTTTTAAACTTATTAAGATTTTTTAAGGGTATTTTTTCCTTTTTTACCGGTTAATTTTGGGGAAACATATTGCATTTGAAACGTATATAAAACCGTGATTTTGTATATTTCAATGCATTTTGGATCATTTAAAAGCACAACAAGTAAATTTTAATTGAATTTACTATTGCAACAAACCTTTTTTGGAATTTCTATTTTAAGAGCACATTCTGCGGCATTTTAATTCTTAAAAATTCAAACTTCACCACAGTGTGTTGTGCGCGAGTTTTAACCTAAATAAAATAACCTCTAATTCAAAATGCAAATTTGACTTATTATTATCTGCATGCAAATTATACTAGTGCATTTTATATAAGAATGAAAACTGCAACGAAATATTAAACTCAACTTTAAAAAAATCTTTTAATGTAAAGTAACATGTTTATCTTTCAAATGGGTCTGCGTATGGTCACTAACCTTTACAGACGTAGTGCATTCCCCGGGAACTGGCATCCATTCTTTCTGTAAGTAGCTGCACTATTGGTAGATGCCATTACCACTTGAGAATTTCGACGCTCAGTTTCCCCGTAGATGGAGACACCTGAGCTCTAAATGATGCGAAACTGCACTAGGAATTTAATGTAGCCGAGATTATCCAAACCAAACAGATACTCGAAGGGTCTTTAAGATGCCGCCTAATCATACGACATGAACGCTGACGATTTTCAGCATCTTCAAAATCCACCGATTTGGGCCATGTGTGATGCTGCGAACTAAATAACCCGACAAATGCTGGATTAATCAAACAATATTTCGTAACGAACAAGCTGATTCACTGATCACAACTGACTGTGCATACCTTTCTGGTTTAATAATGGGTTTCATTTATAAATAGTTTTTAAAAAACATTTTAGGATGTGACTTGTTTAAAATACCTCTCATCACTTTTGCATGAGGTATTCAAGCACCTTTGAGAAGGTTTTGTGAGTTTTTTCACCCCTCTCACCTCATAAAATCACTGTCACTGAATTTTCGTTCACCCAATATCGCCAAACAATCGCTGCGCACAAGGGAAAGGGGCGCAACTCCTTTATTCAACCCCCGTGCCATGCTGAAAAGATCATCCGGCGCTCCTGCAACGAAACAATGCGCCTCTCAGTGGCAGAGCAGCCCCATGATTAATTAGTCCGCCTCGCACTAATTGTTCGCTCGACTTCTTTATTTTCCTCGGTGGCTCCACCTCTTCGTTGAGCGCATTTCTTACTCAAGAGACGCCTGTCTTTAATCTTCGTTTCCACTGAGGAGAAAAGAGCTAGGTGGAGGGAAGTTCATTCCCAATGTTAAACCTTCTTCTGTCCGCGAGTTTAATTACATATGAATATACTTTTTCGTTTTTTTTTTTTTTTTTTTCAGAATAAAAGTTTTACCTTTACTTTTAGCTTTAAATAGCTACTGAGTGAGTCCTAAATCATGCTCATGAAGTACAAAAAGTTTTTAGTTGTGCTGCGTTCATTCTGTGTAGTGGGATGCTCATGCTGTCTGCTTCTAGCAAATGTTTTCGCGAGACAAAAATAAAGGTGTTTGCATGTGATGGATTGAAAGTGAAAAAATGCTCAAAGAATACAACGAAGCATTGCACAAATAGGATGATTACTGAAATATCAGACCTCCTTCTCTTTACTGTACAAGAGTGTAAAATGAACTATTGAACCGTTGCGTTTACTTACAATATCTTGTAATATGTAGGGTACAGAATAAATACCAACTTTCTCGATTCAGGAGACTCGAATTTTTATTGCCTTCCTTCAGATTCTTTTATCCAGCATAAATCTTCCGAAATTTATCGTGGGGAATTTCATAAAAAGGAATTATTGTAAAATTTCGAGGGCTGGGGAGGAGGCAGGATTACCTTAATTATCGCCCGCATCGTTGTATAGTCCGCAGGAAGAAAAATTCCTTCCAAAAAAAATTAAGTTCGATGTATAACCCGCACCCAGAAAAAAACATGGGATGCACCCCTAGAAAGCAATACATTCGCCTGTAGCGCACGAGCCCCAATCTGCTTTGCACCATTGTTTCGAAAGCTACGATTTATTTCTGTGCATTTTGTTTTGCAGGAAATGATATTTCGATATTTTTAAACAGTAGTTGTCTTTTTAATAATACTTTTTTTTTTGAATTTCTTGTATTGCCCGCATCGTTATATTGCCCGCAGGTAGTAAAAAAAGAAGTTTTTTCGTAGATAGCCCGCGGGCTATACACAGATAATTACGGTAATTACGATTTTTTTCCTGTGAAAATTTGTTTTTATTGCAAATTATAAACGTTTATGCAGAAAAACAGAAAGCACTTTTATATTTGGCACATACCAAAGTTTTTTTTTCCCCTTATGATCATTGATCCGTTGCTTGTATGGTGCATATTTTAAACACACACATTTTGTTACTTGGAAAAATCCCTAAATAACACCCACTGTTCAATCAGAATTCTTGGGATTGCGATAAAATGGCTTATTTTCAAGAACATCACCTTCTCGAAATAGCTCCGAACTAGCGTGCCTCTACTCCGAACCAAAACGACCTAGACTTGAAAAACTGAGTTCTACTTTTTAAAGAAAACCCTGTCTCAAAATCTCTTATCCATTTCCCCTCTTTTATTCCTTTTTCTAAAAATGATCTGGTACTATTTCACTGATGGGACACCACAAACAAAAAAAAAAAAGAGATTTTTCTGATATTTGAGGTAGCACAAGTAACACACGACAGAGAAGAAGTAGCACACGACGCGTGTGAAGCAAGAGTGCGTCGTCGTTGAATCAAAGCCAGGAAATCAAACTCAGTTCTTTCTGTCTGCATGCGAAGTATCAATCTACTGTGCCAGAGGAGATCCAACAGTCAGTGAGACAGTTGGATTACCGTAATTATCGGTAAATAACCCGCATCGTTGTATAGTCCGCAGGAAGAAAAATTCATCCTCAAAAAATAAAGTTCGGTGTTATAACCCGCATCGTTGTATAACCCCCACCCAAAACAAAAACAATTACATGAACAAATCACTCTTTAAGGTACACTGTTTATAAGGAAACAATTTTAAATTACAGAACACTTAACATTTAAAATTATATTGTAAAAAATTTACATTTTACCATATTTTGTTTATACATGGTTATTTTGTTTATACATTTTGTTTATACAGGGACCTCTGCTCAGGTCCTACCCTCCTATCGTGATTTAATTGGTGTAGACGCAAAGGCTTGCATGGGGAAGTTATGAGGAATGGGTGAAATTGGATCATCGTTTCGAAACCTCTCGCTTATTTCTTTCAATTTAACAATCAATTTAATTTTCTTTTTAATAATAATAATTATCGTTTTAAGTTCCGTGTATTGCCCGCATCGTTATTTTGCCCGCAGAGAGTAAAAACAAGAAGTTCCGTCTAGAACTATACGAGCCTACTTTCCCGTATACACCAAATTCAAATTTATAATCTAGCTATCTCTTTCTCTCTCTTTCTTATTTATCTTTAGTTCTAATTATTGAAAATATACCTTTTTCAACGGATAATACATATTCATTCACTCACTCATTCATTCTTTCATTTATTCAGCCATGCATTTATTCATTCATTCGTTACCTCATTCAAGTGTTTATTCATTCATTTACGCATTCATGTATTTATTCACTCATTTATTTATATTTTCATTTATTCAATAATTTATTCATTCATTCTTTTCCTCATTCATTTATTCATTGATTTATTCTTTCACTCTTTCATTTATTCATTCATTCATTATTTCACTCATTGAGTCACTGAGAAATATCCTTGAAAATCCCGATCAAAAAATTTCATAGCAAAATAGGCTCATAAGTTCTGGATAAACTTTCTATTTCTACATGTTCTACGTTATAAGAGCTTTCCGATAAAGTTTGTTCCAAGCAAATCGGTCCGTTAGATCAGGATTTATATAGGGTTGAAATTTCCCCGTAAGTTCTGTGTTAATTTTTTGAACTGTTCAAAAATGAACAAAAACTGTTCAAATCAATATTTCACGCCGAGAACTCTTTTCAATAAGCTTGCAATAGGAACTTGGCTCTTGTGCCCAGAGTTTACAGAATTTGCTTCAATTTTGTCCATAGGCGCTAATGTTAAAATTTTTTGAACTGTTCAAAATTGAACAAAAAATTGTTCAAATCAAAAAGTAAAATATGGAAATGAGATGTCCTCGCCAAGATCTTTCTAATGCAAAAAGAATTTTTCCAATCGGACATTTCGTTCAAAAGTTATTAGGGGGGGACAGACCGACAGACAGACAGACCGACAGACAGACCGACCGACAGACCGACAGACACACTTTTTCCCCATCTCAATACCCTACTTTCAAATTTTTTTATTTTTCAATCTTTATTTAATTACTTCACTTATTTTTGACTTTTCTTGATTTTTAACGATATTTTCACGATACATTAAGCCTTCTTTCATGCTTCATTATTATTTTTTTTTACTTTTACGGGAAAGTAGGCTAAAAAGGAGTTTTTTCTTAGATAACCCGCGGGCTATACACAGATATTTACGGTATATAGCTTCCAAACCTTCTAAACGTCTACTAAACGTCTTCTAAACCTTCTACGAGTGCTAAAGTACTTCTGTGCCAAATTTCTTCATAGCCCAATCGACCATCCACTCGTCCATTTTTGTTTTCTTTACTCGACTACGTTCAATGTGAATGCATTTTTTTTGGTGAAAGGTTGAACAAGAATTTTTTACAGTGAACTATTTGCATAAGCTTATTAATTATAAGTGATATTTGCAAATTTTTAGCTTAAAAAACTTATTCTATTTCTCTTGAATTACGGCTGGGAGTTGCTGATCTTCAGCACTCTAACATTTTTAGTATACTTTCTCATGAAAAAAATTTATACATAATTAAAATGAAAAAAAAAGTAAAGTAAAAAATAAGTAAATAAATATATAAATGAGTGAATAAACAGAAAATACTTCTTTTATATATTGTCAGGAAATATAATAAATTGCAGATTTGCAAGAAAATAAGTAAATGAATAAAGAGAAAAAATATTCATTTATTAAATACTTTGTGTTGAAAATGTGAGTAGAAGTTATTAAAATGTTTAGACTGCAAAGTACTTCAGTTAAGTTTTAAAGTTAAATTAGTTTACTTCCTTAAGAATATACTATATGTTCATTTTCATTTATGTTTCCTATGACATTTAGGCTTAAAACATGCTTTAATTTTTAGTAAAGTAAGGTTCCTAACTTACGATTTAATTTCTTAAGTGAATATTGATTAGCAATTTTGTCAACCAAATTTCTTTAAAATAAAACCCCTTCCCTGCTTACTTGCAAAGCAACAGCAGCTGTTCGCGTCAGACATCCAGATTTTCATCACAAATAAAAACCAAAATTTTTCAAAACAAACAACACCAACAAAACCAAAACAATGGACCTCTATATCCGGAAAACTTTATCCCGAGATCAACAAAGAAAAAAGTAAAACGCCCGGAACAATGGTGTGACGCAAGGAGAGCTTTGTGTCCTGCACGGTTGGATGTCGCCTGGGCAGGGGCCCCCCTAAGAGATCTCCGCAGGGGGCCCCGAGTGAAACCTCGCCCCTTCGCGGGCAGACTGGGCCTGATGCGGTGCGGAGGCGAGAGCTTAAGCCGCTTCTCCGTGGTCAGCGACGGCAAGATTTGAACCTGGATTTAGTCGTGCTTTGAAGATCAGAAAGCGAACAGTTATCTTTTGCCGACGCTTCAGACGGGGTGAGTTTGAAGAAAAGTTTTTGATTTTTGTTTTACATATTTTGCCATTTTGTCTCATCGTTAGAAAAGGACGTTTGGTCTTGGATATAGTTTTTTTCCCCTTGAGAAATTTTTATTAATTTAACTGCACCAAATTTCAGATATACATGAAGATCTTGTTCATTAATAGTTATGTATTACTTCAAATCAAGTAAAGATTATTAGGCCTATGAGAACTTTTCAAATTGATTTTTAAATATTAAGAAATTACTATTCGTGCATGGACGATTTTGCTTCTTGTTTCACCACATATTTCGTCAAATCTCTTTCCTTTAGCAAGAATTTAGCTTGTAAAATATTTTTTATCTCGAGTAATATCGATCTGATTTCGAAACATATCTATTAAAACTCAAAATCGGCTTTTAAATTGCTGTTGTAGTTTAAGCAAAGATCATTAGGTTTTGGAGAACATTTTCACAAATAAACCACACTCATTAGTTTTTGGGAATTATGATTCGTGAATAGAAACTTTTACTTTTTATTTTGCTTCTTTTTCCAATTATATTTTTCCTTATTATGAATTTAGTTTGTGAGACACTTTTTATCTTTAGCTGTTTCTTTATTTTCTGAACATATGAAAAAAAGTCGAAAAGCTGTTTTTTTTTTTTTTTTTTTTTTTTAACTCTGTTGCAATTTAAGTAAAGTTGCAACAGAGTCATTCGAGAACTTTTTCAAATTAAAATTTGAAGTCGTTAATTCGCCAACGGAAAAGGCTTTATTTCTTGTTTTGCTTTAAGTTTATTTTAGTTAAAAAATTGAAGTTAGTTCGTGAGGTGTTTTTTACCTATAGGATTTTTTTCTACCAGATTTCTGAACAAAATATCAATAATAACAGAAAAGTTGATTTTTATTCATTATTTAGTTTCAGTACTAGCATTTATACATGTTTTTAAATTACGTGCACTGGATAAAAATGGAACTAATCTTTTCACAGATAGTTTGTCAATGTGTTTTGATTACTTAGTAATGGCAATTCAGATTGTTTGTTTAAAAAATATTCGCATAGTTTCTTGTGTGACATTATATCAACGGATATTGCTGTAATGAAATTACGATCAAGTTTTACATTGAAAAAATGTTATATATACATTTCATAAATTGAAGCAATTAAAAAAACTTAAATTTCAACTTTTGACGTAGAGTAATTCTTGTTTTCCAGTGAGTCATTTTCCAGTGAGTGTTCATGTAATATTGTTTAGTAATGTATTTCATTTTGAAAATATTACCGAAGATTCTGACAGCGGCAAGTCAATTTCACCACCACAGTTTAATATTTAGTTCCGAGTGAACTCCCACTACTAATTCTTATACTAGATATTGTTTTGTGGTACAGTCTTATTTAAAAGTGCTATCCCGGATATTCCTTTTCAAGTACGCTCTTGACGCTTTTATACAGGTAGTCAACCATGAAATAAAGATTTCATTTTTAAATCAAACTTTGTTCACGTAAGCAGTAAGCAACGTATTCAAAAATTAGCATATGACGGAGAATTGTTTTCTATTTTAGAAATATGTATATCTTTAAATCTGTCTTTCTCTCATACACAGACTTGCATATTTACACATAGATTAGTGGGAGAAAGAATGTACATACCAAATCAAAGATGCTCAAAATCTGAAAACACAATTAAAAAAAATCAACAACAGTTCGAACATCTAAAATTGCTCATTTGATTAAGAATTCAATATTTTACGAAATTTCGCTTAAGAAGTTGGGGTGGGGGTCGACTTATACTCCAGTATATGTGGTACGCATAAACGTCTCTTCGAATTCATCAATTTATTATTTAAAAAAATCTAAAAAAAAAAAAGAGATTGTTGTTTTGGTTTAAATTTCGTCTGTAATAAATATTTTTTCTAATTATGTATAACAAGCGAGAATATGGATCACACAGACGATGTTGGAGTGCGGCAAACCAAGCTCGATTATCATGAAATGAAGCAATGGACTTACAAATGGATAATTCTTCAACTTTTACATTTTACAAAACTCAAAAAGTGAATTGTAGAAAAAAGATGTACCGACTTATATTTTATATTAATTAATTTCCTCTTTTATGAAAAATACCACTAACAGAGCACCTTGACAAACATAAAGCTAAAATTGTAATTTTTGCTAAAAAACTTTTGTTAAAAATTTCCTTACTTCCTTAATAGGGAGCGTGTTGATAATACACAACATTTTCCCTATATTCTGCTATGTTAAGTATTAGCATTCAAAAGACATTAGGGTTAAAATTTGTTTTTTAAAGTAATTCAGGATTCATTTCACAAAAATCATACCAGTATTTAAAAAAATTACTTCGTAATTAGGATTTAGCATTTTTTGAAATTAAAATTTCTGAATTTTCTCTTTTTTTAACTGTTTTTCCGTTTTATTTTTAGAAAAATATCTCAAGTTCTAGATTTCTCCAAAAGTATATTTCTATGCGCTTGGTAGATACATTTTGTACTGTTAGTGGTGGAAAAACTCATTGTTATAGTGTCGAAAGGAAATAATTGCATTAAAGGACGGTAAGGATTTTGAGGGATGGTAAGACTAGAAGGAGATAGTTTATGCTTTTAGTAGAAAGTGGAATCATGAAATACGATAGAAAATAAAGGTTAGGAACTTCTGATCGGTCTATCATTACACTATGTATAGCATTGAGATACATTTTCGTAAAATTCATACTACACAGTTTTTTAAACGTTATATATCGGTGTAGTTTTGCTTTTACGCACGATTTGGGAAGTTTTTTTCCCCAAACATGTTTCATTATTTTTTTTTCCTGTTTACAAACTCATGAGATGAAGTACTTTTTAATGAACTGCATAAAAAGTGTAAGTGTTTATGCATAAATATTTAAATGGTTTATAACTCTATGTTTCACTCTCTTTCATTATATATAGTATATATACATATGCATGTATGTGTGTATGGATGCGTATATAGTATTGCCATATTCCACGCGCAAAAGAATTGTCGCAAAAGAATTACTATTGCTAGAAAAGAATCCAAGAAAATTGACGAAAACTGTTGCCGAGAAAATTTGCTACAGCAAATAGAAAAATAAATAGAAATAGAAACAATAAAAATGAGTAAAGCGACGCAAAGTGGTTAACCATTTACATGATTTTTAATAACCAGCACAGTATCATCGCCCGGTGACATAGTTGAACGAAAATGACCTGCCGTATAAGATATATAGATCGTAAGAAATGATTTCGTTTAGTTAAGTACATCACCAAATGAAATTATGATCTTATCCTTAATCCTATGTGATAACGTATACTAAAAGCGTGTTAATATTTACTTGCACATCCTACGAACGCATTGAAACATCCCAAGACCAAAGTTGCAAGAGGACCTTCAGACGCAACCGAAATGAGATTATCTTTTAACATGTTCATTAATAACAACCGAGTAACATGTTTCTGGAGATTCGCATGCAGGTTCAGGCACATCTAGGAATCGTAATGGTCTTCCGAGGAAGTTATTAATCAAGTGAGGCTGATTAAAAGATCAAAATCTGGAGTCGTTCTAGAGTCCCTAGCGAAGATGTCATTCACGCTTCGCTGGTTGTCAAACCTCTATCGGCGGCTTCCTGGTTTCAATTATCAGTGCTTGACACAGAGTGATTTATTGAAATAGCAACTTTGGAATAGTAATTTTGTAACCATGCATTAGCATATGTAGTGATGATACTAAAAAACAGCACTTTCACCATCCAACCATCCACCTAAGAATGAAACTCTGACAAAAAGAAATCTGTTAGCATTTTGGTTAGTTTTACATGCGACAGACATGAAAAAACACAACTTTTTTTTATTCAGTTTCAGGTACTGAATGTTAAAATACTCAAAAGTCTTTTTAAACGGAAAAAAATTGTTTTTCGTGTTTTTAAGCTTAAATACCATGTGGCTTAGTTGGTGTTGTTATATAACATTTTTTGGAACATTTAATCGTAACATATGGTTTTAAGAGTTCAAAAATGAACTCGGGGACGAAATATGGCGCATTTACTTCATATATACATATCAATTGATTTGCATATCTGCTCGTATTTTATTTAGTTGTTGTTGATTTGGCTATATGTCTATCCATCCTTCCGGAGTAGAGACATTTTTTTTCTTTTTCTTTTTTCTACCATTCTCAAAATTTAAGAAGACAAATTTGAAAACCTATTCTTCAGTTTCATTTCCAATGACATTATAAGTGTTTATTTCTCAAGAATTCACTGAGATTGGGGAGCAACCATCCTCAATTCACCCTCAGAAAGTTTCGATTTCTGAAACTCATAAGTGATAACCCATCATTGCTTTTCCATCCTCGCACTTTAAAATCAATTTATCTCTTGAGGAGGGGCTGAAGCTTCAAAGAAGCAATCTCCTTGATAAAGATCAATCTCTTTCACTGTTCTTATCGCACTAAGAAAAGGAATGATGCGCAAGAAACTAAGAATTCCATTACGAGCATACTTTTAAAAGGAAAAACTCATAAGGTCTTCCTTTCCCTTTATAAAGGTAGCAGCTCAGAATGAATAATGGATGCTGGCTCTTCACATTGTTTCGATGCTTCATTTTTAAAAGCTATTTATATGAAAAAAACAAAAAAACAAAGGAAATATGGCTAGGGCTGAAGTTTGAGACATTTCCATCATGTGAGTGATATTATTTAAGCCGTTTATTGGACGTCTATTAAAAATGAAAGAATTTTGAAGTTTTCACATTCAAGTGATGGTTTTATGCTGTTGACAAGTAAAATGGTTTTTATTTTATTTTATTTATGAGTTCTTTTTAAATTAATCTAATCGTTATGTCTGTTCTTGTTACAAATGCGGCTTGTAAATTCAAGCTCCCCTCGCAAAACAAACAGGAATTAAGGCAGTAGAGAGCAGCTACTGAAAATGAGGCACTTACAGCAGTACAAGGGGGGGGGGGGAAGACCCCATGTGAGGTTTTTTTAAAATTCAGGATCAAAGCCTGAATTTAGAGGGAGAGAGAGAGCAATGTTAAAACCAAATACCTTATTACTTTACTATATTAAACTATACTTAATGAAACTAAGTAAGAGTTTCGTGAAAGATCTAAAGGGCGATGAGGATATTTTTACCTTTTTTTTTAATGAAGGACAAAAGTTAAAAACGGTGGCTTTTTTCTTACAGGATAAAATATTGATGTATTGAATGACAGTTGGAAAACTAAAGTTTTCTTCTGACACCCCCGGGGGGGGGGGGGCTCATAGATGTACTTGCATATATTACTAATCTACGTTTGGCAATATGTCTTAAAAGCCAGGGTTCTGGGGAATTTCAATCAGCATATACTCCCTGGTTGTGTACCCCTGTGAATAGGGAATAAAGTAAAAGATTTCAGTTATGTATACAATGTATTTGAATTGTTATCAATAAGACGCATTGCATTGGCGAAGGCTAGAAAATGGTCAGTGAACAGGTTTTAAAATGTGAAGTTCCCTAGTGTTATGCAAAAGGGAACAAAAAAAGAATAACTTGGTTTTGAGAAAAATTTGCTTGTGTACGTTCAAATGATTCTTATTTTTTTCCAGCAGTTTTAAATTTTTTTTTGTTAAAGTATTGAAAGCTAGCAAGGTAATCACTTATTGCCTCGCAAACTGTGTAGTTAAAGCAGAAAGAGAGATAAGGAAGTGAAAAATAGAAAAAAAAATACATTTTTTTTAATTGCAGCATAAAAATACATTTAGTTTACTGTAGAAAAATTGATGTCATTTAAAGATTTACAGAATAAATCATTATGATATTAACATCCATAAGACCAATTTCGTATAAATTTCAAATACTTCCAAACAATACCTATAAAATGTTAAACCTTTTACCCTTAACTTAAAAACAAATAAATAAATAAATGAAGTGAAATAAAATAAGAAAGTGCTGTTAATAATTTAATGCATGATGAAATTTATTCCAGTATTGCAATTTTGCAAATTTCCTTGATCGCTAAATCCAACAGAACTACTTTTGCATTCAAAGCACTAATTGCTTGAAGAATTACGGTTGAGCAGTTGAAAGGAAATATAAAAATCTAGAAATTCCTGTGATTCGTATATGATTGATTAGAAACCCCTATCCCCAGCGAATCAACGGTTGAATGCATATGAGAAGGAAAAGGAAAGTTGGGGAATCCACCCCAAAATAAATACGTCCCCACCATTCCCCTTATTAAAATCACGCCCTAATGTCTGTCATCTGCTTCTGATGGCTCCGGGACCCTCTGATTACCACAAAGGAGGAGGATATAAAGTGGGGTGGAGCAGGTTTATGAAGAGAGGGAATAGCGAGCGCCGTCTCTAATTGAGCATTTATTGATTCCATAACTCAATTTGAGCACAAAGCGTGGGTGTAGCTCATGAAGACCACTTAATCACGGTTATGGATAGCTGGTGCGGCGTGTGGACGGAAGTGGTGTATGTTAATGAGAATTAACAGCGGGAACAGCGAACGGAGTGTAATTTAGACAAAGATGCTGGGAAGGGGGTTGTTAATTATTCAAAGAAATGCTGATGAAAAAACATCAAAATGTTATTGGTGATTTAAATAGATTTCTGGATAATACTTAAGAACTTAATGGTTTCCGAAGCTTTTGAATGAGGATACAAAATCATGTTATTAGAGCTAACTTTTAATTAGTTGACACTTTATTTGTAATCTCTCATTCGGGTAAAGTCCGAGAAAAGGGACATAACAATAATAATAATCATAATAATCAAAGTTCGTTAAGTGTCATATTCTTGATGTGTTAGTAGTATATGCAGTAGCGTAGGTAGGAATCCTTCAAGGGAGAGGTCCAAGTCAAGAACAGGGAACGCTGATGCTGGAGAATTTAAATATAAATAATCAGAACTATTTTATAGTCATACGTACATTCATAAAATTGCTAAGAAAAGGAAATCAGCTTTTTCAATACCCGACCCGGCACTCTCAGAAATAGAAATCTCACTTTTGACGATTCTGCAGAAAATTTCGTCACTTAGAACGATTCTTTCCTTGCGCGATCACGTGACTTAAGAAAGTTGCTACACAAATTTAGCCCATTTGACGAAAGGTTTACTCGGAGCATTTTTCATGAGCCATGTAAGAAAATGACCCGCATATAAAAACTGTGGACCCTGAAGTCCAGAAGCAGTTCTGAGTGTACCGGAGGGTGGACAATTTTCCTTCCCTTCACTCTTAGGTCAAACAAGGAAGATGTCGTATTTACTGCCTTAATTTCTGGTAGCTTCGCGAAGGGGAGCTTGGGTACCCAAGTGCCATTAGAAATAACAACAACCACACTGTTAGAAATTTCATCATGAAATTACGATTAAGTAACCGGCAACAGTCTGTCCATCTAATTCACCGTTAAATTTACGGTTTGGAACATTTTTCTATCTTTACGGGACCTACACCATTTCCAATCAGCTTGGTTAAAAAGCCGTAAATACAAAAGTTTACGGTTTTATAACCATTTAAAAATGGTTTCAAAACAAGAATTTTACCGTTTTTGAACCATTTCGAGGAGGAGAATCTTCGAAGCGTAGAAACTGTAAACGAAGCGTGCGGGAATCAAACCCGGGTGTAAGGAACACCAGCCTTGCGCGCTAGTCATTCGGCCATCGACACCACGTAAAGCGGCCGTTTATTTATCAATAAATCTTCTTTTACAACAGGCAAACTGCCTTAAAATTGAGATTTCAGTTTTTGATTGGATCCAAAGTCATGTTTGGTCTAAATGAACTGTATGTTGACGAAAATCATTTTATTTGCTGCAAAAATTAAAATACAAACAAGCTTCAGCAGCTCAAATGATGGGTTCGCTCATTCGCAAACAGTTTGGGAATCCGATGTCTCCAATTTTTGATTTACGTGTGTAGGTGTTAGTAACCAGTGCTTAAACCACTTCTTTTTCTTTCTTTTTTATATACATATGCATATTTTAACTGATAAATCTTTATTCATATTTTAACAACAACGTACGACCGGTAAAGTTTCGCAACCAAGATGGACTCCCGATTCTTATTGAGCGCTTGTAAATTACGGTTAGTTAAACGTTCTTTAGATGAAACAGAGAATAAACGATTTTCTTCACAATCGGCGGTTTGAGTACCATCTCTTAATGGTTATTTAACTGTTGTAATTAAATACGGTAAAATAACAATCAAATAATTGGTTATTTTACTATTTTCTAACGGAAATTTTTAACAGTGAAGCTTTTAGACGCAAAAGAATAATTTAATTTTCATTATTTTAATTGTATTTTGAGTTTCAAGGGAGGGGTCCGGATCCGGGAACCATTCCCTTCCCCAACGATGCTGAGTATATGTCCGTTAGGTTCTCCCTAATTTGGACAAATCGGGACTTTAAATTGGTAGGACACCAAAACCTCGAGCTTTAAAAACATTTTCCTAGCAACTGTAGCAACAATCAGAGAAAATCATGAATTCATGCTAAACTGAACATTAAAGCTAGTGGACAAGATTTATTTTGTAAAATATCGTTTCACTGATTAGCAACGACTGTAGAGATAAGCTCTTTAATTCAGATAAATTAGGACTTTAAACAAGAAGAGTATTAAAATTTGGATTTCATTGAAAGTATTATGTCACTGACACTTAGCTACAAGAAAACTTCATTCGTTAGTAATTGAGAGGCTGACATGGAGAAGACAGTACGTCACAAATTTGGGGTTTTTCGTTTTAGTTTATTTAATTCGTTTAATTTTTAAATTCGTTTTTTAGTTAATTCGTTAAATTTATGATTCATAAAATTACTTAAGCTTTCTTACGTATTAAGGAGTTTATGTAATTCTCACTTTCTCGTTGTAAAACCTGGTTTTTGTTTCCCCTGTAAAGTTTATTTTTTGTGACTTACTATTTTTTGCATGTCAGCCTTTCAATTAAACTCATTTTTTAATAAGACTCGTTGAAGTTTTTTAGGGGAGCCAGCACTCAAAATCTCAAAAAAACGAAAAGAAATTTATTGGCTTAAGTAGTAAAATGAACCTTTAAAAATTTTCCCTGAAAATTTCAGAAAAATTGAAGCTATATTTATTGATTTATCATTGATTTTATTACAGTGTGATTTGCCACCATTTCATTCCGAAACCAAAACTGCCGACTATAAGCCACATATTTATCTTTTTAAATAAAATAAGCGAGAAGAAGCAATTTCATCTTGACTGTAACTGAAAAAAAAAGGCCTTACTTGAAATTTTGATAAAGAAAGGATTTAAATTTTTTCATGGCGAAAACTTAAAATGCTGCTTTCTGTCGCTTTGTTTTTTGCGCATTTTATCTCAATTAAAATACAAAAGTTTTTTAAAATTTGTATCTATAATCTGATTTTCCCCACATGTTCATGACACTATACATAATAAATTTATGCTTTACTTTTTATGATAACTTAAGTACTTTTTTAAAATTCTTGTTGTAGATTTTTTGAATTTTTCGTTCTTTTTTCTGTGTTACTTCATTTTTTATTCAAAAAGTATTTGACTTATAAAAAATTCAAAGCATAAAAGTTTTGATTTATGAGTAATGAATTAATAAAAAAAAATTGAGACTTTATGCCAATTTTTGAAAAAGAAGATGCATTTTTTAAAATTTCTAAAATTCGTTTTAAAATTAAAATTTTCAAATTATATTTAAGAAATGCAGTTTTTTTTTTAATATTAAATTTCTTATGAAGTGATATAACATGACATGAGACAAAAATTGTAAATAAAAACACCAAGGAGAAAAAAATGGTCTCATGGTACCGACTCCCCTTAAATGGTTAAAATGAAGTTTTTGGAGCAATACTATGCTTTGAAATGCATTCAATTTTACATCATTCATACGTTAGTATCTGCAATGGAACATCGTTAATGCTGATTAATTTGAGCTGAGGCAGAGCTAGATTAAACGAAATTTCAAAAAAATAGAAAAGTGTAAATACTGAATTACTTACTAAAAAATCCATTCATGAAAATCCAGTCTAGAAAATAATATTTATATTTTATTAAAAGATTTAACCTTAAACCTTAATTTCACTAATACCATAAAATACGTAGCTACAATGTATTCAAAACTTTTTATAAAGTGTTGTAATTGTGAAAGGGGCTGGGGGGAAGAAGCCGTTATTGCTTCAGTTTTTTCATGCGTTAATTTTGCGCTATAATTTCGTTTCAACACGTTGGGGTTTAAAATTGTAATATTTTTCCAAGGATTGGTTTTGCACTGTAAAAAATTTCTGTAAAAGTACAGAGGAGAAATTGAGAGTTTCTTTAAACTACGAAGAACTTAGAAATAAAATTTCACGTTAAATTAAAGCACAAATGAGCATTAAAACGCAGAGCAGACATATGTTTCGGGATTGCTTGGAATCCCTTTTTCAATGCGACAGGGAGCCTCTAGATGCAAAACATCCTTGCATCTAGAGGCTCCCTGTCGCATTGAAAAAGGGATTCCAAGCAATCCCGAAACATATGTCTGCTCTGCGTTTTAATGCTCATTTGTGCTTTAATTTAACGTGAAATTTTATTTCTATTACTTTGCACAAAGTTAAATTATTACTACGAAGAACTTGTTTGAAACCAAGGAACCAAGTTTCTTGATAATAGTTTCTCAATAAAATTCTTGTTTTTCTGCACTCTGTACAACAACAGAAAGATTTATTAAATTACGGCAAACTGAACAAGCTGAGAAATGTGACTATACCAGTTTAAAACAGCATAGTCTAACTCTTCAGTTATTTCCATCTGTATATGGTAGCGTGGTTTATCAGCAGGATCTTTAACAATAGTTCATCGTAAAAGCCACCAAACATAAAGGAGTGCGAAACATAGTCCCAGTCTAACGAGAGCAGAATGCGTATTATGATCTTTTTTACGAAAATAAGTAAATAAATTATTTAATTCAATAAAATTTTTGTAAGAAACATATACACACATTAAGCATTTTAATCGATGAGATACGAATTTGTTCAAAAGTTAAAACTGTACATTAACTTTATTCAAGAGATAAAATGTGTAAGTAATTACGTGCAAGAACTAAAGGAAATGTAAATCTCCTTGGCATTATTGAAACGCAAAACTCTCATTATAACGAATGCGGTTAATAGGAAAATAATTCCTTACTTATTTTATGGTATTCCTTAATTATTTTATCATTTCATATTAATTTCACTCATTCGGCACATTTTTCACAAAAAAAAAAAAAAGAAAAAAAAACAGAAGCTCCTACAAACTATTCACTGCTTAACTGTCTACGATCTTTCCTGTAAAGCTCCTGTTGGTCGCGTAGTTGTAAGCAACAGTATGCCACTTCTAAAATTGAGTTTGAAAGCTTTCTCCCATTTCCCTCCCTCCCCTATTTTCATACTCATATTCTAGTAATGCTGCCCTAATAAATCAGATGTTGAATCTGTTCATGCTAAGCGGGAGAGGTTTGTAGTTAGGGATTGGATGAGGAGTTCACATGCGAGTTTTCGAACCGGGGCCCGGTCAAGCTCTTGGTATCTCTTCATATAAAGTATACTTTTGTTTCGCACGCATACAAACAAATGAATACCCACTTTCATTAATATCCAACATGGCAATAAAGACAGAATACGCGGGAAACCAACAATGCACTTAATCCGTTAAGAGTTTAACAATCATTCACGCATAAAGCTAAAGAGTGATACATGATAGGTTAAAGAGCTACACTTTCAATTCGGTCGCTAACGTTCGTGTATTTAACGATAAAAATCTGAGTCAGACAGATCATCCCCAAATCTGTACCTCGCGCCAGAGAGAGAGAGAGAGAGAGAGCGCAAAAAAGAGAATGAAAAGTGGGGGGAGAATGGATATTACACACGAGGCACCCAGATAACCCCGTCGGTTCAAGAGCCATGTAAATAAATGGTGCTTGAGGGTGCTGAAAGTTTGGGTTTGCTCTCTTTTGCTACCGTGCGGGTATGGTTTTGCCCTATTGAGAAGTTTCGAGTAAGCTCCCGTGTACGACATGGAGCTGGGAGATTTGACTTGGCCGCAAAAATAGGTGTGGGGATCTGGAGTGGAATCAGGCAGTTGCTTCAGAAGAGACGATTTTTTTTTTGAAGTTACTTTTTAGACGGGATGAGAGAAAATTTTCAACGTGCAACGGAAGTAAAGGTTCGAGTGATGTCAAAAATTGGAGCTGTCGGAATGATTTTTTAAGTAGCAAAACTATTATAGGGTATCATTCATAAATGATGTCACTCTTCGAGGTGGAGGGAGGGGTTCGTAAACTTGTGGCAAAGTGTGACAAGGGAAGGGGAGGGGTAACAAGAAGTGTGACATCTTGCTTATGCAACATAGCGTGACATGTGACAAAGGGGGATAGGGTGTTCGCTGAAGTGTAACATTTTGTGACAAAAGGGGGGTGAGGGTCAAATATATGGAAAAAAAGCGTGACATCATTTATGGACGACCCCTATCCTTCGATAATTTCTATTATACGTGCTGAATATAGACCAGTTATAGAAAACATTTCTCCAAGAAATTTGCAGTTCAGAACACAAACCCTTTGGCTCTTTGGGACATAAACCTGTGCTGTGTCTCTGCGCTTTTACGAGACCTCTAACCACTATTCTACGGGTGTTCCTTGAAAACTAAGAATTCATTGCGATATAATGCCAACTAATGAATTCATAAGAATAAGATTAAATCGGACCGACTCAGGGACGGACACAGGAATAATTTCTGGTAGGGGCCACAGAGAGTATCAAATGTTCTCCCTCGTGAAACTTTTCATAATTGGGTTCTCATAAGAGTCTCGTCAAAATCGAGTTTTTTTTTCTTCCCCTACAGACGTTTTGCCAGCAATAATAAGTGTTTTGATAGATTTAGATTAGTTTTAAATAATTCTTTTACTTTACCATACTTGCAAGAGTAAAAAACAGCGAGTGCTTCGTGGAGACTTTGGAGTCAACGCGAGCAAACCAGGCAGAATCTCTTAATATAAATTCAAAAGATTTAGACTTTGAAGTACTTTCGCTTACGAATTGTTCGAAAACTGACAAAATTATATTCTGAGGATTTATCTGGTTGAACAACTTCTTGGAATTAAGCATCGACGCGACGCGAGTACGAGAAACAAGATGAAAGTAAAGAAAAAGAAGGGGAAAAATTAGACTTTTCATTAAAAAATTTTCAGTGCAATTCTTTAAGGAAAAAGATGTAGTGCTAAAAATGGAACTAGATGAAAAGAGAAACATGCTAGTTAGCCGATAATTGATCACTATTAAAAATCTAAGAGGAAAAGAAAGCAGAGAGAAAAAAAACTCTATTCTTTTTCGCTGCGTGTGGGGGTGGAGCGGTGGAGAGGAGGGACCAAGATCAGGATCTGGGATAAATCGGATACTGGTTTTGTAGGTGTCGGATGCCCGCTGTACTGGATATCCGGCTCTAATGTTTGAAAGTTGAACACGTATTTTTAAACATCTCACAGCTTCCAAATACATGGTTTGTTTGCAATTTTCATATGCATTTTCAAAACATGCCAATTAATTTAATTTTAAAAATCAAATTTGACTTCCCGGATAACTGGAATTTTCGCGCAGTTACCGGATCGGATTCCGAATATTTAAAAGCTGGTCGGATACCAGTTAATCGATACCTTCTTGGGGGACCGGTAGCGTCACCGCCCCCCCCCTCTCCCGTGCGTTCGGATGTATATACAGTGAAACCTCGATAACTCGACACCCTAAGTGAACACGAAAACATGTCGAGATAAGCGGGTGTCAAGTTACCTAGGTTCGGTACTTCAATTGCTAATATTGGTCTGTATTGTTATTTACTTACCGTTCGTTCAAGTTATAAAAGCCGATTCCAGTGAATTAAATTATTATTTATTATTTATCTATTATTTTTATTATTTTAAAATGTTATGCAGTACAAATAGTAAAATAAATCTATAAACATAGTACGTACACCTTTAATTAAATGTTGATGTTAATACATGTCGTTGTATTACAGAGGTTATAGCGATATGTAATCCATTAGAAAATACGGGTAAATTCAACAGAGGTGATGTGATGCGGGGGGCGAGGGTCAGAGACGAAAAATCAACCTTTCAAAGTATGTGGCCCATTTTAACCGCGCACAGGTGTGAAAATACATTAGTTCGTTTTAATGGGGGTGGTTTGTGGAATGCTAACGTTAAGAAAGAGCTTTCATAACAACAGTTATGTTGGGAAATATTTGCTTTTCGATGAAATCCATTTTTCCCCTTCTTTTTTTAGTAAAAGTGTTTGCAGATGCAGCACAATAAGTGTCCCGTTGCATAAAAACGCAGTTCAAAAGGTGAGGGGCTTTTACAAACGCTTTGGGGAAAGAAGAAAGTAAGATATATGCAGCTGGGTTGTAATAAGTAGAATGTAAGAGCTGTAAAAATTTTTATTGACTGAACATATGTATTCTGTTTTGTGCATTAAAACAGGTGTGTTTTGGCGTGTACATTTGTTTGCAAGAAACAAAGAGTGAAGTAAATTCTTTATTGCGTCCTAAAACTGAACTGGAACGTAAATCAAAGCTTATATATTTTCATACAATAAATAAATGCTCATTATTCTTTAGAACTAAGTACATAATGTTTTATATTTACTTAAAATTGATAAATTACTTGGTTAATGGTATTGAAACTAAATAGTTTCCTAAAATGAATACTTTTATTTTTTTGCAACATTTTAAAATAGTATTTATTTGCTTTTCTTTTCTTTTCTGTTCTTCTTAATTTTTTTAACGATTTTCTCAGATGTACTGGACATGCTATTTATGTTAGACAATTTTAATACGTCATCTTGACAAGTTGTATTTTCACACCTGTAATTTCAACTATTTTCACACCTTAATGCATTAAGAAAAAGAGAAAAGAAATGGATTTTATTAAAAACTAAAAATACATAGAACAGGAATATATTGCTTACCTTTTCATTATAAATAGATATAATAATAACAAGGTTTAAATGTATAAATATGCAAATTAAATTGCAAATACCTTTCAGTGATGCAACGAAAGCCTTTTTTTTTCCTCCAAAAGATGTGAACTTGTAAATGAAAAGAAATTCCGGAAGAAGTATTTTTTTCCTATGACCCTTTATTTTTTTTTCCTATTTAATTTTATGTTTGCGCCGAATAACGTACTATGAATATCTATGCACAGAATGTTCAACATAGAATTTTTTTTCATAATCTGCATATTTGAAATCCAAATGAAAAGTCATTGACGAATGTTCTTAGTAATTTTCAAAACATGGTTCTAGTATAATTTAGAAAAACAAATTTTGTGCAAAAAAAAAAAAAAAACAGAAGAAAGGTTTTTTGGAAGTCACAATAAAATTTTAACAGTATTTGTAAAAAAAGCCTTAGCACTTTTAAATATTATAAATAACCTAATTCATAAACATTTAAACTTCTTAATAATAGTAACAATATTGTTAAAATCGTTTACATTTAATAAGTAATATATTTAAACTAAGTAATAAAATCTGCTTCTTGTAAAAACAACTAACTGCAACAGGAAATTTTCAACCGGACGGAAAAAGAAACACTTTCCTAAGGTGTTTGCATTTAAAAAAATTCTTGAAATGACTCTAATACGTGGTCTGTTCGTGATATTAAAATTACTATTTAAAATTAAAAACCATAACGAATTTCAGCCACTTGTATAATACCGTCATTTAGCAAATCTTGAAAAAAATCCCTCATCGCTTGGAAAACAATGAGGGATCCAAGATTTTTTAATTTCCACCAAAAAATTTAGTTATATAACTTTAAGCTCATTCATATTATCGTACTCAATGTTAAGTCTCCTAAATTATTCCATACCTGCAAATCAATGTATAACTAACTAGTTAACTAAAGATTAATATTGACATTTTTAGAAAACAAAAATTCTAGTATTTTTTCCTTTTCTTTGCTATTAAATGGGCGATTTTGCATGTAAAAGAGTAAGAAAAACAAAAACAGTGAAGTGCCAACTAACTCAAGCAATTATTGAAACGCAGACCTTGATTAAAGTAAAAAAAATATTTGGTCGTAAAAGCAATTGTTTAAAAAAAGTCGTAAGGCATTTTTGCAATTATTCCCTAATTTTTAAAAAGAATGTTTAAATTATCAAGGGTTAGAATTAGAGTTCCTCATAAAACAAAAATTCTACCATTTTTTCATTTTCTTCATTCTTAAATGAACGATTTTGCATGTAAAAGAATTGGAAAAGCAAAAACAGCTGAGCAACAGCTAACTCAAGCAATTATTGAGACACAGACCTTGACTAAAGCAATAAAAATATCTGGTCGTAAAAGCAATTGTCTGCTGCAAAAGTCATAAGGCATTTTCAATTTCCAACTCTGCTTGCTTAAGAACAAGAAGAGGAGAATAAGCATCAAAAAAGATCCGGCACTGAATCTGATTGAAAATTAACGCAGCGTGAGGCCCGCTCAACTTGTGAGCTTTTAGTCACAGTTACCATTGAAATGATGACAGATCGAATGAAAAAATCACTGAGCGTGAAATATTTTTTCTTGCTATCTTCTTTAATGCTTGACTCCGAGAATTATTTCTGGAGTTATAATATTCAATTTGGGCGATTTGTATTTGCACATTTGTGAGAATGAAATAATTTGTTCTTTTAATTATCTTCTGCTTGCATTTGGTTGGACAGTTACAGTTATGGGAACTCCAGCAAACAATAAAGATGATGATGGACTAGTTTTACAGAAGAATTAAATATCATTGCCTTCCTATTCAAATCAAAACGTGTTTTAGAAGCTTGAAAGATATTGTCTTCGTGGATTTTGCTTTCACGAATAAGCATTTGTTTCTGAGATCTTTATATTTGTTTTTTATTCTTAGTAGAAGGATTTTTTTTGTTACAAGTGTCATTACTTATTCCTTTCCTTTCTTTCTCTTTATTTTTTAAATTCGAAATGAGGAGGTTTTTTTTAGTTTCCTGTTTAAATGCCCCCTTCCCCTGTAGAATCTAGGATTAGAGAAATTATCTATACCACAAATACATTATTTTTTCTTTAAAAATTTAACAGCATAATTTGCGAAAGCTGATAACACACATTTTGCATCTGTACCGATATTTGTAGGTATTATAGCGTACTAGACTAAAAAATTGTGTTATGTTATAAAGCTTATTATTTAGCAGATTTATGTATGGTATTTAGGTAAATAAACTAGGACTCCTTCCTCAAATTTCTTCTGAAATATACCAAGATGAAAACAACTGTAAAATCTTTCTATCTTTATAAATTCTAGCATTTTATTTCATTTAACAGATTACAGTTGATTAACTTTGTATACCTTCTTTGAATATACTTTTTTTTTCGTATTTTCTCCTTCTTTGAATATACTCATATTTTCGCATTTTCAACTTACTGTCGTAATTCGCAAGTGAGGAATTACACATATTTAATGGTTGTTACTAAAAAAATACCGTAAACACAAAATTTTTTCTTCCTCTCAATGAATAAATAACATCATGAAATGTTTCACGGTTATCATCATTGCAATACTACAAAACCATTACTAGTTCAGGAAATTTGCAAATATACCAACATTTAAGTTGAGTTCATTGCGTACAGCCACAATATAGCATACCTCCAGTCTAAGTGTAATATGTATTTCTGAAAACATAAAATTTCCTAACCTCCGATTTTTCAAAGTCCGTTCCAATTCTAATAATGCTTGCAAAAACAATTGGAATAGTATGATTGTAGATGAAAAAGGACAGTTCTGCCCCAAGAGGCGGTGGGCGGTGGAAGGGGGCGTGGCCCCACCGCCTGCCAATGCCCCCAGGCGAGCCTTCAGGCGTTAGTCGAGTGGAGCTGAGTTGTATGCCCTCAGGCATTTTTCGAGTGGAGTTGAGTTGTATGCCCTCAGGCATTTTTCGAGTGGAGTTCAGTTGTATGCCCTCAGGCACTTTTCGAGTAGAGTTGAGTTGTATGCCCTCAGGCATTTTTCGAGTAGAGTTGAGTTGTATGCCCTTAGGCGTTTTTTCGAGTAGAGTTAAGTGGTTTTTGAAAATAAATAGTTTTGGAATGGCAACGCTTTTTAGTTTCAGTTTAGGACTTGATGCAATGCGATGTCGATTGTAGCGCCATCCATGAAAATAAAATGGAACTATTTTGGAACTTAGACTAATTTTCAATGTTTTCTCCTAGAATTCGAGCAGAAACTATTACAAAAAAAAAAAAAAAAATTATAATAATAATTATAATGTATAATGAATTAAATGTCTTGTCAACAAAATATTGTTAATTACCTCCTTATATGTCTTTATTTTTTAGACTTAGAAAGATTTCCTTTTTCGACTGTTTTAATGTTTCCACTTAGCATTCACATCGGAACTATTTTATAAAGTTAATTGTAATATAATTTTACACTGTGATTATAAAATCTCGACATTTTTACTTAGAAAAGACTTAGATTTTTTTGGTTTTTTATTTATTTATTTATTTATATATTTTTTCAGACTTGGAAAACTTTTTAGTTGCAAGTGATTTTTTTTCTAAGTATGTAAAACATAATTGAGAAGTACAGTAAAATTTTTCTGATAGGTTTTGCAAACTTTTTCGTAAATCTTAGTTTTAACTGCATAACACAATTCCTTCTAAAGTTATTTTCCATTTTATATTTTTATCACACTTCCAGTTTCCTTTAAAGAATATCAAGTGTATTTTATAAAACTCTATTACTTCACACATTAACTCAAAAAAAAAAAAAAAAAAAAACTAAGATTGAACTCGAAAAACTTAAAACGATAATGTAAAAATACTAAGTACAAAGCATATTCCTCCAGTAAAACGTAGTACAGAAATGTAAAATTCCTAAATACAAAAGGTTTAAACAGCATGAAAATATAAAAGTACTAGATACAAAATGTCAAAACAGCATGAAAATATAAAAATACCATGTATTAAATGGTGAAAACAGCACGAAACGAGTGTTAGTACTACTAGTGCTTGTCCCAAACTTAGTTTCTTCCAGCCAAATTTAGTACGAAAAGCAAAAGCACTATGCCCAAAATGTTAAAACTTAGATTCATTCCGTAAAACAATAGAGAATGTAAGAAATTACTAAATAAAAGTGTCTGAACTTGCAAAACAAAATTATTTTCTACTTGCAAAATTTTAGAACTTCGCATGAAAATGTAAAAAAAAGTACTTATTCAAACGATTGAAACTTTGACCTAAAATTTCAACACTGAATCATCGAAAATCCGAAACAATTTAAACTGTGGAATAAAGATTCGAGACTTAAAAAGTAAATGTAAACACACTAAAAGAGATTTGAAAATCTTAAAAGTGAAATAGAATAATAACTTCACTAGAAACACTGAAATAGAATCGTAAAACTTGAAAAATTTAAATCACAAAACTATTGCAAAGTGCTTTATGTGAAACGTAAAAGTGCTAAGAGCAAAATGCTAAAACTGGGGAAACTTAGAAATACGTGGAACAAATCATTTAAAACTGTAAACTTTAAAAACTTAAACTCATTCAGAAAAGAACGGAAATGCAAAATTACAAAACAAAAGTGTTACGCAATTGCAAAATATTGTGCAAAGAAAAAAAATATAAGAAAGTGCAAAACACCAAAAGTTAAGAGTAGTATGAAAAATTGTTACTTAGATTCATCTAAAACATGACTCGGAAAGAGTAAAGTAATATATGCAAATTGAAAAACTTATATTCACTTACTAAAATATAGCAAGTACAAGACGTTAAAACAGAACGAAAATGTAAAAGTATGAAACGTAAAATTACAAAACTTAAATTCATCTACTAAAAGTTCGGTAAAAAAATGTAAAAGCACTAAGAGTGAAAACTAAAAAACAGCATGAAAGCTAGAAATAAAAAATACAAAACATCAGAACTTACATTCATCCAGAAAAACTTAGAAGAAAAAATGTAAAAGTTTATTTTCAAAAAAATTTTCAAAGTAATTTTCAAAACAAAAGTATAATGCACTTGCAAAATGTTAAAACTTAGTGCAAAAACGTAAAAAGTACTATGTACAAAATGTTAAAATTTAGATTTAACTACTAAAACACTGAATGAAGATGTAAAATTACTAAGTGTAATATATTAAAACAACACGAAAATATTAAAGTACAAAGTACAAAATGTAAAAAAAAATTATTTATCTACTATAACTTAGACTGAAGTCGTAAAATTACCAAGTACAAAGTGTTAAAACATCATAAAAATGTAAAAATAGCAAGTATAAAGCAGCAAAACATAGATTTGTCTACAGAAATCTTGATCAGAAAACGTAAAAGTTCAAACTACAAAATGCTAAAACTCTGAAAAATTGAAAACACGCAGTACAAAAACAGCAAAACCTGTAAAAATGCTAAGTATAAGGCTGCAAAACTTAAATTTTTCCAGAAAAACTTAGAACGAAGTTGTAAAAGTACGGAACTTTTCAAAGTAAAAGTGTTATGCACTTACAAAATGTTAAAACTTAATGTAAAAATGTAAAAAATACTTTGCCTAAAATGTTAAAACTTTGAATTATCTACTAAAACTTAGAATGAAAATGTAATTGAATCAAATGTACTATGTATGAAATAGTAAAGTAACATGAAAATGTAAAAGTACTAAGTATATAACGTAGTCATCAAGTGAAACTTTGTACAAAAATGTTAAAGTTTAAGTACGAAACTTAAAAGACTTGGATCTATCTGCAGAAATCTTGATCAAAAAACGTAAAAATTCAAACAACAAAATCCTAAAACTGAAAAAAAGTTAAAACACGCAGTACAAAAACAGCAAACATGTAAAAATGCTAAGTATAAGGCTGCAAAACTTAAATTCTTCCAGAAAAACTTAGAACGAAGTTGTAAAAGTACGGAACTTTTCAAAATAAAAGTGCTATTCACTTGCAAAATGTTAAAACTTAACGCAAAAATGTAAAAAAAACACTACGTATAAAATGTTAAAACTCTGATTTATCTACTAAAACTTAAAATGAAAATGTAATTGAATCTAATGTACTAAGTATGAAATAGTAAAGCAACACGAAAATGTAAAAGTACTAAGTATATAGCGTATTCATCAAGTAAAACTTTGTATAAAAATGTTAAAGTTTAAGTACGAACCTTAAAAAACTCAGATTCACCTACAAAAATCCAAACTAAAGTCGTAAAAATTATGAGTACAAAACGTTCAAACATGCTACAAATGTAAAAATACAAAGTATAAACATCCAATTTACTAAAATCTGGAGCAAAAATAAACAAAAATATATAACTGTCAAGAACAAAATGCTAAAGCGAAGATTCATACAAATAAAACGCAGAATGAAAATGTAAAATAATAAGTACTGAATTTTAAAGCAACATGAAAATGCAACATTACCAAAAATGTAAACATCAAAACTTAGATTTATCTAATAAAATTTAGGACGAGTAAAAATACAAAACTTAATAAAAGTGGTAAGTACAAAACAAAAAAAAAAAAACCTTATATTTATATACTAAAACATACAGAAAAACGTAGACCGAAAATGTAACAGAGAACTTTCAAAATAAACGTGTTATGCACTTGAAAAATGTTAAAACGTAAATTTATCTGCTAAAACCCAGAGTAAAGATGTAAAAATACTAAGTATAATACATTGTAGCAACACAAAAATTTAAGAGTACTAAATACAAAACGTAAAAAAAGTTAGAGTTATCTACTAACACTTAGAATGAAGTCGTAAAATTACAAAGTACGAAATGTTTAAACATCATAAAAATTACTAAATTACAAGTATAATGTATCAAAAACATAGATTTCTCCATTGAAGTCTTAATCAAAAACGTAAAAGTTCTAAGGACAAAAATGCTAAAGAAGTGAAAAAATGAAAAATACGCAGTGCAACACAACAAAGCATGTACTAACTATAAAACTTCTAATCTTGAATTCATCCAAGAAAAAAAAATTAGAAACAAAAGAAAGAAAAAATGTAAAAGTAAACGAAAATTTTCAGAAATAAAACTGTTATCCACTTGCAAAGTGTTAAAACTTAATGTAAAAATACAAAAAGTACTGTGTATGAATGTTGAAACTTAGATTTATCAACTAAAACATGGAATGAAGATGTAAAAATATTAAGTATAATATATTAAAGCAACACTAAAATGTAAAAACACTATACAAAGCATCAAAACTTAGATTCATCTAGTAAAACTTAGTACAAAAATGTAAAAGTACTAAGCACAGAACCTCAAATATACATTTATTTAGTAAAAAACAGAACGAAACTATTAAAGTTCTAAAGCCAACGCAGCAAACAAGGATTAATCTATTAAAACAGTATAAAAGAAAGAAAAGTAGTACATACAAGCCGCAAAAATTCTTAGAACTAAAATTTAAAAATGTAACAAATCATAAAATTTTAAAACTTAACTTCATCCTGAAAAACTTTGAACTTAAATGTAAAATAACTGAAGTTTACAAAACAAAAGGGATAGGCATTTGGAAATTATTAAAAGCAAAAATGTAAAAAGTACTAGATACAAAAAGTACGAAACATCAAAACTTGGAGTAGTATAATAACAAAACTGCAACTTCGATTCATCAACTAGCACTTAACCCTAAAATTGTGAAAGAAATGTGAAAACTGTTATTCACCTTTTAAAAGGTAAAAATATTAAGTACACGATGTTAAAACAGAACAAAAATGTAAAGGTACGAAATGTAAAACTCCAAAAAGTTAAATTCCTCTACTAAAAAACTGGTTTGAAAAGTAAAAGTACTACGTAGATCAACTAAAAACAGCATGAAAATTTAAAAAATAGCAAGTACAACACGTTAAAACAGCACGAAAATCCAAAAGTACTAAGTACAAAGCATCAAAACTTACGTTGATCCAGAAAAGCTTGGAACAAAAGATGTAAAAGTACGGAAATTTTCAAAATAAAAGTGCTATGCTTTTGCAAAATGTTAAAACTTAATGTAAAAACGTAAAAAGTGCCGTGTACAAAATGTGAACACTTAGATTTATCTACTAAAACCTAGAATGAAGATATAAAAATACTAAGTATAATATACTAAAGAAACACAAAATTATAAAAGTACAAAATACTAGAACTATCTATTAAAACTTCAAAACATAGATTCAGCATCAAAACATATAATCTGTTTACAAAAATCTTAATCAAAAATGTAAGAGTTCGAAGAACAAAGTGCTGAAACTTAAAAAGTAAAGAAACGCAGTACAAAACAATAAAAAATGAAAGAATACCAACTATAAAGCTTCAAAACCTAAATTCATCCAGAAAAATTTAGAACGAAAATGTAAAGCTACAGAAATTTTCAAAATAAAAGTTTAATGCACTTGCAAAACTTAAATTCATCTACTAAAAATTCGGTTAGAAAAGTAAAAGTACTAAGAACAAAAAACTAAAAACAGCATGAAAATCTAAAAGTACTAAGTACAGAACATCAAAACTTAAATTGATCCAGAAAAACTTAGAATAAAAACGTAATTGTACGGTTATTTTTAAAATAAGAGTATTATACATTAGCAAAACGCTGAAACGTAAGGCAAAAATGTGTAGAATGAAGAAGTAAAAATACCAAGTACGATATACTAAAACAACACCTAAAACGTGAGTACAATATACAAAACATAAAAAAATGTGAAGTTATCTAATAAAACTTCAAAACGTAGATTTGTCGAGTGAAATCTTAATCAAAAAATGTAAAATTTCGAAGAACAAAATGCTAATACTACGAAAGATTAAAAATACGCAATACAAAACAATAATGCATGAAAGAATACTAACGTCACATGTCAAAATCCCTTAAATGACAAAACCTAAAACCATTCAGTGAAACTTAGAACGAAAAAGTATTAGTATGGAAATTTACAAAATAAAAGTGTTATGCACTTGCAGAATGATAAAACTGAGCCTTAGCTACTAAAACCTACAGTGAAGATGTAAAAATACTAAGTATAATATATTAAAGCCACACAAAAATGTAAAATGACTAAATACAAAAAGTAAAAAATGAAGATTTATCGACTAAAACTTAGACTGATGACACAAAACTACTGAGTACGAAATGTTAAAACACCATAAAAATGTATAAACAACATGTATACAGTTTCAAAACATAAATTTATCTACTGAAATCTTGAGCAAAAATGTTAGAGTTCTGAGAAAAAAATTACTAAAACTGTGAAAAATTAAAAATACGTAGTTCAACACAATAAAGCACGTAAAAAAAAAAAAAAAAAAAAAAAAAAAAAAAGCTTAAATCAAAACTGCTTTAATCTTAAAATCACAATTGGACTCATTCTTCTCGAGCACAGAGAAGTGAATGTTAACCGACAATGAGGGGAACCCTAACCAAGCACTGACCCCAACTATATATTTTCCCGACTGTGAACATTTCTCTGTCGGGGAAAATTTATAGTTGGGGTTAGTCAGTATTTTAGTAGGTGAATATAAGTTTTTCAATTTGCATATATTACTTTTACTCTTTCCGAGTCATGTTTTAGATGAATCTAAGTAACAGTTTTTCATACTACTCGTAACTTTTGGTGTTTTGTACTTTCTTACATTTTTTTTTCTTTGCACAATATTTTGCAAGATTGTAACACTTTTGTTTTGTAATTTTGCATTTCCGTTCTTTTCTGAATGAGTTTAAGTTTTTAAAGTTTATAGTTTTAAATTATTTGTTCCACGTATTTCTGAGTTTCCCCAGTTTTAGCACTTTGCTCTTAGCACTTTTACGTTTCACATAAAGCACTTTGCAATAGTTTTGTGATTTAAATTTTTCAAGTTTTACGATTCTATTTCAGTGTTTCTAGTGAAGTTATTATTCTATTTCACTTTTAAGATTTTCAAATCTCTTTTAGTGTGTTTACATTTACTTTTTAAGTCTCGAATCTTTATTCCACAGTTTAAATTGTTTCGGATTTTCGATGATTCAGTGTTGAAATTTTAGGTCAAAGTTTCAATCGTTTGAATAAGTACTTTTTTTTACATTTTCATGCGAAGTTCTAAAATTTTGCAAGTAGAAAATAATTTTGTTTTGCAAGTTCAGACATTTTTATGTAGTAGTTTCTTACATTCTCTATTGTTTTACGGAATGAATCTAAGTTTTAACATTTTGGGCATAGTGCTTTTGCTTTTCGTACTAAATTTGGCTGGAAGAAACTAAGTTTGGAACAAGCCACTAGTAGTACTAACACTCGTTTCGTGCTGTTTTCACCATTTAATACATGGTATTTTTATATTTTCATGCTGTTTTGACATTTTGTATCTAGTACTTTTATATCTTCATGCTGTTTAAACCTTTTGTATTTAGTAATTTTACATTTCTGTACTAAGTTTTACTGGAGGAATATGCTTTGTACTTAGTATTTTTACATTATCGTTTTAAGTTTTACGAGTTCAATCTTAGTTTTTTTTTTTTTTTGAGTTAATGTGTGAAGTAATAGAGTTTATAAAATACACTTGATATTCTTTAAAGGAAACTAGAAGTGTGATAATAATATAAAATGGAAAATAACTTTAGAAGGAAATGTGTTATGCAGTTAAAACTAAGATTTACGAAAAAGTTTGCAAAACCTATCAGAAAAATTTTACTGTACTTCTCAATTATGTTTTACATACTTAGAAAAAAAATCACTTGCAACTAAAAAGTTTTCCAAGTCTGAAAAAATATATAAATAAATAAATAAATAAAAAACCAAAAAAATCTAAGTCTTTTCTAAGTAAAAATGTCGAGATTTTATAATCACAGTGTAAAATTATATTACAATTAACTTTATAAAATAGTTCCGATGTGAATGCTAAGTGGAAACATTAAAACAGTCGAAAAATCTTTCTAAGTCTAAAAAATAAAGACATATAAGGAGGTAATTAACAAGATTTAGTTCATGAGACATTTAATTCATTATACATTATAATTATTATTTTTTTTTTTTTTTTTTGTAATAGTTTCTGCTCGAATTCTAAGAGAAAACATTGAAAATTAGTCTAAGTTCCAAAATAGTTCCATTTTATTTTTATGGATGGCGCTACAATCGACATCGCATTGCATCAAGTCCTAAACTGAAACTAAAAAGCGTTGCCTTCCAAAACTATTTATTTTCAAAAACCACTTAACTTTACTCGAAAAACGCCTAAGGGCATACAACTCAACTCTACTCGAAAAATGCCTGAGGGCATACAACTCAACTCTACTCGAAAAATGCCTGAGGGCATACAACTGAACTCCACTCGAAAAATGCCTGAGGGCATACAACTCAACTCCACTCGAAAAATGCCTGAGGGCATACAACTCAGCTCCACTCGACTAACGCCTGAAGGCTCACCTGGGGGCATTGGCAGGCGGTGGGGCCACGCCCCCTTCCACCGCCCACCGCCTCTTGGGGCAGAACTGTCCTTTTTCATCTACTTATGATTAATTTTTATGTATTTCAGAAATAATATGAATTGTAATGCCCAAGATCGTTTCTGATCAATTGTTACAGATAGAGAAAGAGTAAAGTTATAGGTTTATCTTTGGCATTAAAATGGCAGTTTTTTAACAATATCATATTTACTTAATGGGTATTATTATTATTAAACAAACAGGCGGAAAATAAAGAAACTATACTATACGTATTTCAAAAAATCTTTCATTTCTTTCGAAGCTGTCTTAAAATGTGGAAAGAAGAAAAAAGAAACACTTCATCGCAAAAGAAAATACATTAGACCACGAAAAGCAGGAAAAGTGATTTATAGGTCTAAAACTCGTGTAGATTTGTTTTCTTTCTCTGTAACAGGCGCGACATGCAGGGTTTAACTTATCCTTCAAGACAAAGACACTCTATTGTTAGGATTTAGAATTCTCATTTTCTGCGAGACTTTTACCCGAAAGAATATATGGGGATTGTAAATTTTCTGAGGCATCTAGGATGTAACTACAGCCACTTTTAATGATTGGTGTACAAAAATCCTTCAAAAAAATATAATAACAACGATGTATGAGCCATTTTTTAGCAGTCAAGAGGCTGCTTTTCTCTCTAGTAAATCACTTTTGACTTCGAATCTGGGTTAGAGAAAAAATATCAAGTGATTATTATTATTATTATCAATGCAGAATATTGTTTTGTTTTGTGCGAAATACTTTTTCCAAATATTTTGTTACTTATTTGTCTTTGACGAAAACAAATTTCAATGGAATATTTTTTTTTGATTTCTGAAATATAAATTTTTTTTTTTACATAAGTTTTTTACATAAGATTTATTAAGTACTCTTTGCTTAAAAGTTATGAGGACTTAAATTAATTTTTAAATGCTCCTTGCGCTTTTATTGACTTTATTCTTTGCGAAGCATTTTCTTTTCATTAAGATCGCATTTGTTATGACCGTTTCTCATCTTGCTTTATAAACCCTTTTTTTCACATGTCAGTAAATTAGACCTGCAAATTTTCTTTGCATTGATGAAGTGTAATTATATTAATCTTCATACCATTTGCTTCCAGAGTAAGGAAAAATTATCACATTGAAAATTCAGCGAAGATTTCCTTTTTATAGTGAAGTATATTTTACCCTTAATCTCGTTTACTTTTAATTCCTTTTTTGTTTACATTTTATATTCAATGTAAAAAAAAAAAAATCTAGTAATATAGAACACAAACTGAGTATGCTTGAAAAGCTGTAACGATCACAAATTTTCTTAAAATATATATCTTTTAATAAAGTAATTAACTATTAAACGAATAAAGCGAACAAAATACTTATTAGTTACTTCTTGCAACGATTTTTTGGAGGAAAAAGCTATTTAATACAATATAGCAACTTGAAAATATTTCATGTTTCAACTCGAGTTTCCTTTCCTGTCGATAGTTGTAAAACTATCATCGCGAAGTTTCTTCTGTTTTTCTGCAGATGAAAAACAAACGACAGCTAACACATGTTGTTAACCGTTGGAGATTTTAACCTTCGCACTTTCAGAAGTTTCTCTTCAATGTATCAAGGGGATAGCTGAAATAGTAGAGTAACGAATTTAAAGAATTTATAATGATTCGCTCAAATTCTTTTTTAAGTTAAACAGTATAGAATAAATTTCAAAATACACAACTTTTTAGTCAATATTCTCGTAAAAAAATAAAAAAAATTGGAAAAAAGTATGAAAAAGGCTCAATGTCGTAAAAATATCGTTAAAAGCAAAAAAAGTAAAATATAAGTGAAGAAATGAAATAAAGAATGAAAAAGAAAATAAATTAAAGTAGGGTTTTGAGATGGGGAAAATGTGTGTCTGTCGATCTCGACGAGAACATCTATCTAATTTCTATATTTTATTTTTTGATTTGAAGATTTTTCTCGTTTAACTTCCAGCCGTTCAAAAAATCTTGACATTCGAGACTATCGAGAAAAATGAAGCAAATTATGTAAACCCTGTTCATAAGATCCAAGTTCCTCTGAACAAGCTTATTAGAAGAAGCTCTCGACGGGAAATCTTCTTTGATTTGAACAACTTTTGTTCAATTTTGAACAGTCAGTTCAAGAAAAAATTTTTAAAAAAGAAAGAAAGAAAAAGAAAAGAAACGAAAATTCAACATTAGCGTCTAACGGGGAAATTTGTATCCTATATAGTTCCTGATCTTAGCAGACGGCTTTGCTTGGAACAAACTTTATCGGAAGGAGCATGCGACGTACAGATTCGAACTTCATCCAGAAGTAAACGAGCCTATTTTCCCACGAAATATTTTGATCTGGATTTTTAAGTATATTTCCGAATGGATGAACGAATAAATGAGTGAATGAGTATGTATAAACCGTTGAAAATGTATATTTGAAGTAATTTAGAACGAAAGCTAAATGAGAAAGAGAAATACATAGCTAGATTATCAATTTGATATTGGTGTTTACGGGAAAGTAGGCTCGTATAGCTCTAAACGGAGCTTCTGGTTAGTACTTATTAGAATGTTGAAATTTACAAATTTGAATGATATTTTTTCTCTTTTTTGTCTTAGTAAAATCTTGTTATAACGAAAAGTCACGATTTTAAACAAAAGGATAGTTTCATTTATAAATTAATTATTCAAATAGAAACCACTTTTATAGCATTTTCCTTTTTTTTTTCCTACGGAAAATTTAAAGTAAAAAAAAAGCAGGCGAAAGAAAGAAAGAAACAAAATATGGTTTAAGAGATGCAGAGAAGTAAGAAAATTACGTTATTTAGTTTACGACTGTTCTAAGGAAAGAACTGAGGTTCTTAAACAAACAATACATGCTTATCTTTTTTTATAATACTGAAGACAAATATTGAAACGATTAAACTAATTCACATGAGCACAATGTTTTTGAATAAACAAACCTATTTAATAATATATTTGAGTGCTTCTTTGTACTTTTTTTCCGTGATAGCAGCTCAATAAATAATCCTTCATAAATATTCACAGTTAATAACAAAAATCTTGTCTATTCTCTCTTTCGTTCACTGTCAGAGTGGAGTTTATAATTCTGTTTCAGAGATGTGACAAGAAAAGCTCTATTTTCCTACTTTTATTCATTTTTTTCCTTCCAACCTCCCCTCTCCTTTGGATAAAAGGTGTAATAAGTATTGTATCGGGCGACAGTCCCAGCTGCCTACAATTAGAGACCATCTCCGCTGAATAGTAGGCAGCAGCGTCAGCGCTTCGATACGCAACGGTTATTTCGTTTATGCTCCTAACTTTAACATTATTCGAGTCTCCTTCGTGTTCTGAAACGTAATAAAGAAAGACGAAAAAATAGAATTTTGACATTCTTTCAATTAACTTTATTTCATTTAAATTTTGAGAAACTAAAATACGTAATAATCAATCAATAGATAAATTCATTCACTCGAAACATTCGAATTCCGTCAGGATAACACTTATTTTCCGTGTGTACATTTTTTTTGAACAATAAAATAGTAGATATCATATCCTCGTTTCCTTTATATAACACTAGCGGTACCCGCATGGCTATGCCCGTGTTAAAAAATTAAAAGACCAGTCGGTTCGCCATTGTGCATATAGTGGTAACTTTTTTATGCGAAAATTGTTATTTTATTAAAATGTATAGCATTCCACATAATTAAAAATTACCCACCCACGGCAATAAACCAGCGATCCTACACATTTAAGCACTTTTTTTTTATCACAAGACACACACAATAAAAAAGGAAAATAGAAATGAAAGAAACGAAACAAAACGAAAATGAAAATATTTAAGAGAAACGCATTTTAATTGTTTAGTTCAAGTACCCACACAAAAAGGACGATTATAATCCATTAGTAGTTTTGATTAATACATTTCTAGTATAATTGGTTTTTGTCTATTATTCATTAACAGTAAAGCGTAAAGACGAAATTTTGTAGCTCGCGGAAACTAAGAGTAGGAGGAAAAGCTTTGAACGCGGAAAAACCTTTCATCCGAGCTCAAATAAGAAAATAACATGTATGCTAATTCAATGGAGAAAAAATAGACTAAAATAAATAAAAATGTAAATAGTAATAATAAGTTGGAAAAAAGCAAAAATCGCTATAAAGTATTACATTTGTTTAAGAAACTCTTGTGCAGTATGGAGAATGATCCCGTAAAATGCATGTCAAAATAAGTAAATCAAAATAAAGCTATCGATCGCCTGTGAGCCGCAGGAAATAAATTTTAACTCGTTTAAAAAAAAAATAATCAAAATCCAAGAAATAATTAATTAATTAATTAAAAATTGGCTGCTCCTCAAAATGCTAAAAATCGCAAGAAATAAATTTTAATTCGTTGAAAAAAAAAAAGGATCATGGTAACAATTCAAATAAAATTAAAGTTAATTACCGTAAAAAAATAATTTTGAACTACAGAGAAAAACGCTTTTAACTTCTTTTCTAGTTAATTTAGAGGCATAAAATTTTAGCATGTAGAACATAACTCTTTCCGGAGTAGTTCTTTATCCGCTTTTCAATAGTATCAATCTCGTAAGGATGCGATAATTTCTTCCTATAGAAAAAGACCATTTTATGTAATTTTCGGCCGTAAATTGGAATAAAAAGTGAAAAAAATTGAATCTCAGAAAAAACTCTTCGAGGTGCACATCCCCTTGTTCCAAACTAATTTCGCGCCAAATTTCAGGAAAATCCGTCAAACGGTATGGGCCCTACGCCGGACACAGACACGCAGACAGACATACTTGCTGCTTTATTATTAATTAGCAGTATCCGGACGGCTATGCCCGTGTTAAAAAATGAAAGGACCTGTCGGTTCGACATTGTGTACATAGCGGTAACTTTGTTATGTGTAAATTATGTTATTTTATTTAAATGTATAGCATTCCACATAATTAAAAATTATCCGCCCATTGCAATCCACCAGCGATCCTACACATTTAAGCCTTTTTTTTAAATACAAAGCACACACAATAAAAAAGGACAAAAGTAAGAAAGAAACGAAACAAAACGAAATATAAAATACTTAAAAGAAAACGTATTTTGTTTGTTTAGATCAAATACTCACACAAAAATTACGATTATAATCCATTAGAACAGTTTTAATTAATACATTTTTAATGTAATTAGTTTTTAGCTAATATTCAATTCCATTAAAACAGAAACACGAAATTTTGTAGGTTGCAGAGACTAACAGCAGCAAGAAAAGCTTTGAAAGCAGAAAAACCTTTCATCTGAGCCCAAATAGGCAAATAACATATTTGCTAATTCACTGGAGAAAAAAAAATAAAAATATAAAAGTAATAATAGATTGGTCTAACAAAAATCGCTATAAAGGATAACATTTAATTAAAAAAAACCCTGTGCAGTAGTATTTTAATTCGTTTAAAAAAAAAGAAATCAAATCCTAAAAAAAAAAAAAAAAAAAAAAAATCGGCTGCTACTCAAAATGATAAAAATCGCAAGCAATAAATTTTAATTCGTTAAAAAAAGAAAAGGATCATAAGCCAGTCGGCATGGTAACAATTCAAATAAAATTGAAGTTAATTACCGTGAAAAAATAATTTCGAACTACTGAGAAAAACGCTTATAACTTCTCTTCCAGTTAATTTAGAAGCTTTGAATTTTAGCACGAAGGACAACACTCTTGCTGGGACAGTTATTTACGCGCTTTTCAGCGGTATCAAGCTCGAAAAGATGCGATAATTCCTTCCTATAGAAAATGACTATTTTACGAAACTTTCGTCTATAAATTGAAATAAAAAAAGAACAAATTCGAATTTCAGAAAAAACTCTCGGAGGTGCACACCCCCATGTTCTAAACTGATTTCGTGCCAAATTTCATGAAAATCCACCGAACGGTCTTGGCCCTACGCCGTGCACAGACAGACAAACACACACACACACATATTTGCTGCTTTATTATTAGTAGAGATATACATTCTATACGTTTCATTCATATGCTTCTTTTCTCAACTGGATTAAAACATTCATTTCAAAACAAAAGAGCCGTTGGCGATTTAAAAAAAATTAAAATGCAAAAATGACAACCTAAAATTCATCCTCTAAATTTGCACCAAATTCCAGTTATAATAAAATGAAAAACAATTTTCATCGGATTTTTAAAAAAAAATTTTAAGCATTGCTAAATAAGACAAATAATAGTAATCTATCTATATAAATAAAACCGAAAGTTTGTGTGTGTGTGTGTGTGTGTCTGTCTGTCTGTCGGTCACCTCCTGGAGAGATGGAACGGGCCAGAAGTGCGAAATTTTGGTTACAGGTACCTAGGGTCAGGTCCTCGTGCACCTCGAAGCGTTTTTCCTAAAATTCGAATTTGTTCTTTCTTTATTCCAATTTTAAGCAAAACTGTTAATTTTGGGATGATCTCATCGAAGAAACGTCCCACATTTTCGATTTTTGCAGTATATGAATTTCCGTAAAAAACTGCACTAGGTGATTTATTTTGCAGTTCGTAGGACAAATAGAACATGCGCAGTATTCATTTAAAGTTGTTTTCGAATTTTAAAACGAGGATTAACTCTGAATTTATCTGCTCAATTTGCGTGTTTTCGCCAAAATAAATAGTATTTTTGTCGCCAACTAGATGATTTCTCTTAACGTAAGATTGAAAAAATGATACTTTATCTTTCTTTATGCCGTTTTATGAGCGAAACAAATTCTAAAAATTCATTGCATTTTTATACATATTTTGTAGAACAGCAGACGAGTTTTAACTACTTTACCTTGAGGTTGATTCTCCTTCCTTTTTTAGCGATTTAATAGTATAGTAGCACAGTAGCAGTTCAACAATTGCATGAAACCTTATTTCTTATGGTAGAGTGTCCGCTTTGTCAACGAAACAAATTCTAAAAATTCATTTCATTTTTATGGATATTTTGTGGATTATTAACTGCATGCGCTTTTTAATGTTGATTCTTCTTTTTTCTTTTTTTGATGATTTAATATTTATTTCTTCGATAAAAACTAAGTTGAAAGGTCTTCGATATCGCTTATTTTTGATGAAATTTTAAATTTCGCCAAGTGGTGATAACATTTTACTCGCCCACCATCCAGTTAACTATTCTCAATATATTATTTTGCGCTTCGTAACTTTTCCAAACCGTGCCCAATAATGCTTACCAGTAATATTATTCTCATTTAATTCAATACGTGATTTACACTATAGGATCATGGCGTATTTGTGCAAAGCTTGGCGATCTTCTGCTTCATTTTAACTTTTTTACGTAGCGATTATTGATTCCATATTTTACACAAGTGATTTATTTTCTAATATTTATTTAAGTTTTGTACTGTCTATTTGGCGCCATTTGGGAAGAATTTAGTTATTTCTTTCTGTCAACTTAAACTTCACACGTCAGAATTGGTTCAGTATTGAACATTTTCTAATTTAAATGTGCATTTATTTGCCTTTGGAAATAATGCTTTCCTTTCTTTCGTTTTTAAGCGAATTTTATGAAAGCGGTATTTAATTGAATTTTCAGGAAATGTTTTGACGATTTTGCAAGCTGGAATTTTAGGAACTGGTGTCCTTATTTTGATGGGAAATTTAAGATGGACTGTTGGTAATTTTAGGAATAGTAGCTCTTGAAGGTCAGTATTCTAATGGGTATTTTTAGTCACTGACGTCTTTATTCTAATGGATATTTTTTGGGACTAATGTCCTTATTCTATTAGGGATGTTTAGGAATAGTTGTCTTTATTGAAATGGGGCACTTTAAGGAATTTTTTCTTTATTGTAACAGAAAAATTGAGGCACAGTTGTTCTTCATCTAATGGACATTTTTAAACAGAATACAGCTCTTATTCTGATGGGAATTTTTAGATATATTGTGGTAGATATTGTAATTACTATTTTTATGGACTCTTGATATCATTTTGGCATAATTATCTCGCTGCGCCTTTTAGCTACTGTTGCAATTACTCTAATGGCAATTTTATGAACTGTTGTTGGCATTTTAATTTGAATTTTTATGGAATATTATTCTTGGTCTAAAATTGATTTTTCTAGGCTGTTCGTTTTAATGAAATCGTGTTTTTTAATTATTTTTACTGTTTAAATAAGGTTTTTAAGGCCTGTTGCTCATCTTCTACTCTTGGATTTTTTAAGAAAATTTTTCCTTACATATTTACTACAGAATTTTGGACATGCGTCACTTAGCCTGCGAATGATGCAATATTATCCCGCGCAAAGCCGGGCACGTCAGCTAGTAATATAATAAATTTAAAAAATATTTACATCTCACAATGGTCACTTTCATAAAAAACAAAATGGTTTTCAAAGTGTTTTAGGTAGTTAAAATTTCATGAATTAATTTTGAAATTTTCCCATTAACATTAAGTAAAAGGGGAGCTTTTTATTAGCTAATTACTTTATTTTTATTAACTTCGTCCCATTTTTTGGATGAAAATATAAATTGAAAAATATAGCTGCCCATGAAAGTTTTTTACTCTCTAAAAATTTTTAATAGGTTTCTGGGTTCCTGTATTGATATAATAATCACAAGATATTGAGGATTTTTGTAGCGTAGGCACTAGTAGGAAAATCAACGTGTCGTTTCCAATAGAAAATGTAAAAGGCCATTTTTCTGTTACTGAGTTATTGTGACCGTTATTTCAAAAATATTATTCAAATGCAAGGGAATAGTGCTTTTTGAAAAATGTCCCCAAAGAGAAGGCCTTGTAAATATTAATAATAGCAAAAATGTGTAAGCAACAAACACTATTCCGCAGTAGTGGTGCCATCTATAAGTACTCTGAATTACTATTACTGGTACATAAAGTTGAAGGTTATTTCAGTTGAGACCCCGTTGTTGTGATTCCCGTGCCTTAGGCAGCTCGTCCAAAAATGCCCCCGGAGTTAGGGGGACTGGCCGCCGAGGGCTAGAGGCTGCTCTCTAAAGCTGGAAATAAACCGTGCTTAAACAACATTTTAATTCATTCTCTTCCAAAAATGCCCTAGGAGTTAGGGGGGCTGGCCGCCGAGGGCTGGAGGCTGCTCTCTAAAGCTGGAAATAAACCGTGCTTAAACAACATTTTAATTCATTCTCGTCCAAAAATGCCCTAGGAGTTAGGGGGACTGGCCGCCGAGGGCTGGAGGCTGCTCTCTAAAGCTGGAAATAAACCGTGCTTAAACAACATTTTAATTCATTCTCGTCCAAAAATGCCCCTGGAGTGAGGGGGACTGGCCGCCGAGGGCTAGAGGCTGCTCTCTAAAGCTGGAAATAAACCGTGCTTAAACAACATTTTAATTCATTCTCGTCCAAAAATGACCCCGGAGTTAGGGGGACTGGCCGCCGAGGGCTGGAGGCTGCTCTCTAAAGCTGGAAATAAACCGTGCTTAAACAACGTTTTAATTCATTCTCGTCCAAAAATGCCCCCGGAGTTAAGGGGACTGGCCGCCGAGGGCTGGAGGCTGCTCTCTAAAGCTGGAAATAAACCGTGCTTAAACAACATTTTAATTCATTCTCGTCCAAAAATGCCCCCGGAGTTAGGGGGACTGGCCGCCGAGGGCTAGAGGCTGCTCTCTAAAGCTGGAAATAAACCGTGCTTAAACAACATTTTAATTCATTCTCTTCACAATATTTAAACTGGTTTAAACAGTTGTTTTAGGCAACGTAAATGATCTTTTTCTGTAACTGTACAGAGTGTTTAAAAACAAGAAAGTTTTGGAGAAACTTATTAAAAACCTTTATTATTTGATTTGAAACAAGACCTTCGTAAATTTAAAGAAACATTAAGTTTCCTTTCTGTCTGTGTACAGAATTTTTTTATCGCTCAAAAGCTTTGGATGTCTTCAGGTGTGGGCTCCAACTCTTCTCTTGTGTCCCAAGTGATTCTACTGAGACGTCATGTATACTAAAAATATGGATGAAATGAAGACGGATGGGGAAAAAACTATTGGAAAATCGCTTCCATATTTGCCTTAATAAATAAACAATCTGAAGATTAAAAATACCATTAAAGGCGTACAAAAAACTCATTAGTATATTTTCTTTCGTAAGTGACCTATATTTTTTATTACTTTCTGTTCTACTCGTAAACTGACAAAATTTACTTCTAAATGGGACCTCATTTTAATATATAAATATTTGAAAAAAATTTATAATTAATTTCCTATTTTCATGTTCTTTATATTTTTGTTATTTAAGCATACCATAAAAACATATCTTGCAGTGAAGGAGTATTATTTTTTGGATCAACACTACTCAAATTACCTATTTTGACGACTGACCACAGTTTTTGGAATGAGTTAAGACCGGGGAATCTCCTGATCTTTATAATATTTTTTTTTTTTTTTTTTTTTCAATTTGGTTTATTTTATTATTTTTATTTATTTATTTATTTTTTGAATAAGGTTACGCTTGGGTAGAAAAAGACTAGATCAGGCAGAAAAGTTCAATCTCTCTTTCGTATTTCATTTGGGTAAATGACAAAAATTATCTCAATATAACTTGGAATTGGGAGTTTTGATTCTCTTTTTACAAATGTACTTTCTATTTTTCATTTTACCAGATAAAATTCCCCAGTTTCTATCATTTAACTTATAGTGTTGAGCCTCTTTTTACACTATCTTTCTTAATTAATAAACTATACTTTGAATGAGAAATTTTTCAAGAGTGTTCAAACTGCATAACACTTTAAATATGCAATCAAAATTTGAAAATTATCCAAAGACATAAGAAATATGAGAGCCGATCTCTTTAGGGCTAGAAATTATAATGTTTACCCATTTTTGCATATACATCCCACTAGTTAAGATTTAAGGGCAAGTTTAATGAGCTGTAGAAATTATTACGAACCACTATCATGGTAGCGTAGATTACCGAGGTTTTTTTTTATATTGTATTATATATATTGTATATTGTATATATATTGTATATTGTATATTATAGATGTACTAGCACTCGGGATATAAAGCAAAAAAGACTTCTGAGATAACTTTATTTTTCAAATGGATAATTATTTTTTTCTTAATGTGGTTTTTTGCATGTACTTCAAAAGTGACAAATTTCACATTAAATCATAAGAATATTAAGCGAAAATGGAAGAAAACAACAATTTATTAAATTGCTCCTACAGTTCACCACGTTCTCTTGGGGGTTGGAGTGGGTGGGGGTCATGCATCCGCATTCGAGAGGAATATTTCACCTTAACTTCCACATTACCCCCCATTGTATGCCCATCAGCCGTCAAAAAGACTTGCCGTCATTAAAAGATTGAAACGGCCCAACAAGAAAAGGGGGGCGTACACATATTTAAGAATTTCTAACCGTAAACAATGACTAATACATGAGCTGAAAATAATCGCGTCGAGTGAAGGTTGAGGAAAAATAACTTGATATGATTATGGCATACACCTGTTGTGAAGGTAAGAGAAATCCAACTGTCGGAATTTTAATAGAAACATTGCTTAACTTTTTAAACTATTATTTCTTACCGTAATTTATGTTAAAAATGTTTAAAATTATGTTGTTTTAATAAATGAATTTAATGCACACAATCTAAAACCACTTCTTTGTATTTTCAAAGGAAAAAAAGTGCATGCAAGTTTCATTGCAAATGCTTTCTTCGAATTTAATGATTAATTGTTTTTACTTCGACAGTTCAAAGCAATGAACGATATCAAATGAAATAAAAACAAACAATAGTCATCAGGGTACTAATTAGGAATGAAGATGATTTTTTTCTATCAACTACTTAATTGCACCCTCTTTTTTCATGTACTTTTTAGTAATAATACTTTTAAACTATAGCATTCAAAAATTTATGTGCCCTATCCAGGCTAACTTGAAATTTTTTACATACCACGGACATTGAATTTTATAACTTCGATAATGCGTCTCTAGTATAAATAAATATTTCACTAAGAATTACATTGAAGTTTTTCCTTTAAAACATTGCTATAAAATTACCTTCAATTTGAGGCCGATTTTCTGCTTTTAGAACTTGATGAAAATGCTCATTGAAATACATTTTCTTTTTGAAAACAAAACTCCTCCTTACGGGTACGCTGATTACTTTGACTGGTTATTCGCTTAAAATACTTTCATCAGCGTTATCAAGTTCCTCAGCGTTATTAACCATGTAAATTACTCAAGACCTTCAAAGAAAAAAAGTCCGGTTGTAGCATTTTTCTTTTTTTTTTCTCCACATAATAAGCAGTATTCACCGCAATACTTTGAAAGTATTGCGGTGAATATTGCTTCGATACTTTTAATAGATATTTTTAAGTGAATAAGAAACAACTGCATTGAAGTTAATGACAGGTCATAGTTGGGTCCTTTTCACAGTTCCAAGTATTCCGTTTCTGGCAGCATTAATCACACATTCGTTGACAACGTTTCATCAGTCATTATTGACCTCAACCATGCCTGATGTTAACGCTCGTAAATAACAGGAACGCAAAGCAAGGAAGGGTCATCTTCCGTGAGAAGAAAAATTTCTCGTCCAGGCAGCAGAAATTAAAGCTATTTATTGTAAAAGATAATTTCAAAATAAGGGCTCTCTTGTATTCCGTCTTTGTCAAAATTGGTTCTAAATTAGATCTTTTTATTTATTTATTTATATTCACGGTGGCGTTCCTAGCATGGGTGTCAGAAGATACGTAAATTTGTGGTGACGCCCCCCCCCCCTCTCCTACACAAAATAAATAAATAAAAATAAACATTGTGCAAAAAAATCCTTTAGTTTTATTTTGTTTATTTCGCATAGCTTTTATTAAACTACATACATATCCAGTTATGATACTTTGAAATGGCACCACTGAAACTGTATAATTGTAGTAAATGTATTTTTTTAGAACTTTTTAATTCATTTTGACTGTTACCCCCCAGAACCCCCAAAAGGGTGTCACCACGGGCAGACTTCCCCTCCACCCCCCGTAGTGACGTTACTGATATTTATTTGTATATGTTTATATTTATTTGCTTTCAAAGTATTCCAGTTCATAATGGGTTGTTTTTGCATGAAAATTAAAAGCATAGGTACATTAAAAGTTATTCTTGAAAGTTACAATAAATTTTAAGTCATAATTTTTAAATTCAAAAACATTAATCTAAAGTTGTGAATTAAAAAATATGTTTCAAATTGCGGTAAGTTTGCAGCACATTATAAGGAATGAAAAGCCAATAATTACCGAGATAACTTATATTTTACATTACAAATAATTTTCTTCTACCACCAAAATTTCCGTTTGGTCACATATTGGACAATGGAGTATTAATAAAGCACAACGGAAAATATTGATGACGTACACCAGTTTATTCTTTTCTTAAATTGGAAATTTGGCCAATTGTACGCAGGGCCCGACTTACAAATTTTGGGGCCCAGGGCACAGAAAACAATAGGGCCCCCTAAGTTGCTCGAACTGAAAAATTAAAATTTTTTGCTACACTAATAACACTAAAAAGAGTACTGTCACTAAAATGCTGCGTTTTGTGGTGCAGTGGGTATGAACGACCCGTTTTTATTTTTAAAATTAAAGAAACAGCAAAGGCACGTTTTTTCAAAAAATGACAACAAATATTATATGAGTTGAGTTGAGATGTATTCCTATATATCCGATTCCCCAAATAATCGTGTCTATATAATCAAGACTTGATGAGATCACTTTCCACCAATGAACGCTTGCAAAGGTAAATAAGGGAACGTTCAGAAACCACGTGACGCACTTATTTACGTCACGTGGTTTCTGAACGGTCCCTAAAATAAATTTCTAGTTTCTCTTTTACAAAAAAAGAAAAAATTAAAATTATAACAAAAACATTTTATTGAATTTTTAAAAAATTTCTTTGTGAATTTAAACTATTTGGGGACCCACGGGGCCCTGGGCACGTGCCCCGAGTGCCCTGTGTGAAATCAGGTTCTGATTGTACGATTAAGAAAGAAAAAAAGAAGTTAACTTGATGAGGCATGAATTTCGTTCGAGGGTTTCTTCTCGTGGTTAGGAATAACATTTTTAGACTAGATATGTTCTGCAAATCTGATCTAAAAGAAGGCCACAAGCACCTTTCATATACATTGGACTAGATATCCAATGCTCTGCGAAGGCTTTCCAGAACACTTCAGAGATATTCTTTTCATTAATATCCTCCTCCCCCTAGATATTCTCTTCATTGCTAGACATAGTAAGACTAGACTTCATTACTAGACGTAGGCCCTGTAAATGTAATTACAGGGCCGTAGTAGCCTAGTGATTAGGATGTCGGTCTTCCAACCGGAAGATTGGGTGTTCGATACCCTCCCCCCCCCCCCGAAGCCCCACCATACACCCTCAAAAATAGAATCCTCATTTTCGACGACTCTGCAATCGTCAAGAAAATTTCGTCATTTACAACGATTCTTTCCTCGCGCGATCACGTGACTTTAAAAAGTTACTACACAAAATTTCACCAATTTGACGAAAGGTTTACTCGGAGCACTTTTCACGAAGCCATTTCGTCAAATACGACGAAAGTTTCGTGAGATTTGAACATGCATTTCTGGGAATGTGTACACTTGGGGACTTGCATGTAAAATCTGTGGATCTTGAAGTCCGGATGGTAGAGAATTTCCCTTCCCTTCAATCTTAGGTCAAAAAAGTAAGGTGGAAGGTCAAGAAAGTAAGGAAGTGTGGTGGCGCCATCCGGTGTCATCCAAATGCATAATGAGACAAGCCGCACTTCCACCGGTGGGGTGCTCGTCTCTAAAACGGAAGGCGCTCCTTACTGCCTTAATTCCTGGTCGCTCTGCGAAGGGAAGCTTGGATATCCAAGTGGCGTTAGAAGCATGGTTTCACAACCATTCATAGACTCTTGTCAGTAACTTCAACATACTCTCTAATGTTTTCAATAATCCTTCTTAAATCGCAAATAATCGTCAGATTAGTTTGCAAAGATTTATTATTTACTATGTATAATATCTTTCTGTTTCTTTCTTTAGATAATCTTCAATCAAGCTCTCCCTCTTGCGGGGATTACCGCCAAAAACTAATAAGCGCTGCATCACATTATGGTGCATAATCTACACCAAATTTAGTTGAATTTTAGGTATTATATATTCAGTTACAATGGACGCAGAAAAATATTAAGGTAAAATGCAATATTTCAGTCCAACTCCACTATACATTGTTTATTTTAGTCCTTGGACACATAAAATAAACAGATTTACAGTGCGGTTGGATTCAGAAACAGCTTGACGTCTAACGTATCGTTTTTGTGTCAAAGTCTTCCGAGAAAGAGTATGTGTGTGTACTATGTATGGGATTGTGAATTGCTCAGTTTTTAGACATGGAATCGCGATGTGAAAAAGGTTGGGAACCACTGCTCTATCCTTTAAAAAGAAGGGGAAGGGGGCATTAATGCTTAGCTAATCAAGCGACTCTTCACCAATAACGGAAAAAGTTTTAATATCAAAATTGAAAAAAAGTTCACTTCTTTTTCCTATAGTATGATTTAAAATTTTTCGTAAGCTTCGTTTTGCTCTTTTGCACGAAATCTGTCAAAATTTCTTTTACAAAACCCAGACGAAACATTAATCTTGAAGCGAAATCAGAACATGCAATTTGATTAAAATCAAGATTAGCAATCTCAAGCAAATAGTAAATTTATTTTCCTGTGTGAAATCAAGTTGACGTGCCAGCTTTGTCGTGGAAAAAATCCATTATACCTTAAAATGCTTTAAAGGTGATAAGGCTTATAAGCGAAAAAGGGGCGTGCGTGGACGTTCCGCAGCCCGAATGAGGGGGAGGGAGTAGGGGAAAGGAAAAACCATATGCTGCATCACTGATGAGTTCATAAAGATCGCAGCTAAAAAGAGGGATAATTCATTGCGTGGGGGGAAAGAAATGAAAGCTCCGCCCTCATATGCTCAGAACCACCAATTGCGGTGCACCGCTCCTGTCAGATGATGAGAGCGTGATTTAGATGCAAGAGTGTCCTTCGAGCGTTTATAATGACCACGATGAGCGGAGATTCACGCATGCGCGCTGTGAGGATGCTCACCTGGTATGCGCCAGTTGATATCGGAGGAATCTGTGATCCAGTGCTGGGTCTGACTGCTGAAAAATACATAGTAATGTAAAGTGACAGAGTCGAGGTATTCGATTTAAAGTGGACGAATAAAAGCAACGCAACCCAAATATAGAGAAATTAATGTATAGTTTTGCAAGTAGGTACATCAATTGATGTGTACATAGAAATAAGATGTCACTTATGTAAATAAATATAAAAAAAATATTGAAATATATTTTTGTCTATGGGGAATGACATTGAAGAGCTAATTTGGGGTATGACCTGAATCTTTAGAAAAGGTGGGAAGAAATTTAAGAAGAGACGCTAAAACATTTTTGCCCGAAAATACCGAGAGTCTTCTGGAAATCATTTATCCGGGGTCTTAGAACTAAGACGCAAAATTAAAGTGAACTAAAAACGGGAAAGTCTTTTAAAAATTTAAAAAATAGTAATAAAATAGAAAGAATGAAAAAAGAAGAACAATATGTAAACTGATAGCAACAAATAATGTGCCGTAATAGTGGCGCCATCTTTGAATATGCTGAATTCCTTCTTTGGGCACTTAGAGTAGAAGGTGAGTTCTGTTGAGATTCCTCTGCAGTAACCGGTCGGTAGGCCGGCAAAAGACACCTCCTTCCCTGTAAGCACTAGGCCTTAGGGATGTTCTCCCCCTGGCGCAAGGTAGTGGGAGTAATGGGGTCCATGGATTTTCCATGCACATATCTCCAAGTGTACATGGTGGGTTTTCGGCGGGTCAGGTATCGAACACAAGACCGTCCAGGAGTTGGGAGGAACGGCCAGGGCTAGGCTGCTCACTAGAGCTGAATTGTAGTTGTGCACAACAATATGTAAGACATTTCTTGAGAATTTTTAAACCGGTAACCACAGATCTCAAGTATTTATTTATACAGTTGTTTACAATTTCTAAACTTTTAGTCACTGATCTCAAGTCTTCAGGTTTGCGTAACTTGACAAATCTTTCTCTGTTGTTTGCAGATTGCGGAAAAACAAGAATTTTATTGAGGAATGTTATCAAGAGGCTTGATTATTTGTTTTGAGATACGTTCTTCGTAAATTTTCAGAAACACTCATTTTCTCTTCTGTGCGTTTACAGAAATTTCTTACAGTGTAGAAACAAGGCGCCCAAATTATATGGACTCAACCAGGCGTTTTTCACCTCCTAAATACGTATGGTAAAGCGCAAAAGCACTTCACGATTTTTTTCAAGCAAGGTTTTCTCGTTTTTTGTTCATATAAATAAGTTACAATATTTTTCCCCGATCAGTATAAGATCATGTAGGTCTTGTTTTAATTCAACTAACAATTGAGTTATTACAGATACCACAGCTCCCATTTTCTATACTTCATAAGTGTCATTTTTTTTGCTGTCGTTAATCTTTCTGTAGTTCTACGCTTGCAAGATGAACAAATTCATAATAAATTCTGCGATAATACCATTTCAAGTTTTTGAACGGAATCTTTTAACACATACACTCTGCGATTAAAGGCGTTAAGCACCCTAAAATGTCCAAAAAAAAAAAAAACGAAATTTTTTTTTATTGGCTTAAGTAGTAAAATAGCTCTTTAAAAATGTTCCCTGAAAATTTCAGAAAAAATGAAGCAATATTTATTGATTTATCATTGATTTTATTACGGTGTGATTTGCCACCTTTTTATTCCGAAACCGAAACTGTGCTTAATATAAGCCGCATATTTATTTTTAAAATGAAATAAGCGAGAAGAAGCAATTTCATCGTGACTGTAACTGGAAAAAAGTGCCTTACTTGAAACTTTGATAAAGGAAGCACGTAAGATTTTGCAGTCCGAAAACTCAAAATGCCATTTTCTCTCGATTTGTTTTTTGCGCATTTCATCTCACTTAAAATGCAAAGGCTTTTTTAAATTAGTATCTATAATGTGGATCTTTTCCCTACATGTTCCTGAAACTATACATAACAAATTTATGCTTTACTTTTATGATAACTTAAATACTGTTTTAAAAAAGAAAACCTTTTTGTAGGTCTTTTTGAATTTTTCTGCGTTACTTCAGTTTTTTTTTCCCCTCAAAAAGTATTTCACTTATAAATAATTCAAAGCATAAAAATTTTGCTTCATGAGTAATGAATCAATAAAAAAAAATTGAGACTTTACGCCAATTTTTGAAAAAGAAGATGCATTTCTAAAAATTGCTAAATTTTGTTTTAAAAATTAAAATTTTGAACTTATATTTAAGAAATCCAGTTTTTTTTAACATTAAATTTCTTATGAAGTGATATAACATGACACGAGACAAAAATTGTAAATAAAAACACCATAGAAAAAAATAAATGGTCTCATGTACAAGGGATTATAAAGAATGCAACTATTTAACTTGCTGTAATAACGACAACACACTTATAAAATAAATATTTAATGGACAACACAAATGCGATCAGCGACAGCGACAACTTAACGTAGATTTGCCCAGCGTCTCACTAAAAACATCTTTTTTGTTGACATTTAACTTGCTGTAATAACGACAACACACTTATAAAATAAATATTTAATGGACAACACAAATGCGATCAGCGACAGCGACAACTTAACGTAGATTTGCCCAGCGTCTCACTAAAAACATCTTTTTTGTTGACATTTAACTTGCTGTAATAACGACAACACACTTATAAAATAAATATTTAATGTAATGATTAAACTTTGTGCAAAGTAATAGAAATAAAATTTCACGTTAAATTAAAGCACAAATGAGCATTAAAACGCAGACATATGTTTCGGGATCGCTTGGAATCCCTTTTTCAATGCGACAGGGAGCTTCTAGATGCAAAACATCCAAATGAAGCAGACAGAACAACAAAAACAAAGCTTATATAGCCTAAGAATTAACTATAAACCAATGAGAATAAAGGTAGTGTGAAGTGGGAGTAGAAGTAGTATTAAAGGCACCAATAAGAGAGCAACAAACGAATGTAGTTGGAAGTACAGAAAGTAAAAAGGAATATCAATAAAAACAAAGAAAAAGACAACAGCATAAAAATGTGAAAATACATGAAAATTGCAAAAAAATAAAATAAAATACAAAGAATAAAATAGGGAAAAAAAATAAGTACAGAAAATACCGAAACAAAAAGCAAAACAAAGTACACATGCAAAAGAGGGGGAGGGGGGGAGAGAGAAAAAAATTGACACAAAAAAAGGAAAACTAACAAGAAAACCAAGAAAGAACAACAAATTAAAGGAACTTATGCCAGACCTGTGAAAAATAAGGAGTTGAGGAAGAATCATTAACCAAATTAGAACTATTCCTGTTAATATGATAAGCTTCCCAAAAGTCAAGTTCTAAAGGGGAAGAACATTTTTGAATAATTTTCCCAGAATTGAAATCAAAAGAGTGGTTGGAATTCCAACAATGTTGAGCAATGCTAGACTTATTCAGCTCTTGCTTTCGTACATAACCTTTATGCTCATTTAACCGAATTTTCAGAGCACGTTTTGTCTGTCCAATGTAAGAAAGGCCGCAACGGCAACTAATTTGGTAAATACCCCAAGTATTAAGTTGATCAACAGGATCTTTAAGAGAAGGGAAGGAAAGTTTGTTGCTAGGAGCAAAAACGACTTGAAATTGAAACCTTTTTAGGATTTTAGCAATACGAAAACTTACAGAATGAAAGAATGGTAACACAACCAAATCCTTTCTAGAAACCACATGATTGGGACCAGAAGTTTTTTTAGAAAGTTTGTTATGAATAGAATCAATTAAAGAGTGAGAAAATCCTCTATCAACAGCTACAGCTTTCAGATAGTTGAGTTCAATCTTGAGAAGCTCAGGAGAAGAGCAAATATTAATAGCACGATGGACAAGAGCATTAAAAGCCGAATATTTTTGGTTGGGAGGATGAGACGATAGTCTGTGAGGAGGTAAAGAAACAGCGAAAGGTTTACGATAGACAGAAGTTGTGAAACCAGACTCACTCCTAGAAATCAAAACATCAAGAAACGCGAGGCTACTATTAAGTTCTTTCTCACAAGAAAACTGGATATTAGAATCAATGGAGTTCATAATCGAAAGAGCATCATCAATACCTAACAAGTTACTGTCCGTTAGGACAAAACAATCATCCACATAACGAACATAAAATTGAAATTGCAATTTTTGGAATAGTTTTTCCTCAAAATAATGCATATAGAAATCACTTAAAATAGGACTAAGAGGACTTCCCATGGCTAGGCCATCTACCATAGCATAGAATTTACCATTAAATACAAAAGTGCTCTGTTGCAAGCACACACGAGTAAGAAAAACTAATTCCTCGATTTCCACAGAAGTAAAATGGAATTCAGAAAGCCTTTTCCTGAGGCAAGTCAAAGCGCCATCAACAGGAACATTAGTAAACAAAGAATTAACATCAAAAGAGGCCATAACCGAATTATTCGGAACGAAGTTATGAAGTTTCTTAACAAAATCGGTGGAATTTTTAACAGTGAAAACATTCCGACTCCTAAGTGGAGAAAACACAGAAACTAAATACTTGGAAAGTTTATATGAAGCAGTGCCAATATTGGAAACAATTGGTCTGAAAGGAATACCTGCCTTGTGTACCTTCGGTAAAGCATAGAAACGCGCACAATTAGCAACAGAAGGAATCACAGACCGTTTAGCAATCAAAGGAATAGAATGAACAGACTTAACAGCAGAAGAAATAGCTTTTAACTCCTTGTCGCTAGGATCTTTATAAATTTCAGAATAAGGACCAGAAGCAATTAAATCATCAGTTTTTTCAACATAAGATGATTTATTGTTCTGTCGGGTGGTCAGATTGTTGTTCTTAATAAATCATCTTATGTTGAAAAAACTGATGATTTAATTGCTTCTGGTCCTTATTCTGAAATTTATAAAGATCCTAGCGACAAGGAGTTAAAAGCTATTTCTTCTGCTGTTAAGTCTGTTCATTCTATTCCTTTGATTGCTAAACGGTCTGTGATTCCTTCTGTTGCTAATTGTGCGCGTTTCTATGCTTTACCGAAGGTACACAAGGCAGGTATTCCTTTCAGACCAATTGTTTCCAATATTGGCACTGCTTCATATAAACTTTCCAAGTATTTAGTTTCTGTGTTTTCTCCACTTAGGAGTCGGAATGTTTTCACTGTTAAAAATTCCACCGATTTTGTTAAGAAACTTCATAACTTCGTTCCGAATAATTCGGTTATGGCCTCTTTTGATGTTAATTCTTTGTTTACTAATGTTCCTGTTGATGGCGCTTTGACTTGCCTCAGGAAAAGGCTTTCTGAATTCCATTTTACTTCTGTGGAAATCGAGGAATTAGTTTTTCTTACTCGTGTGTGCTTGCAACAGAGCACTTTTGTATTTAATGGTAAATTCTATGCTATGGTAGATGGCCTAGCCATGGGAAGTCCTCTTAGTCCTATTTTAAGTGATTTCTATATGCATTATTTTGAGGAAAAACTATTCCAAAAATTGCAATTTCAATTTTATGTTCGTTATGTGGATGATTGTTTTGTCCTAACGGACAGTAACTTGTTAGGTATTGATGATGCTCTTTCGATTATGAACTCCATTGATTCTAATATCCAGTTTTCTTGTGAGAAAGAACTTAATAGTAGCCTCGCGTTTCTTGATGTTTTGATTTCTAGGAGTGAGTCTGGTTTCACAACTTCTGTCTATCGTAAACCTTTCGCTGTTTCTTTACCTCCTCACAGACTATCGTCTCATCCTCCCAACCAAAAATATTCGGCTTTTAATGCTCTTGTCCATCGTGCTATTAATATTTGCTCTTCTCCTGAGCTTCTCAAGATTGAACTCAACTATCTGAAAGCTGTAGCTGTTGATAGAGGATTTTCTCACTCTTTAATTGATTCTATTCATAACAAACTTTCTAAAAAAACTTCTGGTCCCAATCATGTGGTTTCTAGAAAAGATTTGGTTGTGTTACCATTCTTTCATTCTGTAAGTTTTCGTATTGCTAAAATCCTAAAAAGGTTTCAATTTCAAGTTGTTTTTGCTCCTAGCAACAAACTTTCCTTCTCTTCTCTTAAAGATCCTGTTGATCAACTTAATACTTGGGGTATTTACCAAATTAGTTGCCGTTGCGGCCTTTCTTACATTGGACAGACAAAACGTGCTCTGAAAATTCGGTTAAATGAGCATAAAGGTTATGTACGAAAGCAAGAGCTGAATAAGTCTAGCATTGCTCAACATTGTTGGAATTCCAACCACTCTTTTGATTTCAATTCTGGGAAAATTATTCAAAAATGTTCTTCCCCTTTAGAACTTGACTTTTGGGAAGCTTATCATATTAACAGGAATAGTTCTAATTTGGTTAATGATTCTTCCTCAACTCCTTATTTTTCACAGGTCTGGCATAAGTTCCTTTAATTTGTTGTTCTTTCTTGGTTTTCTTGTTAGTTTTCCTTTTTTTGTGTCAATTTTTTTCTCTCTCCCCCCCTCCCCCTCTTTTGCATGTGTACTTTGTTTTGCTTTTTGTTTCGGTATTTTCTGTACTTATTTTATTTCCATTTTATTCTTTGTATTTTATTTTATTTTTTTGCAATTTTCATGTATTTTCACATTTTTATGCTGTTGTCTTTTTCTTTGTTTTTATTGATATTCCTTTTTACTTTCTGTACTTCCAACTACATTCGTTTGTTGCTCTCTTATTGGTGCCTTTAATACTACTTCTACTTCCACTTCACACTACCTTTATTCTCATTGGTTTACAGTTAATTCTTAGGCTATATAAGCTTTGTTTTTGTTGTTCTGTCTGCTTCATTTGGATGTTTTGCATCTAGAAGCTCCCTGTCGCATTGAAAAAGGGATTCCAAGCGATCCCGAAACATATGTCTGCGTTTTAATGCTCATTTGTGCTTTAATTTAACGTGAAATTTTATTTCCAACAAATATTTAATGGACAACACAAATGCGATCAGCGACAGCGACAACTTAACGTAGATTTGCCCAGCGTCTCACTAAAAACATCTTTTTTGTTGACATTTAACTTGCTGTAATAACGACAACACACTTATAAAATAAATATTTAATGGACAACACAAATGCGATCAGCGACAGCGGCAACTTAACGTAGATTTGCCCAGCGTCTCACTAAAAACATCTTTTTTGTTGACATTCGGCCTTTTACAAAATTTAAGATCTCGATAATAAATAGTAACATTCGGAAAAATATTGCACGAAAAATTAGTTTAAAATGTTGTATAGCTGTTGATAGAATGATCCCTATTTTGAGACTAATTCCCTGCTTCTAAACTTTAAGGAAAAGATTAGCCAGATCAGGGGCGCTATTTTGGGTAGCCCTGCAGAATCCTAGGCTTCGAGCCATGTTCTTATAGTTTGCTAATATATATATATATACATATACGTACATATAAGGACTGTACATTGTTATGATGCTCAGAGAAAAATAATTCTGTTTGTGCCATTGGTTCAGATTCTGGACAACAGCATTTCACAAGTAGCACAGATTAAGGACCGTTCATACCTGATGTTACGCTTTCTCTCCATATATTTGACCCCCTCCCCCAGTTTGTCACATGCCACGCTATGTTGCAAAAGCATAATGTCACACTTCTTGTTACCCCTCCCCTCCCCTTGTCACAATTTGTCACAACTTTGCCAAGTCATCCTCCCCCATCAAAGCGTGACATATTTTATGAATGATCCCTTAGGGATCATTCATAAATGATGTCACGCTTCGAGGGAGGGAGGGGGGTTCGTGAAATTGTAACAAAGTGTGACAAGGGGAGGGGAGGGGGTAACAAGAAGTGTGACATCATGCATTATGCAACATAGCGTGACGCGTGACAAAGGGGGGAGGGGGGGTGCGCTGAAGTGTGACATATTGTGACCAAGGGGGGGAAGGGGGTTAAATATATGGGAAAAAAGCGTGACGTCATTTATGAACGGTCCCTTACGTACATTCATCAGGTACAAAATGAAGAAATTCTGGTGAGGATCCAAGCATTTCACGAGAAATTGATGTAACGCTTTCCAACTCTTTTTGCAGACTAAAGGTATTGAAAAGATAAAATTCATATTAAATAGTCTGTTATCGGATATTTTTCTTACGCTTATATGGTGTATCTGTGGTCTACACACACAGAGAGAGAGAGAGAGAGAACGATCGAATTTTCGTCCTTTGATGCTTTGCAGTCTACAATATAATCAGGAACAAATCCAGTAAGAATCCTAAATAAAGTTATTCGGTAATGCCCGACTCTCCACTCTCCTTCTAATAAAATTAATATGCTTGAGTGATCGAGATTTCTCCCACACTGCCTAAACCGCAACTTTATCAACCGCGCTTATAAGGAGTGTCATATCTTCATTTTTTTCCCTGCCGTTTTTTCCCTTTATGATTTCGGAATTATTAATCAATTGATCTTCCCCCTTCGCGTTGAGGGTGCAAATGAAATTAAGGGCGCAGTCTTCGCGGCGATCCATCTGCGGGTCGTGACAGCTCGAGTTCGCCAAAGAATAGGCCCCCTGGGGCCCCATTCTCTTTAGTCGAGGGAGGAGGGGGAGCTGCTTTTGGCGAACAATCTACATTCCTGGCACAAAGAGAAATAAATTGTTTATTTATTTGCAGTATTTCTTTTTTATAACACTACGGTATTCGAGGTGGAGGTTTGTCTCGATGATATTGCGATATGACAAGTTTGAAGGACGATTCCATTTCTTTATCCTATTTTCTGTTTAAGATACTTGCTTAATATATATATATATATATATATTCCAGGCACATTTTTAGACTATTGCAATTTTCCAATTTTTCGAAAATGTTGAGTACATTTCTCGTGAACTTGGTTGTTTGGTTATTTCATGGTATTTTCGAAATTACGCATTTGTTTTTGATTTTAGCAATTCGCCACATTGCAATGAGCATTCCTGATAATTTAACAATTTGGGGGGGGGGGGGGGTATGTTATAGCTTTTTCGTAAAATAAGTCTAAAGCAATACTTCATAAAAAAAAACTTATTATATTGTTGTTATAATGATTGTTTCTGCCGGCTGCAATAAAACTTTCGTTTCAAGTCTTTAGCATTAATACATCCAACAATTTGAATCCCAAAGAATTCTAATTAAAACTATGATTCTCGCGTTAAGATTATACAGAACTTCGTCTTCAATGAGTAAAATCTTTTCCATAGGCGACATTTCAGCCTTTCTGTTTTGCCCTTAATCATTCTTCATTGACAGTAAATGAAGCGTTACTTGTATGAAAGCGTAAGATCTGAGTAAAAAAAGAAAAGAAAAAAATGCAAATTGAATATAGCCTGGTAATTCAGTTGCCACTGGGTAGCGACTACAAATGAAAGACGATTAGCTTGTGTACAGAAATGATTATTGATTGAGTGGGTTTGGGGGTAAGGAAGAAATATTCAATTAAATCGCCATTATAGGGGTTACATGGTAAATCTGTTCTTTCAGAGACACCCCCATCGAGTTGGGGAGTTGGTAAATGAGGTTTTTTCCGAGGATATCGAGAGGAATGTGTTCACATTGAAATCATCTTTACATTTTTACTGCAGATGAAAACATTTTTTTCATAACATATATATTATCCCTCCAAAACTTTCTTTTAACACAGAATCTTTTTGACAGAATTTTAGAGAAATACTGCATGTCTTCTTTTTGCTTTCTTTTTTTTTCTGCCAATAGATAAAAATAAGGGACCTCCTTTTTATTATACTATTTTTCAACATTCCTTAGGCTGGCTTTTGAATTTCCATGCTAAACATTTTCCAAGATAACTAAAGATTAAACGAAAATTTAAAGAAAATTTAAACTGGTTTCACTGGCTATAAAAATCTCAAGCCTTTTTGAAGAACAATAGACTCCAATTTACGTTGTCTTGGAAGTAGTCTAGTAGTATCCAGTTAGAAAGTGATTCAATACACGAAGGAGAATTAGTTAATGAATGACGGGAGTAGAAAGTAAATTGCTGCTGTCGCAAATGATGTGAAACCAATATAACTTTCAACTTAACTAATCAACCTTCGTCTTTAAAAACATCGATACTTAACTTATGTGATTGTAGAAGGCTTCATGATTGTTGAAGATTAATATGCAGGGATACAAGGAGAGGCAATGGGGGCAATTGTCATTCCCTGTGTGAGTCAGGTATTATGAAAGATTATATGAATAACGAACTAAATCCTTATATTTTTCCCCTTTGAAATAAATTTTCTTGAAGACAAGTAAAAAAAAAAAAGAAAAGACATCGCTTCTTCCTTAACAAAACTCTATCCGTGCTAGTCGGTGCAACAGGTAAATACGTTTTGTCACAAATTTGTGCCTCACTAAGCCAGATTTCTTTAATTTTATCTATCGTCCCTCGGAGGTACCAAGAACCAAAAGGTTTTTAACTCTGGTGACATTTAATTTTTAGTACTTGGTTTTGAGATATTATGAATTTAAACTTTCAGATCGGGACGAAACACTAAATAGAGCAGAAATTATTTTACAGATACCCTAATACCTATAGTAGGTCTACTTATGCAATTTGTAGATTGTTTGTGCAAGTGCCTTGTATCATGAAATTGCAGATTGCAAATTCTAATTCACTGCAGAAGTTCTGTCCCTTTCTTTTTGCAGACTTGGAGACTTTTACCAGAATGTTTAACCATATATTCTTGCTCTCATTAAAAGTCACCAGACGCAGGCAGTTTGTGATGAACATTTATACTTTCATCGACGCTTGTCAATCTTCGTGAGAAGTGTCCTTATTCTGGCCTCCTAAATTCTTCTCAACGAAATCTTTTCTTGCTTCACAAAACTCTTCAAACTTTATTATTTCTGTCAATACTAGTGATTAAAAGTTATTGATCACTTCAACGAAAAAGAAATGACACGTAATTACCGAGTTCATTGACGTTTCTTTTCCTTCTAAATGTCTTGATATTTGACAATGTAGATAATTTTTTTTTTTATTAAAACAAGCCAAACATCGTTATGAGTTCACCCCGCATATAAGATAAGTTTTAAAAGTACTGATTGACTTAATAGGAAGTTTTGTATATTCATATGGTCATTCCACAATCTCCATGTTTACAAGGTTCCTTTGAAAAACCTTAAAATTTACATCTTTTCCTTTCAAGAAGTGATTGCCAATTTAGAACCTTATGAAATGAATATGCTCAAAAAAGGGTTACAAAAGGCAATTCTTTCCATGTCTGAAAACAGCACCCCACCCCCTAATTTTGCTCCCCCTTCCTCCATTCTTTCAGAAAATTGTGAAATTTAGTATGATTGAATTGGAAAATTCAGTCCCACCAAACTTTGCAAGGCGTTTTTTCTTTCTTTTTCTTCTACTCTTTGAATAGCATCAGCTGAATTTTTAAATGTGGTAGTATATTAGAAAGCGTATTGTTAACCACATCTAAACCAAAGCAAAGACAGTTCTGCATTGTACATTAATCTTATTTTATACAGTTTAATACGAGTAGTTTTATTTGTTTTGCATATAGGGAAAATGTGCCTAATATCGCGCCCTGTTATAAAATTTGATATATTTCAGTTATTTTTCAAGATAACCAATTACTTTCACATGACTTTATGAGATTTATCATTGTTGTTTCCATACACTAAAAAATTTCTAAAAAAGTACAGAAGGGAAACAGATTGTTTCTTTAAATTTACGAAGAACTTGTTTTAGATCAAATAATCAACTTTCTTGATAGCAGTTTCTCACTAAAATTATGGTTTTCCCGCACGTTGTAAAACTACAGAGAAAGATTTGTCGAGTTATGAATTTGAGATATGCGATTACCAGTTTAAACGTTAAAAATAAATACATAAATAAACGCTGGAGGTCAGCGATTATACTAGTTTGAAAGTTGTGAATAAATGCATAAGTAAACAATTGAGAAGTGACTATCAGTATAAAAATTATCAAAAATGCCCTATGTATTGTTGGCGTACATATTAACTTCAGCTGTAGTGAAGAGCCTGCTCTTTCCTCCAGAGGCATCATTGGCAGAGCATCCTAAGGCACAGGAACCAGCGGCGTGGGATCAACTGAACTCACCTTCGACTTAGTGTATCAAACATAGTAATTCAGCGTACACCAATGGCATCACTACTGCAACACATTATCTGCTGCAATCAAATTACAGAATGTACTCTGTTTTTTATTCTCTGTAATTTCCTTTCTAGAGACTTCGTAGCTTCTTGTTTTTAAATCTCTAATTTTAAGTTAGACTCCAGGTAAACGATTTCTAGGAGATTCTCATGTATTTTCGGCCAAGTTCTTTTTACAGTGTACGTAAAAGATCAATTTAAAATATCAAAGAATAAAGTGTTTTTAACACGTGAAACTGTAATGAGTACTTTTATCAAGTTCCAAAAAGAGTCTTCCTAATCTCCTCTCACCAGGGGTGTTAATAATATCGCTCAGTGCAACACTATGTACCATTTCCAATTGCCATAAAAAAGAATATGAAAGGCAAAACAATTTAAGAATGGATACTTTTTATTGTTATTAATATTTAACAACAAAGTCAATTTGTCAAAGCATTGGGATATTATTGCAAAGAAGAGAAGAAGAAAGATTATATATTGCCGTACTTTATATGTCACTAGGAATTAGATTTTCAAACAGCAATCACAAATGTAAGTTTTATAATCAATAGCTCCAGAACATTGCTCATGACATCAAATGCGACATTAGTACAAATTATACATTTTCTTCGTGTTCTTCGATTGAATAAAGCTAATTGCAAAAAGAACACTCGCAATCCTTTTCGCTGCCTTTGTAGTCAGTACACACTGTCAACGCTTGGTAAAGATCTTCTAGTTCTGGGAATGACTCCGATAATTCACTATTAGAAATTTCATCATGAAATTACGGTTAAATAGCTGGCAGCAGTCTGTCCGTTTAATTCACCGTTAAAGTTATGGTTTAGAACATTTTTCTATCTTTACGGGACCTAAACTATTTCCAAACAGCTTGGTGAAAAAGCCATTAATACAAAAGTTTACGGTTTCAAAACGAAATTTTTAAAGTTTTTGAACCATTTCGAGGAGTAGAATCTTCGAGGCGTAGAAACAGTAAACGAAGCGTGCGATAATTGAACCCCGGGTGTATGGCGTACCCGGGCTTGCACTCTAACCATTCGACCATCTACACCACACAAAGCGCCATTTATTTATCAATAAATCTTCTTTTCCAACAATCAAACTGCATTAAAATTGAGATTTCAGTCTTTGATTGGATCCAAAGTCATTTTTGGTCTAAATTTACTGTATATTGACGAAAATCATTTTATTTGCTGCAAAAATTGAAAGACAAACAAGCTTCAGCAGCTCAAATTATGGGTTCGCTCATTCCCAAACAGTTCGGGAATCCGATGTCTCCAATTTTTTATTTACGTGTGTATGTGTTTCTTATTTAGTAACCACTGCTTAAGCCACTTTTTTTTTCTTCTTTTTTATATACACATGCAGATTTGAACAGATAAATCTTCATTCATATTTTAACAACAACGTACGAACGGTAAGGTTCAACCAAGATTTACTCCTGATTCTTGTTGAGTACGAGACCTATAGTGGCGCTCGTAAATTACTGTTAGTTAAACGCTCTTTAGGAGAGACGGAGAATAAACGATTTTTTTTCACAATCAGCGGTTTGAGTACCATCTTTTTAATGGTTATTCAACTGTTGTAATTAAATATGGTAAAATAACAATCAAGTAAATGGTTATATTACTATTTTCTTACGTAAATTTTTAACAGTGTGTGCTTCTGGTTACTTAATATTTAATAATCTACATAAATTACATGGCTTCAAGAACTAACATATAATTTCTTCAATTTTGGCCCAATGGTACACATTAACACAAATTAGGAACATATCTTACAAATATTTTCACAATACTTTTAAAAACTCGTTCTGAAAATTGTAAATTTCTCTGCCACATTCAACATGTTCCCTTTCCAGAGCAATTGATCAATTCACGTAAATTACATGGCTCCAGAAACTTGGATATGAAATTGATAATTTAATTAAAAAAAAAATTTCATAGGGACTTATGGATTATCATATTTTTCTAAAGGACTTATCATATTTTTCATTAAAATATGATAAGTCCTTGGAATGAAAAAAGTGTAAATATCAGTCCTCCAATTGCATCAATGGGACACCTGGGGATCCCACAATCGCTGCCACGGGCTGCCCCTTTCATAAAACTGTCGTTAAGGGGCCGAACCCTGGACTGAAGGGACAGGGGGTTTGAGGAGTATTGTGCCGCAATCAAGGTGTTATTGTGTCTTGCCAGAACTTGGAAATTGGCCCCAGCTTCCCAGCTGTGATCTATGGTTTCGAAGATTTTTTCTGAAAGCGGAGTTTGGTTTCTGGGGAATGATTGAGCTTGAGTTATTTGTCACAGAGCACTCCAGGAATTTGCGGAGGATCTGCCATGGAATGGGCATCTTTTTGGCGGTTTATTGGGAGAGTACTACATGACATAGAGAAGTGATGGCATAGCAGTCATTGCTCTTCTTGACATTCGACATAATCAGAAAAAAAAAAAAAAAACCGCTTTGGTGGAAACGCCAAAATACCGTTACTAAAGATCTGCAATAAATTTGCTCTACATTACTCGCTCCAGAGAACAGATAATCACTTACGTTAGGATGCTCTATTAAAAGCATAGAAGTTTTCTTTAAGCCCAATAAAAGGTAAATTTTTGTTTTCTTTCGAAATTATTTTAAACTGGAACTATAAAAAGTAGGAGAGCCGTTTATTAGATGGAAATTATAACTGTTAAAAACCTCCTGTAGCCAGAATAAATCTAACAAATATTTTTAAAGTTTATGACTAAGTATATTAAATCAAATTGCTAAAAATGAATAAAAACATATTGTCATTATTATTTATTTTAATTGCGAAACTAAATATTTCAATGAAATAGAAAATTAATTAAATACTAAGGGGTGTTTAATTTTCGTATTTCATTTCGTAAGAAAAGTTTTACAAATTCAACAAGAAAAGTTTTACATACTTATCTCTTGAAGCGAAATTTAATTTACCGTGTCTATAAATAATGAGCATCATTTTGTTAAAGAAAAGAGCTTTTAAACAGCTAATTTACAGAAGTTTTCTGCACTAACTGCGGTTTTGCATGACCAACAGCAGCTGCCTGTTAAATCTGAAATTTGTATGGGGAAAACTCTGTCTTTACACTTTATAAAAATAATTCTTTGTGGGTTTGTCCAGACGAATCTTTCATACGCAGTCATAAAATTTGACACATAGATAGTTTGACAGGAGAAAGTTGGCACATTGAAACTCGAATTTAAAAATTTCACCTAGGAAAATTTTGTATTAAATATACTATTTTCCCCTTTTTTATTGGATTTTGTGGTCGGATTTGCCCACCACATGCTCCCGATGGTTCTGGAAGCAAATTCAACAAGCCATCAATTATTTTTGTTAGAATTCTACTTCTTAAAAACTTGTTATTTTGCCATCATAAACGAATATCTGAAAAAGAAGAAAAAAATTTAAAAAAAAAAATGCTACATCAAATGTGCTATGTTTAACAAATTCCTTCAAGCCTTTAAACTTTCATTTCGCGTACGTTATTCCTGACAAAAGATGTCCTCTTTTTAACAGTTGGATCATAAACATAGTAATTGCAAAATTTCCAGGATTTATGGACGGGTATCCAAATAAACCTACCATATAAAGTTTGACATTTTTTTAGCCCAGCTGTTTTCTGGCATGAGTTCTTTGTTTTGCCTGAACCCTCGCAACAAAGATATGTACGGTCCACCCAAGTTGCTTTCTATAGGACCCACTTTTGTGTCGTAAAAACAGGCGTAACTGAAGCTTAAAACTGAAGAAACAGTGATGAGTTTTAATGCTTCCTACTCTTTAGGCCCTTTGCTTCAAATGTACTGCTTTAATTCGGAGAGTTTTAGCTCTTTTCCTTCCGATTTTTGGGGTTATAACTGTCTATATTTCATGCAATATGCACAGCAAACTTTCACAAGTTTGGACACAATTATTTATTATTCCACTTCATCCAACATACACAGGTATGGAAATAATAACAAATAATAATAATAATAATGACAATGATGATGACGACGACGACGATGATGATGGTGGTGGTGGATATGATGATGATGATATTGTTAAAATCTGATTTACATCAATATAATTCGTGAACATATTATAAATGTGCTGGGTATTATGAAACGGAAACCTGTAATGAGATGAACAGTTGGTCACCTTTATGTTCTGTTGGATCCACTTTAATGCTCTTTAAAATTTGGCGCTTTCGAACCCTTATAAGAAAACAAGGGGTTAAGAAGGCGTCAAATTCTGATATTTCCCACTGCTTAGGGACTTTGCCTAAATTTATTTTAGTTTGAAATTGTATTGTGATCATTTTTTAATCCCGACCCGGTTATTTGAACTTCACTTAGAAATAAATTCAAATTTCATGATCATAATGTTGAAGGCGGTAAACATGCAAGCAATTTTTTATGATATTCTAATATGTTTTCAAAGCTTATAAGAATGGCGTTAATGTTTGAAATGTTTATAATAACTTCACATTCTTATTACATGATTAATTTTTTTTTAATGAACCACATAGTAATATTAAGAATATCTGAAGCTCCTGTATAGAAACTTTTTACGAGAGTTATAGATCAGTATATTACAGTCGATCTTCTCCGACTCAAGTTAAGATGAGTAGAGTATACAGGAAAAGGTTTCGAAAAGATTATTAATTGTTTTTAGTTTAAAAATTGATTGATCAGTGTTAACCCATTAAGTCAGGAGATCTATCTCCACTTTTAGCAAGTCAAAATAGAATTGATTGTTCGAAGAAACTTATTTTTTGTTAATGCTCTCAATTATTGCCTCACTTTTTCCTAATAATAGAATTCGCTAATCTTTAATTCAAAGTTGACAATAAAAACCAAACAGCATAAAATATTTCCTGGTTTATTAGTGTATTTCATGGGACCGATGTACTAAACATGCTTTCAAGTCGTGTTTAACTCTTTTGAGCAATGTTATTTTTCTGCCTGTTAAAGAAAGCTCGTCTTACAATTTGACTACACTTGTGAAAACTGAATTTCGTTTGAAGAAACTGACGAAAATACGTGCAAAATAAAAAAGTTTTTCTTGCAACATAAATATACCTTTGAGAAAGAGTTACAATTCCAAGCTTTCACACCCGGCGTATTTTACTTTCCCAAAAGCATTATTCAGCATAAATACAAAACCATTTTACTCCCTGTTAACATTCAGTTCGGTTTCTATTTAACCAAACGGGAGGGGTACAGGAACTATAACAACCTCCCGAATCTTTGGCGGTAGTAGACCTTGACTAACAGACTACCGGTGCGAGTACACTGAGCCACTAAGAAACATTCCATGGAGCACTTCATAGAAAGAATAATGTGTACCCTTGGCATATAGAAAAGGTGGGGAGGCACAAGAGTAATGTTTGTGGGGGCAGTGAATCCAAAATTCAATACTTGAGGGATTGTGCAGGAGCTAAGGCGGGGAACATCACCTCAACCCCTCTCAACCTATAACTTGGGGAACGCTCTCTACACTCCATTGAGTCTGAAACGATTCTGGAGAAATAGTCTAGAAATAGAATAGAAGAAAAAAATATCAAGTTTGTTTAGCTAGAAATGGCTGTAATGTGTGGTATAAGGGGTTTAAACGTCGAAACGGAAATTCACAGTTGTTGATTCATGAATCAATAATGTGAAAAATTTTAAACAAGAATAAAATCGTGATATACATATTTTTTTATTTGTGTGTTCTAAAAAATGCATTACCTTTTTTAATTCTTTTTATATTACTTTTTTTAATTTTCCACTTGTTTCCACTCAAAATGTATTTAACAAAATACATCCATCCAATTTTCTTCTAAAAATGCGAATTTATTTTCCTTTCTTTTCTTTTTTTTTTCTCTTTCTTTTTTAACAGTTGGAAATTCTCAATAGATTGTGGTGACAATCAGCAACTTCCAACAAGTCCAACGAAAATGAAAAATAAAATGGTAGGGCACGCTTATTTTTATTTGCATTCATTTTAAATAGCAAAAAGATTTTGTGTTAATTTTTTCAAATACTTATTCTGTTCTTTTTCATTATCTAATTTTTTATTGTTGTTTCCATAAAGAAATGCATACAGCGTATTCCTTACATAGTTTTACAATTTATATAATGTCGCTGTTTTATAATAATATGTAAAACCAAATCTACATCATATGTTATTTAATGTAAAACCAGAAATACCAAATGTGTTCCTGTCACACCTGAAACCTTAAAAATACTTCCACATTGGATGCTCCCTTCTTATTCAGTGGTCTGCACTGTAAAAAAAAAAAAAAAAAAAAACAACTCCTGAAAATAACGGAAAAATTACGGCAGCAGAGTTGCCAGAAATATTCCGTTTCTGATAATATTTTCCCGAGATTTGACAGAAGTTCCATTTCTTTTTTCTCCGTTATTCCAAATCAGGTTGTGAAAATACAGCAACCGTATAACGGAAAAGTTCCGTTCTCGTATTTTCAGGACGTGATATTTCCGTTTTTGGAAGGGAAAACCATGTACTGAAGCACTACGGAAATCTTCCGTTAAAAGCAGTCAAAAAACACTTTGAAAATTCAGGGTTTCTTTTATCAGTGTAGGCCAGGCAATGAAGAGTCTACTATACCCTATATTTTTGAAGATATTAATCATTTATGCAAAAACGATAAAATTGCCATTTCGCAACGAACAGTGCGCATGCACTGTGAAACACAACAAATGCAAATTCCTCTTATTCAAATAAACTTCAAATAAAGTAAAATATAAACTAAAAAAAAGGAAGGAGAAGAAACAGATAAATAGGACATTGCTTTGCTCATATTAGAAAACAGCGCAAAGTATATAGTATTTCAGAAAATTCAACTAAAATTTTACATCAGTGATGAGGTAATTTGGGGAGGAAATTTGCAATTTTGGCAAGCACAATGTGTAAGTTTCGATGCCAATGAAAGTAGTGGCACATATATTTCCATACGGGCACTATGCGGGAACAAATGCATTTCTATAATCGTTTGAAACTTTGCAATGTTCTTATCTTTAGCTGAACGTAAGTGTCAAACAGAGAAAATGATGAAGACAGATCAAACGTTGTATTCTTTTGCCACACCCACATCATAAATCTCTTTCGAGCCTAAAACCTTTCAGTCAAAAAAGGTAGGCAGCATTCTAGGATATTTCATAGTCAAAGAAAAATAACTGCTACGGTACTGCCAACGCCGTTAAAAAAAAAAAAAAAAGAAGAGGGGAAAGAGAGGTAGTGATTTTAAGGGGTGAGGTGGGATAGAAAATTGATGGGGAGAGGGCTCGATTGACAAAGGACCACGGACGAGCGGACAACACTCCATGGCTGTTGGGACGTTTCATTCGTTATTCTATACGGGAATAAACAGTCCTAGAGAGTGGAGAAAGAAAAAACGAGGGGAACAGAGCCTCCCGATTTCAGGGGTTTTTCAGAAATGTGGGGGCTTAGCGATAACACAGAGGTCTTGACTTGAAATGAAAGTGCGTGGATTCCCTGCTGATAGATTACTCAGAGGCGAGTGTCGCTGCTTTCTGCCGCAGAAAGCGTTTTATGGCTTTCGTAATCCCGTGTCAACATTTGGATTTAGGGTGGATAAGGGACGAAATGTTTCAGGTATGTCCTCCCCACTGGGAACGCACACTTCTGATAAATAATCGGAGGTGAAAGAAACCGTGTTGCGAATGTTTGTCGATAGGTCCATTTTTGCAAGCATTTGTTGTCCATCGAATTTCGTTCTGCGACGGCGGCAACTCAGTTTGACGAGTTTCTAATTGCTTCTTCCTAATTCCACTAATCAGTGCGGTAGCTATACCCTAATTTCTGGGGCATCAACATTTCGGTGTGGTTTTTTTAAACCCTCCCATATCTACGTCAAAATTTCGGGAGGTGGGATGACCCTTCAGATACTCAAAAAAGAATTTCATATCAGAAAATTTTCTTCATTGTTAAAATATGTGACCAATTGATGGGCTTCATATCCATTTGGAATCAACTATAAAGTTCAAGTGGAAAAGTACGAGCTCCAGAAAAAGCGTTGTAATTTTGATGTCAATTCTATAAATTGTGATGAAAAAAGTTCGCGAATGCTAGTCGCCTGTCAATGGAATTTCAGCTTCTGAAGATGCAAACCATTTCCGTGCTGAAACTGAGCCGCCACTTTGTTTGTAATTCAAAAGTTAATCTGTTGTATAACCAATCCCATTACAAATGAAGTCCAGATGAAAAATCAAAATATAAAAATATTTACTTGTGAATTTGTTTCTTGATAATGATACATAGAGTTAAAAACAATAAAGCATTTTTTGAAACAGAAGTTTTATCAGATTAGAGAGTAGTAGTAAATTGTGTAATTTTTATTTGTTTCTTTAATTGAATTTCTGTATGAACAGTCCAATTAAAACAATGTTATAGTTAATAATAGAAGGGCTCTTAAATAGGTTTTTTAGAAATAGGTTTTGCTTGCCAGATACTTGGTTTGACTTACAGAGCTTTGCAAAATATTTCGCGGAAAAAAGAAACCCCGTATTATTAAATAGTTTCATTCTTATGATTAATAAGTAATAATACCTTTTACTAATAATGTGAAAAATACTTTTAAGGGTGTAATATGACATTCCATTAGAGTGTGTCAGCGAAATTCTGTTGTACGGTTTTTTAAAAGTAGGATCACAAAGTTTGTTATCAATATTGTGTCCAGTTAAAAGTTGATTCTTTTTTAAATCTCTGTTTTACAATTTGGTGATAAAAATGGTTCTGCAAAAAAGTCGATTTTTAATGTGAATTCCTTCATTTTTACTTTTTCTCTTCTTTCGCTTTGGGGAATTTCCACGACTCAAAACAGGCCTTATATCCCATTATATTACATCACGTAGTATCGGGAGTTTAGGCAGTACGTTCTCCCTTTTTAAATATGCTGTTAAATTTCTTCACATTTTTTTTTAATTTTGCGTGCTATGAACTTTGAACCTTTCTATCAATTTTATTCTAAATAAAAGTTATTGATTAATAAAAAAGGATCTATACGTGTTTTTTAGTGTAAAATAATTATTTTTTACATCATATGAATCACCTGATTTTTTTCTACATTCATTAAAGAGAACGAATGAATTTGTCTTCATAAAAATAGTCCGCTTAGAAAAAAGAAAGAAAAAAAGCATTGATGGGCATATTTGCCTCTTTTAACAATGAAACTTTTAACAATATTGCTCCAATGAAAGTCATTCACAAATACAAATTCGATATTTAATGCTGAAAACTGTGTTGCGCTACAGTCTTTATTAAGAATAAAGATTGGCTAGACTAAGAAAAAAAGAACATGTCCAACGTAATAAAGGTTTTCAGAGAATATTCTTTTTTTATTCCAAAAATTATTTCCAAACGTTTTAGCTCCTTGAAGTTTTAGTGGAACTCATACTAAGCTGAACTTTTTATACTTAATTATAAGGTAAAAATCTGTTTAAACTTTATTATGATAACAAAATTATTTTGATCAACTTAAAAGTGTCCCATTTAGGGATTGCTCATTGTAGTACATTTGCCTTTTCTTATTTGCTCTTTTTCTTTCTGACTTTTCGCCCTCTTTGAACTCTGTAGGTAAACTTATTACTAGCAAAAAAAAAAGCTTTCACACTCTATAATTAAATTAAAAAAGCTAATTTGTAACATGTTTTCGTAACATTAACATTATGTTCGAAAACATAGGAAGATTAACATAGTTAACTTAGAATATCTATAATGTAATGAATTTATTTCGCGATTTCGCGGTATGTTTCTCCATTTGAAATATGTTTCCAAAACCTCTTAGCGCCTTGAACTTTGGCCTTGTCAGATTTGAGGAATGCTTGTGCTTTCATGTGCAGACCTTCGACCATGCATTATAACATTAACTGAAGCATACCTTTCTTCCAAATACGAATAGATATATGAATCTCAATAAATTTCTGCTTCTTTGAAGAAACTTTAAATGTTAAAACTTGGAAAATATCTGTCTTCAGAAGGTACTTAACCCAGAAAGTTATTCATCGTCATTAAAATAGGACATAGTTTATAGCTAGCAAGCTATCATTGTATTTTGAAATAACAAAAATAAAATGATTATCAAAATTACTTGCAGAATTTTAGTCTCAACTTTCTATTTTTTAAAAATAAAAATACCTTTAATAATAAAAATACATTGCGAAATTTTTGCCACAAACACATTATAATAAGAGCAGTGACTAACAGAGTGTAATAAAATAAAGTATATGGTAAAGTACTGTGCCAATTTACCCGATGATGAACTGCTTATGTTGTCAATAAAATAGCTACATTTATTCAAAATGCAATAATTTTTTTTTATAAATATGTTATCTCAGAAACTTCGTATTATAATATTTTAACTTACATTAATATTTTACTTCAACATTAACACTTTTACTTGAAGTATAAATCACTTCATTTTTGAAAATTTTCGTGGTTTTTTTTTTATTTCAAAGTAATTTTCAAAATTTTCAAATTTAGTATTTATTTTTTTCTTTCAATCATTCTCTTTTTTTTAATGCAAGGGGATTTTTTATTGATCATTTACGTTCAAAGACTGACCGAGCATTCGGGTAAGTTCTTTCTTTAAATATTACATTTACATATTTATATATACGCTTTAAAATAAAAGCCACCCTGCACTTAAAAAATTCGCAATCCTAACGATTTTCAGTGAAAATGTTTGTAACAACCAGAAAAACCAGTTTCATTTTCCTAATTATTATTTGTCGCACTATGCTAATTTTATGCTCCATTTTCAAACTTGAAAAATTTAAAGTTTGAAATAAGCTTTATATTTGCTTTTAACCGAAGAAAATCTTGCAATTCAGAAGCACGAAGCTAAAATTTATACTCCATGCTCAAAAGAGAAAAACGACCAAAAAGCAATGATGTCAACATACAAGGAATATTTATAATGAAGGGAAGTAATATTAATCATAACATTAATAGCAGATAATTTCGAGGGAAAAATTGCTTTTTTCTTAATGAAACAAGTAAGTATGCTCAATGTTTACGTGTCTGAAGAAAAATGTCTCGTTTTTTTTCACTGTATTTTTGTCAGTTCATTGTTCATTAAAAAATGCATTATATATATTTTGAAAACTCGAAATTCTTCTAGAAGTTTATTAGATAGGCTATATATTAAAAGTAAATAGATAAATTAATAAATAAATAAAAATACGCAAAAAAATAACAATAAATAACCATATAATGTTTCAAAAATAAGTTTGTCATTTGTCAATTTTATTCATTTTGCTTTAAGCTAAGTTTGTTTTTTTTTTCCCACACAAAATCTGATGATATTGAAGAGTTTAGTCGCATCATTTTGACTTTACTGAAGAATTACAACAAAATTTTTTCCGCTTTTATTTACGGTTAATAACGGTCTGATAACTTTCAAGATAACATCAACAGAAGCGCCTATTCTTTTCAAGGAAAACATTTAAAAAAACGTTTAATCTCTAATTATACTATAAACATTATCATCTAGTATGTAAGAGAAGAAAAAAATAAATTTTCGGAATTGAGTGGACTTTTTTTAAAAAAATGTTTTGGTGCCCTACTTTTGAACACTCCAGCCCGTGATTTTGACGGGAGCGAGAGGGAAGGGGTTAAAATCGCTCATTTTCAGTTTATTCGAATAGACCAATTTGTTGAATGTATCCAGAAAATGTAAGTTTTTTCTGTGATATGTATAAATTTATTTAGCTTCAAAATACCATTTGTTTCTTATAAAATGTCATTAAAAAGCGGTTTTGATGATCAATAAAAAAGCTTTGCTTATGAGCAGAAACTTATTGAACCCATGGTTGCGTTCTTTTCCCTTAAAACCCTTCAAAAGTATTCCATTTAAATGTAAGTGTCATTCCCATTTATCACCTTTAGAAATCATCACCTCCAAAAAATTCGTCCAGTTTGAAACGGACGATGATATCAGGAACATATGACGCAGAAAAGAACGTCCTTCTGACCATTCCTTTCAAAAAAAAGAAAAAAAAAAGAGTCTTTCTTTGCAAAAAAGTGCAGTTTGAAGAAAGAATCTGACCCATGGAATTCAAAACTTCATGGAATATATTTCAAAGAATGAATAACGAGATTCCTATTACCAACTCTAATCTAAACGAAACGGTCTGGTCTGTTCGTCCAGCCGTGAAAAAACTTAACGTAATATTTATCCTAGGAAGGCCTCTCTTTTATGTTCCTCTGAGGGTCCCGCGGGGCTTTTTTCGCAAAAGACTGTTTTTGGAACGACGCCTCCTCGTTTTCCAATACAATTGAATCGCCCCCGCTTTTCATCTATCAGAAGCAGGATCCCTCTGATCGGCATGGGGTCGCCAAGGCTTGGCGACATACTAAAAAATGGATAAGAAAAGAAAAAAAAACATCTTTCATGAACTATTGAATGAAAAAGATGAAAACAAACATCGTAATATGTAACTAACACCGTTGTAAATTAAAAATTAAAGGTAAAGGATTACTAAAAAATAAGATTTAAACCAGTTGGATGTTGTCTAGCTGGCTTCAGATGGATGTTTTTCATCTGGAAGCTCACTTCTGCTGCATTGGAAAAGGGGTTCCTTGCGACCTCGTAACACGTGTCTGCAATCTTTTGCAAAAAATTGTGCTTAATACACGTTGCAATTTACTTTCTGACAGAGGACCCGACTATTTTCAGGGATATGTGTCAATATGTTTATCTATTTATTCCTTTTTACAGTAAATTCAACACGCGCATTATTTACAACTATATTTTCAAAAAAAAAAAAAAAAAGAAGAAGAAGAAGAATAAAAAGCAAACGAAAAATATTTTTGTTATAAATATAAAATGAATTCTATAAATCATGTGACTTTATGCTATTTTTCGTTAAAAAGAAGAAGGGGCAACTGCAGTTATATAGTCATATTTCAGTGCAATAAAATGCTTCATTTGTTACTAGATAAAACATTGTAAAGGCTAATAAACAAATGTCCTAATACTTTGACTCCCATTTTCAGAGCAGCTTTTGCAAAAACACGTAAAGCCTATTTTTGATAGTCATAGAATAGCGATAACAAAATATTTTGATTTAAAAAATTTAATGTTTTGAACGCTAAAATGAAACTATTTGGTGAGTCCCATACATTAGGCAACTTTTTTAATTTTATTAACGACATATACATAATATAAAATAGCCTCACGCTAAATACTTTATCTCTAAAGGGCTCGACGACTGAATTATTTGAGAATATGTAAAATATTTCTGTAAAAGTACAGAAAGCAAACGGCGTGTCTTTTTTTAGCCTACTTTCCCGTAAAAGTAAAAAAAAATAACAATAAAGCATGAAAGAAGGCTTAATGTATCGTGAAAATATCGTTAGAAATCAAGAAAAGTCAAAAATAAGTTAAGTAATTAAATAAAGATTGAAAAATAAAAAATTTGAAGTAGGGTTTTGAGATGGGGAAAAAGTGTGTCGGTCGGTCTGTCGGTCTGTCGGTCTGTCGGTTTGTCGGTCTGTCGGTTTGTCTGTCGGTCTGTCCCCCCCCCTAATAACTTTTGAACAAATTGTCCGATAGGAAAAATTCTTTTTGCATTCGAAAGAGCTCCGCGAGGACATCTCATTTACATATTTTAGTTTTTGATATGAACAATTTTTTGTTCAATTTTGAACAGTTCAAAAATTTTCAACATTAGCGCCTATGGGTGAAAATGAAGCAAATGATGTAAACTCTGGGTACAAGATCCAAGTTCCCATGAACAAGCTCACTGGAAGAAGTTCTTGGCGTGAAATATTGATTTGAACAATTTTTGTTCATTTTTGAACAGTTCAAAAAAATTTAACATACCGCCTACGGGGAAATTTCAATCCTATATAATTCCTGATCTAACGGACCGATTTGCTTGGAACAAACTTTATCGGAAAGCTCTTATGACGTAGAACATGTACAAATAGAAAGTTCATTCAGAACTAACGAGCCTATTTTTTTATGCAATTTTTTGATCGGGATTTTCAAGAATATTTTTGAATTAATGAATGATTAAGTGAATAAGCAAAAGAATGAATCAATAAATGAGTGAATAAATACATGAATGACTTAATAAATGAATGATTGAAAGAATATGTATTAACCATTGAAAAAGGTATATTTGAAGCAATTAAGAACTAAAGCTAAACGAGAAAGACAGAGAGAGAGATAGCTAGATTATAAACTTGAATTCGGTGTATACGGGAAAGTAGGCTCGTATAGTTCTAGACGGAACTTCTTGTTAATTTATGAAGAACTCGTTTTTAATCAAATTATCAAGTTTCTTAATAACAGTTCCTCAATAAAATTCTTGTTTTTCCGCACTCCGTAAAACTAGAGGGAAAGATTTGTTAAGTTACGTAAAACTTGAGATCTGTGACTATCAGTTTAAAAATTGTCAAAAATACATTACATATTATTGGTGTATATTTAAACTTCAGCTCGAGCGAGCAAGCTGCAACTAGCTCTTGAGGGCACGCTTTTTCGCCTCCAGAGGCAAAATTGGCAAAGCGGTCTAGAGCACAGAAATCACAGCAGCGTGAGCTCAACTGAACTTACCCTTGACTTTATGTACCAGAGTAAAACATAAAGTCGAGTAATTATAGATAATAGTAATTACAGATGGCGCAACTCCTGCAGCACATTATATGGGGCAATCAATCTGCAGAATGTCCTCTATTTTTTAATCTCTGTAATTTCTTTTTTTTTGAGACTTTGTAGATTCTTGTTTTTAACACGTTGACGAACACTTGCGTCTATAGCCGTCAAAGCGAAGTTTACTATGCGGCATGACGGCAATAGCCGTCCAAAACGAAACGGTCGATTTTAGACACTACGGCTATAGCGGCACAAATGTGCATTTATCGGCGTACTAGTAGAAGCCTAGTGTTATGTTTTGGAAACAATTTTTTAGGTTCAACTTCGTTTTCCACCTGTTACACGACTTACAGTTTCAGTATGCACGTGGTTGTGAAGGGAGTAGTGTGACCGTGTTTTCTCTTGAATTTATAGTTGATATTGATACATTTAACGATATTTATTGTTTATACTGGTAAATATTTAAGCTGGCGCCATGACGGTTGTAGCCGCAACCTAATTAAAGGTGCTGAATTAATCAAAATTAAGTTTATTTACGCAGAGAGAGTAAAACTACTTCTAATATTCTAAAAATTACAAAAACATATAGTGTTAATTTTCGATCTTCACTTGTTCCTAACTGTCCGTCAATGTGTTCAGTCTCTGTAATTTTACGTCGGATTCAGGATAAATGATTTTCAGGAGATTCTCATGTATTTTCGGGAATGTTTTTTCTACAGTGTGTGTTAAGGAGACTCAAAGGAAAATTGTTTGTATATTGTACGATAAGGACGTATGGTCAATGAAAAATATATAATTAATGGCAATATTTGAAGAATATAGTGAATATCTGCAGAATCCATGCAAACAAAACTCGTGGCTTTTTCTTCATTTGGATTGCATGATTTTGACTCTTTCTAGTTCGTGCCATTTTAAAAGTGCTAGCCATAAAATTATAAGTGATTTATGAATTAAATTTATACTAAAAAGTTTCCAGAAATACTAGAGGAACAAAGGCAAAATATTGCTTTTGCACCGACATTTATATGTACTGCAACACAAATTATTTGTTCTATTTTTAAACTACTTGTCTGGAATTCCGTCACTAATTCCCTATGCCTTCAGGATGCGGTCTTTTGTAGAATTTTTTCTTCGTTTTAGGAATGTTTTCCTCAAGGAAAAAGAGTGCAGAGCAAAGCGTTCAAGTTCATAGTACGGACAAAAACTAGAAAAACATCAAATAAATAGTTTTTCCCTTTTTTTTGTTTGGCGGTCTCTACTATTGTTGCGCTCTGAAATAACAATGAAAATCCCACGAATTGATCCAAAACCAATAGAAACTCGTTTGTCCCTTGATATGAAAGACGAGCACATGATGCAACTAGTGGGGGAGCGATTGATTTCCCACCTCCTGAATCCATTATCAATTTGCGGGGGAGGAGAGATGGTTGTCCCTTCCCACCGGATACAGAAGCGTGGGAAGAAGTGGTCTTTGCCAGCGATTCATCTAGTTTGGTGAGAAAAGGATTTTTTGGATGGTTTTCGACAATAGATGTCTATTCTCTTTGCCGCTTTGCAGGAAGATCTATCTGCTTTGCCAAGAATACAAAAGTGATCGGGATAAAAGGACCGTTGCTTGGGAATGAAGGATGATTTTCTCCTGTTGTTACCTGCCACCCACGTTGAAGATGGAACAATTCTTTAGAAGACGATTTCAGGATAGAGACCAAGATTGTCTGATATACTTAGAACGATCATTTTCCGTTGTTGACAAAGTCCAAAGGATGCAAGACGCTGTTGTACAGTTATACAAGGAACACTTCTGCAGAGTCTGTTTGAGCTGAAGTTGTTAGAAATTATGTAGATGAACTAAGCAAACAAAACAGTGGTACGGAGTTTTCTGGCTTTTCCTCTTTTTAGTTTTTTCCTACTATTAATATTTTGGAATGATCCAGATTGGTGGGTCTAAATTATCCGCCAAATATGACTTTAAAAAACAAAAGACTTGCCTATGGACGAATTTAGGGGATGGATATTGGGATATGCCTCCCCTCTCTCGTAATTCCAATATTTTTAGAAGCTATTTCTAATCAGGGATTAATAAATTGCTACCAAGAAATACCCCCCTCACCCCAGAAAAAACACTGATACACTACTGGACTTACCAATGCGGAGTACTGATCATATCCGGAAGATCAATGACGATACTATCACTTATTTTAGGAATATTATTCGAAAATGAACTATGTATGGCATGTGTGATTTTTTATACATATTGTGAAGTATAACATTCTGGTTTTTGATTATCACTGCAAAGGTGAGGTAAAAGTCTCACTCATTTATCGTTTATATATGAAATTTTCTTTCTGTGAGTTTCTTTCGCAGGACGCTGTGAGAAAAAAACGAAAACCAGTGCTGTTTAGAAACAAAACTAAAACTGATAAAATGGATCGATATATATAAATAGATTATGAGTTCAATAAGAATAAAATAAAACTGCCATTTCATTTATATTTTTTATCTTTTATTAGTAAATCAACTTTTCGATTATTCGAAATTTTTTCGCATTCCAATGACAAGCCTGACTGCTATTACGTATAGAAAACAGTTTTAAGCCTAACTTGGCAACAACCAATAAGAAAGCGAACTTGTACATGATCTATGGTGATTGTACATTATTTTGCTATTGTAAAGTAAATTATGTTACTCAATATCATTGGGACGCGAAAAGAAAGTGGGAACAAAAACCAACATCAAGCAAAATCAGATTTAAAACATTACGTCAACAACATTTCTTACAGGGAAAGTTTTAAGGGGGAAAAACGGACAAAACATGCAGTGTAAATGTCAATAAATTTATTCCATATAAAGTTTAATGTATTCATAAGAATTTTCCCGTTTTGCACATGCGTTAAATATTTTAATAACATCGACTGCTGCCCCCTTTCTAATTCTTTGTAATGAATTGATAAATAGGCATGTCTAGATTAATGGCACAAAAGGGTGATGCATATTATGAGCTAATAAAAAATTATATATTTTTTGAATCTCTACGGACTTTGTGTGAAAAAGATGGTAAATAAACACAGAAGAAAAATATATCCTTTTGTTGTCGCTCCTATGACACCTTTTCACTTTAAACCGACGGCTCTTATCGTTCGGGGCATATCTACGTGATCTACGTCACAAGTATTCGACGCTAATAACCTGTATAGCCACAGAAGTTTATCGACAACGATACGTCAGAATAAAGAGAGCACGTGACTGCATTTGATAGGGGGATTGGTTGAGGACAAAACGGATCGTCACATCTACCAGACAAAGGAAGAAAAAAAATCGCCGATAAAATCTTAGCTCCTGATCCCACAAGCTGATTTTTTAGCTCTTCGTAACAGATGGTTGGCGCGTGCTGCGTGTAAAGCACCAGTTTTTTTTACGACTTTTGGCAAACGTTTTGAGATTTAAATATTCCGGTATCATTGTTATTCCTGCCACAAATTACTCCCACCGAAAAGGTGTAATTTTCAAAGAATTTCACGATAGAGTTACTGAAGTAATTTTGGTGTTGTTTGTCAGGGTGCACTGAAATGCGAAATGTGACTTTTTAGGAGATTTTCTGCTAAAATATAATCCGAAAGTGAAACATTTACTGTGCAATTGCCGTGTCTTTCAGGATGTGCTTGAAATTTACTAGACACTTCCTTAATGTCATCCCAATATGAAAATTGCAGCTAATATATTTATGCGCTTGCTTATACACGTGTATTTTACAAATTTCTGAGGCAGAAATTTCTAAACTTTTTCGAACCATAGCCTTTTTAAAGGTAATTAATACTAAATTATCTACTATCCCTTCTTAAGAAGCCAGATATTGTTATCCCTGTTCTATTGTTGGCTTTGAGTTAATTGTTTCTGTCAAGTGACAGTGGTCTTGTCATGGACCAGAAAAAGAACCCAGTAAAATTTGATTGTGTCCGTTAAAACTTCTTCAAAAAGACAGATCGCTTAATTAACAAGAACAACAAACCGTTTTCCCTACCTCAATATACTACTTTCAATTTAATTTTTTTTAAGTTTCATTTATTAATTCGTTTTGATGATTTTTTAAAAATTCTGTTTCATTTTCAGCCAAAATTTGTCTTCTAATATTTTGTTGCGTAGAATTGGTGCAATGAGAGACGAAGGGGTTTAAGTGAAAACGGAATGATTTTGAGTGAAACACGTGAAAAGTTCGAATTATACTGTCCCTTCATATATGTATATATATATATATATATATGTATATATATATTTTATTTTTTTTCTGAAGCTCGCTGTGTGCCGCATAATCATACGACATGGCCGCAGACGATTTTCTGCATCTTGAAAATCCACCCAGGATTGCCGGGCTCAATCCTTGGACCTGGGGCGTACGAGTCCCGTGTGTTATTATGACAACACTGTGCCGGAATTTCATTCATTTATTATTTTCACGTTTTTATAAAGTTTAGGAAATGTTTTAAGCCCGCATCAAGTATATTATAAAGCTCATTTTAATCTTTTCCAATGAATTTGCTTTCATATCTAATTAGGAATCATGAACAGTAGCTGCGAATATTTTCTTCGCTTTAGAGTGCATTTTTAGGGGTGAATAATTGCATTTTATTCGCAAATTTCTGCATTCTTTTCTTTTCAAAGAAAAAACGCTCATTATTTACGAAAATATTTTTTCCCAAACAATGTCATTTAGTTAGGAGGATTTTTTTTGGTTATACTTACATCACAAGCACACTTTTCATTGGGCAAGTGTGTGTTAGACAAGTGTGGTCATTGGACCATGTATCTTGGATTGATCTCCTGTAAATCGACAGTTGCGTTTTTCCAATTTTTCTATTATTTTAAGTGTGTTTTAAATGATCAAAAGCAAAAACTCACTCATTTCAGTTTCATCTGTCAATAAATCTCTATCTCTTCTCTACTCTCTACTAATAATAAAGCAGCAAGTATGTTTGTGTGTGTGTGTCTGTGTCCGGCGTAGGGCCCAGACCGTTCGGCGGATTTTCATGAAATTTGGCACGAAATTGGTTTGGAACATGGGGGTGTGCACCTCGGAGAGTTTTTTCTGAAATTCGAATTTGTTCTTCTTTTATTCCAATTTATAGCTGAAAGTTTCATAAAATAGTCATTTTCTATGGGGAGGAATTATCGCATCGCTTCGAACTTGATACCGTTGAAAAGCGCGTAAAAAACTACCCCGGAAGGAGTTTCGCTCTGCGTGCGAAAATTCGAAACCTCTAAATTACCTAGAAACGAAGTTATAAGCATTTTTCTCTGCAGTTCGAAATTATTTTTTCACGGTAATTAACTTTAATTTTAATTGTTACCATGCCGACTGACTATTAATCCTTTTTAGCCTACTTTCACATAAAAGTAAAAAAAATAATAATAAAGCATGAAAGAAGGCTTAATGTATCGTAAAAATATCGTTAAAAATAAAGTAAAGTCAAAAAAAAGTGAAGTAATTAAATAAAGATTGAAAAATAAAAAATTTGAAAGTAGGGTTTTGAGATGGGGAAAATGTGGGTCTGTCGGTCTGTCGGTCTGTCCCCCCTAATAACTTTTGAACGAATAGTCCGATTCGAAAAATTCTTTTTGCATTCGAAAGATCTCGGCGAGGACATCTCATTTCTATATTTTACTTTTTGATTTAAACAATTTTTTTGTTCAATTTTGAACAGTTCAAAAAAATTTAGCATTAGCGCCTATGGGTGAAAATGAAGCAAATGATGTAAACTCTGGGTACAAGATCCATATTCCAATGAACAAGATTACTGGAAGAAGCGCTTGGCGTGAAATATCAATTTGAACAGATTTTGTTCATTTTTGAACAGTTCAAAAAATTAACATAGCTCTTACGGGGAAATTTCAATCCTATATAAATCCTGATCTAACGGACCGATTTGCTTGGAACAAACTTTATCGGAAAGCTCTTATAACGTAGAACATGTACAAATAGAAAGTTCTTCCAGAACTAACGAGCCTATTTTCCTATGAAATTTTTTTATCGGAATTTTTAAGGATATTTCTCAATGAATAAATGAATGAGTGAAAAAATGAATCAATAAATAAATGAATGAGGAAAAGAATGAATAAATGAGGGAATAAATACATGAATGAGTAAATGAATGAATAAACATTTGACTCAGTAAACGAATGAATGCATAAATGAATGGCTGAATAAAGGAAAAAATGAATGCGTGAGCGAATATGTATTGTCCGTTGAAAAAGGTATATTTTAAAAAATTAAGAACTAAAGCTAAATGAGAAAGAGAGAGAAAGAGATAGCTAGATTATAAATTTGAATTTGGTGTATACGGGAAAGTAGGCTCGTATAGTTCTAGACGGAACTTCTTGTTTCTTTTAACGGATTAAAATTTATTGCTTGCGGTTCTTAGCATTTTGAGGAGCAGCCGATTTTTAATTTATATCATTTTTTGGATTTTGATTATTATTTTTTTAAAACGAATTAAAATTTATTTCCTGTGGCTCACAGGCGATTGATAGCTTTATTTTGATTTCCTTATTTTGACATGTATTTTACGGGACTATTTTCCATACGGCACAGGGGTTTTTTAAAAAAATGTTATCCTTTATAGCGTTTTTTGTTATTCCAGCTTATTATTACTATTTATACTTTCATTTATTTTTATTTTTTCGCCAGTGAATTAGCACATAAGTTATTTTCCTATTTGAGCTCGAATGAAAGGTTTATTCCGCTTTCAAAGCTTTGCTTGCTGCTGTTTGTTTCTGCAAGCTACAAAATTTCGTCTTTCTGTTTTAAGCCGGGTCCAGACGCTACGTTCTGCACAACCTTTTGTCTGCGCAGTTCAACATATTACAGATAAAACGTTGCATGCAGATTGGAAAAGTGCGCAGCTTTGAGTCCGGTGCGAAGACTGTACAGTTGCAGCGATAACTGAGCTAGAAAGCATAAGATGTCTTTGAACTGTGCTGACAAATCGGCACATGTAGACGGTAGCACCCTTTTCAGATTCATTTTGTTTCTCAGTTTCAATTCGTCAGGCGACAATGGCCGACTTTCGGCGATGTTCTCGGGAGTTTCTCACAGAATTTATTGCATTATGTGAACGTTTCCCATGCATTTGGCGTGTCAAATCCAAGGAGTATAGTGACAGGTATAAAAGGGGGAGGCTTATGAGAGTTTAGTGGAAAAATTCAAAGAAATTGATGCAAACAGAGAAATAGTTGTAAATAATTAATTCTTTGAGAAGTGTTTACCGTAAAGAATTGGCAAAAGTTAATAAATCGATTCGATCTGGGGCTGGAGACGAAATCTACAAGCCATCTCTCTGGTATTTTGATTTGTTACATCTCCTAAATAATGATCAGGAGACACCAATGCAGTCTAGGAATACCATGGATGAAAATAAAGAGACTGCAGTTCTCGAACTACCAGAACAGGCAACAAAAAACTATTTATTTTATGTAATCATTTGACCACTTTTAACTCCGGGTACTTCTGAGACGTTCCAGTCTTTTTTTTAACATGACACCATGCCAAAATTGACCAGAATAGTACCTCCTTTATGACGATATCGCGCAAAACTGAGTGAAATATACAGATATCTCTGCACCATGTAGACGCATAAAAAACTGCAACGTTTTCATTCAGTCTTAAGACTGCGCAGACAAAAGGTTGTACAAAACGTAGCGTCTGGACCCGGCTTTAATGTCAATAAATAATAGATAAAAAATAATTATACTAAAAAATTATTGATTAAAACTATTCTAATTTATTATAATCGTCCTTTTTGGGTGGGTACTTGAACTAAACAAGTAAAATGCGTTTTCTTTCAAATATTTACTTTTTTGTTTTGTTTCGTTTCTTCCTTTCCTAATGTGTAGGATCTCTGGTTGATTGCGGTGGGCAGATAATTTTAATTATGTGGAATGCAATACATTTTAATAAAATAACATAATTTACACCTAAAAAATTATCACTATATACACAATGGCAAACCGACTGATCTTTTCATTTTTTAACACGGGCATAGCCGTGCGGGTACCGCTAGTATAAAATAAAATGCTAATTTTATAGGACAATTAAGAACAAGCTGGATACATTAGGAAAAATTTTCAGTTTCGAATTACAAGAACAGTTTACAAGGCAAAAAATGCTATAAAAAACTGAAGTCAAAGTGTAATCACTGACCCAAATATAGAATATCCGCAAGAATTTGAGTGCCGCCCAAAGTTAATTGTTATTATGCCATCATGTAATTTATCATGCTTGGAATGGCAACAGAGGAAACTTCAGTCGATCCATTTTCATTTATTATTCTCTCTATTTGTTTCAGTCGCATAATTTACACGTGTACAAAAAGGATTTGACTCTACAATCTTTTGTCCGATTCACTCATATACCTCACTTAATAATACTTGAATAAATAAATAAGAACAAAAGAAAAAACTTTCGTGCGAATAGCTTCGAGAACAACAGGTTAAGCGGAACTCGGAAAACGAATTGTTTCGGCTTGGCTTCACATCACTTCACTGGCACTCAGTGAATGAAAACCTCTGATGAAGACGGTTACAGTTTATTTTATTTCATGCTAAAACGGTCACGCTTTTATGCCTCTAATATTATCCAAGGATAAGTGTCTGAGGGGATGTACAAGAAGAAAATAATTTACAATGTAACACACACTAACCCAATTCAATTCATTCCATCTTATAACTTTGATTGAAAAGTGATAGACTCTTTAATCCAATTTTCAGCTGGTAAATTTAGAAAAAATATGTTGCATCATTTGTTCAATTGTTACATTTTACAACTATCATTGACATCCTTAAAAAAAAAAAAAAAAAATCTACAAATCTCATCAATAATAATTTTTGTTGTTCGCTGCCTGTATAAAAACTGTGAACTATTAATATTTTCATCAATAGACAATTCAAAATTATGTGTGTTATTGTTGTTCTAAATGCCTCTTGAGATAGCGAATCAAGGCAGAAGAGAGTGGCATCTGATAAATGAGGCTTAATATAGGCAGAAATGCGACTTTAGACGATAGATGACGAACACTAATATGTATCCTCCTTCACAACTTAGATATAGTACTGAAGGAAAGGGAAAGCTCCAGTAACCTTTGATCACGATAACTGCTAACGACTTTCGGACCCACACATTTAAGCAGAAGGTACTCCGTATGTAGTTGAATAATTTCAGTCACAAAAGAATATTATGTAAAAGCAATTTGAGATAAAACAACAATTAAAATACTTACACATGAATATGTAGATCTAAATTATTAGGTGGAATTTTGTGGTAAGGATTCATAACTATCCACGAAAAAGGAGTTGACAGCAGAATATTAATTTAAAATCTGAAAAACAGTTGACTAAGATTAAGTTTAACGAAGCTTTTGTAAATGAACCATAACGGCTGTTTATTTTTTAAAAACTCACTATAAAAATCGTATATTTTGGAAAATTTCATAGTATTTCGGGCCCGATTGAAAAGTTTCGTTTTTACGATTATAAATAATAATAAATTTGTAAAGATGTTAATTTTACGATCAAGATTTTTGCGCAAATTCGGCTTTGAACCTAGAAGAAAAAAAAGAAGAAAAACTTAATTTGAAATTAAAAATAGTTGTTTAAGGTGATGAGAACTTCTACGCACTGTTGGAAATTGCCAATGAAAACATCATATTTTGCTTTGCGTTTTCTTTCCGCCTATATCTCATGACCTACAGTTATTACTCAGCGATCGTAATTTTTCTTCAGGAACATCTGTTTATTAATCCCTTACGCTTCTTGATAATTTTTAGGCAGCCCCCAAGCAATGATCCAAAGAAGACAGGTATGAATGGGAAAATAAGGAAAGAAGAAGAAGAAATGAAGCTTACAACTAAAGATTATAACGAAAGAAAGAAGTGTTAAGTAAAAATAAAAAATATATTTTCTGTAAGGGGGCTCAGAGGGGAAGTAAGCGAGAGCCTAGACTGCGTGGTGTCGACAACTGGAATGCTTTTCGTAAGAAAAAAAAATCGTAATGAAGCGGACGATGGTGATGGAGGAAGAAAAAATGCGCGTGGGTTACTCTACTTACGGACCAAAGTGTCTCGCCAAGAAGTTACAGTTTCGCCAACTTAATTGAAGATCCTATCGTCTGGTCTGTACTAATCATTTTAGAAAAAAATATCGATTATTTAGCAGCGAAATAAAACTTGATTTAATGAGAATACATTATGAAATTGACTAGCTGCTTTTTGAACAGTTGTGCTTAAGATGTTGGGTTATCGAGGGCATGGAAAGAAAGCGGAAATCACAGTACAAAATCGACAGAAATTCCAGAAAATTTCGCTGGGACTTGCATCTCAGCTAGAATTTAATAGCGAAAAATAAAGATACTCCTTTTTTTTAGCCTACTTTCCCGTAAAAGTTAAAAAATAATAATAATAAAGCATGAAAGAAGGCCTAATGTATCGTGAAAATATCGTTAGAAATCAAGTAAAGTCAAAAATAAATTAAGTAATTAAATAAAGATTGAAAAATAAAAAAATTGAAAGTAGGGTTTTGAGATGGGGAAAAAGTGTGTCGGTCGGTCTGTCGGTCTGTCTGTCTGTCGGTCTGTCGGTCTGTCTGTCGGTCTGTCTGTCGGTCTGTCCCCCCCTAATAACTTTTGAACGAATTGTCCGATTCGAAAAATTCTTTTTGCATTCGAAAGATCTCGGCAAGGACATCTCATTTCCATATTTTACTTTTTGATTTGAACAATTTTTTGTGCAATTTTGAACAGTTCAAAATATTTTAACATTAGCGCCTATGGGTGAAAATAAAGCAAATTATGTAAACTCTGGGTACAAGATATAAGTTCCCATGAACAAGCTCACTGGAAGAAGTTCTTGGCGTGAAATATTGATTTGAACAATTTTTGTTCATTTTTGAACAGTTCAAAAAAAATTAACATAGCGCCTACGGAGAAATTTCAATCCTATATAATTCCTGATCTAACGGACCGATTTGCTTGGAACAAACTTTATCGGAAAGCTCTTATGAGGTAGAACATGTACAAATAGAAAGTTAATCCAGAACTAACGAGCCTATCTTCCTATGAAATTTTTTGATCGGGATTTTCAAGAATATTTTTTAATTAATGAATGATTAAATGAATAAGTAAAAGAATGAATGAATAAATGAGTGAATAAATACATGAATGACTGAATAAATGAACGATTGAATAAATATGTATTAACCGTTGAAAAAGGTATATTTGAAGCAATTAAGAACTAAAGCTAAACGAGAAAGAGAGAGAGAGAGAGAGAGAGGTAAATTACAAATTTGAAGCTGATGTATACGGGAAAGTAGGCTCGTATAGTTCTAGACGGAACTTCTTGTTTATTATAGTAAAACCTGTTTCCAAAATTATTTCTGTTTTTATTATAATGTTAAATTTATTCCCTTTCAAGAAATTTAGTTTATGAAATTTCTGCTCAAGAATTCTATAACTTATTCAAAGTTTTAAAATATTTCATTACGTCTTGTTTAATTCTATTTAGATACTCTTTGTCTTAGTTTACTCTTCTATTTCTGAAACATCTCTTCGTAACTTCCCAATGTATCTTCGGAACCTTCATAAATAAATAAATAAATACGCATATGAATCTAAATAAGAGATAAAACACTTACACTATGATTCTCTTCATATTGATTTACTGTAACTTTTTAATTCATACAATTGTCTCATTCATTTCTGTCGTGGTACCTCGCAAACAGAACACTACAAGAGTTTCTAAACACCGGACAATACTTGCATATGAAAAAAGTTTCCTCTGGGTAAAGAATACTCTTTGATGTGTTGGGAAGTATAAATGCTTGTATTGACGTTGGGCATCTACTACGTTGTCTTTCTGTTATTAACTGGTTCCTCGTGGTATAAAAGTCTCAGAAGATATTCACAGTCAAGATCATTTGACATATCGAAAAATTGCACTGGAGCAAATCAAAAATGACAAAGATTGTAATCACATGAAATTTTTTTGAAAAGAGGCTATGGATCTATAGTGCTTACTAATAGTGGAGCCTCTTATCAGAATCATCGAAACAAAATTTAAATTTATAACATTAATAACGAGGATCATATATGACAAATACTGACAATAATGCTAATGTCGATGAAGTCAGCGGTATTCATCATGGTTCTTTAAATGCAAACTAAATCAGTGCAATATTTCCCCTCAACATTTGACTCCTCGTGCTATCAGAGATCATTAAATGTCAACAGACGTGCATTGACAGATGTGGCAATATTCATTCCTACAATTAATGGAGAAGGAGGAATTAATACAAAAGAAATTGTTTATTTTATTTCGATTAAAAATAAACTCGGTTTTCAATTGTTATGAAATGTGAATAATAATAGATTTGATTACTTTAAATGCGTATTCCTCTAGCATGCACATTTTTCGGTAAGAAATCACATTGCAAAAGTAAGTGAATTATATTTATGAAAGACGCACTTTTTTAATAATGTTAATGTTTTTACTATTGTTTAGGATAATTGTTTTATCGTATTTGTGGTGTTTGCGTAGTATAAACGATTCTCCACTGTACCAATTTTTGTGTTTTAATGTTTCTAATTTGCTCTATGTATTTTTGAGCGGATTGCTTTTTCCACTGCAGCGAATCATGCAATCATCAAGTGCTGCTGTTATAAATAAATATGTATATATATGAGGTAAAGTGCCCTAAAGCTGATACCCTCAAATATAAAACATTTAAAGTATTACCAATTTAAAGAGAATTAAGAAGTGATACCATTCAAAAAGAAAGATAATCTCATTTTAAATTATTTTAGGAAATTGGTAATACTTTAAATGATTTTTTTTATTTACCATTTTCTTAAAGTGTCAGTTTAAGGGCACTTTACCTTATATATATGTATATATACAGTTGCACTCGTTTATAGCGAAGTCGTATATAGCAAATTTACGGTCATAACACAATAATTTGAATTTCCCCTTGGGTTGCTGCGTAATATTCGTTATTTTTTTATAACGAAATTACAGTTATAACGACATTTTCATTGGGTCAATTCGATTTCGTTATAAACATTTGAGTTTTACATTTGACAACGTAACATTGAGTTACATTGACATTGTAAACGTTGAGTTTAAATACATTTGAGTAAGTAAAAATATTAAACAAATGAAATTCGTCCCTGAAAACTTGTTGCAGTTAGCACACATTCCTGAACAGGACCTAATGAAGTAGGGACAATATTCGCCAAATCATCCTCGCCAAAAGACTGGGGGGTGCTCCAGGGGTAAACTAAGTTGGGCGGGGTCAGGGCCACGCGCATCTCAGGTAAAGGAAGAATTCCGTCACAATGCGCAATGGCCCCGCGTGTGACAGGTAGTTCCTGATGATCGCACAATCCAAGAGCGCGATTTACAAGTATAACCCGGATCCAAAGAGGTTTTTTTTTAATTTTTTTTTTTATTTTAAGCAAGCTGGCTCTGTCATTTTCCCCCCGCCTGCCAAAGGGAACGGAAGCTTTGCACGTGGAAAAATTCCGTTTGTCTGGGGAAAATGAATTCGTTTTCATCAGGACAAATGACGATTCAAAAAATGGTTAATGATATTGGGAGTGTGTCACAGAAAGCTAACTAACGCAGAAGATTTTAGATTGGAAAAGATCGTGATTGATAGTTCGTACGCCGTACGCCTTTGGCAGCGGTTTTCGACTTATTTACAGTAATTTCCTTTTTGACTTTCGACTTTCTTTCTTCCTTTTTTTTATTGGTTATAAGTAGAATATGTAAAGGGAAAAAAACTTCAGCATTTCTCCCCCCAGGTTTCACATTAAAGGAATATTCATAAGTTTTGCATTTGTTTCCATAAATAAAATGAAATAATTTATGCACATGAGCATCCAGTTTAATTACAGAAGACGGCAAATATTTTACAAATAGATTCATATTTAGCCCTTTCAGACGGAATTTTGAAAAACTGCGTTATTTTTTTCTTTTGAGGTATAGTAACGTAACATATCCAATGTCAATCACACAAAATTTCCCGCTTTTTGGATCATAATTTTAAAAAATATGATTTGTCTGGTATGCCGGATATTTCGTCTCAATAAGCAGTGCGAGACATACCAGGGGAATATTAAGATACTACTTGGTTTAAATGCTTATATTAAAAAAAATAAGACGGGGGTTACTTCTCGGAAAACATGGAGAATATGATGTAAAGAAAGAAACAAATTTCTTTTTTTTAATGTAAAACGTGAAATGAAATGAAGGAAAGAGAAAAAATGTGGGAAGAAAGAAAAAATCGCTGTTTTTTTGGTTTCTTTTCAGGCATAAATGCACATTACATTTCAGGAATAAAATGTTAATTTATAATGACATTAAAAGTTAATACAACGAGTTTCATTTTTGTTTTTATCAGTGGTAACACTTATCAATTTATAATACCTGACGTAACTCATCGCACTGATTTGCGCAAGATGCTTTCGTGTAATTAAGTTAAACTGGTGAGGTAGAAGATGGCCTGCTTGGCCTCCCCCCCCTCCCCCCCGAAGCATCGTAGACATTCTACTAGAAAGTGTAACAAATCTAGAATTTATTTTCTTGGTTCAAACAGAATTTTCTGATCCTTTCCATCACCAAAATAGCAAGTTGACCATGAGCTACTTAACTGTAAGCTAAGTTATTGCAAATTGAAATCAAGGCATTGAAGCATCTCATATTTGCGAAAGTTGTGGTCTGAACAGCTATGCATCGAACCAGTGGCGTAGGGTTCGAGGGAGGTGGTTATATCTCCTTACATGACGAATTAAAATTACATGCATGCATGTTATGTTTGTATATATGCAAGTATGTGTTGAAAAGCGCTCTCCTTGAAAAGCTTCTCGCTGCGACGTTGCATAGGGCAGCGTTTGAAACAGAATGTTCGGTATAGGGGACGCGATGCAAAAATATTGAATTTTTATGCCAAAAACAGCTGAAAAGTTAAAAGATTTTTGTTTGTATTAAATCCTTATACTATATTTATTTCAAATAAATACTAAGAAGGGCACTTAAGTCACTATAAAATTTTAAAAAGTATGTCCTTTTACTATTTAATTTTCTAAAGAGTAGATTAAACTAAATTTAATGACCATTGCTTGACTATTGTTGATGTTGCTGCCGTTCAAAGTTAATGTCCGGTATACCGGATACCATGTCCGGTTTACCGACCCTTTCATGTCTGAAAGGGTTGGTAAAGTAATTTCGAAAAATTAATTTTAAGCTAATTGTTAAGTTTAGTTAAGTCAATATTTATTACATGTTACTTCATTTTTTATTCCTGCACCTGAGAGCCAATGCATATTAGATAAATTTTTCGAGTTTCTGCAAGTTTACACTTAATGGAATTCCCATCGGACATCTTTATTCTAAGGTTCGCACGGAAAAGTTTCGTCTTATAGTACTAAATGTTTATGTTTTAACTTCATCGCTAAAACTTTACGAAAAATGGACTTAAGGCTGTCAGGTACAGATTTATTTATGAAATTTATTCTTTTTGGGGAGGAAGGGGAGGGTGATTGAAGATGCACATTTCTTCATCCGTTCTTTTAGGCGATCATGCTAATTTGACATTAATCTGGAAACTTATTATCAAAAGCGTAGATACACATATTTGCAATTCTTATCAAATATATTTATTTATTTATTTTCATATGTACATAATTATTTCTTACACTAATTACTTTTTACTTGGGTCTAATGCATTTTTGGGTGTATTGATATAATTTATTCATAATTGAATGCTTAGGGACTGTAAAAGAAGTAAGCAAATAATGCATTGTGACCATTTTTGATTATGGTTTATTTAGAGCAATGCTTTGTTTTATTTAGTTGGAGTATTTCCTATAAGGTAAAGCTAGGAGATTCTGCGCACAATTAGAAAAATAATTTTAAAAAATCGAAGTATGACTTTTTTGTTAAACTATTGATGAATAACCGTGACTTCATTTGTTTTTTATGTATTTCCATTGATACTTCGTTGTTTTGCTTTAATTTAATGCAACAGCTGTAAAAAAACCAAGAAGACTAATTTGCGCAATCTGTCCTTACAGGGTAGGTGTGATTGCGCACATGGGTAGGAGAGATTATTATTCTTAAAAACTGCAATTAAATTGTTAGCAAAAATATTTACACTAAAACTATGTTGTTGTAAGGGTTTTTATAAACACATACAATTGTAATAGGAATAAATATTTTAACTCAATGATTACAGAATCGGAAAAAACAGTGTTTTAATTAAAGAAGCAAAATAAAGAAAAGAAGGTTTAAATTATAATTAATCTTATTCATTTTCAGTTTCAATGTCTTTTGTTTGTTAACCAAAGTTGTCGTCGTCCACAATCGCTATACTTATTGTTGTAAGTAGTACAACCATCTGCTAAAAATAGCACACTTAACCCATTAATGCCTACCGTCCCTTTTTAGGGACATTCTGAAAAGTACGTCTGAAGCACCCAAAAATAAACATTTCAACAAAAAATTGTTTTAATGTATTCCTAACGGGTTATTATAAATTTAGGAATACATTGAAACATCTTTTTGTTGAAATGCTTATTTTTAGGTGTTTCAGACGTACTTTTCAGACTGTCCCTACAAAGGAACGGTAGGTATTAATGTCACTGGTCGAAGTTGTCTCATGGTACAGTTTCAGACATTCAGTGCACTCATCCTCGTTGTCCTGTCTGACATGGTCCCAAAGATTCAGTATTTTGACATTATTTTCTTCTGCGGTGGCTGATGACGAAGATGTTTCAAAATTCAAACAGTTTGTTTGGTTTTCTTTCCTGCAAGTTTTTGGTTCCCACTTTTTCTGGAAGCATCTAATCTTCAGACGTTCGCTTCCTTTTTGTAGCTGTTTCTTTCTTAATTTTTCTCCCGAATATATGTGCGGGTCAGTAACATTCGTTGCACTTTGTTTTCTTTTTAATTTTGAAGGCATTTCACTGTTTGGAAAAATAGTTTATTAATAAGAATATTTGTATAAAGCTAGCACATTATTAATTTATTTGCAACATTTTCGTCTAAGAAAAGAAATTTGTTCACAAATTACTTTATTTTCACATTTAGTTCCGAAACGTATATTTCATAACTTAAATCTTCAAAGGAAATAAATCACACAAACTTGTTTTCAACGATTTATACGGTACAAAAAACCACAGTCCCTTGAAAACACAAATTATAAAGTCACAACTTTACCTCTCGATATAGAACTATAGTCAAAATATTTAATTAATGCCTGTTAAAGAGACACCCGTGAATTTTTTATATAAAGAAATAACTTCAAAAATCAATTTAAAGTTTTAAAATATTCAATTCTTAAAAATGTGTTGAGAGGGCATAAGTATTTTACATTTTATGTTTTAGTAAAAATTCAGAACGCCCCTTTTAATCCATTAATGCAGCGAATTTAATCGATTCATACGTTTCACATGTAATTTGCAATTTATGCTGCATTACCAACAAGCTATGGATAATAATATAATGCGCAATCTCTCCTTGCATGAAAACTAACGGGAGAAACGCGCAATCTCTATTAAGTACAAAACGCGCAAACTATCCTATTTCGGTAGGACAGATTGCGCGGACTTTTACTTAAATATGGCTGCTTCTAGAAAGAAATGCTGCCCTTCCCACTCTTTGTCTAGCTTAGTAGCTTACAAAAAGTCGCTTAAGTTTAGAATATTTTGTACTACTGCTACTCTATAGAATTTCGCATTAGAAAGTACGCATTATGAAAATTCAAGCATTTACCTTGTGAAAACAATGTAGAATATCGATGCTTAATCACAGACGTTCATATCAATCAACTTGCACTTTTAAGAGGACATTCCACTATTGTCGTTGTACAAATGCATGGCGTTTGGTCGCGTGCACCCTACTTCTACCCCACGAACTCGTAGGTGCGCAATCTCTCCGACCGCGCAATCTATCCTAGCTTTACCTTATGATATTTTTGGCTGTAAGCAACCATAATATCATCTACGAGATGAGCTATCGTCTATTACATATGAACGAAAAGAATTGGAAAGTAATAGATTTCAAGAAAGGGTACATTCAGGTCCGTCGTTTGGGTGATCAAAGGGGGGGGGGGCGATTGATCCCCCCTGACTTGTAGAAATACATTGAATTTATACATGTTTTTATGTATTTTGCTGTTTATTACCTATAATATGCATTGAAAATATACCCTTGCCCCCCCCCCCCCTTTGAAAATATTTGAAATTACGGGTCTGAATCCACTGTGGACGTAGGCCCACTCTGCCCCGGTCTGGCCTATATAGATGAGATTAACTTTACTATCTTATTAGTCTACAGTAAATCTCTCTCCTTATTTTGAGTATATATTTAAGCTATTGAATAAGAACTTGACTGAAAAACTAGTTCGTTATAAATTATGAAATTAAATAAAAATTGAAAAAAATTATTGACTGATAAAAAAATTTTAAAAAATTATTCTAATAAAAAACATTTATATTGCCATATTTTTGATTACTAATGTTTTTTTGCATTCCATCTAATTTTCCTTTTCCCTCTTTTTCTGTATTTCAGATGAATACTTCATTGGGATCCTTTCAAGTACTGCACTAATACACCTGAAGTAGAAGCACTAATAAGATTTTCTACAATGTAGAAAACAGATAATTTTGGAAGCATTTCAATAAAATTTTTCAATTAAAGATGAGCTTATTACACGGATTGCTTAAAGGCGAGATTAACTATCGAGAGGTTGCTGCAAGATGATGCTGAACTACACAGCCATTATGATTCTGTCTTATGCAGCACTCAAGACAAGTTTTGTATTTCGTGTTTGTCATAATATAAATAAATGAAATTGTAATTTATGTATGGAATTCAATTAAAATTCAGGTTAAAAAAAATCAATCTTTCATAATACAGGTATTTTGTATAAATAAGAAAAACACCAATGACATTCAAGAAATACATTCTTCTGGAAATCACAAATAAATGAATAAATAAATAATAAAAAATTTTTAACGAATTCTTGTCATTATAAAATCTTTGGGTCAATCCTTCCAGTGCTCAACAATCTTATAAGTTCATCTCTGTGTTCTTAATGCTTTTCCAGTCCCTGAATTCCTCCAGGTATCTTAGGAGTTTTACAATCAAACAACTTTAGGATATTTAGTTGAGTGCCCTGGCTATTTGGGAAGAAGTTTGTTTCGGGTATTCCTTGGAAATCTTACAAGCTCTTCAGTAGAGAAAATGAGAATTAATTTCTGTGGCACTTAACTTCTTTTGCAAATGTCTTCCATATTTGAGTCTGAGAGCAAATAAATGTTATATTCGTGTGAATGCGTTTATTTATTTATTAATTTGTTTTTTGTCTTTCCCTCTTTCAAACTAAGAAACCTCTTCACTATGCGCTGACTTATTAAAAAACATGAGCTGAGCTATTATGTTCCATAGCCAAAAGTATTACAAAGGTTTGGAATTCATGCTGGATTTACTCCAAGCGCAACGGTGGCAAAACTTGCCAACGTTTAAAAGTTTTAAATTTATTTTTAATATTTTTGTTTTCTTAACATTTATCTTTATAATGCTCTAATAAAAATAAAAAAGAAAAAGAAAATTGAAGGGCAAAAAAGAAAAATGTACAAAAATGAAGATGGCAAATAACGAAAATTCATTCTGTTTTTGCATTCAAATCTGTAAGATACTTTTGTTTAAACATAATTCACAAACCTACATATTGTTCTTTTTCTTAACCGTTGCAGAAAAGTAATTCTATGACACGAACGAAATGTTCATTGAAACAATTCGCTGTTGTGTTAGAAAATTACACAAATACAATAATGGTAAAACATAAGAGTTTTAAATCACGACAGTAAAGTTTTGAACAAAAACACCTTTTTTATTTATTTACTTATTTCTAACTTTCTCCTAAAAGACACGCCGCTAGATATAATGGTTAAACCGAAACAGAATAAATGGTGACCTTCATCTTTAGGTTATATATCGTCTGGATATGTTTTAGGACAAGACATAATGGCATCAGTGCAGAGCTGTAAACTCCAGGAAGGCCGAAAAGTAAAGAAAAGTGAAATGGGGAGAAAATGGTGTGATTTGTAGATTCGGGTGTCGAAAAACGAAAGAGGTTGCAGTGCTAGCAAAAGTTAGCACTATTTAGACAAGGCAGACACAATATATGGGGTGTTAGCGCGAATTGTTTGTTACATTGCAGATGGCAATTGCAAAGTACAGACGCCCACACGGAGAGGGTTCTTTCATTTCCAGCGGGATTTTTTTGCTTTCTTTCCCTCAATGGCTGCTCGTTTTTCTTTCTGTTTCTTAGGCAGAAAAAATACGATGAAGTAAGAGGCTTTGTTGGCTTTCAGTATACTTTCATTTTTTCTTCTCAGTGTTCTGGCATCGGTCACGCTAAAATTGCTAACTAACTCGCCTGAACACACACATATATATACAGTGGCGTTCCTAGCATCCGTGTCCCCCTCCACTCCCACCTAAAAATTTTTTTTTAGAAAAACGTCGTTGTATTGCATAAACTTGTAGTTATGTAGTTTGTATTATTTTCAAAAGGGCAAATACAAAAAACAAAGGAAAAGATTTTAAGAAATTCCATTTTATTTATCTGGTTTAACTTTCAGTAAACTACATTTTTTTTCAGTTATGATACGTTGAAATAGCTTCATTGAAATTGTACAATTCAAGTATATGTATTTTCAAAATCTTTTTATCTCACTTCAGGCGCAACCTTCCACACAACTTCAAAAGGGTGTCACACGGGGCGAATCGCCCCCTCCTCCCCCCGTAGTGACACTAATAAAAATGCACACACACGCGCACACATATAAGGTAAATGACCCGGTAGTGGACACAGTTAAGAAAATGTTCGTACTCTTTTACATGACAAAATCTTTTCAAGGGACTTGCATCAGTATTTGCATATTTAGCTTAATCCTCAACCATTTCTCTAAAAATTAATTACCTATAAAATGACATTTGATGAAAAATTAGGATCTTTACGTCAAATTTACTAAACGCTTAATTTATATCTATAGTGGACATATGACACGTATTTGCAATAGTAGTGAACAGAAATTAATATCGATTTTATGCTGTTAACTTGGAGAAATAATTTTAAAAATGACTAAGAGACCATTCCTAAATGATGTCACGCTTTTTTCCCATACATGTTCCCCAAATCCCTAACCTTCTTATTGATCGGCTTTAGTAAAGAGCAGCAAATGTGACCGTTGTGGAGGCAACCATTAAATATTATTATCCATGTACTTGCATAGATGCTCCACGCCAACTTTTGTTCTATTAACCTGCACTAAGAATCGTTCGCTATAGGTTCTGATAATTTCATTCAAGTTTAATATTACATTCGCTTATTTTAGGAGCTTAAAGTGTCCACTACTAGAGCAATGTCCACCACCGGGTCATTTACCTTATATTACTTCACACATATCAGAGAACTTGAAATGGAAATAAAACACAAAAAAATGTAATTAATATTCATGTAATTTGCTTCATTTGAAAAATAATTTTATGGCATTAATGTTTGAATATGATGTCGGGCATGTGGCCACCACGGCTGAAGGGCGTCAAATCGCAAGAACAAATTGGCCAGTTAACAGATCTACTGCGAAAATTTGTGAAAACTGGTCCAGTTTTCATACAGTTTTCGAAAAGAGCGATAACTCCCCCAAAGAACATCTAAAACGTCCTGAAAAAAACCCCAAAAAAGTTCTATAGCGCAGTCTCCTCTATGAACCACGCCCCACGTGGTCGTGGGCCCCCTTGGCGTAGACTTGGAACATCTACCTCTTCAGTTTATTAAAAGCAAAACTTTTTTGTAAGGGGTCGTTTATAAATGATGTCACAATTTTTTTCTATATATTTTAACCCCTCCCCCTCTTTGTCACAAAATTTCACTCCTCAGCATAGCCCCAACCCTTGTCACATGTCCCGCTATATTACGCAAGCTTATAATCCTGCAGGTCAGAAACAAAGCACTATGTTATAGATCACATTTCCATTTCATTTTTTACCTTTTAATTACATTTGTGAGCATAACAATAGTAAAGGATTGCATGCGTACATTCTTTCTATAAAATGAAAGTAAAAGTAAGGTTCCTAAGAAAAAACATAGAAAATAAAAAATATTAATTGTTCAAATTTTTGAAAAATTACCCGCGGTATTTTGTCTAAAAGTGTAAATGACCAAGAAGATTTCCTCTCATTCTCCGTGACATCATTTATGAATGATCCCTAATTAGTTTTGTCTAACAACAGTAATCGGTATTAGATTTAGAAAAGATAGAATTTTGCCCTGTGAAATGTCAAGTTACAAATTTTAGAAATAAACGCAATTCAATGAAATATTTTATAAAAGAGAAGAAAAACATGCAATTGAAAGTTCAAAATAACGTGAACTAAAGTTTTAAAACAATCTCGAAGTATGCTTCTTTCGTTGCATGAAACATTGTACCGATCAAGAAACTATTGAGAATGATATAGTGATAATCAATGATGTTTTAAATTTTTGTGACAATTTTACTATAGGAAAATGAAAAAAAAAGGGAAAAAAATCTTTGGAATTTTCTTTACAGTTTTAGGTTTTTACAACTTATTAACTTGAAGAGCAGGAAAATAAGAATAACACAACTGTTGCCCTACGTTGGCATTAAATAAGATGGAGAACAAAGCAGATATTAGTAGGCGGGGTTGCTTAGAATGTCAGTGTGATTTATTGAGCTTTCGTCGAAATGTCCGTAACTTTTTAAGAGTGCTTGCTCGCCGAGTGCAAACAACGTTAACGTCTTCTCCTGGCCAGTCGCTTGACTGCATTCCATTAGTTACCGTTTCGTTGGAATTACGTCACTATGTTTGGCAAGTTATCGCCGACGGCGAGTAGCTTTCGAATTTTTGCATCTGCTTTCTTTTATATATAGTTTCTGATTTATATTAGATTGGGGTTACAGGATCATGAGCTTTATGATTTATTCAAAAAAAAAAAAAAAATTTCTTAACAGAAATAACGAATTATTGCTATTGTAAAGTAAACTCCTTTCTCTCTGCCCCCCTCCCCGCTAAAACATCCCGCCGTCACGAAACGACATTAATTGTGTGAATCGAAGATTATATTGCACAAACGCCCCAGTGTCAATGCAATGCATAAAGAGAAAAAAGTACAAACTTTTGAACAGAAAGTTAGGAAGTAACCAGTTTCTTAAATCTTAATACTTTTGCAGTTGCCGTACAATTGAAATAAACCAAAGTATGGAAGCCAAATTTGCGATAAAAATTGCATAGATGCATTTTAGAGCAACTCTTTCTTTAGCGCAAGTGCAACTTATCTTTGCAATGAAAACAAGAAGTTCCGTCTAGAACTATACGAGCCTACTTTCCCGTATACACCAAATTCAAATTTATAATCTAGCTATCTCTTTCTCTCTCTTTCTTATTTATCTTTAGTTCTAATTATTGAAAATATACCTTTTTCAACGGATAATACATATTCATTCACTCACTCATTCATTCTTTCATTTATTCAGCCATGCATTTATTCATTCATTCGTTACCTCATTCAAGTGTTTATTCATTCATTTACGCATTCATGTATTTATTCACTCATTTATTTATATTTTCATTTATTCAATAATTTATTCATTCATTCTTTTCCTCATTCATTTATTCATTGATTTATTCTTTCACTCTTTCATTTATTCATTCATTCATTATTTTACTCATTGAGTCACTGAGAAATATCCTTGAAAATCCCGATCAAAAAATTTCATAGCAAAATAGGCTCGTAAGTTCTGGATAAACTTTCTATTTCTACATGTTCTACGTTATAAGAGCTTTCCAATAAAGTTTGTTCCAAGCAAATCGGTCCGTTAGATCAGGATTTATATAGGGTTGAAATTTCCCCGTAAGCTCTGTGTTAATTTTTTGAACTGTTCAAAAATGAACAAAAACTGTTCAAATCAATATTTCACGCCGAGAACTCCTTTCAATAAGCTTTCAATAGGAACTTGGCTCTTGTGCCCAGAGTTTACAGAATTTGCTTCAATTTTGTCCATAGGCGCTAATGTTAAAATTTTTTGAACTGTTCAAAATTGAACAAAAAATTGTTCAAATCAAAAAGTGAAATATAGAAATGAGATGTCCTCGCCGAGATCTTTCGAATGCAAAAATAATTTTTCCAATCGGACAATTCGTTCAAAAGTTATTAGGGGGGGGGGGGGACAGACCGACAGACCGACAGACAGACAGACCGACAGACAGACCGACAGACCGACAGACACACTTTTTCCCCATCTCAATACCCTACTTTCAAATTTTTTATTTTTCAATCTTTATTTAATTACTTCACTTATTTTTGACTTTTCTTGATTTTTAACGATATTTTCACGATACATTAAGCCTTCTTTCATGCTTTATTATTATGTTTTTTTACTTTTACGGGAAAGTAGGCTAAAAAGGGAGCGATAGAGCTTTTTTTTCCCTCTCGTTTTTATTTCTTTTCGTTTTGTTTTGTTCGTGTGTGTGTCTCATTGCTACATTTTCTTGTAGAATGAATAAGGATTACTTTCCATCACTAAAAATAGGTATAAGTATTTATTACCGCAAATATTCTTCTCACCACAATGGATTCTTCCAATTGTATATTAACGAACACTGTAGTCAAACTCGTTACTAACAAAAATAACTATCATAAGTTCCAAAGTGTCAATTTACACATCTAATGCTTTTAAACTTTTTTTATTATAACGCAAGGAAGAATGAGCCATATTTAATGCTTTTATAAGTTAGCAATACTTTTGATTTTCTAACGATGATCAACATACAGGCGTGTTAGAAAATGAAATGTACCTGCCATTTTGAATCCAAATTATGTAACATCAAAAGCTAATATTTCGCAATTATTCTTAAATATGCTAAGTTCCACTGAAAACTATTTCCTATTGCAACAGGTCTTACAGAACTACGAAAAATGCAAACCAAGCACTTCGATGTGCCTGTTATATTTTGATACTTTCCGCATAGTTATACCGTAGAGTCTTTCCGCACAGTTAAGGTATTCAGCTCTTGCAGAACAACGAAGAATTCCAACTAAGCATTTGATGTGTCTGTAATATTTTGATACATTCCGCACAGTTATACAGTAGAGTCTTTCCGCACAGTTATGCAGGTCTTATAGAACTACGAACAATCCTAACAAAGAATTTAGACGTGTCTGTTATAAACTGTTGCATCTAGAAGATCCACTGTTGCATTGAAAAAGGGATTCCAAGTAATCTCGAAACATGTGTCTGCATTTTAATGCTCATTTGTGCTTTAACCCTTTATATACTGCATTATGATCTGCAGTATTTTTTTTTTACAGAAATAGTTTATCTAGGTATTTACACTGAAAATTAAGGGATTTACATAAATAAAATGATCAATATATAAGTATTTATTTCTTTACAGATAATAAGTGCCACAGAGTATTTACCCTGTAAAATTAATTACATACACTTTTTAATCAAAATATTTCGTCAAATAGTTTTCTAAGTTCTTAACTAACACATTAAAAAAAACAGTGACTTGATTCTTGAATTTTACTACTTTTCTGAAGCGAAACTCTAAGGGAGCAATCTGAGCAAAATGGAAGTTCAAAACACAGCATCGGTTTCAAAACTATCTATGTTCCTTTCCTCGCTAAAATACTCTTTATCCCTTGCTGATATGTATCCTGAAAAAGGGGGATTTAAAGACTGTCCCAGCAAAGTACCACCAGAATATTGGTAAAAATGGTTGCTGGGGTGGAATTTATAGAGAATGGTACTTATAAGTACCGTCAGTAGATAAAGGGTTAATTACGTACAAATATTTTTTACAGTTTATTTGTGCACAAAATTCCTTTATTGTTTTGTGTCTGTAATGTTTTGATACTTTCCGCACATTTATTAGTAGCAAATCCCGTTCGCAGAGCGAGTAGAAAAGGCTGCTTGAACACGCTGTTTTGTCATAGATTTGCATGGGGTGAAGGGAGGTGGATACGTTCTGTTTACCCTTTTGATACTCAGGTTTTGAATTTATATTTGTGAAATTATTACTCTATTTCAGGAAAACTGGAACAACCTCCAGCAACAGTTAGAAAGATCCTATTCCACCATATGGTGAAAATTTGATAGTAGAAAGACGGCCTAGCCTGCTCTTGAAAAATCTATTCTACTGGGTTTGGTAATTGGACGGAGCGATTGTCGGGTTTGGACTCTGAAAGCTACTTATGTCTCCGTTGGTACTCAAAGCCACTGGACAGTGCCTCGTGCCGAAGATGACCCCCCGAAGAGCTGGCAGCTGGTGGTTTTTATGAAGAAGAGACACTTCTCGGCGGAACTTGCTGCCTGGCTAGTTATGAACAGATGCGGATGGACCGCCAAGGATGAAGTTTTAGAGCCTCCAACTTTCTTTCTATATCGCTTATTTGGCAGTGGAATGGCAGAAAACAAGTTTTATTGATAATACAGTAAAAACAAGAAGTTCCGTCGAGAACTACACGAGCCTACTTTCCCGTACACTCCCAACTTCAAATTTATAATCTGGCTATCTCTCTCCTTCCTTCCCATTTAGCTTTAGTTCTTAATCGCTTCAAATATACCCTTTTCCACGGTTAATACATGTTCATTCACTCATTCATGTATTTACACACTCAATTGTTATTTTTTACTTTATTCACTTTATTCATTCATTTATTCACACCTTTACTGATTCATTCATTATTTCACTCATTCATTTATTCACACCTTTACTCAATCATTCATTATTTCACTCATTCATTTATTCACGCATTTATTCATTCATTCATTCATTCTTTCACTCATTCATTTATTTATTCATTCATTCTTTCATTGAGAAATATCCTAAAAATCCCGATGAAAAAATTTCATATTAAAATAGGCACATTCAGTTCTTGTTAAACTTCGTATCTGTATATGTTCTACATCGTAACATCTTTGCGATAAAGTTTGTTGCAAGCGAATCCGTCGGTTAGATCAGGATTTATATGTGATTGAAATTTCTCCGTAGGAGCTATGTTATTTATTATTTTTTTTTTTTGAACTGAACAAAAAGGAACAAAAATTGTTCAAATCAAAATTTCACGCCGAAGCTTCTTGCAGAAAGCTTGCTCATAGGAACTTGGATTTTGTGCCCAAATTTTACATAATTTACTTCATTTTTGCCCAAAGGGGCTGATATTAAATTATTTTGAGCTGTTCAAAATTGAACAAAAAATTGTTCAAATCAAGAAGAAAAATATGGAAATGAGATGTTCTCGCTGAGATCTTCCAAATGCAAAAAAAAAAAAAAATATCTTTCGAATGAGACAATTCGTTCAAAAGTTATTAGGTGGGGACAGATAGACCGACCGACAGACACACATTTTCCCCCATCTCAAAACCCTACTTTCATTTTTTTTATTTTTCAATCTTTAGTTAATTACTTCAGTTTTTTTTTTTGGACTTTTCTTTTTTTTTAACGATATTTTTACGGTACATTAAGCCTTCTTTCAGGCGTTTTATAATTGTTTTTACTTTTACGGGAAAGTAGGCTAAAAAGAAGAAGAAAAAAAAACTCTAGTCCCCTTTTGCTTTTATTTTGGCGAGAGTAAATTTTTCTTCTAAAGTGTCGTCACTTTGAATGCGAAAAAAAATCGCACAATTTTATCTAGTATAAGGATAAATAAATAAATTTAATCATAAAAACAAATAAGAGAAACGAAAAGTAGTGTAACTAGTTGAATTACATGACAGCTATCAATTTTATACAAAAAACATCGAAAACCATTTTTTAAAAAGTATTATTTATTTATTGCACAATATACAAAGCAATTATTCCTGAAAATTTGTTTACAAAAATGTAACTGCGGGAAAAAAATTCTGAACTTTAAAAAAAAGAAAGAAAAAAGAAAAAAACTATAATTGTGTTTGATGCACAATGAGAATTTTAAATTGCGTTTGCAAATGAAGATTAGCTGAACAGGCTTCTCTTCATTTTTTTCCTTGATGATGCTATGAATATTTAATGCTTTCACAATATTTCTTCGTAGCAACAATTTTTTACACAGCAATATTAACAAAACAACCTGAAGTTAGAAATGAAGCCCGAAAGTTAACTACCCTACCACCAGACAACTCTGAGTTTGACATTACGTTACGGAAACCATGTTATACTTAGTAAAAATGTCTTTTGCAAAGTTTCATTTCCCGAAGCAACGACTGCAACGTAAAGTTGAACAACTCTGTTTACATATCTGAATGAGCCAACTAGTAACCAACTGATCTAATTCCTGCAAGTTCCGCCGGTAATGTAAGAAAACCCGTTGTACGGTTGTATTCAATCCTTTCTCCTGCTTATAGATGACCACAGTTACGGCAACCCTCTGATCGTCTGGTGGGCAGATGACACGAGATGACCTCTCGGTGTGCGGTGCGGGGTTACTGACAAAAGCCGATGGGGTCAGCTGGCATTGAAATGCATTTTAACAGACAAATATCTTAAAAAGACCAGAGACGATAACTCTCGCCCGCTGAGGTTTTGTGGTAGATACGTTCCACGCAAAGCATGTTTCCAAATAAGAAACAGTTTACTTTTCTGTAAATCTTACTTGCGTTCGCGCACTTCAAACAAACTTGCCGAAAGGCTGTGGGAGGAAAGCTTTTTTTTTTTTTTCTTTTTTCTTTTTTTCAAGTTTGCCATGGGAAATTTCGGCTTAGTAAAACAATTCCTACACTGTAGAAAATTCCAGTTCAAACCTTCACCAAAAAATGGTGAAATTTAGCTGCAACCAGCATTTGGTACTACGTTGAACCATTATAATGACGTAGTTTCACCTTGTTTCACCATAAATATGAAACTGGGAACCATAATAATGGTGCAACTTTAGTGCCAAATGTTTGTTGCAGCTAAATTTTATCCTTTTTTTTTTCATTTTTTAGTGAAAGATTGCACTAGAATTTTCTAGTGTATGGACTTCTGGATAACTTTAAGCTTCATTACAGATTCATTAATCAGGATCTGAAGATAAACTGAACCACTCTGACTATAGAGGCTAAAAATGGAAGCGATACAAAGCACGAAAATCACTTTTTGCAAGTAATCAATAAAATACAGTATTACTCCGATTTGAAGAGTTTTAACAACATATTTTATTGGTTCTGTTATTGGTTCCGGAAATGGTAGATTCTTAAAATCGTATTAAGTGTCGCAGCAGTCGGCTTATTATTCAAAGCATCCACGGAATAACAGACTTCGAGCTTGGAACATTTTCAATCTTGAGCACAAATGTGAGCTTCGAAACACGAATCGGCAAGTTTCATAACTCCAATCTTTCAAAAATCTCGAAGTCCCAAAATCTTCAATCTTCTTGTTTTTCGCAAAGCTGCTTCATTTGCTTGCAGAGGTATCGACTCCTTTAGAGCTGGGGAGGCTCGACCATCTCTCGAAATGTTAATGGAGGTGCTGGGCACACCAGCAAATTTCTTACTTTTTCACGACTAAAGCGCAGTACTTGCTCTTATGTGGACTTTTTGTTTCCATTCATTCATTTTTGTAATAAATGATAAAAATTCATAATTTCAATCAAGTTTTTTCTATTAAAAAATAATTAAGACACATACTTCATATTCATATGAATTTTGAAATTTTACCTTATTTCCGATCTTTTCTCTTTGCCCTTTCATGTTATACTGCAGCACAACAACTGAATTTTAAAACCCGGCGACGCAGTGTTTCTGTTCCATGCACGTCTTCTGAATTTTACAAAATGGAATTAAACGATTTTCTTATGCAATAAAGCAAAATAACTTGAAAAATTATTGTAATTTTAGCAATTTTATTGAACCTCAATTGCTGATGTTGAAATACGCATTCGTATCATAAATACGAGAAACATACATCGTAAAACGTAACCCTGTTGACACAACTTAGCTCTGGTTTCTACAACGTCGCTAAACTTCAGAATCCAATCAGGAGCAATGTTCAAAAGCCACTAATTACAGCTTTCTCACGCTTCCAAGCCCAAAGAGAGACGGGAGCTTGGGTAATTTGTCAGTAGCACGTGGCTATGGAAAACCCTCGACCTCAGCAGGTCAAAAGAGGCCGGCGCTCATTAGAGGCCTGACCGCCCTCCTCTTAAGTATCCTTTTGCATCCAAACAATGGTCACGAAAATGAGGATGGCTCTCCAACCCCAGTGGTTTTATCACGAGCCGCGGAATCGCTAGGTGCAGTGATTGAGTGATTCAATTGGCGATTAGGGGTGAACGGGGAAGATCAGCAGTGGAGGACTCTTGCAACACATAGTAAATTTTCTGATACTCGGAAAATAAAATAAGATGCGTTTATGTGTTACTGAAACGTAATCGTTTTTAATTCAGTTGACAAGGAATTACAAATGTGGAATTGGAGGAAAATGTGAATGCTTTAGTTATCTGTCAACCCATTGGATGTAGAACAAAAAATCGAGAACATGGCAAACGGCTGCTTAAAGAAACTCTACTTCAACTTTTACATTTGTTTGCATTAAAAATAAAATAGTAATATTTTAAATATTATCCTGAAAAACTTTTTTATATATATTTTATATATAATATACATCTTTATTAATTTGGGCTGATTTTCAGGTAATCGAAATTGTTTGCAAAAACTTCTATTAGGCGTCTTTTCATTTATCTCTCGTTAGTGCTTTAGGATTATGTATGAGCTGTGCTTTATTTTTGTCAAGCATGCAAAGCATTGCTCCTATTCTGGCATTATTTTACTAATCAATTTTTCCACTTTAGCTGCCGAAGACGGGGAACAATCATTAGATAAGAAAAAAATTACCAGCAAAAATTACAAAAGATGGGTAAGGCCGTACAAATTGAAAAGTTCATGCGAGTAAAAAGTACATTTTACAACAAGATTTCGTTTTTTTTTTTTCCAAATGGGAAGGCCCTTTAACTTATCCCATTGTACTCGTACTTGACTTTGAACAAGTTTTTCCTGTTCTTGCTCGGTATAGTATATTCACCAAAAACTATTTCAGAAAGTTGTTGATACAATATTACTATCCAGTTGAAGGCGAAACGTTTCAGGAAATTCTGAACGAACTATGGTCTTATCTGTGATAATATATTCGCTTTATGGAGTCAATTTCTAGGAACCTCAACGTAACATATTTCACTGAAGGAAGTTCTAACAAAGCAGCACAATCATCAGAGTGGTATGTATGTACGAGTAATTCACAATTTGAAAAATAGACTTTTTCCTTGAATGGCCATTTTTAAGAAAATCTCCTGCAGTTTGAGCGTGTCAAAAAATACTATCTCATGTTATTATTTTTTTTTGTGTGTGTGTGTGTCTTTTTGGCTTGAAATTTATCTAATATGCAAATTATGTCCAATCCTTTTATCTTTTCAGACCACAAAAGGTCATTCGAGTTAAAAAATAGACGGTTTCCTACGAAGGCAATTTCTCAGAAAATCTCCTGCTGTATGAGCGTGTCAAAAAATACTATCTCATTTTATTTATGTATACATACATATATATATATATACATATATATCTATATATGTGTGTGTGTGTGTGTGTTTTTTTTTTTTTTTGGCTTGAAATTTATCTAAGGTGCAAATTAGGTTCAACCCTTTTACTTTTGAGACCGCAAAAGGTCAAACGAGTTGAAAAATAGACGTTTTCCTTGGAAGGCAATTTTAAAGAAAATCTCCTGCAGTATGAGAGCGTCAAAAAATACTATCTCATTTTATTTGTGTATACATGTATATTTTTTGTGTGCGCTTTATTTATTTATTTATTTATTTATTTATTTTGGCTTGAAATTTATCTAAGGGGCAAATTATGTTCAACCCTTTTACCTTTTGAGATCACAAAAGGTCTTACCAGTTGAAAAATAGACGTTTACTTTGGAAGGCAATTTTTAAGAAAATCTCCTGCAGCATGAGCGTGTCAAAAAATACTATCTCGTTTAATTTATTTTTTTTTATTTGTGTCTTTTTGGTTTGAAATTTATCTAAGGTGCAAATTATGTCCCATTCTTTTACCTTTTGAGACCACAAAAGGCCGTACAAGTCACAAAAGTAGACGACTTCCTGCATATTTATTCTGTGCTCTACACATATATTATTAGTGTCCCACCAAACCATCGCACTTCCTGAAGTGGTCGAAGAATAATCGAGCCTGACGACCTACTGTGGAGAAAATGAGAGGCTGACAAAACTCTCCGGTGCTAAATAACTATTCCTTACTTCAAGGGAAAGTTGAAAAACCACCGTCACACGCCGAAGTAACTGTAGTAGTAGAGTAGCAAGCGGAGATAACGAATTTACACTTATTATGAAGCAATTGATGTCATTCTCCGGTTTAAAGAGGAAAGTTTATTATAAATAGTTTCCACATTCATTGCAAAAAGATGCATGACATAAAATTCGCTTAAAAATCGAGCGAAAAAGTAAGTTTTCTAATCATTTCTACTTCTATTAACACTTTGAAAACTATCAGATTTTTGTTTCTGAACTTCAGGACATTGTTTCTGTATTTTAGAGAATACTTTCAGATGTCAGATGAAGTTTCTGTATTTCAAAGTGCATTTTCAGTCTTCATTTGAAGTTTTTCATCTCCTGAAAACGGTTTCACACGTCCGTGGAAGTTTTTCTGAGAATATGAGAATATTTTCCAAAGTCAGACAAAGTTTTAGAATTTTAGAATAAAATTTCAAGCGTCGAACAAAGCTTTTGAATTTTGGAGTAAAATTTCAAGCGTCGAGCAAAGTTTTTTATTTTGGAATAATCTTTCAAGGGTCAGGCAAAGTTTTTGAATTAAAAAAAAAAAAACATTTCACTCGTTCTACGAAGTTCTGAAATAGTGAGAGAATAATTTTAGACATAGGAGATGTTTTTTTTAATTTTAGAGAAAATTTTCAGCGCGCCTTAATATCTTTACTTTTTTGATTAGGTTCTCAAATTCCCTTGTGCTAATACTTTCCAGTAACGTGTGAAGTATTTTGGGGAAGTTTGTGATAAAATGTGGTTTTAGTTTCTTACATTTTTGCGTGTTATAGCTATAACAAATACACCCTTATTCTAAAAAACAAACCGATTGCGAGATACTTTTCTCCTTCAACCTCCTTCCCTATTACACTAGGTCTTAGGGACGCCCTGCATCCGGGGGGAGGTAGTGGAGTTCACGGATTTTACATGCACGTATCCCCAAGTGTACAGGTGGGGGGTGTCTTCAGCGGGTATCGAACACGCGAGGTAGAAGTCCGACGTCCTAACCACTAGGCTACCACGGCCTTAAGTGCGACATACTGAAATAAATGAGCACTCTTTGACTACACAAAAATAAGTGAAATAAAAATAATAACACACAATTGCCAAAAAAGGAAGAATATAGTCAATGTAAACACATTTACAAACCAAAAATCTTTTTTCCCATTCGAAGAAACAAATGGGCGGAGGGGGATGAATAAAAAAAATTTGCTGGAGAAAGAAACGAAAAAAACTTTAAATGATCTGTTAGTAAAGATTTTGACAATTCACAAATGTCCACAAAGAAGACACTAATGACTTTAAATAGATGTCTATACAAGAATTTCAAGGTAATCAATTATGTTGCGTGTAAAGCTTTCCCGCAGAACATAACCCGCGGCTACCTTTCTGGGAACAGCTGCGAACAAGACATTTTTAATCGATTTCAAAAGTGCTTCTAAAATGTCCGACAGCTGCTGCCAACTACCCGGTTCATATTATAAAGAACGAGTTTTTTTGAAAGAACTTCTGGCGTGAAAATTCTGTGAGGAATTCAAATCTTAAAATTATGAGCTTAGCTAAAGCAATTAACCATAAACGTACACTGAGAGTCTGATGGACCAGACTTTTTACTGACAACAATTTTGTTCTTTAGTTTCTGTAATTTTAGTCATATTAAGTTTCAAATTCAGTGTTTACTTTTATATTGAATTTTTTTCTCTCAGTCTGTGTGTGTTAAAATATGGAAAACAGAAATTGCATCCCCACCCTCCACTCTCAATAATAAGTTCACTTTTATTAAAAGTTGGGGGGTTTGCATTTGATGATCCTTTTTGTAGCTCCTTGTTCTTAAAAGTTTCCAGAGAAAAATTCCTGCTAATGTTCAATTTTTCTCTTCCTACCTTCAAATTCATCAGCGATTCGGAAAAGGATGTTCTCTATTACAGCTTCCTCCAGAGCTCAATCAGATAGAATGAAAAAATATAAAAAATGAGATTATTGAGAGGTTTAAATTTATAATTAAATTACTTTTCTAAACTTAAGGATCCTGTTTTACAGTTTGATGATTGGGGCATTTACCTTATTAGCTGTGACTGTAACATTGGATGCGTTGGGCAAACAAGACGACGTCAAAAATCAGGCTCAATCCCGTAAAGAAACAAGAAACAACCAAATCATAATAGCCAAACATTGTTAGGACTCTGGTCACAAATTCAAATTTTCTGAGGCTAAAATTATTTGCAGACCCTTCTACTATCGGAGAGTTGGATTTTCTGGAAGCCTACCACGTTCATAGAAACTTAAATTATATTTGTAATGAGTCTTTTTGCTGTCCCTCATATCTATATATATATATTTCACTTAGCGTGGACCAGTTACGGCTAAATTTTGCGGTATGATACGATACTGACATCATGCAAAAACCAAGCTGTGGCATAACGATATTTAAGAAATTGCTTAATGATTACCATAAAGGAGGAAAATAATATTTCTACTTATTGTTTTAACTTACGGGGCTTTAAAATTTATTCCCTTTCATCCTAAAAATTATTTCCATTCATAACTAAATTTTTAATTTCCGATTCTTTGGAGTGGCAACACCTTAATTTGATTATATCGCGCATGTTTATATCAAGCTATCTTTACTGAAGCCTTTCGAAATATAAAGCATTTTTTACAATTTTAAAACAGTTAATTTCCGATCCGCAGATGCTCTGGGGGGGTCAACTAAATTTTTTGATTTTGTTAAATGGTTTCCAATTTGCATTTTCCAATGTCTCCTCGACCAATCGTGTTTTAGCAAATTCTGAGACGTGATTGCTTTGGATTCATGTCCGTATGTATTTAAACTTCTTGTCCACACTAGTATTTCATTTCTACTCTCGGTACTGACGAAGGGAGCTGATTGCCCTTAAAACCGGTCTGCTATTTTTAGATTTTATTTGCTCCCTTTAACGATGCTTTTACTCATTTTGAATATATGTTCGAAGGGAATGTCACTCTTCTAATAGTTACGTAATATTTCGAAAATTGCATCATACCACCAGATGAGTTAGCATCTTAAGTAGCATTTTTTCTCCCACTCTAACATTTGTATTAAAAAATATTTTTCAACGTTTTTGAAATAGAAGTTGTTAATTATAATTGTATATACACACATTAGCGTGCCTCTAGTAGTAAGAGTGATGACAACGACTATTGCGCATGCTCCCTGCCGCCAGCTTTTTACCAGCGCGCCTGCGTATCGCCAAGAGGCGCGGTAAAAGCGGGCGATACGCAGGCGCAGTGGTAAAAAGATGGCTGCCGCAGTAGCCGTTGTCATCACTCTTACTACTAGAGGCACGCTAACACACATATATGATAAGTATACACAGTGTGTCCAAGAATTTTTAATAAAATAAAATATAAACTAGTAGTTATATTTTAAAAGTATTTTTATTCCTAATAAGCGCCTTCGGGTTCAATACATTTGTTACAGCGGTTTAACAACGATTCGAATGCTTGTTCCAGCTCACATTGTGGGACCACCTTCAAATCTCGCGTCGAAGCTGTTTGTATAGTGTCAATGTTCATCAAAGTAAAAATGAAAAAAAGGAACAGCGGATAGTTAAAGATTTCCACGAATGCTCGTAGGAGCTTATTTTGACTAAAAATGCTTTAAAAAAGTATAATTTCTAGTTTTATTTTATTTTATAAACCTAGCCTTAAAAATTCTTTGACACACTGTGTATGTGTGTGTGTGTATTATATATAGAAAGTTCATATTTGTGTCAAATAATGCTAGGTAAACCTAAATGCAAGTGCAAGTGTATATTATATAAGCAGGAGAAGAGTGAGAAAATTAATTGCAAAATACTCACTAACGCTGTTCCTGGACTGTAACATTTTTCTTTCTTTTCTTTTATTTTATATCCTTTTTTTTAAACTATAAAACAATTTTTTTTATATGTTATTTATTTTTTTTCTTCTTTTTACATTAACTGCCTTACTTCTTTTCAAAATCACAAATACTAGAATTTTTCGTTGTATGACTGCATGAGGGAATTTATTAGGTCAAAATTAGAAATTTTATATAAAAATCAATCGAAAAATTAATATTTTTAAAACACATTAGCCATGTTTTTTTCTTTTATTTTTCTTCTTTTTTTAGAACCGAAATCGCATCTGCGTGCAAGAAAAATAAGCTAATTTAGAAAGAAATTCCTTATCGTTGCTTGTTTTGCTACTCGAAGACTTTTCATCGAGACAGTTGACCACCTAGTTAGATCCCAATGTTTTTAAAAGGAGAGAACCCCGATCACCGTAGCTGACCATACCACTACAAGAATTCTGCCTGCTTGTATTCGCACGCGTCAACAAGATCTCCAAAGATGATAGACTGTTAGCTGTCAGTCACAGCAATTTCGAACTTCCCATTCTTTTTTTTCCTCCCCAATAGATTCCGCAAGAATGTTTTTTCTCTCTCCCTCGTTCTCTCTTTTCCCCTCTTATGCTATTCTTTTTACGTTTAAAGGTTTAAGAATCCTGCGGAAAAAAGAAAAGAAAAATGAGTATTTGCTAGCAGCCCGTCCCTTCCCAGTGAACCATGGACAAGGGTCAAACTGGTTAAATTGAGGGAAAATCTTTTAGATGCAACAAGGAGGGATAAGGTTACTGCTACAGATATCGAGAAACCTACGCATTATTCAGCTTGTTTTTAATTCATTCTTGATTTTAATTCTTAGTAATGAATCAAGTCTAGAAACTAATTAAATAATTATTAAGAACAATAATTAAGAAAATTTTAAGTGATGCAAATTGATTTATGTGCATAATTTCGGAATGTGTGCAACTTAGGATAACTATCAGGGATCTGGAGTAGAACTAGGAGCAGGAGAAAGGAGCATGGATTAAAGAGATTTTTTTCTTTTCTCTTTAACTTTAATAAAAAAAGGGTGCCATTTAAAAAATTTATTAATAATGCGTTGCACATTGAATATTCGAGTGCTGTGGTGAAATCAGTATTCACTGTTTCGTTGATAAATATTTCTAATATTAAAAAGAAAATCACATGCAACTCCTAGTAAAATATCTAAATAAAAATTATAAATAATATGAATCATTAAAAATATAAAATAAGCATGGAGCGGAGCAGCTTGAAGAAGTGATTGATCAGTTCCGGGATAACTACAGTATATATAGTGTATATATATAAATAATCTTTTAAATAAATAAACAATTTTTTTTTCAAATGCAGCCCATTCTGGTTTATAAGTCCTTTTCATGTGAGGACATCCTACCATAAAATGTATGCTGCCACGGCATCATTATTATTAAAGTCCCAGGTTTGAGTCCCGACGTTGTAGTCACACATTGTCTAATCTTCGATTTTTGTTAGGAGTTTTCTAGTTTTTATCTACGCAACTGAAAAAAAGCCACCCACCCCACAGAAGTTTCCCAAGAAGGTTGGAAACACATTTAGGTGACTTTCGAACCAAAAATATGTGACAGTAAAATGGGGTGAATGAAGTAGAAACCACGACAAGATGAAAGCTTATACGATAAAATAAATATTTCCAATGTATGAATAAAATTTAAGAAATATAGTTTTTTACATTTTGCTAAAACAAGGATTGAGTGTTGTTTATCAAGAGTAGAACCATTTCATATACATCATTTATCATGCATTTTCAATGGAAAACCATTATACGATCTTTTGTTGCAACAGAAAATAATTTTTCATTATCTTGTAGTGGGCTTTCAGTCGACAAGTCCCATCATAATAAATTATTCACGCTTTTCCTTGCCTTTCCCCCCTCGTAAAACGTTTCGTGTTTTTGTGGTCTACCCCCCAAACAGTGCGTCAGTTAGCGGGGAAGTCACATTAAATGAAAGGTTAAAATTTAGTGGGTCACGTGTCAAGCCCCCCCCCCCTCCCCTCTTGTCTATGAACTATCCATTACGATTTCCCCTTCCGAACAGTCTTGTTGAAAAAAAAATGCACTATTTTCGCGAGGCTCTTGTGAGAAATTTTGGTTCTGCTGTAAGCTGTAAGTTAGTTAGTGATCTCCTGCTCTGTGATTCAAAGATAAATATTTCGATTACAACATTAACAATATTTCGTGAGTATGAGAGAAAAAAACAATGAGAAAACTTTTTTTTAAATACAAGTTCGCAAACATTTTAAGGTATTGTGCATGCAGTGGTAGTGATGACAAAAATTATTGTCTTTCTTGCATAACGGTGTGGTTGGGAAATATTTTGGCAGAAGTACATTGACTTTTGCAGCGAATAGGATCTTCTCAACTTTCAAACGGAAGACAAAATTAGCAATTTTCGAAGCACATAAAAGAACCTAAGCAATCGTGCATCGTCAACGGCAATACCATGTTGAAAACACCGGTTCTCGTCCGATCACCGAAGTTAAGCAACATCGGGCGTGGTCAGTACTTGGGAGGGTCTGGGAACACCACGTGCTGTTGGCATTTTTTGAATATTTCGATGTTAATGTTATTTTTATACTTTGTTTTACGCAGTTATAAGTTCGTCATTCGGTGTTTTTAATTTTTTTTCCTTCCCAAGATGCGTTACTTAGCAATTTTAGGAGGAAACGAAAGCAATTTTCACTAGTTGCACATAAGTTTCTTTTTATTGTTGAATAATTTTTGGTTTAACTGCAATAATAATAATAGTAATGCAGTGGAGTATCGTTTATATTCCACTTTTTATAATATAAGTCGTATAAATGTAAACGTCGTATAAATGATCGTCGTGTAAACGATACTCTACTGTAATTGTATCTATGCAGAAAAGTTAAAAAATAGCGTTTGATATGAGTAACTTTTATACAAAATAATATAACATATGCAACAAATGTTGATAAATACCTTCTTTGAGATTAGCAAAAAAAAAGAATCAACATTCATTTAAGCTTTCTTAAACGCTTTAGTGATAAATAATGCTTTTGAGTATTGCATTTGTTTAAGAACTAATGTGTACAGATCATTTCAAAACAGATAGATACATTATTTGAAAATGAATTCAACGTACCAAAGCTTCCAAATCCGTTGTAAGTTTCTAATTTACATATATTTTCAAAATGTGCTAATTAATTAAATTTTAAAAATTGTTTTCATTTGAGTGGCAACTTCAAGTCTGCGTCTCCTCCCTGAGTATTATCCCGGATGTCCATCTTGACAAGGCGGATAACTGGATCTTTAGCTAAGTAGCCAGATCGAATTCCAGATACTTAAAAATCGACCGGATACCGGATATCCGGCCTTTTAGGGGGATGTACGATGCGTCCCTACTTTCAATTGACATGAATTTCTGTTTACTTATTTATTTATTTATTTTTAATTTCCAGCGCAAACCTTTGTCAAAAAAAAATATTGACAAGCTACGCATTTAATTGAGTGTTAAGTATTTATTAATCTAATTTTATTTTTACACTCATTAAGGCAAAGTGCTCTTTAGTCAAATAAAATAACATTTAAAGTATTATGTATCATTTTAAAGACAGTTAAAAAATGAACACATTTCGGAAGTGATACCATTTAAAAAGAAAGAAAATCTCATTTTAAATTATTTTAGGGAATTGCTAATATTTTAAATGTATTTTTATTGAGGGTGTCAGCTTTAGGAACCGTTTTTAGATTGTCAACTTTAGGGCACTTTACCTTATTTGTAAAATAATCGAATGAATAAAATGAAAAAGCATTGAAGTGTAGAATAAAACAAACAATTTTTTAAATTATCGTCTGGTTTTGATTTCTGAGTCAAAAACGGTGCGCTGTTCGAAAAAGCTCGAACAGCAATATAGAAAACACGTTAGGAATTTCTTGGCAAAGTTTTAGGAAACTGTTTAAAAGTGGGTGTACAGGGGGCGGTCTGGTCAGCCTTAAAAGTGGTTAGATCTCCTCCTTCTCCTGCAATCCATTTCTCATATTCTATCATTTTGACGGGTCTAAACAGGGAAACACTACTATTCCCATCAGGGTAGAGACATCTCTCCTCGTTACATCTCAGGTTCTTTTGTACGTTTATCTGGACTGGGAAAATCACTTATTTTTATGACCACTAACAAAAGTGGGAAAGTTGTTTTTAAACTCTTTCCCCTGACAAATGCATTTTTTTAAAATGTGAACTTTAACATTCTCCTTTGTATTTATCAGAGCAGACAATTTTTGTGAGAGCTAGCCCAGGGGTCATTCATAAATGATGTCACGCTTGCAGGGGGGAGGAGGGGTCGAGAAAGTGTGACAGTTTGTGACAAGGGGAGGAGAGGGAATAATAAAGAAGTGAGACATTAAACATTTTGGTTTCTATAAAAACATTTAAAATCCGCGAATTAATTTTATTATTAAAGTTTTTTTTTTTTGACTTTCCTAATTTGGTTTTAAAGTTTCATTGATCATTTTGTGTCGTAAACACCGATGCTAATTAATGTTTAAAGTTATTCTTGTTAAAAGTTTCAAATGAATTTTTCTTAGGCATTTAAACTTTTAAGATGAAATTGCGCGAGTCATTTTTACAGAATTCGAACAACTAATATATTTTACTGTTCTATACTAATTATCTTTTGCGTTGTAAACCTTAACCTCATTTTACAGAAATGAAGTACACATGCAATCCTCATTATCATTATGCTTACAAATGTCACTAAGAGTTCAAAAATAAAATTAGAAACGTGATCTATAATGCAGTGCTTTGTTTCTGAACTGCAAGTACTATGCTTATGTAAGAGAGCGTGACATGTTACAAATGGCGTAGGGGGTATGATAAAGCTTGACATTTTGTGAAAAAGGGGGGAAGGGTGGGCAAATATACTGAAAAAGAAAGTGTGACATCATTTATGAACGGTCCCACATGTCTTTTGATTTAAAAAATGAATTTCAGGCAAATATATATTCAAAAATTTTTTGAAGAAGAATAGTATTTCATGACCATTATTTAGAACATTTTAAATGCTTAAATTTTACTTTTGCGTGATTTTAATCTCCTTTTCCCCTTAAGTTTTAATGCATATACATGAAAAGTAATTTCTGAAACTAGGGCATTTCGCTTTTTAGTTCATAAATTATATAATTTCAAACAAGATGATTTCTTTTGCAAGAAAAATTGCCTTTCAAAAAATGCTTTCTTTTCTAATATTGTTAATAAAATTTAATATTTAGCGAATTAAAAATTTTAAACTGTTTCAAAATTAATTGCAAATTCAAAAGAACAAATTTGGTACACAAGCAGATTGTGTATTGATTTTCTAAAATGTGCTAAGTTTTCATGCATGCTTTTCATTGTTATTTTTACTAAAGATTTTCAAATATTTAATAAGTTGATGAATAGAATGATGAGTATATGAACTTGGAGAATAAAACTTCTGACAAAAACTAAAATTAAATGTCTTCAGCTTCGATGTAATTGCGGAGGCACGTCTCTCTCCCGGCGTTCCTCCACTTTTTAATTTTAATGTCTGTTTAATTTCAGTAATTCTTATGTTCGCAGCCGCAGCGTTCCATCACCTTTTTTTTTACCACAAACACTCCACTCAATAGCGATGGTGATTGGTAATAAGACTTAGCATAGATGCCAATTTTATATTTATTCTCAACCTTAAAAAAGACATTAATAACATTCCAAAGTAAGCCGGCAGGGTAGCTACCTTTCAAGTTTCAAGCACTGTAGGGAAGAAAAGAAAATGATTTTTTCTCTGCACAATAATATTATCTATCTATATATATCTCTCTTTATATGTATATATACCGGCATGGTGGCGTAGTGGTAAAGCGCAGGGCTAGTACGCCCACGTTCGCAGAATCAAACCTGGCCCAAGTCGGTGGATTTTCAAGATGCAGAAAATTGTCTGCCTCCATGTCGTATGATTATGCGGCATGTTAAAGATCCCTTGAGTATCCGTTTGGCGTGGATACTCTCGGTTAAATTAAATTAATAGTACAGTTTGCATCAAGTAGAGTTCGGGTGCCGCCATCTAGGGGGGGGGGGGAACTGAGCATCAAAATTGGCGTGGCAGTGGTACGTGCCGCTGAAACAGTTGGTACCACTCTCTGGGAACGTACACTTCAACCGTCAAAGCAAGCCGGCTGGCAGAGTGCCAAGAAGAATCCATTCATGTTCAAGGGAGGAACTGCTGGTATAAAGGATGTCATGCCTCTATCTTCTCGTTCTAGTTCCTTTATCATACTCTGTTTCTTCCGAACTGACGTTATATGCCAGTTTATAAATTTATTTGCTTCCAACAAACGGAGAAGCAAACATTTTGATTCGCGTACGAAATGAACGCACCTGCAAATCAAACTTCCTTAAAACTCGAATGGATTTGTTCTTTTCTGCCATGCGCAGAAGCGTCCAACTATCAAAATTTCGTGGTCGAACTATACTAGGCCTGCAATGGTTAAGAACCAATACTACGCAGCCCAGTAAAAAAAAAAAAAAAAACATTCCAAACTAATGAAATTCCTGGAATTTCCAATTTCGTTGGAGGAATTTCCAAGTGCATGTAGCCAGAGCGACTAAAAATAAAAACAAAAGGAGACAGATTTATGAATGAACTGCCATCCACGCGTTTAACATAAACGCCCTGAAAGTACAGCCACCTGCAAAAAAGTTCCCCTTCTAAGAACATTTGTTTCCCCGTGTTTCCCCCATTCGAAAAGCAGATTTATGTTGCAAACTTTCCTTTCCATAAACAGAAACGAAAGAAGTGCAACATATTTTCTCTTTTTTAACCAATAAATGGTTCTTGTTTTGAAAAAAATGTTCTTCAGTCGACAGTATTCATAGGTTTTCATGGTGGTGTATTTTGACAAAACAGGGATCGCGCCAGGGGATCATTCATAAATGATGTCACGCTCCGAGGGGGGAGGGGCAAATGAAATTGTGGCAAAGTGAGACAAGGGGAGGGGAGGGGGTAACAAGAAGTGTGACTTTAGGCTTATACAACATACACTCTAAAAACAGTACCGCTTATTTAAGAGTTACAAACACATTGTACCCTTTATTTTCATCATTTAAGAGGCACGCCGCTTGTGTACCTTTTAAAAATAACAGGCACCCTTGAAATCAAAGGCACCAAAACGGTTTATCAGATATTAAGAGTTACAAAATGAGTTTTCCGCGCTTTTGTGCCTCTGAAGAAGCGATGGATATTTTAAGTGGTACATTTGGGCGCAAGAAACTCGGCCCACGCATGGGCACAGAGATAGATTAAAGTACAGTGAAACAATAACATTCTACTGTTCGTGATTTCCGTTGTAAATTCTCTAACGCTGTGCGTTTTTAAAGTTACGTATAAGAGTGCGAAAACAACGTTTTCACTATCAAAAATGTTCGATTTCATAAACACGAGATTTCTTTAAAATAAAATTTAATAGTAGTATATTTTGGGAATTACTTAATGGACAGGCCAGAAAGAAATACTGACTGTTGACATTAGAACTGCTGTATTCTGAACTTACTTCCTCATCGTCCCAGCAGTGTACGTGCAGTTAAGTGCTTTTAACAAAATGCTTAAAATGTCTTTATATCAAGCTGCCATTAAATATTGTGTCTGCAAATCTGTATTTTCCTGAGAGATAAGAGCTTGTGACACAACACTTGCGACGACACAACACATTAAAAACACGTGGAAAGATGGTAAGTAAACCCTTTTCATATGAAGTATATTATATGTTTTATTATTTGATTTTTAAAAAAAGGCTTTTCAAGGCGAGGCAAAATTGGAATTACTAACAATGTAAAGATATGAATGTTATGCTATGCAATGTAAATTTAAATGTAAACCATATCTAAGTTTAATTGAGAATATATAATTATTCGTTAAAATAAAACATGTACTAAGAACTTATTAAGATAGTGTTTAGGAGGATTCTAAAATGTTAACGTTTTTTCCACTGTTTTGTATGTTTATATATATGTTATGAAGGTTAATAATTCGTTGAATACTTTATTTTTAAATTTAAATGTAACTTATCATGTTTTATTAGTCTATCACGTTCATGTTGAATTTCTTTTTAAGAAACATAATTTATCAAATAATGTTTTTGAGAATAAAGTGGGGGAATTTAGAGATTTCTTTTTTAAATTAGCCAAAAAGTTTTATAATTTAAAAATTACATTTAAATAAAAATTTGAATTTTTATCTTAATCTTAACCATTACATAGACTGATTTGCTGTATAATAATTTTTTTTAATGTGTTTAATACACTGGTGATATTTTTGATTCACTTTTTTTGCTGGTATAAAATAGGAGGTAGGGGGCTAATGAGACAATATATTTATAATGTTAACTAAAAATGAACTAGACGAATTTCTGTACAATTGTTTTAAGTACATAAAAAGAGAAAAAATTGGCTTTAAAAAAAGACATAACTAGAAGAGGTCAAGGCCGTAGCCAGGATTTTTTTTTCAGTGGCGGGGGGGGGGGGGGGGTGTTTGACTTTGAAACACTTATGTTGAGGACTGTCAGGGAGGAATAAATGTTACATTGTGAAAAATTTCGGGGGGAGGGGCTGGCCCGTGCCTCCCCCCCCCCTCCTCTGGATACGGCCTTGGAAAAGGTAACATTTGTTCCTTTTTAAATATAAATAGATTTTCATACCATTGTACTTGTCCCATTAGCCCCCAATCTCCCCTATATATTATAAGGCAAAGTGGTGTTGCTGTAGACAATTTTTAGAAATTTGGTCAAGGTACTTTACTGAACATCACTTAGGACAATACTGTGTATCATTATCAACAAAAATTTCATCTTCATTTAAAATGACGCATAAGCTAATTTGGGTATTACATGTTTTTCAAGAAAATATAACTAAGGGCTTAAATTGTTTTAGTTTAAAAGTAATTGAAATCTGACCCAAAAAATAAACTTTTAAGTAAAATGTATAACAATTGGTATCTTAATTAGCGTGAAACCTTATGCATCTATACTTATTTATTGTTGAGAACACTACAACATTAAAACTTTTTAAAAAGATGACATACCTTATTAAAAATCAATTTTAATTCATTTCTTGCATGCATTTGTACAGTAAATCTTAAATAGTATACGGTTTTAATAAACATATGTTTAGTTTTAATTGATCATAAGTATGCTTTCATTTATACCGCAAAGAAAAAAAATATACAAAGTTCATACATTTTTTTGTATTGTATTTTTTTTTTTTTAATAATTGCAGTGATTATACAAATGTGCTGATACAAGACTTGTAATTTTGGATTGTAAAAAAACCGGGAGGGGGAGAAATCCTAATGGTCTTTTGATTACGTTTGACCGTGAATACTTAAGGCATTAGTTTTTGATTGACTTTTAGGATGTATCTTTTTAAGTAAAACATTATAAGCACCATCACTTCAGTATAAAATGGGATTTACATTGTACCTTTAAAATATTAATTTTAAAGTTTTAAAAAAGGCTATTTTTACCTCTAAAATTTCAGACGTATATGTGACTCCTAAATTCAGAGGCAAAAATAATGCATTTTTACCGCTGAAAATTCAGAGCTACAACGTGCCTCTGAAATTTACGAAAAAACATGTAAATAATGTACCTCTTAAATTAAAAGGCACAGAACAGACATTTTGCCTCTTAAAATTAAGAGGTACACTGTGCCTCTTAAATTAAGAGGCACAAAAACGACATTTGTGCCTCTTAAAATTAAGAGGTACAAATGTACCTCTGAAAATAAGAGGCACGAAAACGACATTTTTACCACTTAAAATTAAGAGGTACAATGTAACTCTGAAAATAAGAGGTACGAAAACGACATTTTTACCGCCTAAAATTAAGAGGTACAATGTAACTCTGAAATTAAGAGTCAAAAATGTTCCCAATGTGCCTCTTAATTAAGCGGTACAGTTTTTAGAGTGTAGCGTGACATGTGACAAAGGGGGGAGGGGGGTCCGTTGAAGTGTGACATTTTGTGAGAAAGGGGGGAGAGGGGGTCAAATATGTCGGAAAAAAGCGTGACATCATTTATGAACGGTCCCTAGAGAAAATTCAGGTCCGTTTTCGGACCCTTCACAAAATTTCATAAACCTAATCTTAAAAATTCTTTGACACACTGAGTATGTAAGGGGCCGTTCATAAATGACGTCACGCTTTTTTGCCGTATATTTGACCCCCCTCCCCCCCTTTGTCAAAATATGTCACACTTCAGCGAATCCCCCTCCCCCCTTTTGTCACGCATCACGCTATGTTGCATAATGCAAGATGTCACACTTCTTGTTACCCCTCCCCTCCCCTTGTCACACTTTGTCACAATTTCCCGAACCCCCCTCCCACCCTCGGAGCGTGACATCATTTGTGAATGATCCCTAATGATATGTACAGACCGTAATTATCGGTAAATAGCCCGCATCGTTGCATAGTCCGCAGGAAGAAAAATTCATTCTAAAAAATTTAAGTTCGGTGTATAACCCGCATCGTTGTATAACCCGCACCCCAGAAAAAAACATGGGATACAACCCTAGAAAACAATGCATTCTCCTGTAGCACCCGAGCCATAAATCTGCTTTGGACCATTGTTTCGAAAGCTGCGATTTATTTCTCTGCATTTTTTTTTTTTTGCAGGAAAACAGATTTCAATATTTTTGAACGGTAATTGTCCTTTTTAATAATATTTTTTTTTTAAAATTTCGTGTATTGCCCGCATCGTTATATTGCCCGCAGGTAGTTAAAAAAGGAGTTTTTTTGTAGATAGCCCGCGGGCTATACACAGATAATTACGGTAAATCATTTATAGAGATGAGGTACAAAATAAATAAAATAGGGACAATTTCATGGCACTTTAATTAGATTCATAACTTATTTATATTTACAATCTTTGTTATAATCTCCACAATCGCACTAGTACATTTCATAAAAAATACTTTCAGAAACATGTAAAACCTCTACATTTCATAATATTTATAAGAATCATACCTCCTAATGTCTAAAGTACTCTAACTCACTAAACGTAACAAAATAAATATTAAGAAATTTATGAAAACAAATTCATGAACCATTAAATGCTAAATCATGATTTTTGTTGTATACAGATATAAAGAAGAAAAAAAACCTTTCATTTTTAATTGTTGAAATATCGATTACAAAGCGAAAAAAGTTGTGAATTTTCCAATAAAAATAAATATTTGACACAAGACACCATAGCCATCATCCGTATGTCTATTGTGTCGTATAAACACCTCCTAAATTCCATTACTTTTTAATTCATTTGTGATAAATAAAAGGTTTGGACTAATCTATTTACATTGATAGAATAAGTCTCTGCTATAAATACTTTAAAAGTTATTTATGTAAAGTTTTATGATAACCTCTTGTAAGGAAGGAGATAAGGTGCGTAAGTTACAAGATCTATCGATACCAGTGGTATGGTTGGTAGTACGATAGATTAGTAAGTTCAATGAAATTAATCGATAAAACAAATGATTAATAATGATTGAAGAGCATGCACTAGAACCAAAATAATACTTCTTTTCAATGCAACTCTAATACGTAGCATAAAATAAAAAAAATAGCAATCATGGTTAAATTCTACAAATAAAACTGAACAATAAAATGTTCGTATAAAAAAAATCTGTTACAAATAAACTGAACGTTTAGTGAAAATGCGTTATTATTTTCAGTTTCAACATTTTGTTTTTTATTATAAGAATACAATCAAGTGACACAATCCTGCAGAAAACACTTAGGTGTCCAGAAAGCTCAACATATATGCGTGTGTTTTCTTTTGGGGATTTATTTGGAAAATAATGAAATAATTTGACTAGATCTTACAATACGTACGTATGAAAATACTATTTACAACACATATATAAGCAACCCATTCATTGAAGGAAATAAATAAACAGTAGACATATTAAAATTTAAACATACACAGAAAACAAATTGTAGTGATCAAATTTGACTTTTTTTTTTTTTTTCACTTTTAAAATGAAATCAGCTGTTAATCATAGTGTCTGCTAAGAAATAAAAGTACAAATATTTTTACATGACTGTATTATCATTAAAAATTATCAGCTAAATGATTTCTTCAGATAAAAATAAACAAATTACTATGGAGAATTTTAATTTTATTTTATTTGGTTATTTATTTAATTCATTAATTTATTTATTTTTGTTCCCCTTACGAGGGAAATGAAAACTAAAACTTTTGAAAACTATTTTACAAAAATATTTTTGATTCGTGCAGTATTTTCCCCAGTAAACCACCATTTTCCCATTAAAAACCTACAAATTTCTAAAAAATTAACTACAATTGAGCTTTTTTTTTTTTGAATGAATAATCTTAAGAAGTATTTAGGTAATTAATAAATATGTAAAAATAATTTTACTTTTTATATTTATTTATTCCCTAAGAATGAAACTGGGGAAAAAACAAACAAACAAATCAATAAATATTAATAATATTAATAATAATAATAAATAAAATGCACTCGTTATTGTAGGTTGTAAATTAAATTCATCTGCACTCGCTGTCGTATTACTGAAAATTTTAAGCACTACACGTGCATGCTCTGAGAAAGACAACATAATTTTATTCTCTTAAATTATTATAAATGTTATCACATAAATACTTTTTTGAAACAATGACAGTTGTTAACACTACATTTCACTACAACTGTAACTAAACACTGACTAACCTACAAAAATACTTTATAGTAAAAAAATTCTTACACACATGCGGAAGAACTTCACATGGTTTTTTCCCTCTATTCATACAAAATCTAATATCAATTGTAAATTTGACTTAAAGAAGGCATCATTAAATGATCATAGGGTAATAGAAGTTACTCGAAGTGCATTCTAACTCGTTTTCCACATTCGAACCTTTCATATCTGGGAAGTATCCACAAAACTCACGTACTCATAAATTTCACTGAATAATTAAAATCCTTTTAGCAAAACACTTCACATCGTAACAATTGCTTTTTCAAACGCAATTGTTAAATAAATCGTGAACTTATTCATTAAATACATAATGATAAGTATTCGTGTCCTTCAGTAATGATAATCATCCGAATCGGCATAGTCATATTCATCATCTTCGTTTTCTACCGATCTAGAAGCTTTGTTGGCAGATAGTTTGTCCAAATTAGTGGACAATTCATCTTCATATTCTTCAAACATCCTAAAAAAAAGATGCATTTCACATTAACACGAATAACAGGAAAAAATATTTTCAATTAATTATAATAAAAATAAATCATGTTGAAATAATAGTTCAAAAATGTGTATTAAGGAAGACTATTAGCAGAAACAGTTTTCAACACAAGATGGCAGCACTACATTTAATTCTGGATTACAATTTATGTGATTTCTTAAATAACTTTTAATTCAAATTTCCCCGCTTTACCATTATCGATAGCCTGATTTCGAATTTTAATACTTTCCCAGTAAAAAAACAAAATATGCTTCAAAGAAGAAACATGAAACAAATGGTATTTTAATTCAATTATTAAAAATTGCGTGATAATTTACTAGTTTCCTGTTTTCTTCAAAGAGTTTCGCTTTATAATTCAAGTAAAACTGCTGTAATATAAAAATTAGCTTCTATATCTTTTGGGCAGAATAATAGAAGACTATGTAATAAAAATTTTGAAACGAAGTTTATATTCGGCGAAGTAGTTTATGATTAGTCGTAGTACTTTTGCACTGGGAAGAAGCTATAGTATGTAGCTGAAGAATCAATAATGACCTTTTTCCCCTCTTATTAGCTATTTTACGAATAATATTTGATGTTATTGCAACATGGAAAAATTCAGAATTCCAAATTATTACGTATAGTAAATTATCCTTTTGCGTTTTTATCGCATTGTAAATGTTGTAAGAAGATGAAGGTTTCTTGGCTTTATTTTCTATTTTCAAGAAATTTGACATATTTTAAAGAATATCCCCCCCCCCCTTCGTCCTTCACTTTTCATTTTAAATTGATTCACCATCTAATATTTATTTAAGTAAGTAAATCGTAAATGAAACCTTACGAACTGTTTTATCGCAAAATTTCGTAAAACCGTTAAATGGAGATTATGCTTTCATCTATGGAGCATTCTATGAATAACCTCTCTCTAATTAAAATTATTAAATTATTGTAATAAAACTTTTTATTACAACCTCTCTCTTCTCAATCTATTATATAAACAGCTTGTTGGCAGAAACTTTAATCAAGTTGCTGTGAGTTTCTTCTTAGTCCATGGGGTCATTCACAAACGATGTCAGGCTTCAAGGGGGAGGTAAGTGGTGGGTTCAAAGAATTGTGACCGTTTGCGATAAGGGAAGGGGAGGGGGGTAGCAAGAAGTGTGACACTACACATTTTGTTTGAAATAACACATTTAATATCAGTGCATTAAATATTTTTATCTTATTTATTTAATTTTTTTTAATATCCTCATTGACTTCATTTTGTATCGAAAACATTCATGCTGATTAAGGTTCAAGTTAACTTTAAGGTTCAAATTAAGTTAAAAGTTTGAATTTTAAAGGAAATCTTCTAAGGCATTTACAGAGTTTTAAGATAAAATATCATGGGTCATTTTTACAGAATTCGAACAATTAATATTTTTTACTATTACGTAATTATGTAAATATTTTTTATTGTAACCTTAATCTCATTTTGTACAAATGAAGTGCACATATAATCATTATGATTGTTAGACTCACAATGTCATTAAAGGTTCAAACATAAAATCGGAAATGTGATCTATAATGCAGTGCTTTGTTTCTAAATTGAAGTATATATGCTTATGTAGTATAGCGTGACATGTGGCAACGGGGGTAGGGGGCTATGTTGAGGTGTGACATTTTGTGACAAAGAGGAAAATGGAAGTCAAATACACTGAAAAAAAGTGTGACATCATTTATGAAGGGTTCCCATGCAGTGAGTAGGATAACAAAAACCAGGATGAATATACCGTTAATTGTGCAATGCACAACAAATTAACATATTTTTTGAAAGGGAAGAAGGGGGAGGGACAGACAAAAAACGAAAGAAAATGAAAGTTACTAGATAAGAGAATGTTTTAGAGGAAATATGCTCTGTTCTAGTCCTTGAGGAGTAAAGAAAATCGAAATGCAACTTTAAGAAGTAAAAGCTTGCAATGACTTTGATTTTTTTAAGGCTTTAAATTTTATTTTATATTCACTTTTTTTGTTAATTATACATACTTTTATTAGCCTACTTTCCAGCAAAAGTAAAATAAATAAATAAATAAATAAAGTATGAAAGAAGGCTTAATGTATCGTAAAAATGCCGTTAAAAAAAGAAAAGTCAAAAATAAGTGAAGTAATTCGGCGAGGATATCTCATTTCCATATTTTACTTTTTGATTTGAACAAATTTTTGCTCAATATTGAACGGTTCAAAATTTTTTAGCATAAGCGTTATTGGGGAAATGTAAGGCATATTACAATAAACCCTCTATATACGACCCAAATTCGTTCAGACCAAGCTCATCAAAAGAGCTCCCGGCTTGAAATATTTTTTGGTTTGAACAATTTTTGTTCAATTTTGAACGGTTTAAAAACAATTAACATTGGCGCCTGGGGGAAATTTCAATCCTATATTAATCTTGATCTAACAGACGGATCTGATGGAACAAACTTTATCGGAAGGAGCATGGCGACAGTGGTGTAGTCCTGAAGAAAATGTTGAGGGGACGCTTATACATAAGAAAATAAACAATTCAAATCGAAAGTGGGGGGACGCTTAGGTTAAAATGTAAAATGTTTGGGGGGACGCCGTCCCCCTGCATCCCCCCTCGACTACACCACTGCATGCGACGTACAGATTCGAAGTTCATCCAGTGCCGTAAAAACCGTAGGTGCAATCGGTGCGTTGCACCGGGGTCCAGGGGATAGGGGGCCCATCTTCCCTTCCCTTCCATCCATTATTTCTAGACTAATGATTTGTGTACGGGAGGGAGGGGGACTTAAAATCATCACTCGCACCGGGGCCTCCATCAGTATGGTTACGGCACTGAGTTCATCCAGAACTAAACGAGCCTATTTTCCCACGAAACGTTTTGTTCAGGATTGTAAAGGATATTTCCGAATGAATGAATGAATAAATGAGTGAGTAAATGAAAAAATATATACATGATGGAATGAATGAGTAAATGAATGAATGAGTGAATGAATCTGTATTAACCGTCGAAAAAAATATAGTTGAAGTAATTAAGAACTAAAACTAAATGAGAAAGAGAGAGAGAGAGAGATTATTAATTTGAAGTTGAAGTGTACGGGAAAATAGGCTCGTATAGTTAGTTCTAGCCGGAACTTCTTTTTATTTTTTAATTTGATTAGAAAAGATAAAGCTTTCTTTTTTTTTTTTTTTTTTGAAGGAAGCGCACAGAGCTGTTGTGATAAAAGCAATGCGCTTCATGAATAAATAAGAAAAATTTTAAAAAAAAAAAAAAGCCAGTTTGAGGGTGAATTAAAATGATTGATTCAAAACAAATATGAAATCCTGTTATGCTTAAATTTCAAAGCATCTTTAACGTTAGTGCTGCCATCTTTAGGCAAAATATTTAAACCAACACTTTTTCACACAAAATTTAGTGTGTAAGCATAGTTTTAGAATAAAAATCTTAAGGATGAAACTAATTTGCAAAGGGAACTTGGTGGATCAAATGTGAGCATTATTTGCCTACGATATCTGTTCAGTACATTTTACCTATAGTTTCAAAATTTTATTTTTAATATAATATTGCTATGCTATGCACACATATCACGTACTCAGACGTCCATGTGATTACGTTTAGAGGAGAAAAATTGAGAAATTAAACGTCTTTTAATACTGATACATAAAAATTATATAATGAATTATTAAGCTATAGCAAAAATAAAGTCTCACTTAAAAAACTACGCAACGAGTAAATCTTTAATAGAATAATGTTGTATTCCATTAAAATTTACAAATATCTAGCGATTACAACACCGGAATAAAAATATAATATCGGTATTCGGTATTTTCTTAAGCGTTGTATCGGAATATCGGTATTAACATCGGCATCAAGAATTTTTCAAGGAAAAGAAAAATAAGGAAAAAACCCACAACAGTGATTTCTCTGCAAAAATAACAATAAAAATAACAGTTATGTCCAGAATTTGAATCACTATAAATATCAGGGGGGTAAATATTTAACAGTATCGGATTCTGAACGAATCATAGTCATATCATGCTTGAAAATGGTCCGCAAATAAATAAACAAATATAAATTGTCAACTTGGGAGGGAAGGTGAATAAGTAATGTCAAGTTAAAATGCACAATAATTTGGGAGTTTCGATTCAGTGAAGCAAGGAGCGATTGCAGAGGACATGACACTGGAAGTCAATCTAACAATTGAATTAGGGAGGTTTATAACGGGTTGTTACGGGATTTCAGGACACAACAACATTAACCTATCTCCATGTCCTTTACGTACATCGGAATATTTCGACGATTTTAGACAAAGTCGATAACGTACAATTCATCTTGCTGTTCTGTTGTCCCTTCCTCGGCCACCAGAAGCTCGTATTCCTCCGCAGCGAACCGATCCCAATCACTCATTTCCGGTCCTTCTCCGTCATGCTCCTGAAAAGTAACACAATCAATGTTCAGACTTGTGTGTTGTTAATTGCAGAACGCCGGCGACAAAAAGCTCTGTTTATTTGCTCTTATAATTCTGTGTTTATAATTTTAATAAATTCACAGTCCATTTTGCTCGTGAAGTGTGGTTTACGTGTTTTGTGCTCTTGTGGTGTTCTTTTTCACATTTGTGATGTGTGTAGAAACAAATCAATATTAGATGAATTCACTTTAAAGTCTAACTGATGACATTTGTGTGACCATAATTAGATAATAATAACTACAAATTGGAAGATTATCACAAAATGGCTCAAATTTGATAAAATTTATTTTCAATAAATTCATCAAGTACAAGTACAGTCCAACTCGTCGATACCTCTTAACTTTAAACTACCTCGTTCTTAACATTGTAGTTAAAACGGCTCGGTTTTTTAATGTCATTTCCCCCAGGATTTCACTTTGGAATTCGTCGTTTATCAAGTAAAATACTAAGAATGTCAGTTGACAAAAAGCCATATGAGCTTTAGAATTGCCACCCTCGTCCACCAGTTTTAACTGGAACAATAATTCTCGATCTGGGGATCTCAACCAGGCGGAATCCGGGTCACAATATGAGAAAAAAATTACCAATTAAAGACCCCCTTTTATTAAACAAAGTATCTTAAATTATAATCAATTGCAATAAAAAATAATTTCACGTTATTATAACGCACAAATGAGCATTAAAATACAGATATATGTTTCGGGATTGCTTGGAATCCCTTTTTCAATGCGACAGAAGCTTCTACAGCACTGTACAAATAAAATTTTGTTGCAAAGTGATCGGAAGGCTCCAGGTTGAGAAACAATGAACTACAGTCGATTCCGGTTAATCGGACCACATCCGGAAGCGAACACATTTTGGTCCCATTAACCGGCTGGTACGATTACGCGAATATGGAACAAGACCGGAAGTTATATATGAAATATGAATGTTTAAAAAGCACACAACAGCTATTAAAACTTCCAATAAAATATAAATTACTTATTTTACAATCAAATATTTTTATAAAAAGTACAATTTATTTTTTACTAGCTGAAATGCCCGGCTTTGCGCGGGATGATATTGCATCATTCGCAGGCCAAGTAACACATTTCCAAAATTCGGTTGTAAATATATAAGGAAGTTTTTTAAAAAAAAATAAAAGTAGAAGAGGGGCAACAGTGCTTAAAAATCCCATTTAAACAGTAAAATTCATTAAAAATTACAATTGCATTAAAAATAGCAGCCTCGACAAATTTCTTCTAGACCAAAAATAAGTCCATGAAAATCCACATTAAAATGCCAACATAGTTCATAAAAATGGCCATTAGACTAAGAGCAACTGTAACTAAAATGCACATATGCATTAGGATAATTGTTCCAAAACAATATCAAGAGTCCGTAAAAATCGCAATAACAATATAGACCACACCACATTTAAAAATTCATATCAGAATAATAGCAGTATTCTCTTTAAAAATGCCCATCAGATGAAGGACAACGGTTCCTGAATATTTCTGCTACAATAAATAAATATTACTTAAAGATCCACATTTTAATAATTACATCTATTCCGAAACATACCTAATATAGTAAAGAAATTAGACCCAAAAAACCTAGATCAGAATAAAGACGTCAGTGACTAAAAACACGTATTAGACTACAGACTTTAAGAGCTGCTGTTTCTAGAATGGCCCCAACAATATATCTTAAATTCCCCCCAGAAAAGAAGACACCAGTTCCTAAAAATCCCCCTTGCAAAATCGTCAAAACATTTCCTGAAAACTCAATTAAATAGCACTTTTATCAAATTCGGATAAAAAAGGAAAAAATAAGAGTATTATTTCCAAAAGATAATGCACATTTAAGTGAGAAAATGTTCAGTACTGAAGCAATTCTGACGTATGAAATTTAAGTCGATAGAAAGAAATAACTAAATTCTGTCCAAATGGCGCCAAACATACATCTAAAAAATTAAATAAACGTTAGAAAATCAATCACTTGAGTAAAATATGGAATCAATTAGAACCGCTACGTAAAGTTAAAATGAAGCCGAAGATCGCGAAATTGCACTATAGTAATGGAAGTATAACACAAATGAGGCATTATCCTATAGTATACAAAATATACATAAAAATGAAATAAATTTTTAGAATTTGTTTCGTTGATAAAACGGACATTCTACCATAAGAAATACGATGTTTCATGAAATTGTTGAACTGGCACCATAATATTAAATCACCAAAATTGAAAGAAGAATCAACTTCAAAATAAAGAAATTAAAAATCGTCTGCAGTTCCACAAAATATGTATGAAAATGAAATGAATTTTTAGAAATTGTTTCGCTCATAAAACGGCCTGAATAAAGATAAAATAGCATTTTTCAATCTTACATTAAAGAAATCATCTAGTTGGCGACAAAGGTACTATTTATTTTGGCGAAAACACGGAAATTGAGAAGATAAATTCAGAAGTAAGCCTCGTTTTAAAATTCGAAAACTACTTTAAATGAATATTGCGCATGTTCTCTTTGTCCTACGAACTGCAAAAAAAAATCATCTTGTGCAGTTTTTTACGGGCATTCATATGCTGCAAAAATCTAAAAAGGGGAAGTTTCTTCGATGAGATAAACCCAAAATCAACAGTTTTGCTTAAAATTGGAATAAAAAAAGAACAAATTCGAATTTTAGGAAAAACGCTTCGAGGTGCACGAGGACCTGACCCAAGGTACCTGTAACCAAATTTTCGTACTTCTGGCCCGTTCCATCTCGCCAGGCAGTGGCGGATCCAGAAAAAAATTCGGGGGGGGGGGGGGGCACAATGTGGCTGATGTGCGTGGTTTCAGCTTAAAAACAAAATAGAGGAGGGGGGGGGGACACAACTCCAGAAACTGTGATCCGTTTTACTTTCCAAATATAATTTAATCAATTATTTAATTAAACTTAATTGATTTATTAAATTTAAATTATCAATAAAATTTTAATTAATTATTCCCTAATTAAATACAAAAAAACACATTTTTTTAAAAACTGGACATATACAATAAAGGAATATATACTGTGAAAGCACTTATTTTCTTGAGCACTTTTTTTTAACTTTTGGTTTTGTTCATATATAATTCGCGAAATTTTCAGCTCGCAAAATCACCAATAACTTTTTTGCGAAAATTTAGGGGGGGGGGGGGGTCAAATGGAGTCTTCTTCAAGTCTATTGAAGATTTAACGTGAGCATAAATCAACTGTCTAAGTGATTTTGCAGGTGTCTGCTTCTTTCTGTCTTAGCAATTACCCAGTTATCTCAGTTTGTCACATAGAATTGAAAGAATAGAAGTCACATAGAATAGAAGTTTTATCGCTCCATCTGCAAAATAGTTTCTTTTTCCTCGTTTTTAGCGTAAAGGAAGAAAAGAAAGTCAATTCTTTCTAGTCCTTACCTAAAGCGTCTGGAGGGGGCACGGGCCCCCGTGCACCAGAGGGGGGGCATCCAGAGGGGGGGGGCACGGGCCCCCGTGCCCCCCCCCCCCCCTGGATCCGCCACTGTCGCCAGGACGCGATCGACAGACAGACAGACACACACACAAACTTTCCGTTTTATTTATATAGATTATATTCTACGCGCTGCGCTGAATGCTCTGCCGTGTGAATTCGAAAATTCACTTGAACCTTTGCTTTAACAGTACCGCCATCTAGTGGGAATTTTGTTAAACATCTCCCCTGTAAATACAGCATTGAAATACCGTCGGATTTTATTAAAAGTTACAGGAATTGTAACTAATGTTCAATAAATTAATTTTTGTGTTCATTGAACTGCTTTAAATCCATTCTAAGCGGGCAACTTATGGCTCCTGTTTTATATTTGCTTTCATTTCTCTGGTCTGATTAAATGGATTTTTGGTCCCAATACGCTAATCATATTATGCTTATGCAATAGGACATGTTTTGGTTTTTTTGAGTTTGTTCCGATTATCCGGTGGTCCAATTAAGCGGATTCTACTATCATGTAGCAAATGTTACTTTCACATGTAAGACAAATATAGTACAGTATATAGAGAATAGTTATTTAGAGCACACATTCAGAAATAAATTGCGAATTATGCAAAGTTGGATAGGGTAACAGAAAGCAAGTTTTAAAATACAATCCCATTATTAGGCATGAAGATGGTGTCTGGGTACGAAAAACTGAGTTATTGTTACATGTCAAATTGTGTCACAACAGCAAAAATAAAGTTTCACTAATGAAGAAGTTTTTGTCGTTCTGGTAGAAATAAACATTTCTATGCAAACTCTACGAGTAACATAATTAAGGTAAAATAGTTCTAAATTATAGTAAGAATAACGGGATGAATTTCTGCTGAATTCAAATGAGTGAGATGTCATGCATACCCTTTGTGAAGCGAATGGATCCCTTTGCTCATGATCAAGGTATTTTTCAAGATTGAAGAAAGTATCGAAGAATATTGGCGTCATCTTGCACTTTTTGAGATCGGCTAACGCTACTTTACCGGGAACCTTTGGCTTAATGATATCCAGCATCTAGAAAACAAGACATCGATTTATTTATGTATATAAACAGACAAAATGAAAGATTTTCATGTTTAAGTAAAGGACTGAACTTGAGCTGCAATTGCACAAATTGAATATGGAACAAAACTTTAAGGAAAACAGATGCAAAAAAAAAAAAAAAATTCGGTAATAGTGCCGGTTTAAAACATAGCCAAAAAAAAAAAAAAAAGAAGAGAGATTTACAATTTTCAATTATAATCTTGCTTCGGAAAATATCAGGACAGAAAATAAATTAATTAACTAATCTTCAATAATAAAAAAAAAAGAAGAAGAGGGAAAAGAGGCAAGGGAAAAAAACAAAAATTAATATTATTATATCATTATTTTTAACTTTAAATCTTTGTTTGGACATTTCAAAAAATTTGGGGGTTATTGGTCAAATCGCATCTTTTGTTCAGTTATAAACCCCCAAAATAGGGAAAATTGCAGAAATAATTAAGTTGCCCATGAATCTCTCTTCAAATTGCGTTGAAAAACACATAGTCAACATTTTTACTGAGCAAAAAAGTTTTGTTTCAAAGCAATGTGTAAGGCAATTTTTCGGGGGTATCCGTTGTAATTCCAAACCTCTTTATAACATCCAGCGTATGTTGCACTGTTAGTGCTAAATGTAATAAAATAAACGGTTAAACAGGGTTAAAAATAAACTAAACAAACATTCTATGTCAGTAATATAAAGCAGAGAAAGTAAATTAACTATAAAGAGAAAAAACGCCAATGAAATTAACTTAACTTATTTCTCAACATCATAATATAAACACGAAATTCCGCCTACAACTGTACGTGTCTACTTTCTCGTATACATCAATATCGAAGTGATAATCTAGCTCGCTCTATCTCTCTCGCTTTCTTATTTAGCTTTAGTGTTTGATTACTTCAGGTATATCTTTTTCAAGGATTTATACATATTCATTCACTCATTCCTTTATTGACTCATTCATTCATTCATTCATTCATTCGGAAATATCCTTAAAAATACAGATCAAAAAGTCGCGTGAGAAAATAGGCTCATTTTGTTCTGCTGGATGAACTTCGTATCTGTACATATTCTATGTTATAACATCTTTGATAAAGTTTGTTCCAAGAATACATATCCGTCTGGTTAGAACAGGATTTAAATAGAATTGAAATTTCCCCGTAGGCGCTAATGTTATTTTTTTTTTTGTTGAACTGTTCAAAATTGAACAAAAATCGTTCAATTCAGAAAATGTTTTCCGTTGAGCTTCTTTCAAGAAGCCTGTTCAAAGTAACTTGGATCTTACGCCCAGAGTTTACATAATTTGTTTTATTTTTGCCCAAAGGCGCTAATATTAAGGTTTTTTGAACAGTTCATCAAAATTGGGCGAAAAATTGTTCAAGACAAAAAAAAAAAAAAAAAATAAATAAATATGTTTAAAAATCTGTCGGATCCCGGTTCCGTTGGAAGAAAAGTTTTCTTGACCTATTCGTTATTTTCGTGACTTTTTCGTTATCACCGCGACCAATTTCTGAATTGTGACTTTTTTTGAGACTTTCTGGACCTGTGGACACCATGCATTTCTTATTACCTGACAGAGGCAGTCATTGAAAGGTAATGTTTCGATGCCCAGTGCTTCTAGTCTTTGTAGTTGTTCTTGGTAAAAATATTCCAATTCATACATGGAAAGGAAACCATCCCCGTCCAAATCCATGCAACGAAACCAATACTCGATGCTAAAAAAGTTAAATGAAAAAATAGATAAAAATAAATTAATTGTAAATAAATAAGTAAAATTTCAATTTTTTTTCAAAATCAAATCTGAACTGTTTACATAAACACGAAATCCAGTTCAAATCAGTAATAAGCATACTGAGTTCCTTCAAAAATTCTGCAAAGTTTATTTAAAGGAAACTTTAAAATCAACATTTGCTTCACTGATTCTCAACATTTGCCTTAAATATATTACGTATGTGAATAATTATTTTTTTTAAAGAAGAAATCTTACGCAGGGATATAATTCAACATATATGTTCGTATACCAATTAAAATATAATAATATTTATTGTAAGAAATAATCATGTCAAAGAGTATCTCGGGTAAAACTGCGATTTCGAACGATGTTTCCATTAAATACTGTGATAAAAATAATGATATGTTGCTTTTTAAATAGAAAATTACGTTCAATTGTAAAGTATTAATAAATTTTATTCCGAATAAAAATATTTTCTAGCAAGCTACTTGTTCGACGAAATATTTCATTTAACGTAGAAAAATGTCTTTCTATTGCAGGGGAAAAAAGACAATGGTAGTACCAAATAAATTAGTAATATAATAATAATAATAAATAGATAAATAAATAAATAATGAATTACTATTATGCGATCGTGGTCGTAACGTAGGTGAAGGGAGGGATATAATTTGCTTATAAAATCAGAGTGCTCGTAATAACCGGGTTTATAAAGATTCAAAAGCTATTTGCATAAACATTAAATTAATAAAAGTGACAGATTAAAAAAGAGCTTTTCATTTTTCATCATTTATCGTACAAAGGGAGAAAAAGAGAAAAAAACTGGTCGGTGGCAGTTTTCTGTCAGTTACCGGCGTTGTGATGTAGATAGACATAAAACAAACTTTGTGCAAATTTCAAAATTTTTGCTTAAAAAAAACCCCCACAGTTTCTGGGGTAAATAAATGTAAACAGAGGTTTATCTTCCCATGAGATTGACACAAATAGTAGCAATATCGTCGCGAACATACTCTGCTTAGAAGCTTAGGAAGTTCTGGATCAATGGTCCTCAATCTGCGGCTAACGGGCGGCATGTGATCCGCTCAGTTATTTTTGAGTCCACTGAGATTATTTAATGAGAAATATCTTGCAAAAAATTAAGTAATGCGGTAAATTTATGAAAAATGTGCCTACAGTATTTATGAAAAATTTCCTACAGTGGGTCAGCCGGCTAAGCTCGGTTTAGAACACCGAAACTGAAGCAGCACTGGACGAGGTCAATGCTTGGGAGATTGACCACCTCTCGTGACTGATTGCTAATGAGAGTTGATGCACGTAAAATTCGTCATGGCTCCAAGCACGAAATAATGCCTGTGGGGGTGCCAACCTGCAGGCGACAATCTCTCATTTGGGAGCTAGTTAAAAATTAGGAGGATCCTCTGAGCCAATTCCAGTCTAGCGGAGCTCATTAATAAACGGAAGGCGCTGCGTTGTCCACCGCAATTCCTGGACGGCCAGAGAGGGGCCCAGAAGCTTGGATTTCTAAGTGGCATGAGCAGCAACAACATTAATGTGAAATAAACACGAAAGTATAATTTACATAAAAATGTAATATATATTGTCTTCCCAAAAGATTGGAAAACGGTAAATTTAAGTGTTTACAACTACCCCAGAGTACAAAATATGTGGGGTAAACATATATGTGGTAAACACCTAACTTGCACGTGAAAATAACAGGGAGGATGAAATTCATAGCTAAATGTTTATAGCAACATTCCATGCGACAAATAAAAAGGGTTGAAACCACACACTTCGCGCTTGTTGTTAATCTGGAGAGGAAAATATAAGACCACTAAGCTTTATTAAATAACGTTTTTCACCGCGTCATTTTCTAAGAATCGTGGCGCCTCCACTGTTGTTTCCAAACATACGAAACTCTTTCAATGTGTTCCCTATGTTACTACTTCATCACACACCAGTTGCTAAGTTTTCAAAACCACCACAAAAGTGCTTATGAAGTTTGTTTACATTTACCCCATGTTTACAATTATACAAACTGACCCAATTAGTTAAATATTTGATACATTGGAGGGTGATCGACTATCAGAAACACATACATATTTATAATAATGGCAAATTACTTTAGCAATGGACATACCTCCTTGGATGTCTTTTGTCTTCTTCGGAGATAAGGAACCACACAAACTCAGCATAACTTATTTTGCCTTCTTTTTGTTTAGCACCTCTGAAAAATTAACATGAATTATTTCACATTCAAACAATGTTAGAATGCTTTTTATTTTACATTCTTCTTCTTATTATTATTATTTTCAAAGTAATTCTCAAATCTCCATTAACATATCGAGCGGTTATTCGCACTTTTTTAGAGGTTGGGGTGGTGTAAAATGAATTCTTTCGTTTGGATACACTATTTCTCACCCTAAATAAATATTAAAAAATATATTACCATCTGGCAACTGAAATTTGCACTCAAAATGGAACTTTTGCAGAACCAATGGATGGACAGTTCTATTTCTGAAGAGAATTATTGGCATTCAGTTGCTAAAAAATACAATAAAAAGCTCGGATTTTCTGTTGAAATCCATGGGAAGTAATATTATCAAAAGAAAGATGCTAAAACCATTAATGTTTAATTTCAAGTGAAAAGTTGTTCGAACCGCACCCAAGGACAAAAAGGAATTCTTTGAATGGAGCAAAAGGAGCATATTTTTTGGTAAAAGAAAATCATCCAGTCAAAAGACTGGATAAATGATTAAATTGCTCAGTAGTAATTTTTTAACAAAACACTCTTTCTAATTTTACACTGATGTAAAATTAAAAAGAAGAACCCTTCGCCGTTTTTCTTTATAACTAATCGGCGCACGTAGAAACGACGCTCACTGCTTTATAAATGTGGATCTTTTCATTTTCTCCGGATTTATCTAGAGAAAAATAATATAAAAAAAAGTTGTTGCCAGAGAGCAAGACTGGTTCTTTTATTTCATGTGTGTGTGTATTTATACTATATATGTATGTGTATATTTATAAAGTTTTAAAATAGTTTTCATGTAAATTATGCATTGAAACACTTACCGCGTAACTGCTCCAGAAAATATCCTTTGAATGATTCTCGTTGATAAAGCTGAAAAAAACAAAAGAGATACTTCTTTTTTACTAATTTAACAATATTGTGCATAGAATTTTGCTTATATTTTTGCTCGGAAAAAAAACCACCCTCTTTAACGAACCCTTTCCCACTTAACCTGCAAAGCTCTAATTGTACATATTAGTTCACCTTTGAACTATTAATGATGCGTATATTATCCCCTTATTTGTGAAAGATATTTCTTTTTATTTCTGCTATGAATAGTGGCTATGAGGGAATTAATAATTAATAATGCACAATGTTTGTCTCAAAAAGAAAAAGTGAAAACAATTTTATCAATTCTTAAAAGCATTCTTACCTCCCCCGCTGTGAAGTTTCAAGTCATTTTGGTCAATGTAAAGGTCGTGATCTTTATCAAGCTCCCAGAACTTGCAATAGATCACATAGAAATGCTCGTATGAGAAATAATCCGTAATTTGATTGATGTCTTCTTCTTCTTCAAGAGTTGCCAATACCTGCAAGGGGTAGAAAAAAAATCAAATTCTGGTCCAAAAATATGAAATGTAGTTAGTAGGAAGTTTTTACAAGACCACACATCCTTTTTATTTCCTTCTGCTTAGCATTTGATAAGCGTGTTATAGTCTGGAATTAGAATAGGCGCGTCAAGGACGCGTTTCCTGCTTCGCTACCATGGAAACTGCGAGAAAGAAAACAGCACCAGAGAATTTTTCTTTTGTGCACTGGAGTTAAGGCATTCCATCACTACGCCTCCAATTCAAAATATTAGAGTAATTGAGAAAGAGTAACAAGAAAGAGTTTATTTTCCATTTATTTATTTTTGATACTAAGTAAATGCAATTAAATTTCTTATAAATTAAATCTGAAATGTTTAGATAAGAATAAATTAGGTATACAATAGCTTTCTGAAACACATCAAAATATTAGAATAAGATTTAGATTGGTTCAAAATATTAGAATACTTTATCTTACGCAATCTATTTTTGCCATTGAAAAATAAATCTGATTTGAATCCGTCTATTATTATTATAATTAAAACAACAAACATACTTATCATGTTCGCCAAACCAACGTGGGAAAAAAGTTTATACCACGGAAACCATGACGATCAGAAGGGAAAAAGGTAGAGTAGTGTGACCTTGACGCGCCGACTCTAATTACATAGACTATAATACACTAATGTCACATTATCAATCAACAACTAGTTCTGAAAACGTCATTTTCAGGGGTGCCCAGCATCAGCCCCCTAAAAACCACGGACCTTCCAAAAAACAATGAACCCCACCCAAATCGGCCATTCAATCAATCAAGCCCCCCTAAGCCCCTGAAAAAAGTCACCTCCAGTGGGCACACCAGTCATTTTGACTGCACTGTGGATAAATTAATCCTGGGTGATCTTCGGCTAAAAAATCAAACAGAGATTCACCCAAGACAAAACGAAAAAGCCTTTTTTTTCTAAATCCCTGTGAATAGCGGTACTTGTTAAGATTACTATCAACACACCTTGCCACCAAACAGATTGGTGTTTCTCCCATCATTTGCACTAATTATATTCACATTTTCAGTTTTGTCACTTACACAACTTTGCTTTTAACTGCACTAAGTATCGAATTTTTATTATAGTTTATATACTGCAGTACTTCAGGGGTGTTTAGAAGTACTTATTCCGAAAAGTTCCCGAGACAAACATACAGAGGATTATGCAAATTTAAGTTTCAAGTAAAACTCCTAATATCTTCATGATACAAAAACAAAATAGGAAGCTTAGAATTTACTTCGGGGGGGGGGGGGGGGGCACCCGTGCTCCTGTGGTCTCCATTTGAATACGCGCTTGCATCACCCTTTTACACTACTTTCCTTCTGAATTCCAGAATATTTTTATTTACCTGCAAAAAGTTGCTTCTTCTAAGTTCTGGAGCAGTTATTCTTCCACTCCAAGATCTGTTGACACAATAAAATATCCTAGCAATGACCTAAAAGTTAATAAAAACAAAATTAGCTGACAGTAAGTATATTCAAAATTAATGCCTAAATCCGTCTGTTGTTTTACACACACATGCATATATTTTAGCAGCTATACTAGCAACTACTGACTATTAAGAAACTTGTCACAGCAGTATCCAGTCAAGAACCAATTAAGTCAACTTTAATATAAACTGGTGACTGATATACCAGAGACTGACAAGGTCCTGATTTCATGCATTGAAATGGATGCTATATTTTTAGATTAATATTGTTATCATAACCTTGAGACGCAACTTTGAACACAACTTCTAATTTTAAGTAGCAAAACTTGGAACATGAAAGTTCAAAGACAAAAAAATAGACGATGTGAACAATAATGTATGCAATTAAATGCAATGCAGAGGAAAACAAATTTCAACTGGTGAAGTCATAAATAATCCAAATTTGAAGATTTCAGAATTTTATAAATTTTTCCCTTTTATCACAGGAAAGATAATTTTGTGGTGCTGCCATCTTTTGAGCAATTTAGGCAACTTTCACCACACTTAAGATTAAATAAACTATTTTAAATACATTAAGCAAAAAAGTAAATAGTTAGGATAAAAAAGGTTTTTCTCATAGAAGGCTCCATTTCAGTTAATCTCTTCCTTCGTTCACTAACTTGAATATCAATTAGGAAACTAATCTAAATAATAAATACACCACTAGAACGTTAAGGCGAAGTCTTAACGTTCTAGTATGTCTAAATCTCTAGAAGTCTAAATCTCGCTCTGGTCTACAATAACATATATAGATGCACCTTATTTTGTACAAACTGTTGTGTGCATTTTCAAACAATGTGTTAAGACTATTTGGGTATAATTTAATACAATTGTTTGCGAATGCACACGCAAACAATGTAAAGGAAACCAAAAAGATACAGGCAAGCAAAAAGTACGATAGTGCTGCCATCTTTATTTTTTCTTATGAGCAAGTTCAGAGTAGAAAAGAAAAAAAAAAAAAAAAAAAAAAAAAAAAAAAAAAACATTTACCGTATGAATGTATCTAGAGTGGAATTCTGTTGCTTCCTTGAGGAAAGTAAGTCCTGGATGAGAATCTATCACATCCTATAAACAAAGAGAATTTATTTTAAATACTTAAGTAAATAATTCAAATATTTTCATTGGCAGCACTGTTTCATGTCGAGCAGCATTTAAAATATGTTGTATGATAACAGAATCAATTATTTTTATTTTCTACGAACAAAAGTCAATTTTGTAGCTAATGGCAGGTGTGCAAAAATGTAGCTGCAGGTTGTTCGAAAACACAAAATAATTCTTCGGCACAATAGAATTATGTTTATTATTATTATTGTTATTTATAAATGAAAAAAAATATTTAAATAGTTAATTAACATTTTAAAAGCTAATTTTATCATCAATGACTATTATTTCTATTTATCATTTTTTAGATATTATCATAACCATGAATAAAACGCTACAAAAAGTGCGAATATTAAGATCAGTACAAATAAAATATTTTAAAATGTCTTAAAATTACAAAAGAATGTTATTCGTTTATTAATTTTTTTTCGTCTGCTAAATTTAACGTAAGAAAATAGTTAATTCAAACGAAAATGTTTTAATACTTGTTTGTTAAAACCAACATTGAGGGAGCGTTAAATTCAACAGTGCAATCAACAATAAAAACCACTTAATGTCAAAAATTACTTGAAGACGCAAATGATATTTTTAAAGATAAAAACTTTACTGAAACTAAATTAGAATAAACCTACTTGCATCATGGGAAAGAAGTCGTCACTTAGAAGATAGTTTCTTTTCCCGCGCGTCATGACATAGATAAACTTTGACGACTCGTCATGACAAGTGTTGACCACTCTAAAATGGAACGAGTTGGCATAAGAAAAATAATTCTAATGTTGATTAAAACAGAAGCAAAAAATGCAAACAATTTCGAGAGTAATTTTAGGAAAATCATTTTATCAGTGAACCTTTGACCGATGGTAACGACAACAAGCACAAATTTTTATCGCTTTCCAAATTTTGAAATAAAACATTTAATCATACTATCCAGGATTTATGAAAATTTATACTCTCCCCCGGCTTGAAAAGGAAAGTTGAAGGATTTTCTGACTTTACTTTAATATACTGAATGTTCGTGATGGTATCAAACGCAATTTGCTTTGACAAAGTTTAAATAAATGAATAAATAAAAAACTAAAGTAATAAATAAATAAAACGTAATAAAGTAAAATGAAGTAAATAAATAAAAAAGGATCAAAATAAAATAAAGTAAATAAATAAAAAAGTATTGTAAAATAAAATAAAGTGAACATAAAAAATTAAAAAAGCAAAGAATAAAAATATATTTATAAACAAACAAAACATTAGTATGGTCTGTTTGAAAACAAGACGAAACCTACAGTGTAAAAAGAAAGTTTAATTTTTCGCTTTTTAGGCCTCCTTGTGATACGGAAAGAAACTTTCATGCAGTACTTCGTTTTTTTTTTTTTTTTTTTTTTCCAGAAAAACTTAAGCAAATTTAGAGACGAACAATTGCTGCCACAAAGCATGCAAGCTAGAGTCGAAACAAGTTGTTACGACAAATATTAAAGTTTAAATATTTTTAAACCTGCTCGTAAAACAGTCATTTTTTGGATATTTTGTTATGCGATTTTATATTTACGAATTTCAGCGTTTAATATTAAATTGGTTTGAAATTGAGGATGAAATTGAATATTGATCGATTTCAGTATTATCTTATTGATTTTTAGCACTACGACAGTCTTGATATACTTGGAAAACTTGCCAGATAATTCTTCAAAATTTAATTAAAATGCTATTGTACGTACTTTCTATCTACTAGAATGCCAGTCCGAATAAGTGTTAAGTCAGCTAGATCGGAGTAGAGTTTGGAGAACTTATTGGTAGCTGAACTATAAAAATTTTAATTGTTCTGTTTGAGATGAAATTCAGCAATGCAATTCTTTTTAGTGTTCTTAACTGTATCGCTCATAGAGCAAACAATTAAAAGTTAGCTACTTGACGGCTAATTTCAGCAATGGGGAAAATTTACCTATACAAGAAAAAATACGAATTTAATCAGAAAATGTATTGCTTGCCATCAATTGTAAATTATAAATGGCAATTCGTTCGAAAAATGTTTGAACTTTATGAATATCTGGATCATTCCATGTCAACTAAACCACTTTCTGAAATCATCTCTACCTGACCAAATGCAATTTTTAAGAATTTTTTTTAGCGCTGTGCTACACTGTAAGTAGGAATCAAGTAACCATGTTTGGATGTTCGAGGAGAGGCAAATAATAAGAACACTAACTTGATATTTGCTCTGACAAAGACGACATTTTGTGCTTAGTAGATCGATAGTCTCTATATAGATAAGCCAGCATATTCGCCATTATGGATCAGAACGCTTGTTTTGCATGGTTGCCTTACAGGCATGTATCACCTTTCGTCGATGTTTCATTCTCTCCTTCCCCAATTTGGCGAGATTTGTTTTATGTGACATAATGTCAGAAACTTTGCTCTGGTAACCCTACTTTTTCACCAATGAAAAGTCTGATCCAAAATGCCTGATGCGTCGATACAGCGGCCTCAAGTAGGCCCTACATCACATATTTTCATTGGGACTTAGTCTTTTTGAGGGGTTACCGTTGTTGGGAGGGGGAGGATGGCTTTGCAGGTTTTTTAAAAACCTGCGAAACCCTGCCTAACCGGGGGAGTGCACCAACCTTGCCTAATGTTGTCAACCTTGACTGACCACTTAACTTTAACACATGTCTTCATTTGCTTACTGCTTATATGACCAGAAAACAAAAAGTTAGAACATTTCACAGATTTAAAGCATGTCGTTTTCTGTTTTAATCCTTGCAAAAGGCTATTTAACAGCTTTCTAAGCTTGTAAAAGATGACTTACTACACCTACTTTCATAATCCCTAAAAAATTGAACTGTCTACGCAGCCTTGGCAGGTGGAAAGAAGTTCATCTCGACATTTTAGGTTCTGACGCTAGTTTGAGAGAAAGGTTCCAGAACCAAATTTAGCTCAAATAACTCACCTTCTCCAGAATTCGAGAAACGCTTCGCAGCTGATAGCGGATTTCTTCTCGCCTCGAGCTGCTAGGAACAATGGCAGTTTCCAATATAGAGGTAATCCACACGCCTGGAATGGAGAGCGGGGAAAAAGTAATAAAAATAACAAGTAAGAAGTTTTCAAATGTTTCGGCGAGTATTCTCAGACTAAACTACTGAAGTTCCTCCTTTTTTTCAGCTTCTAACTTCTAAGACACAAAATCATTTCTTTAAAAAAAGAGTGCGTTGCTTTGAGTACTCTAAATGCAGACAGCTCATCTAATAAGTTCCAAACGAATCATTTAATAGAGAAAACTATTTTTATTCAGTTGAAAGATTCATCTAAATAAAGAGTTATTATTTTATTTAGGTAATTTTCGAAGGGAAATGCCATCTAAAAATTTCAATTTTTCTCATGCGAATTAAATGAATATATCATTACAAGAAACATTTCAAGTAAAATTAGTAATTAAACCAAAACAACTGGCATTTTGACTCTTTATTTTTAAACCCATAATTTAAAGAAAAAGTTCAATCATTCGATTATCGAAATTGAACAAGAAAGCAAGTGCTTGCAAAAAGTTTTTTCTATTCTGAAATTTAGAAATGAATTGTGTGTTTATGTTGACATTGAAATTTATACTGCACGTTGTTCAAGCCCAAAACACCAAACTAGTTTCGCCAATTTTCAATTAAAAGTTAAACGCTCACATCCCACTTTTCGGAGAAGATTTTTCTTTTTTAACTTCTGCTTTAGAATTAAAAATTTTCTCCGCAAAAAGAGATACATTCTTTTTTAAAGAAAACTTCGAAATTTAGCTTCATAGCGGCTAAATATAATATTCTGTCAAAAAATTAAAAATATTTCTCATAGGCAGTTTATTATTTTTTCTATTTAAACCTAGCCGTAAATTCGTAATTTTGATAACAAACCTTTGTAATGATTCCAAACTCCTCCCTGGAGGCTTTCCCTTCATTCAATCCAGCGAAGACTGCTGCAACTTTTTTCAAATGGGTGTCAATTTCCTGAGGCGTTCGAGGCTTTCCATCCGGGAAATAGAATTTTGGTATTTGGAAATTGTCTCTTTTCCCTGATTTTACAGCCCTACGTAAAGAATTGGTGCGAGGAGAAGTGGGGGCGGTGCTGTCTTTGTCCTTTCCGGTACCGCCCTGGTGTGTCTGTAAAATAAAATTGAGAATTAGGAACTGTTGCAGTACACTGGAAATATTTTTAAATTGTTCATTATTGGTGATTTTCGTATGAACGCAAATATTGCAGTTTCTACAACAATACGTGACATATCAATTATTGCTCCTTTTGCACAATCAAAGGGAAAATACTTCTTAGTAATTAACAAATTATGGCAAAATCAGCAGGGCCGGCGGAAGGGAGCGCCAAATCAGGAGGGCGCCGAAAGAGACCAAATTTAATGTTCTCTGAACAATTAATTTTTTTCTATTTTATGAATATTGTTGTAAAAAAATTTTTTATATTGTGTGTAGAAATCGTAAAATTTAGACCTTACTTATCTGAAAAATTATATCTCCAATCGATATCTTAAAGTACATTCACCAAAACAACTTGAAAGAAATTTTCATGAACCCGTGGATTTGTTTGAGAATATTATTATTAACAATCCCAGCAGGGGCGTAGCCAGGATTTTTTGTCGGGGAGGGCTGAGAAATATAAATGTTACATTCGAAAACGATAACTATCCATCCGATAATTATGCAATCAAAATCAATCAAATTTAAAAAATATTTTTTTTTTTTTGGAATCTTAACGTTTTTTGCATAAACTGCATTCATTAGAAATGCCTTGATTAATTGAAACAAATGGTTTTTAAAATAAAGAAATGAGAACTTATATTTCAATTAAAGTTTAATAATACGTGTAAAAATAGTATTTGAGCAAAAAGTCTTTCTTTAACTTTACTTTTCTAACAAAACTCTGTTAATTGCCATGTCATCTGAAACTGAACAGTGTCTATGCATATTGAGTAAAGCCAATCCAGTTAAACGACTTTCGCTAGTCGTGCTTCTGAGGTAAATTTTTAATCTCCTTAAAGTTGAGAAACTTCGTTCAGCTGAAACTCCTGATACTGGTAGGATGGAAAGTATTTGAAGGGCAAAATGTAGGTGTAAAGGGACCCAATCGCCGAGTTCGGCAACAATTCGGTAGACTTTCACTTCATCTTCCACATCCCCCCATTCAACTTCAATCACATCTTTAGATGAAGGAAGATCATCTTCATAGAATGAATGAGATGCACGGTTCTGTCTTGAAAACTCTTTTCAACAGCGCTTTGGGGAAAAAGTTTTCTCAAGGTAGAAATTGTGTCTTTATGAGGCAAAAAACGCTCATTAAATGACGATATTAGATCATCTAGGTAGGAAATAAAAATCGTGATTCTATATTATTCTTCAGTTGTTTTGTTGGCTATATTTGGACGGTTCTTTTGAAATTTACACACTCTAGGTGTTTTTACCTCAATGTTAAATTTGGCAGCTATGGGTTTCGGCTTCATTAGCTAAAACTAGAACGATTTCTCAAAATCGGTTAAAGTATTTAACTTTTTATTAAGAGTTTACGGGTTAATCCAAGCATACAAGATCAATAAGCTATTCCTTTACATTAGGTACTTTAAAGTTTATTAAAAAAATACTATTAATATACAATTGAAATATAATTTAAAGAGTACTAAGTGTAAACTTGCTCTTTTATATTCTTTAAATCGAAATTGAATTTAATATATTTTCCTTTAAATGATTGTCTTTATTAAATAAACATCGAATATTCTTTTTAAAAAAATGAATCAAATAATAATAATAATCCTCATCATTAGTTTTACTTAATAAATTTGCCATACATATTTCTTGGTCACATTAATTTATTCGAGTATTTTTAAGAGTATGTATCCAATCATAAAATAGTAATTACTCGGAATGGTTTATTATCATGTTTCATCCTCCCACGGAGACCATATGCGTTCGTTCATCGTATACATGGGCATTTTGACATCGAAAAAAAAAAAAAAAAAAGAATATAAGTGGGAAAAAAATCGCATGAAAGTTTTTAACCTCGATTTAAGCAAAAACCCCTATAATTATAGTAATTTCAAATTAACTTCAGAATTTTATATGGTAACAATAAATGTTTTAATCTTAAATGTGATGTGTTATATCTCTAGGACCAGCCTAGCTGGGCCCTGTGCCTGTTGCTGATCGTCGTATTTGTATTTGTTACTCCCCCCCTCCTCTCCAAACGTGACATCATTTGCGAACGGTACTCAGTGAAGCATTTTGAAGCTGTTTGAACTTCATTTGTAAAATAATTTACACTATCATACAGGCTGACAATTTCATTAAAATTTCTCAAATAATAAGGAGCTTTCAACGTAAGTTTTATTATCAGTTTATAAACTTAGGGTAGTCCGAGGTCCCCTCGGATTCCCTTTTGTGTGAACCTGATTTTAAAAAATAAAGAAATATTTTTGAAAAGAGTTCTACTTACGAAAATTATCTGATGGATAATATGAAAAATTAGCCGTCCTTGTGAGAAATCAAGCTACGAAAAATAGAAAACAGGAGCTAACACTCTGAATGAGACGTTCTCAATATGAGTGGAAGGTCGAACCGTAAGGGGTCAAATGCAGAGCCAACTATCCCACACAACAGGGAATCCTGGTCCTTTCTAGGAAGCAAATTAAACCCTAACCTTTTCCAACAAGTATCAACCGTACCGAACTCGGGCCCTGGAGCAGTGATGGCGAACCTATGACCCGTGGGGCAGACACTGACCCACGCAAGATTTTTAACTGACCCACGACTGCTAGGCAACATTTGTTTGCTTACGCGGGTATATTTAGATTTTCTAATTTGGGGGAATAATTTATATTCTATTTGTATTTTTTCAAGCACTGCATTGACACAAAAGCAATTTAAATGCTGTCTGTAACCCTAAGTTTGATCATTACAATTCTAAAGTTACAAAAATGACGACAAATACGTTTGTAGTATTTGAAATAAAGCAAAATTGTTTACAAAATATCAAATAAAGTGTATAATTTTACTCACATTTTGTTTGTGGGGAAAAAAATCAACAAACTAAGCAAATAATCATCTTTAAAGCACTTTCTTCAAATAAAATGCATGTTATTTTCCTTACTCCTTGTTTATTCAAACACTTATTGCCATTTGCAACAAACACTTGTGAATTTTTAACCCCACTAAAAGTTTTTAAAACGTCAAACCAAGCCCATTTTTACCAGTTAAGCCAATTGAATTTTAGAGACATTTAGTTTTAAAACTGCTCAGTTAAAAATTTTTAAACTTTGGTGCAATTGGGCATTAATGACCCACGAGCTAGTACTAAAACAAAAATGAACGAAATTAGACCCACGTCTCGAAAAGGTTTGCCATCCCTGCCCTAGAGGGATTCGTATCTCTTCTCTGGGATGTTTGTCGCCGACAGAACCTTTCTTCTGTGAGAAACTTGACCAATACGCTTTGTCACATGCTCTATGTCCTGCATGCAGAAAAATTCCCTCTCTGCGCACTCACCTGCGAACAGCGGCGCAATTTGCGAACTCAGTTCGCAAATTTAGAAAACAACAAGAGCTTTTATTTAAAACTAAAATTATCTAAACATACATAGATCTATTTTCAACTTTCGAGGTTGAAGAATTTCGGGGGTGGCTCCAGCCCCTTCAGCCACCCCTTGGCTACGCGCCTGAATAAAAGTATCTGTTGCAAATGGGGAACTATCGTTTAGCAAATTAAAACTTATAAAAACGTGTTTAAGGTCAACTGTGATAACCCAAAACAGATTAAATTCCCTAGCAATAATCTCTAACGAAAATCAAACTGTAAAATCTATTGATTTAAAAGAATCGATAAAACTTTGCATCTGCGAAAGCAAAAAAAAAAAAAAAACATTTTAATGCATATATGCATTATATATGTATATGATAAAAAATGTTCTCAATTTAAAATCTGCCACCCATAATAAAATTTTATTTTTAGACTGTTTGGAAGTGATATTCTGACACCATTGAGTTAATGGCTTTCTTGTCCAGTTTAAATACTTTAATTGATATTGATAATCGATACGTTTCTTCAATCAATTTTTATCGTTAATGCAAAATTTATTTTTGTGGCAAATCTTACTGCAATTCAAAATTTAAAAAAAAATCCCTAAAAAAATTTTAAAAAAAATTTCGTCCGATAATGAGAAAATAATACGCATTGCAGCGTTTTGTGCTCCAGGAAGACAAGTTAAAAAATTGCGAGTTAATTTTAATTCCGATTTCTCTTCCAAAATTGCGTTTAGGGCGCCGTTTCCAGTAACGCCCGGGGCGCCAAAACTACTTCCGCCGGTACTGAAAATCAGTTAGTCTACACTGATTCTGATCATACCAAACATCTTTTTTTACATGACTTACAGATAAATGTTAGAAATTTGTGCGTGTACAGCAAAGAAACAAAGCTTTTTGATGTGTAGACCATTTCTGAAACCTGTTAGATACCAGAAAGGAATGCAGCACCCGAATATCAAGACAAACGCTTAATTTCTGATATACCAGGTACGATCTGGTACATGTCACATTTGACTCAAAATGACAAACTATATTTTGTCAGGAAATCAAGAATCAGGAAAGAAAAACAAGTAAAATCGCAAGCAAAAGTTTCGAGAGCAGAAAGCAAAGCAGAAATACTTTAATTATGGAAAGAAATATATTTGAACCGTCTAACATATTATTAGTACAGAAAAAAATGAAAATTTCTGAATTTATTATCTAAAGTCTAATGCAAAATTTAATAAATCCTGCTTTTTTATGCTAATTTTTTTCTATCCCTTGCAGTACGAATCATATCACTAATTCCATGAAATTGGGAAATTTCAATATGGTCTACAGTTACGGATATAGTCTACAAACAAGTATGTAAAAATTATGATTGTAAAAATTATCGTCCTATTGCTATTTTGAGCCCTTTGTCGAAATTGATGGAAACTATTGTGTACGATAAGATATTTTTTCAGGTTAGAAACTTAATTTCTTTGTCTCAGCATGGTTTTGTTCCTAGGAGGTCGACACTTACTAACTTATTTTCTCTAACTAATAACATTGTCTCTTCTTTTGAGGATGGTTCTCAACTTGATGTAATTTATACGGATTTTTCGAAGGCGTTTGATTCTATTGATTTTGGTATTTTGATTAGGAAACTTATTGCTTTGGGTTTTCATATTAATTTGACTGATTGGATTTTTTCCTATTTAAATAATAGAAAGCTGTATGTGCATTTCAATAGTGCTATTTCCAATGACTTTACTAATTCTTCTGGAGTACCTCAGGGGTCGAATCTCGGTCCTTTGTTTTTTATTCTGTTTATTAATGATTTGTGTTCTATTTTATCTTTTTCCGATCATCTTTTATTTGCTGATGATTTGAAACTTTTTAAGCAAATTCGTACTTCTACTGATGCTGCTTTTCTTCAAAATGACCTTGATAATTTTTACCATTGGTGTTTGGACAATAAATTATCCGTTAACATCAAGAAATGTCATGTTCTTAGTTATTCTCGTATATCTGGCATTCTGAATTATCCATATAGGATTAATAATCTTCCCTTACTTCGTTCTGACACTGTAAAGGATTTGGGGGTTACTTTTGATGTCAAACTTGAGTTTTCAATCCATATTAATGATATTGTTTCCAAAACTTATAAAAAATTGGGTTTTCTTAAGCGCTGTACTAAAGATTTTACTAATATAAGAGCACTCAGGGTCTTGTACTTTAGTTTGGTTCGCTCTAATTTAGAGTATTGCAGTCTTATTTGGGATCCATGCTATGTTAATAAAATTAAAGTTCTTGAGCAAGTCCAATCGAGAGTATGTACGGAATATTTCTTCTTCCTTTCTTCGTGATTGTTTTAATATTCCAAGTTTGAAATCTCGTCGTGATCTTTGTTGTTTACTCTTTTTTTTATAAAGTTATTAATAATGTGATTGACTGTAATGATATTCTGGCCTCTATCAGCATTAATGTGCCAAAGGTGTCTTAGAAATTACAATTTGTTTGTTATTCCTTTTGTAAAACATAATTATATTGGTAATTTTTCCCTGTATAAATTTTATAGAATTTTTAATGAGTTTTCTGCGGGTTTGGACATTTTTGATATGTCTCTTACCGTTTTTAAGTCTAAATGTCGTGAGTTTTTAAAATCTATTTATGCATCACTGTAAATGGATTTGTCTGTAGTGTGCATGTCTTTTTCTCTCTCTTTTTTTTTTTTTGAGTATGTGTACTTTTGCCGTCTTGGCTCAAGCATTATGCATTCAAGCGGGCATAACATCGCTTTGAAAGCGAAAAGCAAAGTAGTAATACTTCGTTTATGGAAAGAAATATGTTTGAACCGTCAAACATACTATTAGTACAGAAAAAATTTAAAAAAACCCCGAATTTATTACCTAAGATCTAATGCAAGATTTAATAAATCCTGCTTTTCATAATAAAATATTTCCTTTCTCTACATTACACTACGAACTATTTCATTAATTCCATGAAATCGGGAAAATCACTATAGTCTGTATGTTTACGGATATGGTATATGTATAGTTACGTACACTTTTGCCCACTTGGCTCGCTTGTCCAAGCGCCGCGCTTCGTTCATTGGGGCAATGATGAAGTACAGTAAATTTAATCATTTTTTATTTAATGTAAAACATTTTAAATTAATTAAGGATATTAATGGCATTTGACACTCATTCCAAGATTGGTGATTGAGCTGTAAATGAATTTTACATAATTTTGAAATGGAAAACTTTTCATTTTTCTCCTTTGTATTCATATATACACACATGAGGGTTTTAGTATTTAAATAGAAACGTAAATGAAAATAAAGAGTTGGAATTCATAGATGAAAGTGAAAGTGTTTTTTCTCGGTCTGTTATTCAGTTTGAACACTTCAGTTAGTTCTACAGTGCAAGGATACTAGCTATGCTTTCAAAAGAAAAACAAGCCACTTCAAGTAGTCTTTTTTTAAAAAAATCATTTACGTCCAATGTAAAAATAGAAATCAAGAAATCTTAGAAACTAATTGCAGTAGTTTTTCAGACATTTTTTGCGAAACAAATTTGCCATGTTGTTATTTTTGAAGAAGCCTGATTTGTTTACTATTTGTGTAATATGATAAAATAGGTGCGGGATGTAGAATTTAAAATAAATTACATTACAAATGGACAACAAACCACATCTATCACAGCAAAAGAAACGAAGAGTTAGAATGCTGTTTAAAAGAAACACCTAAACTCAAAAGTACACCAAAAGTATTTGCTGGGAAAAGATGGTCAGTATAGGAATATTTATCAAACCTTGATTTTTATAAGACATTTAGTCAACTGTTACGTTTTAGTGGTTCTTTAAAATACCGGAAATTTTTTCCAAAGTCCTGTCTTATTTTCTCTTTAAATTCAATCAAACATTTTCTTTTAACTTTTGAATATTTAACGATTATTATTATTGCGTACAATATTTATATCTGTCATTAATAATAATAACGCGTTCCTTCCTTTTAATTTACTAACTGATGTATAAAACACATTGCATACATCGAACCTTACAGAGTCGCTTACGTCTTCAGATAGGAAATTACTATTCGTTTGCATGCAGATTAAGCGAAGCAGTTCAGGAGAGATAAAAGCACACAGCAAACCATGCAGAAAGATAAGGAAAGAAGAAAGTAGCTTAGTACTGACCACGTTTAAGGTCTTGTCGCCATCAGCCACGACCTCCCAAAACTATAAAAAAGAAGTAAAACATAGCAGCAGTCAGTTAGAGCATCCGACACGCACACTCAAACATTAGTTTATGCATGAATTAATCCATGCAGCACACAAATGTAAATTTTGGGCAAAAAACTAATTAACATGCACTTGGAGAACATTTTTTTTTTCTAGCATATAACTGCTGAATTCTGAAACAGTGGAAAAAAATTGATTTTAAAAGTACTTATGAATAAAATAGTGAGCATTTATTAATTGGATAAACAAAATATATTTATCTATTTACAGTTCATAAGCTAATATTAAGGCAATTCTTTAAAATCACATTTAGTTCAGTTTGCCTAATGACAGCAGAAGAATGCTTAAAACCCTAGAGGAAAAACTAAATACATAAATAGGTAGCTTTTTTTCTTTAAATAACACTTTCCACTATTTGTTTTATCCGAATTTGTCTAAGGAATAGAACTTCCTAAACAGAATGAGGAAGATGTGGCAACACATTTTTCCTGGCGGGATCAGTTCTGCGTGAATTATATTTTCATTTCATGAATATAAGAGAAAAACTATATTTATAAAGCTTTAATCATATGTACTATATACATTTCAAAGACAGTTGTGTACAATGTTTGGTATACTTGTGTTTCGATTTACAACTCAATTTTTTAAAGCCCCTAAAGAACCAAGAAATCCGGGGTTCCAATTACACACCATATATAAAGTCGGACACTCCTTGACTGTAGGACCATCGATAGTTCTGATATACTCATGTACTTTCATACTAATTTTCAGCAAACTAAAATTAATATTTTTATTTCTTTTTCAAAAAACTGTATGTAATCATCATCATCACCACCACCATCATCATCATCATCATCGTACATCATAATCGTTCAGCATCATTATTATTATTATTATTATTATTATTATAACTTTATAAAATAGAACCGAAACACTTTTTCCCATTAGAAATACATTAATCTAAACCTAGGGAATATTGAAATCAATCAGATGAGTAGTATACATAAAACTTAAAATAATTTATTAAACTATGGTAAATAAAGAGATGAGTAACAAAGCTACTTATTTTTAAAAAGAACGTTGTGAAAGCTAACTTAATTTAGAAAATTTAGCGACACATTTTCTTGATTTCATGTTCTTTGAAATAGAAACATCATTTCTAATTTGAGTGAATTTAAGGATGAACTTGCAACGAATATACGAAAAAAAAATCGACATTTTGAAGTCTACTTATCCTCGGAATCGACTTATACGGTGAAAGATAACATTTTATTTGAATAGCTGCGCCTAATATTGCAAAATTTATTTTTAAATGCGTTTGTATAAAATTATTTTCTTTAGTTACGCTTTCAATCATTAGATGCGACAAAAAACTATTTCCGCTTTTGCTAAAATTATACATCTAATGAAATGAATTATTTGTTTATAAATTTACAAGAAAGTGTCTACATCAATAATGGATCTTAATGGTATTTATGGAATTAAAACGAAGTGTATCAGTTTGAATTTGGAACTAAGCACATATATATATTATTATTATTATTTTCATTTTGGCTTAGTCTAAAAATTTCATTAGTTTATGCTTTGTTTGCACAAGTAAACAACAAAGGCAAGAACATCCATAAAAATGAAAAAGAAAATGACCAACGGGGAAAATTTACTATAAAGATGCTAATGCTTTACATTTTTTTCTAAAGTAAATCAAACTGAAAGCTATGGACCAAATATATCTTTCTTGACCATAAATTAAATAACTAGTTCAAAAGAAAGAGAGAGAGAGAGAAAAAAAATAGTTGAAAAAATTCCTTTATACCTATAAATACTCTATTTTTGACCAGAGGAACAGAAAAATACTTTCTACGTCCCAAATCTTGTTTTATTCATTACATCCCGGCAAATAGCCAAGTTTTTTTTTGAACTGGCTTTCAACTTTCAAATGTATACAGTTGAAGGAATTGAATGAAAGTGAAAAGATTGATAGAGTGCAGTCACCTTAATAGAATTAAAGTGGCTTACCATTTTATTGAACATTGTTTTTCAGTTACACGGAGATTTGGAATTCAGCCTTTATGAGACTTCTGAATTGCGCGACTTTGTTATGGCAAACTTTTAGAAGACTTGAGGAACTTTTATGATACCGGAAGGTGCAAAAATGGCTCCAAACACATCATCCATGATGTTGAAAAATAAAACTTTGACTCAATTATAAAAAATAAGCGATTTCTGACAAAATGGCTATTTTTCTGAAGGAACCTTTTGTTAATTCTGCTTTGAAAATAACGCTTGAAGTTTTGTTATTGATGGGAATTGAATAACCACCGTTTTCGTATTCCACTTATTGTAAATTTATAGTAATAACATTTTGCACATAAGTACCGAATAATTACAAAAATAAATGTAACTTCTCAAATAAATAACTTTTATTTTAAGTAATACTTTTTACTATTACTTCTGATTACTGTTACGAGGTGCGGCAATTAAATTCCGAGAATTTTTAAATACAACACAGGCAAATCAAGTTAGCAACAAACTTTATTAATAGCCTTCACAGTAACTCTCACTCATCTCTCCTCTTAACTCAGAGTAACGTTTCCAACGTTTCTCCCATGATTGGAAGCAGCTTTGATGGTTCATTTAAATTTCGCCGTAATACCATTAACATAAGTTTCATAGTTATTGCACTCTAGTAGTTCCTTAAAATAAATAAATAAGTAAGTAATTAATCAAATAAATCGAAATTGAATTTATTTTGAATATGCTGAGGAATTCACTGTAAAGACCGATTAATAAAATTCAAATGTTACTTAAATGTACTGTTTTTAATGATGATAATTTTCATTACTTTTTACTGTTTACAGTTTTTAAACCATTTAAAAAACAATATACTACATGTCGTAAGAATTTCTTCAAAATTCTCTTTAAAAAACAATACATTTGATTCAACTTGTATGCAGTTGACGCTATTGTTTTTCTAGAGAAAGAAGTAAGTTTATCTGTTATGCAAGTATTCGTAAATGAATAAAAAAATATAATAAACAAAAATAAACTACACATTATGTACAAAATACAAAAAGACATCAAAAGAGAAAACAAAGAATGCCTCGTCTTCTTTTTTTTTCTATAAATAAATATTAACAGCAATCTTCAGTTGTTCCAGAACAGTAGAATTGTTAGCTAATTTTTAGGAACTAGAGATTATTAAACATTACGCTCTACATTCCAATTTATCAAATTATTTTATGATGCAGCAACAAAAAAGGACTTGATCCTATGCTATGCCCATTAAGTCCTAAGTCTTGTGCTAAAAATATTGCATGATAAAATAAAGAAACATGTTGTTTTGCGTTTTCGAAATGCGTTTTCATCCATTACTTCTGACGAAGAGCTGAACTGAATGTAATTGAATTTTCCAATTTGGTCCATTAACTGTTAGATATTTAGGCCAATTTGATGCTTGAAATGTCTGGAACTCTCCCAAAGAGGAAGGAAACTGAATTAGCGTTTTTGACATAGGGTTAACTTCCATTTTAAATCGTAAACTTCAGGATTTTTAAGTGATGGAAATTCTTAAGTCTCCGTCCGTATGGAATGTTATTTGGAAAATTAGTTTGGAAACAAAACAGAAACTTCAAAATAAGCTTTAAACTAATTGGACTTGATAACAAAAGTTTAGATTGACTATTCAGTTGTTTCACAAACTGTTGTCTAAAAATTGAGATAAAGTAAAAAAAAAAGCTGATGACATAGTACTCAACTTAACGTTTAAATGAAACATACTTTTAAAAAAGAGAAAGGTTCATTTTTTTCTCAAATATTTTAAATCTATTTAAAATTGTCTGGAGAAATCAAGCAAAAATATATTGTTGCGAGTCATCGTGATTTGAGTTCGAATATTTTTTTTGAAATATAACAATATCTTCTGGAGTCTGACTATTTCTTATAACCAATTCTACTTCTCAACTCTACTTTTTATAGACATCATGATTTATTTCAAAGTCATAGACAATTATCCTTATTCAAGTCCCAAGAGCTTTTTGTGTCATAACGTACTTTATAATAAGTATCCTTCTCTACTTGTTGTGAATTCTGTTCATATGAAAGAATGTTATGAAATTTTTAATTTGGTACTGGACAAAATTTTCGATAACATAATTTGGCGGGATTCCAAATCTGATTTCTAAATTTCTTGGTCAACAGAGTTATGTAGTGTACAGGACTGTTTTCTTTGCCAATGGGGCAAAATAGAAAATAAAACTACAATTTTTCAGGATGCAATATACAATTTGTTTTATCGATACTCACAAGGGCATTTTTCTTGAAAATTTATTTGCAGTTAGAGAGAAATAAGTTGACAGATTAATCTAGACAATAAGTAAATGCAAAGACATTAAAAATGAAGAAAGAATCCATAAGCACTTCTATTAACTTTTTATATCATATCTATCAGTTATTTGTTATTCTGTTTACTAAGAAAATGATTTTGAACGAGTTCACAAATCTATGAAATTGATATTCATTGGCAAATTTTCATGTTTTGAGATAATTGTTGTAAAATATGCAACATGCAGGATACGCAAAGCAATTTTTAAACTGAATTTTCAATGTTTTGAAAACTAAAACGATGCTAAAAATTAAGAAAATTCATTCGGAATATTTTATTCGGAAGTGTTGGCATCATTTTAACGGTTAATGAAAAATACCGTAACCAATCATATAAAGCACAAGTCATAAGTTCTGGTTTTCATAAAAACGGAGATTCTGAAACTACTAATAATTCATTTGAAAAAGATTATAAGAAAATAAGCTCTTAGAAAAAGAAATTCAATAAATCCAGCATGAAAAAAAGTTCATAAGAAACTCAGCTTCTATGTAAGCATTAGAAAAAGTTCGTTTATTATTATTTCTAACTTTTCCAGAAATATTAATATATTATTACAGTTTTAAAAAGGAATTTATAAAATAAACAAGAGAGAGAGAGAGAAAGTTTAGAAAGAATGGAGATAAAGTTTATTTAACTTTTTCGTTAAATTAAAATTTTGCTCTTAAATCAAAAAATTTACTTACCTTATTTTAAAGAAAGTTATTTGGAAACTGAGTGTTAAAATCTAATGGCTAAAAAGGTTAGTTTATAAAAAATTTACAACAATCGCTACACGATAGAATATTTAAAAGAAGAAGACGAAAAAAGGAAGTTAATCTTTTGCAAGGAAGGCTTCGAAAACACCGCAGCCATGTAAGTTGCTGTTTCTAGTGCATTTGAAGAATTAACATTTCATTTAAATTTTCCGAAAGAAGCTAAAATTTCAGAACGTGAAGAAAATTTTAAACTCAATAAAATGAATCGATGCAGAAAATATTTTTGGACCATAAAGAGAGCTTTACCACAATCATTAAAACTCTAAGAAAATGAGTAGAACATTATGTATACATCGAGTTAATTATGAAGATACAAAAAGATGCACGATTATTGGGCATACTTTGCAAGCGGAAAAAGAAAATTCCAGAGAATTCATTCGGAGAAAAATTACAAAAAACACTTTTAAGAGTCGTAGTTTTTGGAAAAGGACATCATTAATTTTAACTAGCGTAACTTTTTCAAAGCAGGTATTTATCGATGCTCAATTTCAAGGAGATGATGACGAAAACAGAAGAGAAATAGAAGGAATTGGAGCTCTAAATTTATCTCTTCAGGAGAACATCTTTTAAAAAAAAAATTTCTGACTCAAGATTCCTTAAGTTACAAAGTGTATATTAAATGTAAGCAATTTGTACCTTTTCGTCACGTAAGATACGAACAAGATATGAAGAAAGGCATATGGGTTGATAAAGACACATTTTGGAAAATATTAATAGATTGGTGTAAATTGGAATAAGTAGAAGTTTAGTAGATAAAAAGATTGGACGAAGTAATAAATAACTAAATTCTGAAATTAAAAGGGATAAACAGTAAAGTAAGATAAAATTAAAAAAAAAGGAAAATCATAGCAAAAATTACGTCAAATTGTAATAAAATAGAAACATCAACGGGAAAAGAAATACGTAAAGATATATAGATCAGCAAACAAACTGACAACAGATGGAAAGGTACATAAAGATGGGTGCAATTGCAAGTAAATAAAATTGAATAGAGTACAGGCAGAAATTTGAAAAAAAAAAATTAACGAAGTTCAACAAATATATATACCTACAGTTAGAGATTGATATATAAATGTTTACGTAGATATTTAAGCAAATTGAAATAACAAAATAATCAGATACAAAGTTACATAAATAATTAAATAATACGACGAATAGATAGACAAATGCATATCGATTAAGGTAAATATAACCACAAGTAAACAAATAGACGAAAAATTAAATAAATAAAGAGATAAAGAGATGCGGATAGATGGATATAAGTGCAGACTTACAGAAAGAAACAGATAAAATCTATGAAGAATTTTAAGCATACCGACAAAAATGGTACGTAATCATATTTAAGAACGTGAAAACTGGAAATATGTAGGGGCATACATACTTAAACGGGTGCAAAAGTGGATACGTAAATACATAGATTTTAAAATGGAATTGACTTTAATGTCGAAAAATAACTAGATGCACGGATATAAAAAGTTGGAAGCACAAGAGGACTAAAAAATATAGATTATAAACATATAAATTAATTGTTTCTATTAACAGGAAAATAAATTAATAAATATGCGTAAGGAAATAAGCATAAACACAGGTAAATAGAAGGCTGCATGGATGGATTGATGTAAGTAAGAATGATTGAAAATTTAATAGACAAACAAAGAAAATTAACACATAAATAAAAGGAGGATTACTGCAAAGATGATATTGTAAAACAGAAAAAATATATCTGTATATTAACATGTAGAGGTGAGCAAATTAATGAAAACTAAATGAGAGAGAAAAGTAAAGAGATTAATTAATGTTGATTTACAAAAGTAGTAAGAATATTCTAAGTAGACAAACTGCTCGCTTTTTTGGATCGTTCATTGGCTTTGTTTACTGTAGTGCTTGATGTGATACACCCGCACTGGAAGCTTTATGACATCATAACTGTTTTCTGTTGCAACAGAAAAAAACTACCATTGCAAAATTTGTACGGTCAAAGAAAACACGTTTCAGCTGCGTTTAAATGTCTCTGAATGTTACTCAACGGTACTTTTAATCGGAAATATTGAATGGTGCAACAAAAGAAAAGCAATTTCTAGTGCTATTGCAAATGTATAACTGATTGTAAACTGTGTTTCGCAGTGTAAATTAGCGACGTGAACACATTCTCAAGATTTGGGGAAGTTTTCGTGACTTTGACAATTGTGGTAAAAAAAAAAGCTTTCGAAAGCATTGGCAATAGTTCCACGGAATTTCGCGTATCTCCCCTTTTTATGAATACTTTATAAATTAAGTCACAGTGTGGAGTGGGTACGAGAACTAAATCAGCAATGAAATGTACTGCTGCAAATTCAGCAGCTATTTTTGATTCATTTTTTATTTTTCACATGTAATTGCAGCCTTAACTTTCTAACCATTACAAAGAAGAAGCGACACAATATCGCTTCTAGTTCAAGGCACACTAATTGCACCTATCCAGCAGAAATATGCCCCTTTTGAAAAAATGGGCTCTTCGTTATTTTCACTCGGTCCATCTTGAAACTTATGCAAATTTGATTCTAACTACCGTTTTGGAAGTCTGTTTTCGTAGTCTTCACCGTACCTGTCCAAAGGAATGACAGAGCTTGTGTCATCTATTGGTGTCGCTTTAGGATTTTTCAACCTCAAGGGCGTTGACACAACATCCGGCGCAAATTCACAGCAGCCGATATGTCGCAACGGCCCTGACTCAAAGCCAAGATTTTTTCTTGTCTGAATCTTTCCTTCCGACTTATTTTCATTCTTGACTAAGTGGTGCGTTTGGCGAGAGGGAAAAAACGAACAACAAAAACAAGGCATTATCCCAAACAGATGAGCATTCACGCTCCAGAAAGAAAATCTTTTTTCAACGGGGCCGAGGCAGTGTAAAGGTACGACCTGTACGCAACATCATATGTGCCTTTGACAGAAGTGAACCCGAAAATAGAAAACTTGATTTTTGTCAGTTCAAATTTTGGCTATTTATCAATCAAAAATCTTAAATTTCAGGATGAACTTTAGCTGTTATGAGTAATAGCCTAATTTTAAAGAGTTTATCGCTGCCTTTTTTGAAGTAAAAATTTAAAAACTAAGTTAAATTTTATAATCAAAATCGAAACTGTTATTGAGGTTTTTATTCTTATGAATCATACTAACCATGACGTATTTAAAAATATTTAAAAAAAGCCTCTGCGTTTTAATGCAAGAAATTGTGGGTGATTATTTATTTTTGTAACATGTACAGTTTTTTAAATTTCATAATGAAAAATTGATACTTTGCCGAGAAATTAACAAACTGATGTCAGAACCAGTTCCCCATTCTGCCATTCGTAGATCAAAATTAGACTATATTCGTATAATGACTGCTTTTAGTTCATGCATAGTAACCGGTTGCTGAAATTGTCTTCAAAGATGATCTAAAATTTAATTTATTGGTGATGAACCACGGCAGAGCGAACAAAGTGTATTTTTTGATCTTGTGGGGAAATTTCGGACATACTTTTGCTACACGCAGCCCTTCTTTAGGAAAATTCTTAAGCCCTTTCTTAGGAGGTACATGGGGTCAATATGCCATAAATAGCTGTTTAAATATTCTCTGCGAAGACACTGAGCCTCGGATCATGGCTAAAAAGACATCATAGGCAACAGTTCCTTAAATTTATAATACATACATCTATCACTCATCTAAATGTTTCTCTTATACGCATACTAGATCACTATTAAAAATAAAAAAGCAGGGGAAAAAGGAAGAAGATGAAGAAGAAAAAAAAGATATGAGCAAAATAATAAAGTTTTTCTAAACCACAGTAAGTTAAAACAGTAGAAAGTTTCGAATGCGGCTGCCCGAATTTCTTAATTCTTCGAAATTTCCAATGACAGTCGATCTAAATCTCGCAAATGAATGAAGCCGGCACGGTGGCGTAGCGATAAGGCACGGGACTCGTAAGCCCCAGGTCATGAAAGGGGTATACTATTGAATCGAGCCTGGCAGTTCGGTGGATTTTCGAGATGCAGAAAATCCTCTGCCGTATGATTGTGAGGCCTGTAAAAGATCCCTTGGACACTCACGACAAAATTAAATTTCTAGTGCAATTTCGCATCAAGAGTATCTGTCGCTCATCCTTGAGAAGAAACTGGGAAGAAACTTGTGAAGAAACTGGACGTCAAAATTCTCATGCGGCAATGGTACCACACTCATTGTGGTCCGCTGAAAGAGTTGGTACCAATCTCTGGGAATGCTCTAGGTCTGCAACGGTTAAAAACCAATATATACGTAGCCCATTAGATATAAAAAAACTTGATGAATTGAGCATGAGGAAGCTCGCCAAACATCACTGATTTCACCAAGTTAACACTAAATTTGGCATCTTCTTTTTGGCGAAAAATTTAGCAAGCTGTCGCTAAGTTGTAGCGTAATGGTCGCCAATTTATGATATTTATTTTCATTATTTTCGTTTTCTGTAAATTTTATCTTCGTCGTGTCGAAAGAAATATATTTTTAAAAAAAGTAATGGTAAATTTGTCATGTATCGAGTTTTTCTAAAATGATTTAGTTCCTTATGGCCTTCTTTTTTGGACCTTATCATATCCATTGTTCTGTTATACTGTTAGAATAATGTCATAAGCTATTTGTCACTAGCTGAGGTGCACTCTTAAAGCATAACTGAAAGGACAACCTAGATTTCTGTGCTTTCAAATAAATATGCTTTGTAAAAAATATCTGCACGAAGACATTTTCAAACAAATTTTGTTGAAGTACGTGAATGCGATACGTTGTTTTAACCCTATCTGCTAATTATTCATAATTAATATAATTTATACGAAAAAAGAAATTAGCTATTGTTCGAGAATTTTTTTTTATAAACAATAACGATACGGTTGATCACCTCCACATGAGACAACTTGTGCCGCGCCATTAATTAATATCCCTGTGTAGATGTTCTAAATGACTTCATGCGTGAATGCATCTGAGTTTAGTATTTAAATAATTATAGAAACACGCAAATATGTAGCTATTGCTAATTTAGGGTTGGATCATTTATTTAATGCTGCATTTGCGGGCTCAGCTTCGGTTGGTCTTCCGTACTACTGTACAGAATTCCGTACACGTATGTTTGGGTGTTTATCTGTGTGTCTGTGTCTCGCGCAGGATGAAGACTGTTCGGCCGATTTTCATGAAATTTGGTACAGAATTAATGTGGAACATGAGGAGTGTGCACCTTTAACAGTTTTTCGAAAATTTCTTTTTTTATTCCAATTAAAAACCGAAAAGTGAATTAAATGGCTCTTTTCTATAGGAAGAAAGTACCGAATCGTTTCAGAATTGGTACTGTTCGAAAGCCTGAAAAAACTAATTCAGAAAATGTTTTTTCTTTGCGTTAAAACTCCGAAATTATTTTTTCACGGTAATTAAATTAAATTTTATTTTCCCCAGACGATTAATAAAGTGCTTTAGTTTTATTTTATTTTGAGCGTTGCCAAATAGTCTGCACGCATATTTCCTAAATAAAAATTTATTTGCAATGTTTTTATAATTTTGAGACGCAACTGATTTTTTTTTCCGTTTTTCTTTTTTCTTTTTCTGGCTTTTGATTATTTTTCCTTTTTAAACGATTAAAAATTTAGTTCCTGCAGCACTCGGGCAATCGATAGCTTTATTTTAATTTCCTTATTTTGACAGGTATGTTTACGCGACCGTCCTCCATACTCTACAGGGGGTTATTAAGAAATGTTATTCTTTATGGCGATTTTTATTATTCCAAATTATTATTACTATATATATTTTTATTTATTTTATTATTATTTTTTCCTTAGTGAATTATCACATATGTTATTTGCCTATTTGAGCTCGGATGAAAGGTTTCTTCCAAAGTCCCGTTTTCAAAGTTTTGCTTGTCGTTGTTAGTTTCTGCAAGCAACAAAATTTCGTCCTTCTGTTTTATTCTCAATGAATGATAGATAAAAATCAATTATATTTAAATTAATGAATTTAAATTATTGTAATGGCGTATAATCGTCCTTTACGTGTGGGTACTTGAACTAAACAAATAAAACGCGTTTTTTTTTTTTTTTTTTTCAAGTTTCTTTTTCGTTTTATTTATTTATTTATTTATTTTTAAATGTGTGTGTTTTGAAAAAAAAAGTTTCTTAAATGTGTAGGATCGTCAGTTGATTGCCGTCAGTGGCTAATGTTAAATTCTGTGGAATGCTATACGTTTTAATAAAATAATATTATTTACAAATAAAACAGTTATCACTGTATATATCGACTGGTCTGCTTACTTTTTAACACGGACATGGCAAATATGAAACTTACATCTTACACTAATTACTGTAAGACGAACTCACATTGCAAATTTCAGGGTAGATATAAATAGGTACGAATTGTGCATCTTGGAGACACTACAGTCAAGGAAGTTTTTATCATGGAAAGCCGAGGTATTATTTCGTAAGCTGTTTTCTAAGTTTCATGATGAGAAAACCCCTACAATAATCTACTGCGTAATGAAGTTTCAATATTTAACACCTCGTCTAAAGTTGCCAAGGTCCAGTTTAAAGCCTATTTTTGCATTTAACCAGACCTCGTTAGTCCACTACTATTAGTGTTTGTTTTAATTATTGGCATCAAATCATTATTGTATTTTCTTTGACACATTTAATAAAAATTTAAAAGATAAAGTTTACTTTTAAATGAACAAAGTTAACCATTTGGAAATCAATTTGACTGCACACTTCGACAAAAATGTGCAGCGTAGACTAAGTAATGGAGATCCCGTTAAAATTATCATATTTATTGTTTTACAATGGCAAATGTATTGCCACTTTTTGTGCAATGCATGCAAAGATTTTGTGCGTCAAAATTTCGCACAGTTTTTGGAAACGTTCTTTTACTGTAAGATAAAAGATGTCTGAAGTTGGAGATAGTGAGTTCTTCTTACTGATCTGCTATCTCAGTAAGAAATCATAACAAAGAAATAAGAAAGAAAAGAAGAAAAGACAAAATATTTGACGGATGAAAGTTCAAGTATCGATAAGAATTCTGAACTGTAAGTGTAAAAAACCCACCTTCTTATACTCAAGGAATGAAAATTGATGGATTTAAGCTCGTTTCGAGCAATAAAGATGGAACTTGCGCGTTAATAATAAAAACGGAAAGTCACTTGACATACATAACCTCATGGACTTAAGAGCTCGTGACTTACTTTGTTGTTTTCTTAGTTCTATTTACTCTTATTCAAGTCTTAGAGTAGTGTAAATGTTATTTTCAAAGAAATATTGCAATTATTTCAGCAGGACTTTCGCTTTTTCTCAAATGAGAAATGTTTATGTTTCCTTTAGGACAGAGTAACGAAGGAATTCAATCAAGATCAGTGAATGTTAAAACTATGGTAATAGGTTCTTATTATGCGTGGCTTCCGAAAACGAACAGTAGAAGAACAAACGAGGGACCTAGAATAATAATAATTTAAACAAGAAGTTCCGTCTAGAACTATACGAGCCTACTTTCCCGTATACACCGAATTCAAATTTATAATCTAGCTATCTCTCTCTCTCTGTCTTTCTCGTTTAGCTTTAGTTCTTAATTGCTTCAAATATACCTTTTTCAACGTTTAATACATATTCATTCAATCATTATTTATTAAGTCATTCATGTATTTATTCACTCATTTATTCATTCATTCTTTTGCTTATTCATCTAATCTTTCATTAATTCAAAAATATTCTTGAAAATCCCGATCAAAAAATTTCATAAGAAAATAGGCTCGTTAGTTCTGGATGAACTTTCTATTTGTGCATGTTCTACGTCATAAGAGCTTTCCGATAAAGTTTGTTCCAAGCAAATCGGCCCGTTAGATCAGGATTTATATAGGATTGAAATTTCCCCATAGGCACTATGTTTTTTTTTTTTTTTTTTTTTTGAACTGTTCAAAAATGAACAAAAATTGTTCAAATCAATATTTCACGCTAAGAACTTTTTCCAGTGAGCTTCTTCATTGGAACTTGGATCTTGTACCTAGAGTTTACATAATTTGCTTCATTTTCGCCCATAGGCGCTAATGTTAACATTTTTTGAACTGTTCAAAATTGAACAAAAAATTGTTCAAATCAAAAAGTAAAATATGGAAATGAAATGTCCTCGTCGAGATCTTTCGAATGCAAAAAGAATTTTTCCAATCGGACATTTCGTTCAAAAGTTATTGGGGGGGGGGGGGGGGGACAGACAGACAGACCGACAGACCGACCGACGCACTTTTTCCCCATCTCAAAACCCTACTTTCAAATTTTTTATTTTTCAATCTTTATTTAATTACTTAACTTATTTTTGACTTTTCTTGATTTCTAACGATATTTTCACGATACATTAAGCCTTCTTTCATGCTTTATTACTATTTTTTTTTTTACTTTTACGGGAAAGTAGGGTAAAAAGAGAGAAATAAAGTGTACGAGTCCTTTTTGAAATATTTCTGAAATGTGATTTCAAATTTTTCAGGTGATCTTGATAATCCAATTGGGAAACTATTTTCTATTTTACCCAATGGATTTATCTCACTCATAAAGAACTTAAACTTCAATCATTTTCAATGTTGAATTGACATTTTGCATTTCTATCTCAACTTCAATCGATATATATGCACATTTTTTCCCTTCAAATTAAACATGTACAAAGAACAAGAAACAGTGATCTCAAATGATGAGAATGATTGAAAATACCGTCTCGATTCATGTTACGAATACTTGTAAATGAAACGTCACACCTGTGAAAATAAAACAAAAAGGAAAAGCAAGCATTTATCTTCGGGCAGTGAATAGAAAACTGATAGCTATTTTCGTCGATTCGGATCTTAATTTTCCCCTATACAAAATTGAATATTTTTCTTGAATGCTTATTAGAGGTCCGATATCCGCTTCAAAATTTATTTAAAATCGACATTAGTATATCCCTAGGCAAAATTTTCCAAACAATCATTGAACTAGAGTAGTAGAGTGATGTAAAATGTTGGAAAAATTATTCCTGAAACTATAAAATTGAAAAGCACTATTAAATAGGCCCTTTTTTTTGCATAAATGATAAAAAGAAAACTGGTTCATTATACGATACAGGATCAATTTCACCATACGATACCGGCTGATTTGGCGAAATTTTGCCACCTAACTTTATGTTAACTAAATGTTTGCATGTTTTTACTAAATATTTTCCTTAAAAAAAAAATTACCTTACTTATAGTATTAAACTCTTTTATTCTTTGTCATCATGTTATGTTGATGACGTAAATCAAAACTTAACAAGAAGTTCCGTCTAGAACTATACGAGCCTACTTTCCCGTATACACCAAATTCAAATTTATAATCTAGCTATCTCTTTCTCTCTCTTTCTTATTTATCTTTAGTTCTAATTATTGAAAATATACCTTTTTCAACGGATAATACATATTCATTCACTCACTCATTCATTCTTTCATTTATTCAGCCATGCATTTATTCATTCATTCGTTACCTCATTCAAGTGTTTATTCATTCATTTACGCATTCATGTATTTATTCACTCATTTATTTATATTTTCATTTATTCAATAATTTATTCATTCATTCTTTTCCTCACTCATTTATTCATTGATTTATTCTTTCACTCTTTCATTTATTCATTCATTCATTATTTCACTCATTGAGTCACTGAGAAATATCCTTGAAAATCCCGATCAAAAAATTTCATAGCAAAATAGGCTCGTAAGTTCTGGATAAACTTTCTATTTCTACATGTTCTACGTTATAAGAGCTTTCCGATAAAGTTTGTTCCAAGCAAATCGGTCCGTTAGATCAGGATTTATATAGGGTTGAAATTTCCCCGTAAGCTCTGTGTTAATTTTTTGAACTGTTCAAAAATGAACAAAAACTGTTCAAATCAATATTTCACGCCGAGAACTCCTTTCAATAAGCTTGCAATAGGAACTTGGCTCTTGTGCCCAGAGTTTACAGAATTTGCTTCAATTTTGTCCATAGGCGCTAATGTTAAAATTTTTTGAACTGTTCAAAATTGAACAAAAAATTGTTCAAATCAAAAAGTAAAATATAGAAATGAGATGTCCTCGCCGAGATCTTTCGAATGCAAAAAGAATTTTTCCAATCGGACAATTCGTTCAAAAGTTATTAGGGGGGGACAGACCGACAGACCGACAGACAGACATACCGACAGACAGACCGACAGACAGACAGACCGACAGACCGACAGACACACTTTTTCCCCATCTCAATACCCTACTTTCAATTTTTTTATTTTTCAATCTTTATTTAATTACTTCACTTATTTTTGACTTTTCTTGATTTTTAACGATATTTTCACGATACATTAAGCCTTCTTTCATGCTTTATTATTATTTTTTTTTACTTTTACGGGAAAGTAGGCTAATAGGGAAATTTTTCATTTCCGTTACGTAAAGTCGCCAAAATCAAGATGGCGAAAAATAATGTGGTAGTGCATATTGGGAATTAATTCGGAAAACTTTTGAAACTTAATGATTACCGTTATCTTATTTTCCTCAGGAGCTTACTAGGCAAAGAGAAGTTGGTGAAACACATTCCCTTCCCCATTTTGAAGCCAAAAATAGCAAATGAATACCCAAAGCTGCTAAAACCCGTAATCGTCTATAAAGGTTTCAATATTTATAATATTTACTGAAAGAAGGCAATACATACCTTCGAATTTTCTATTGTTTCAATATTAGATGCATCATGAATATAAAAGTTCACAGAGCAATCTTACGATACACAATTTTTTTTCCCTTAGCATTCAGAGGATCATTCATCAACTTTTTAAATAAATACGCAACATAAATACCATAGATTATCGATATACAAACGACAAAACTTGTTACAAAAGAACAAGAAATTCACTAGTTAGTAAAGTTTTCGCGAACTAGAAAATTTCGCTTCTTCAAAAAATCGATTGCTTCTTATCTAAATTAACTCAAAGATTTCTTTCTTTCTTTTTTTTTGAAACTAGTTCGTTATGCTAAGCGAAAAAGTTTCTCCCATAATGAACAAAAATATTATTCGGTACACAGCTATGCTAAAACAAACTTCATTCCTATGAAGGAAAACGGGTTACATTAACTTTGAAAATTTTTTAATGAAAAATATATTTATTCTGTAACACATATGTAGTATGCATACATATATACACATATAGATATATATTAATAAACATTAATTACAAATCGTACATTAGAAAAATTTAAGTTGTATAGTGCATTTCTTTTTTTTAATGACGTATAGAACGTAGGACGAAAAGATAACTTATTTTCCATCCAAAGTAGAATGTTTGGTAACCTATTGTCGGTCCAACAGGTGCGCAGACCTTTTCATTTCAAAAATATACCGCCGTTAAAAAAACAAAAGTTATAAAATTTTCCTGTCTTTTTCTGAACACTAATTTGGTTCACTTATCAACGAATCAGTTCTGCAAGAGGAATGAAATGAAGAGCGAGAACTATAAGGCAAAAAAATGGGCTTTTGTCTCAGGAAGTTTCATACGAAGAACTCGGCCGCACCTTGTTGTTCATCGAGCACGTGGGCACGGCAAGCCTTTGCTTACCCGACTTATATTTAGCACGCTTTGCGGAAATGTGAAAATAATATGAGAAGAAGAAGAGCAGGAGAAAATGAAAAATTGAGCGTGTGAGCAGAATGAAAATGTTTATTTTCAGCACATCTTTCTCAATTCATCAAAATTAACGCATCAAGAGAGTTGAATATGCGTATGTATGTGAACGAAAAAGTGGTGTAAAGCATCAGAAAAAAAGTACGGTCAGTTGGAGTAATTGTAAACGCGTTTTCAATGTTTTTAACTTTTGATTCTTCCCTATCTCTTGAATGAATTGAGAGATAAATTTGCGAGCAATGTATCCTCCTCCTTGTGATATCCTCCTTGTGTGGTAGCCTATACTCCTTGTGAGTAAATGTGTGCGAAAATTTTTATTTTGTATTTGCTAGCGAATAAACTCGTGTTTGTCAGAGTCTCTGGGATAAATGTAAACAGAGATTTATTTTCGCATGAGGTTGATGCAAATAGAAAACTGTGTCATACATAGCCTGCTTGGAAGCTTAAGAAGTTCAGGAGCAATGGTCCTCAATCTGCGTCCAACGGCTACATTTGATCTACTGGGTTATTTTTGAGGCCGCTGAGATCATTTAATGAGACATATCGTGCAAAAAATCAAGTAATGCAGTAAATTTATGTAAAATATGTCCCGCAGTGCATCAGTCGGTTAAGCTCGGTTCACACAGAACAGCGAAAGTGAAGTAGAACTGGCCGTGGTCAATGCTTACTAATGTGACCACCTCTCGCTACTGATTACTCTGGGACCGTGTACGTTAATGGGAGCTGGTGCACGTAAAACCCGTCGTAGCTTTAAATGCGCTCGAAATTAAAAACAGTACCACTGGGGGGTGGTAATCTCTCATCTGGAAGCTGGTTCGAAATCATGAGGCCCGTCTGAGCCGAGTCATACTTCCACCCTAGTGGAGCGCATTAATAATTGGTCGGCGTTCCCTTAATTCCTCGTCGCCCTGCGAGGGGAGATTGGATTTCCCAGTGGCATTAGCAGCAACAACAACTGTTAAGTAAAATAAACACAAAAGTATAATTTACATCAAAATATATTCTTTATTGTCTTCCCAATAAAAGGAGATACGATAAATTTAAATGTTTACAATAACCCCAGAGTACGAAATATATGGGGTAATTGTAAACAGTTTTAACTTGCACAAGAAAAATAACAGGGAGGATGAAATTCATAACTAAATGTTTTTAGCAATTACGAATAAGGAGGTTGAAACTGCTTACTTCGCGTTTGTAGATAAGCTAGAGAGGAAAATGATAGATCACTAAATTCTGTTAAGCAACTTTTTTCACCGTGTCATTTTCAAAGAATGCTGACGCTGCCACAGTTGTTTTGAAACTTACGAAAGTTTTCAATGTCTTCTCTATCCAATTCATCACTCACCACCCGATACATCACTCCCCAGCTGTCAAGTTTTTTAAAACCACCACAAGCACAAGTACAGTTATGAAACTTTTTACATTTACCCCATATTTACAATTACCCCAACTGACCCTATATTAATATAGATGTTGAAAGATAAAGTACCAGAGGAAGAATGGGGCTACCGTGACACAATACATTCGATGGAATAAATTCATGATGAAATTGCTTCCACGAAGCAGTGTTTAGTGTCATAAGAAGAGCTAAATTTCTAAAAAAAAGACTATTTCCTAAGCACTTATTTTCACATGTAAATTGTTCGAATTCCGCCTGATGTGTAAGAAGTTCACATACAATGGAAAAGAATTGCAGGAGCTGAGTTCCCGCGATATAACATACAAATTAATCCTGGTAAAATAAGTGCTCTAAATGAGTTTATTCTACAAGAAAAAGAAAAGAATCTCAATTTTAATGTTTCTCCTGCTCTTATTTACATTACATATGCACATTAGACTGGAGAAAAAATGAATAATGTAATTTAACTTTTAATGTAATTTGAGGAATAACGTGCTGCAAATGAGAACTCGCTCGAAAATGAGCATTACATTCACATGGTCTCGATGAAAAATAGCGAACTGTTGCCAGCTGCCACACAGTTTTTCATGAAGAAATGCATGTATTGAATTACAAATCCAGGGGTAATTAACCGCACTTCCGTTTCCCGGAACAGGGTCTAAATTTTGTGAATTTAGAAAGGATTTTTGGGAAAAATCATGTAATTTTGTGAAACTTCAAAATTTAAGCATATAGTGCAAAAATTTTTTTATTGTTATTTGACGCTCATTTAATAAATAATGTGGGGATAAGTCCGATCTGATAGCTCGGAATTTCGTGAAGGTACGTTTTGATTGACCGGAATTTTGTGAAGGGTAAGTTTTAATTAATTAAAATTTTGTGAACGGGCCAGAAAAAGGACTGGAATTTACTCGGCCAAGATCCCTAAAATTGCAACTTGTTTACTTTTTAGGGTAAATTATACTTGTAGAGTTATTATTAGCGTTATTACCAGAAAAGACCGGCCTAATTTTCCAATGTGACATCAACTTACTCTGCATACTGAAGCAAAACATTTCTGTACCAAAAATGGACCAGGTAAAAAATTGTCTTATGGACCAGGTAAAAAATTGTCATAATTTGATCGTGCCGTATAAAGTTTAAAAGAGCCTAATAATAATAATAATAATAATAATAAAAACAGTAATAATAACAATAATAATAATATTATTATTATTAATAATGCTTATAAAAATGAAATTAACTTATAAAGAATGAAATAAATTGTTTTTTGTTTTTTGTAAACGTCTTGTGCGTTGGCGTATTGAAAAGTCGTGATTAAGAAATTCAGTTCTTTTTCTAAAGTTACAAATACACGTATAGTTCCACAGTGCAGATCCAAAAGTAAATTAGGAGAAATTTGCTCTAAAAACTCCATGTTCTTCGAGGTTGCAAATTCATCATCATTTTTTCTTCAGCACCCAGTTTCCGGGTTACGTGCACACCTGTTACGCTTTTAGTTCTACTTCCTATAAAAATAGCTTAATACCTTACCCCAGCGATCCACAGTTAGACATCATACAATTAATCAAGAAACTAGCTTACAGCTTGATGTCAAAGCTGAAAATTACGTGAAGCGATGATATTTAATTAAAAAATCGCTCTGGGGGAACCTTAATGAACCAACAGAAATTATATACAGGAGGAAAAGCCGATTAATTGGTATTCAGCATTGCGGAAAGCTAGCTACGAGATTCTGGGAAGAGTTCACACGCGGTTTTATTTTGATTTGAAATGAAGTGAGTTCTTTCCTCTCACCGAAAGGATGAAATTTAAATTCTAGAGCTTAGATATCTTACGGACGTTGCTCCTTTAAGGAATGTAATATTTTTAACCTTTTTTTACGGATTGAAACTCCGTTACAGCTTTTTGAGTCAAACGTTTTTAACGCTTGCTTTCCACTTCTCAAAATCCATTTAAAACCACATTTCTGCTCTCTCTATTTGTAAAGACTTTAAGACCCATTTTTAGTCAACGTCCATTTAAAAGCACAAGCAAAAGAAGAGAAAAAAAAAAAGGCATGAAAGAAAGCTTAAATATTGCGTAAAATTACTGGTAAAAATAAAAATAACTCAAAATTAATTAATTAGCTACTTAAATAAATATTTGAAAATGAAGCATTTGGAAATAGATTTATGAGATCGGGGACATGTGCATCTGTCAGTATGTTTGTTGGTTTGCCGAAATAGCTTTTGAAGAAATAGTTGGATTCGGGAAGGAAACGTTTTATTTTTCTGTACGATCTTTGCATAACGCCGTAGATTTATGTTTTATTTTTGAAAATTGGAAAGATTTCATCTAAACAGTTTTTCGTTCCGTTTTGAACAATTCGGTAAGACATAACATTATACTCAATATCTAAAATTGAATTCTTTTTAACACCTGCTTTAACAAGCAGATTGTCTTTGGATCAACTGTATCAAAAAATAACTTTTGATGTAAGAAATGAACGAAACACATTTAATAAATAAATAAAGAATGAATAAATAAATAAATAAAAATAAAATGTAAGGAAAAAAGTCATTTTTAGAACATGTTTTTAACAGTTCGAAAAATAGGTAATGTTAGGGTATGAGGGCAATATTCAAACCTATTTGCCTAAAACGCTAATAGCACCGGAAATAAAAGTTTTCGAATTAAAGATCGAAGAGGCCGGAGATTTTGAACATATTTTAGCATTGTTCTAAGAAATAAAAAAAAAAAAAAAGAAGAAGAAAGGAAAGGAAAGGGAAAGGAAAGTTATAGGCAAGGGGAACATAAAAATAACTTTTCCGTCCAACTTAATATTGAATCATCATCATCAAATCGCAGTTTTTGGATTGTTTGAATAGCAGGATTTTTTCTAAGTAGTAATGTGAAGCGTAAAAGAAGCTAGTCGCATAGGATTTTATTTTTAAAATAAATAATTGTTAAGATGACACAAAAGAATTCATCTTTTAAGTCATTTTACAACAATAGTTTCTGTTAAAAATCATTGTCATTATATTTGTTTCAGAAAAAGTTAAAAAGAAATGAATTTATTTAAAAGCGACCACAGTTTTTGTTTAAGAGATGACAATTACATTTTTTTAATTTTAACTTACAATTTACTTTAACTTTCAACAAATTAATTTGCACAATTTCAGTACTTAAAAAGGAAAAACTATCTTATTTGTATTATATGGTTTTGGATCACGATTTATATCTTCGAACATTGAGAAAATTAAATTTTTACATTGTACTCTATTCCTTCACACTATGCTTTTATTGTTATAAATATTTCTGTTTACTGTTGTTTCTACTTAAGCCATTGTTACTGCACTGATTAGAATTCTACTCAGTACAGAAAGAGTCTGTTACTCTGTAATGATAGAAACCGGAAAGGCAAAAGTAATGTGCATTGAAAATAGTTGATGTGTGTTGAAAAGGCTATAATCATTTTTAAATAAACAATTAACGTGTAACATTTTCTAAATAATGAAAAGAGCATCCATTAACAATAAAAACCAGAAAATACTTTAGCACATCTTACAAGCTTATGTAAAAGAACTTTAAACAAAAAATTTTGTCTAAGCTCTATTTTACCGCAGAATTCTGTATAAAAATTGAAAATGCATTTATGTAACTGATATTAAGTCTTAACAGGCTGATGCTTACAGATCGTCGTCATCGTTATTACCTGTGCCGCCCCCTCAATCTAATAAAAATACAAGTGTACGTGTAGAGAAGGTATCATGGCCAACTTCTGATATTCTAGTTATCGACAAAAATCCAACTTATATTTCACTCAACGCGGACCAGTTACGATTAAATTTTGCGTTATCCCCAGATTCGATACTAACGTCATTCAAAACACAAACTATTGTAAAACGATATTTAAAAATTTGTTAATGATTAACATAGAAAAATAACATAATATTTGAATTTATTATCGTAACTAACGGACTTAAACAAATTAATTTCTATTTCTTAAAAATTATTTCCATTTATAGCTCGGTTTTTAATTCCCAATTCTTTGGAGTGGCAACCTTAGTTTTTTCATATCAAGCGATCTTTTCTTAAACCTTTCGGATTTTAAAGAGTTTTTTACGATTTTAAAATGTATGATTAATTTCCTATTGGTTTTAGTGGCAACATCTTAGTTTATATCGAGCGATCTTTCTTAAGCCTTTCGAATTTCGAGCTTATAGCCCGCAGATGTTCTGCGGTGGATCAGCTAGTCCTATATAAAGTCAGCCGTATATTTCTAACAGCTCCGTAAGAAATCAAGAAGATTGTGATAGAAGGAGCTCTCTTCAAAGTAAATAATAAAACAGTAGTTTATTGAGGTTTACTTTTAATACCGTATTCCATTTATCTTAATTGCAAAGGCGTTCAGTAGCTATTTTCTCACATTTAAGCATTTTTCAGTTAAATAATGCAATTTTGCATTAAAAAATAAATAATTATTAATTATTTCACTTTTAAAAAAAAAATTCTACTTTTATTCGTCATCTTTTTATATTTTTGAAGTATTGGATATTTCCAGAAGGGTTATGTGAAAAGGTTGAGAAACATTGACCTATGTCACCAAGGAAATGGCACTGGTTATCCTTTTCCCCAAAAGTCTATCACGATGCCGGACGAGAAATATTTTATAAAATAGAGGGATTTTATTCTCTATTTAAAAAATTGTGTTTATTCTTTTTTTTTTTAATTTTGTTTATTCTTTTTTACTACATTGAGCTATTTAAATGTATTGCATTTATTGCTTTCGACTATGACCACATTGTTTCATTATAAAACGACGCAAAGGTTTTGGGAGTACCGCAGAACAAAAAATGTCCTTTTTTAATGAGGAAGTAGTCTTTTAACGATGACAGCGGACTTATGCAGGTTTCGAATTTAGGTTTAAAATTTTAAGGCTAACTTTGGAAGAATTGTCATTTAGACTTCCATAGAGAATAAAATTTACGATAAATGATAATAGTAAAAAATAAAATAAAATAATAATAACAAAACAAAATAAAACAGTAATGAAAAAATAAAACATTGTGTTGCACGAGTATAAAAACAGGATAAAAATCGATTTATAGAAAACTGTTATGAGAAAAAAAAAATATTTTGATGTTATGAATTAATCTCACAAAAAGAAAATTTTTTTTTAACCTAAAACATTAACACCTAGCAGATGAGCGAGCAGTATATTAAAATGCAAAAGCACTGGGGAAAACAATGTCGAAAATAGCGAAATTAGATGTATTACACTAAATATGATTTTGCATGTCACTACTGTTGTAAACGCGACATAATTTTGTAAGTAATCTCATATCTTCAATCATGAATTGCAATAAGAGGCGCCGCATTATTTCACTCCAAATATTTTTCAACTGCATATGAAACTTAATGTTTGTGCTCTGTCACAGCTATTAAGAGAGCGAAACATTTCCTCCACAATACAAATTTTAATTCAAACTTTTAGCTTTCAAGATATAATAGCATCGTACAGAGCACATTTTTTATCCCAAATAGCTGAGACACCATTAAGTTGGAAGGTAAAATTGAGTTTAATTGCACAAGATCCTCAATTTACTTACCCTACTCCCCATTATTCAGAAATGTAATCTTAGAAGGTACGCTGAATTATAATTTCACAATATTACGTCTGATTTTCTAATATTTAGTTAAGAGACGCATTGCATAACGTATTTAACTACAACACATGATTTTAGCAAAAACTTTAAACAAGTGTATTGTTGAAACAAAAATAACGTCAACTATGACGTCATACTTGCAAGGTATTAAATATGAGTGAAATTCGAGAAATCACTGAGATGTAAGTAAATAAAGTGAGATTTAAGCATAAAAGTAAATTTTACGACTGCAAATCAGAAATACTTTTCAACAATGCCGAATTGTTTGATATTATTGGAGAAAATAGTTTTCAGAAATTTTTTGTTACTGCTTCCATTGGGCAAACATTCCGTGAAAAATTCCCAAGATTAAACAATTTTTCAAAATATATTTAGCTATTATTCTCTATTGAAAGCAATAATTTTGTGGCTATAAAATATTATTTTGTGGTTAAAAGTGCTGCCTTGAACAAAAACTCGTTGACAAAAACTGCAACAAAGAATTCAACTCTCATATATCATTTTGGCGGGGAGAAAAAATCCTCTCACAAAATAGAAAAGTGTGCCAATGACCCTTTTCTATCCCATTACCAATCAATAAATATCAGAACTATACTCAGACATTGTTTTATTGAGGTAGACTTTCTCCGTAATTGCACAGATTCTGGCATTCGTTGCTGGAAGTGCTGCTGCTGAACCTTGAGCTTTTTAACGCCTACTAAAGGCGTCAAGGTCTCTCAAACATTAGTTTATGTAGGTAAGGTATTGGGCATGACGTTTTCAAGAGTTTCTAAACAAACCCACGTTGGACCATCTACACACTTTTCTCCTCCTATTCAAACCAATGCCGGGAGGGGAGAGGGGATCAGCGCGTGCAATTGTGGGCAGTAATTATTGCGGTAAGCATTTTGCAAATCAGTTTGGCACGGGCACAGAGAATAGCAATTAGCAGTTATAGACGAATTTCAGAGCTTTGTGATTATTGACGAATAATGAAAAGAGGAAATTCAACTACAGGGATAAATTATAATGTTCAATTAAAGAGGGGTGGGGGTGGGGGATACGGGTATAACTGAAAAACGATTATTCACGTAGTAAAGAAAGCACAAATGAACATTAAGATGCAGACATATGTTTCGGGATTGCTTGGAATCCCTTTTTCAATGCAGTAGTGGGGCTTCCAGATGCAAAAACACCCAAATGAAGATAAGCAAGAATATAACTTCGCTTTATTTGGATGTTTTTGCATCTAGAAACTCCACTACTGCATTGAAATATTGATTCCAAGCAATCCCGAAACATATGTCTGCATCTTAATGCTCATTTGTGCTTTCTTTACTACGTGAATAATCGTTTTTCAGTTTTATTAGCGCACAAAGTTCATTTATTTTATGGATAAGGGTATGTTTTCACTGTACAAAGTTTAAATTTTTGGTGTGTTATGCACATATATATAAGTGAAAATTGAATGTATTTGTAAAATTAGCAAATAGCCACTCCGTAAAGATTTAAAAACGATGTGCAAATTTTTGAATTGATAATTTATACGGCTTCGGGATTGGAAACAATCTTGGACCTTCCTAGTTTTTAATCGACAAATGCTAGTCAGCTTAATTTTTGTGAGGTATAGCAGTAGGCAGGTTGCATTTCATAAATAATTATGTTTATAAGTTTGACTAAAAATGGCATTTTGCAAGGCAGCCATGGCTATGGGCCAATGAAGGATAGATTACAAAAAGTTAGAAAACAAGCAATAAAAACTAACTCCTGATTGAAAGTGAGAAAATTATTATTGTTTCGAATCCATTTCATAATAGTTGTTTAAAAATGGCATTTTGCAAGGCAGCCATGGCTATGGGCCAATGAAGGATAGATTACAAAAAGTTAGAAAACAAGCAATAAAAACTAACTCCTGATTGAAAGTGAGAAAATTATTATTGTTTCGAATCCATTTCATAATAGTTGTTTAAAAATGGCATTTTGCAAGGCAGCCATGGCTATGGGCCAATGAAGGATAGATTACAAAAAGTTAGAAAACAAGCAATAAAAACTAACTCCTGATTGAAAGTGAGAAAATTATTATTGTTTCGAATCCATTTCATAATAGTTGTTTAAAAATGGCATTTTGCAAAGCAGCCATGGCTATGGGCCAATGAGGGATAGATTACAAAAAGTTAGAAAACAAGCTATAAAAACTAACTCCTGATTGAAAGTGAGAAAATTATTATTGTTTCGAATCCATTTCATAATAGTTGTTTAAAAATTGCCAAAATTGAAATTTCAAAAATGCATTATTCAATTGTTATTTTTATGACACTATTCTTAATAATATTAATCCAATTGTTAATTTTAAATCTTATTATTTTTTTTAAATAAAACTCGAATGCAGAACATAATTGAAGCTTTTCCTGAATACGAAATTAAATCATCAGTTCCCCTCAAAAGTACTACTACTTGACTTTTTACTCTTTTTGTAATTTTTATCGATATTTTTTAACATACTGTCAATACCGCTTACTTATTTCGTACAATACACTTAATATTATAATAATTTGGTTGAAAAAGGTAGTTAAAGATCTGTATCGAGGGATTTACGAAATTGCTTCTTTTATGATCCTATATGCAGTTCACAAACTTTTTTTTTTCTCGAGAAAGCCCTATTAATGGCTGAAAAATTTTGAATACATCAGATTTTAGAATCTTTACTTTAAATCCTTGAATATGCATCTCATGCTCCATGCAAAGTAAAATTTGTTCCATAAAAAGCATTAAGTACTTTTTTTATAGCCCAAAAAATTGCTAAGAGGTTTTCAGATTTAAAACGTTATCCTTAGCCAACAGATGTGACGATCGTAAACTTTACGGCGATGTCGACAATTCTTGGTTTTAGCCCGGGGTATTATGCATGAAGCAGCTAAAATGTCTTACCCCGTGAAGTTTTTTAAAAAAGTTTACAACGCTATTATGTACCCACCTATGCTTCCAATTTTTAAGAACCATTGGATAGAGAAAGAGGAGAACTCATTGTCAAAACAACTTAAATTTCTTTGATATGTGGAGAGAGACTCAGGAGATCCAATAGATAAAAATAAAAGAGTCTGTCTGTTTTCTGGAAGAAACCAGAAATGTTAATCCAGGTACGTGGAGCAACTACTTTTTACAGTTGCTCCATTTTAGCTGCGCTCCGTTCTCCGAATAGTTTTCATAAGAATCATACTGCTTATTGTTTTTATTTATAAATTTTATTAATAACAATAAACATATATATGACAAAAAAATTTTTAAAAGATAGACAATTTATTGATAAATGTTTAATAATATTCATTTTATTATGAAAAAAAAGTATATTAAAAAAAAGAACGAGGTGTATGCAGATGTGATTTGACTATTTATGTAAATCAGTAGATTTCAAGAGTGATCATTGCGGATAAGCCAGCTGGTTCTTTTTTGCTAGAAAAATGCTTTATGATAAATGGCGAAAAATTGTAAAATAACAGAAATCTTTAGGATACTATAGATAGGGATAGTTGATCTAAATAGCGTTTTAACGTGAAATACAAAGCATATAGTTTATTATAAAACATTATTTTGAATTAGTTTAACACGTTGACTGCCAACCTACGAGATAACTCGTAACAGGTAAACTTGTTGAGAGACCAAATTACAAGTTATCTCGTTGTTGCCGAATTTTTCATTTTTCAATACATTTATAGAAAGTTAGTAATTTTTTAGTTAATAAAATGCTTTGTGCGATATGTTGTAATTAAATTAAACTATCTTCTGGAGATCCATAAACAGTCAACGTGTTAAAAATTTTAAAATTTACATTTTTTAAAAACTTTAAATTCATTAAAGCAGAAATAATCGGATTATGAGACATTAATTTTTGAATATGAATGTATTTCCAAAACTTTCAGAAATAAACTACATAGTTTTGTTAGATTCATAAACAAACAAAATTTATTTCTTGCTTTAAAAATCCAAAAATTGGGAAAAGAGCCTTTTGGGTTTATACCAAATATTGCATGTTTTAATGTTTCAGTACTATATTTGTTTCATATCTAATAATTAATTTAGAGCACATATTTCTAAATTGTACAAATAATAAATTTTATGGAAGGAAAATATTGCTTGATTCAATTTTTCGAAGCATTTTACTACATTTGTTTAACTTTTTAAATTCTATTCTGCGCTAAAATAAGCATAAATAACTTTTAATTAGCATAAATCAATTCGAAGTTATTGAATTAATGCTGTAAAAAATTTATTCGCAAAAAAACATACTTTTTATGTACAAATCAGTTTAAAGTTATTAAATAATGAAACTTGGCTTGGCTTACACATTAATCTCTTTAATGCTTTAATCTCATTATTGTGAACGAAAATTTGATAAAGAAGACGTTTTCACGTTTAAATCTTAGAATTATGATGTTCTACTACGTAGAATATCTGAGTGGACAGCTTTAAAACCGAACTTAAAAATTAAGTACAATGAATAATTTTACGAGAGAATGTAGATCATACTATTTTAAGAATGTATCTCAAAGGAAAAAAAGCTATTTAGAATTATTTTACTTGATAACGTTATTAAGTAGAGCGTTAGCAACTATTTTATAAATTTTTTTCAGCTAGTCCATTTGCCAAACATCCACGCAAAATGAGTACAGGCTATTTTTAACGGGAAATTTGATTGCGAGGCATCGTTTTTAAAAGTTTCGAACATGATTATAAATATTTTTAGAAACAGTCATGCGGAACTTTTCAAAAGTTATTTTAAATGACACTAGTGATCAAGTGATGTACTAATGCCTGTTGAAGAAGAGCAGAACGAATAGGGTAAAGTGACACTTGGAAATGCGTCACTCAAGAACCTGTTGTCAAGAATTTTTATGGGGATGCAACAAGAAATATATATCAAACGTTTTTGGAAACGCTTCTTCCGTACCTATGAAAAACTAAAACACAAGAGATTCATTTCATAACGGGAGACGAGGATACAGGGGTAAGCAATTCCCTTCCACATCCCCCTGAAAGTCAGCTATTATTAAAGATTAAATAGGAATAATGAACTGAAACTTTATATTATTTTTCCCTTTTAGAACAAATTTCTGGGAAATACGTAAAGTCACAAAAAACAACAACAAAAGCTTCCTCTTTTAGCATAAAAGAAGTACTCATACGAGCAAGGGAAGAAAAAAATAAGAAAAATGTAGTAAAGAAAAAAGATAAGGGCCGTACAGTACGAACAAAATTCATCCTTCTTAACCTCTTACAATAATATCCTAAAGGAAAGCTACTAAATAAGTCATCATAAGGCACACAAGATTATTTTTAAATTATAAAACTTAAAAAACAGTAAGATTTGAAACAACATTTCTTTTATAGAAATAAGTTTCATGCTAATGAAAATGACGTAAGTTTGATCATACAAGGTGAAAATGGGCGGACGGACGTGGTTTACACAGCGCCCATTAATCGTCGCTTTTAAATCAGTGCTTGAACGAGTAAGCAGTCGAATGAGCAAATTAATTCCGGACAAAATATTTTATTGTGCGCCCGGAGTTTTTTGTTTGCTTGTTTGAATCTGAATCAAAGAGAAACGTAAGTACATTAAGTTCCCTAACAGCCTGAAAAAAAAGCTCTTGCTATTTTTTGACAAACGAGTAATTGATAAAAATTTTGGACGCCTTATACTGATTTTAATAAAATCGACAAGCTGTTTACAATTATTTTACTTCATGGCACTCATAGTCCTCTAGGTGTAAGTAATTTTTGAAAATGAAATAAATATCAGCCAATGAGTAAGCATGAGAGAGTGTAAATTTAATTATGCAGAACCAATGATGTGAGCAAAAAGGAGATGACAAAGACATTATCGTTGTCATATATGATGTGAAATCAGTATTATGTTCACCAGTTTACATTGTGTATCATATTTAATTTATGAATTTCTAAAAGAGAAGTTTGTAATTTAAAAGGAGATGATTTTACATCGAGTGAAAAATATTATTACTTACATTTATTTTCAGAAGTATCATTAAAAATCCAGCTATGTTTACGGAGAGTCAGCTTGTATGCTTCTTTTAGAGGAACGTTTTTGGAGGAAAATCGCAGTAAACCTTCCAGTGGACGAAAAAACAGACACATTGTGTAACTAGCAAACTTCGTAGAACGTACTTTCCCTTTCTTTAACGGTTTATAAATACTTTTTTAAAAGTTGCGTCAAGTCAGAAAACATTGCCCCTGTGACGTTTGCACGTATTAAAATCGTCTGCCTGTTTGATGGAAAAGTTGCCAATAAATCATAAGGAATGGGATTCAGAAGAGCACCGCTTTGAAACAATTCCAAGCAAGTGTTCTTAGTTTCTGCGAAGCGGAAGACAATTCCTTCGAGAGTTAAGACTTTAAGTTGAAGTAAATATTTCTTTTAAATCCTAATTAATTCTGCTCGATCAAGGCAATAGCCTGACACGAATTTTTAGAAATGTGTTGTTCTTTTTTCCTTGAAGGAAGACGGTTTTCATAGAGGAAGAATGAAGCGGAGAGCGTTTTGGCAATGCTTTTGGGGGAAACTGAATGAAGGGATTCGAGTCTATCTATACAGGTTACCACGCACAAGAGAAACCTAGTCGAACCTAGTAGTGTTTTTATAATGCTTAAATTCATTTGTTAAATTAGTTTCTAAATCTCTCTTTCTTTGAGCATGTACCTTTTTTTTAATCAAAACCTTTTACAGATTCATTTTGTAGAAAAACTATTTGTGAAACATATTTGATATATTTATGGACTTAATTTAGCATTAATTGCACTTTAACTCCTTCCATTATGATGGACATTAATACGTTATATTACGTTTGTCAGAATCTGTCACAAATGCTTATGTACCGTGATGCCATACGAGTAGGTGAAAAAGGACAGTTGTGCGCCAGCAGGCGGATCGCGGATCAGGGGGCGTGGCTGATCCGCCTCCCAATGCCCCCAGGCGTGCCCTCAGGCGTTAGTCGAGTTGAGTTGAGTTGTATGCCCTCAGGCGTTTCTCGAGCGGAGTTGAGTTGTTTTGTCCTCAGGCGTTTTTCGAGTGGAGTTGAGTTGTATGCCCTCAGGCGTTAGTCGAGTAGAATTGAGTTGTATGCCCTCAGGCGTTTTTTCCGAGTAGAGTTGAGTTGTTTTTCAAAAGTTTATAGTTTCGGAATGGCAACACTTTAATTTAGGTTCTAACCCTATTATTCCGCCTCCTAGCGGCAAATAGTGGAACTACTACAACACTGTTTCAATACTACGAAAAGCGTTAAAAAGTTTATAGTTTTGGAATGGCAACACTTTTTAATTTCAGTTTAAGACGATGCAATGTAAAACTGATTGTGGCGCCATCTACGAGAAGAAAATGGAACTATTATTAAACTTAGAATAATTTTCAATGTTTTCTCTTAGAATTCAAGCAGAAACTATTTAATATTAACAAAAATTAATTATAATGTATAATGAATTAGATTTAATATCGTTAATTACATCCTGATATGTCTTTTATTTATTTTTTCGACTTAGAAAGATATTCCCAACCAAGTATCACCTATTATATATTTTCTTTCTATATAAAATTGCTTTCAAAATTAATTTCAATAGGTGGGATTCGAACTCCAAACTTTCTAGCACAAAAAAACATCCATGATCTTAATTAGCAGCGCGCTTTGCTAACTAACCCATGAATGTTTTCAACTTTACACGTTAGAATTTGTTTCTAACAAAATGCAAACATCTTTAAAATTGAATGTTTGGAAGTTAAATTTCAAAGAATATCAAGTGTATCGTATAAAACTGTTTTGCACAAGCATGCAATGTAAAAAAAAATACAGTAAAGAGACATATTTTCAAATCATTATATTTATTTCATCATAATTTTACATTTCAAATTTATACATAAATAGTAAAATAAATTATATGTTTACATAATAGCAGTATAAAACGAGTATGGATCGTCCTTGATATACATATTTTTCATGGATTTGTAAATGCTTTTAGAATCCAAACTTTCAAAAAAGTCAAATACTTTTACAAGATACCAAAAATAGTCAAACTTAACATTATCATTTACAATTTTTTCATACAGTGCTAATTCATAATAGTTGTCCCATTTGTCCGAGTGATCCATTTGAGTGCACATATGAGCATACCTACATTCTAAATCTGACATGCCTCCAAAACAATCAATGTGTTTTTTCATATGTTTACTGATAAAGTCTTTTAAAATTGTACTCACAGACAAAGTTAGCTCTTCGAGACCTTCAGGATTATCAGGATCTCCACAATATTCCAACATTTTCACAGATGGAAAGTCTTTAAGCTTTTGAAGCACATAATACTCAAGAGTATGACATAACAAAGTATCGCGTAAAGCTTCAGAAATAGCATTCATATAGTTGCACAGCTTTCTGATTTGAAAATGTTCCAAACTTACAGACTGTGGCACGAATTGATAGATTAAGTCCTTTTTCCGAAACATTTGTTGAAAGTTTACACGTAGTCTCCCATCAGTTTTCTCCTTCGAAACAAACAAATCTTTCAAAATAACTAACACAGTATCGTTACATATGTGTTCAATTGTCGCTATAAGGATTCCCACACGGATGGAGATAGAGAAACACCGTCTTTTGTTGGTAATATATTTCCATCAGCAGCAGGAAGTTGTCGTCTAATATGAACTCTCGTGTGTCCTAAAAAGCATGAGACAACTGCAAACACGTCTCCTTCGAGATAATAGTGATTCTTCGGGATAAAATCCATTCTGAATTCACTATGATGTTGAGCATATCTCCCAGTCACATCATTTCCTTTTGCTGCTTCATCAAATCTTAATTTTTTCGCTGGGTTAGAATTTTCCATTCTAAAGCGTATTTTCTTTGAACTCAAGAAATAAAGCAAACTTGAATTCAACACCAACGGATGAAGTAAAATCCAAAGTATATAGAGTAAAAATATTCGACGTCTATCCAGACAGAGAACTAGATTGAAAATGATTCTGTGAACACCTTGTATAACCCAAAGCATACCTGCTTTAACCAATAAGAAAATGAATAAGCATTTACGTCACAAAAAAATTTGAATTAATATACACCTACTGGTAGCTTCTACACCAATGATAACAGGTTGCTAATATAAGAAAACACGATCAAACATGTTCTCTTGTGATTAAAAATCATGCCTCATTAGCGTTTTTTTTTTTTTTTTTTTTGTTGTTTTCATTGATATTCACCACCACCAAGTAATGTATCTATTATCAGCAGTTAAAAAATTAAGTACAATGGAGATGCTTAGTATGTGGAAAGGAAAGTAATCTTTGTCAATCGCTTCATTCAATGTAGAAAGAGAAAGGATGCAGGGGTGAAGAGGGGACCTTTTCTTTTCCGTCCGTTCATCACAAAGGACCTAAAGCCATAAAAAAACACCTGCACTATGATTTCAAACTTTTAGCGCAATACAAGTTTGTTCATGTCTTGTAGAGCTATAGGAGATATAGCTTTCGGCAAATGTACCCTGAGTGGATACATCCTCTTCAACTGTGACGTATACTGTATTCTAATTGGTTAACTTTTAGCTTCTCTAATTCTTGAGAGAAAAATGCTGCAAGGACTGAAAAGTGAAAATTCACTTCGCTTTCTACGCTTGCTTAGTAAAGACGAAGAATTTTTGCTCTGTCCTTTTTAAAAGCTCTTCTCAATTCCCTTTACGCTTGACCATGAATTTTTCAGGAATCAATTCTCAATCTACTGAATCTCCTGCTAGGGTAAGTTGACTATACCTTTTATCATCATTAATTTTTATTAAGATTATTATTTTTTTTTAATATCATTCAAATGTAATACTTTAATAATTCCCTTTCCATTTAAAGTAATCTCCTTTTAAGCATTCACTTTTTAGCGCTAACATTATTAGTTTTAAGAAAACTTTTTAAAACTTATTTGATATTTCACACTTTCACCTTCTTTGATATTTTCTGTTAATACTAAAGCTTTAACGATAGAATTCACTTAAATGTTAGAAATAAAAGTTTTGTATCTAATGCATTTACCTTATGCATTTAAAGTGAATCTTTTTTGGCTATTGTAAATATATCTTTAAATTTTCGAAGATACTGACTCTTAGTAGTTTTCATACACTATGACTAAGATTGCATCACTCAATCTTAAACGCTTTAATTTAAACAAAAATATACTATTGTTTTATATGTTTACTCTGAAACGTTAATGCATGTCAAGATTTCAATATATTATATCGGATGTGTCTTAGCTCAAGTAGCTTTACTTCTTTTCAAGTTCATTGAACACTTTTCATTGATGATTTTTCGCAACATACTTCTTAAAGAGTCTATAGTAAAACTTGATTTTTCCTATGTTAAAATTTGTAGTATATGCAATTGTTTTTTTTTTTAATTTCTTTTCAGTCTCTGGAATTTGGTGTTCCAAGAGATGAATTCCGAAGATTAGTCGGCGGTAATGCATCGACACAAGCGCCTGAAACCTTGTATATGGTATTAGAGCCTGTGTTTGAATCCACCGACCTGAATGGTCCTACCGGAGATAGACCCCCATCTACTGCAGCCGGAGTCTTGCCCGTAGTTCTCGGAGGCCAACCTGTACCCAGTGGATCTACCACTGCAGTGACAAAGCCTGCTAGTATTCATGTAAGTGTTGATTTCTAGTTTTTCGTATTTACACCCATGTAATGTATGCTTAATTTTTTTCTAATCTGTCAAAGCTTATAAAATAGAAAAAGCAATGATGAAAATGATACTTAAGCTTATAAAATCGAAAAGATTAGTAGAATGTGTTATATTGCATATAAATTTAGAGAAAAAAATATATGATGAATAAGACTAGGAAATAATAGTTTGAATTGGAAAAGTTTACTTCAAAACGGTCTGAATTATAAATGTATTTGATATTTTCTTAGATATAAAAATTTAAGTTTTTTAACGGAGACAACTTATTTAAGAGTGGAAACATTTGAGCTATATAGCTTAGAAGCAATGAAATATAGTAAAAATAAAGAGAAATAATACTTAGAAATGAAAATAGAAGGAAATTTTGTACATTTGTAAACATATATAAATTTCTCGAATAAACTTTCACTTAGATTTCAAATGTGTTATATTGTGTATAATGATTATTGTGTAAATGATTTTAGTGTATAAAAATTCTAAAAGAGTTTTTTTTTTCCCTGATAGGTATGCACTACTTGTGGGAAGTCTTTCACCACGAAAAGTAACTTAACGCGACATGAGAAAATTCATTCCAATGAGAAAGATTTTTCTTGTAATGTTTGCAGCAAAGATTTCATCAGAAAGGATGATCTAAATCGTCATATGAAAGTCCACAACCCAGCTGCAGTGGAGTGTCCCGAGTGTAGCATGTAGTTCACTCGAGAGGATAACCTTAAGCAACACATTCGTAATGCTCATTTGCAACCTCAACATGAATGCATGCACTGTAAAGAAGTTTTTACACGGAAATTTAACTTGATGCAACACATCCGTGTGACACATAGTGCTCCACTAAAGAGAAAAGCTACTGACCATGGTCCCACCGCCACCCCAAAACGTATTCGCCCAAGTCGACAAAATGCATTGAATGTATTTTCATCGGAATTTTTAACTCCAGAAAATGCTGAAGACTTGAAAATGTGTTTTACTGAATTAAGGCCACAAATTCAACATCTTCTACGAGAAGAGATTAGAGAGAAGCATGCCATAAAATGGCGCATCGTAATGAAAGCTCTACTGGCTCGTATAAACTCTGATGGTGAGCTGGAGATCATTTCCCCTTACTTTGGGTGTAACACTCAAAAAGAACTCTTAGAAGATACAGTAAATGATCATTTAGAGGAATCTATTTCTAAAGTTGAGAAATCCTTAGAGGAATTTATTCAACTGGGATCGGGGTGGACCCTCGATAAAGTTCAACGCGTTGAAATACTCACAGCGAAATATCAGCCCTTAGCTGCCAGCAGTTATATACCGTTGCCAGAAAAACTTGCATTGAAAAAAGCGGTGCTTAACATTCAAAATCAAGACAATAAGTGTTTAGTGTGGTGTCTTCTCGCACATAAACTGAATATTTCGAGAGAAAATCATCCTCATCGTGTAGTACATTATATACCCTTCGAACATGAAATAAATCTAGGAGATGTACAGTGCCCGGTTTCTCTTTCAAACATTCCGAAAATTGAAAGATTGAACAATTTAAGGGTTAATGTGTTCGGATATGAAGATGAAGTGTTCCCACTATATATCTCTGACAAAGCAGATAGTAATTGCATTAATTTGTTGCTTATTTCTGACGATGAAAGGCAGCACTACTGCCTCATCAGAGACATGTCGAGATTGTTGGGAGATCTCACAAGACATGACGGTGAACATTTTTATTGCTATAGATGTCTTCATAGGTTTAGAAGAGCAGATCTACTGGTTGAACATGGAAAGCATTGCAGTCAGCACAACATTCAAAAAATAAAAATGCCTAAAAATGATGAAAAGGTTTTAAGATATGAAAACTTTCACTTCCAACACCCTGTTCCTTACATCATTTAAGCTGACTTTGAATCGTTGTTAGTGAAAATGGATTCATGTCAACCAAATTCAACTTCATCTTTCACAGAGAAGCTGAACCGTCATGAGGCTTGTGGTTATGCATATGTGGTTGTTGGACCTGATGGGAAACATACAAGCCAGTGAAGATGTATAGAGGACCTAATACAGTTGAACATTTCATTAAAAATATTTTAGAAGAACAAGAGCAGCTGGAAAAAATTTTAACGCATACAGTTCCAATTAATGTAACACCACAGGAACAAGGACACTTCAAAAATGCAACGCATTGTTATTTGTGTAAAAACCTTTTAAAGGGAGATAGAGTTCGTGATCATGATCATCTAACTGGACAATATCGAGGAGCTTTACATAATCGTTGCAATTTAAAATTCAGACTGCAGAAGAAAATACCTGTTGTGTTCCATAATCTAAAACATTATGACGGACATTTAATCATGCAGGAGTTTGGAAAAATTGAAGGTCAAGACTTTTATGTTATTGCCAATAACATGGAAAAATACATTTCATTTTCAGCAACAAAAAAATTTAACAACACAAGTGTTTCCCTTCAATTTATTGACATCCTTCAGTTCATAAATGCAAGTCTGGAAAAATTAGTCGCGAATCTCGCAAAGGAGAAATTTTCCATTTTAAAAGAAAATATGGTAGATCAAAATTTGGAGTTATTACTTCGAAAGGGTGTCTATCCGTATGAATATATGGATTCGTTTTCTAAATTTGAAGAAACTATTCATCCTCCTAGAGAGACATTTTATAGCACACTGTCTGACGAAGAAATTTCCGAAGAAGATTAAACACATGCACAAACTATATGGGAAGAATTCCATCTTCGTACAATGGGTGATTACCATGATCTTTATGTGAAAACAGATGTGTTACAACTTGCTGATGTGTTTCAAAATTTTAGGACTCTATGCAAAAAGCATTATGACTTGGACTGTGCTCATCTGATGACATCACCAGGACTTGCTTGGCAAAGTGCATTAAAGATGGCAAATCAGCCCCTAGAATTACTAACAGATATCAATATGCATTTATTTATAGAGCAAGGTATTCGTGGAGGTATTTCTATGATTAGCCATCGTCACGCCATTGCAAACAACAAATATCTCCCTGATTTTAACCCCAGTGAATCGTCAAACTTTATCATGTATCTAGATGCCAACAATCTGTATGGATGGGCGATGTCCCAGCCCTTGCCATAAAAAAAATTACACCATCCACTAAATTAATACCAAACTTAAATAACAAGACAAATTATATAATATACCATAGAAATCTTCAACTTTATCTTTCCTTGATGCTTCAATTATCCAAAGGGCATAGAGTAATTAAATTTCGTCAGAAGTCATGGTTAAAATCATATATAGATTTTAATACAGAGCAAAGAAAAAAAGTGTCCTCGAGTTTTGAAAAGGATTTCTTCAAACTAATGAACAACGCTGTATATGGTAAAGCCATGTAAAATGTGAGGAAACACATCGATATTCAATTGGTAAACACAGAAAAGAAATCTAAAAAAATTGTTGCAGCACCATCCTTTCATCATTTTAAAATCTTCAATCATAATCTTGTTGCAGTGCAAAGATTGAAAAGTTCCATCACACTCAACAGACCAATTTGTGTGGGGTTTGTTATACTTGAACTTAGTAAGTATCATATGTACAACTTCCACTACAATCACATGAAGAAATTTTATGGTGAAAATGCTGACGGACACTGACACATGTCATGGACACTGACTCTCTTACATACCAATTGTTCACTGATGATGTTTTCGAAGATATGAAACATCATTTAAACATATATGACACTTCGGATTATCCAAAGGATCATCCCATTTATAGTGAAAAAAATAAAAAACAATTGGATGCTTTAAAGATGCGCTAAACTCAAAACCTATAAAAGAGTTCATTGGGTTACGCGCAAAAATGTACTCAATAAAGACACGAATTTGAGAAAAAAACTGCAAAGGGCGTTGCAAGATCTGTTTTAAAACGAAAGATTAAGCATGAACACTATAGAGAATGCTTAGATAAATATAAAGTTATGCGCGAACGCCAATATCGCATGCAAAGCGAAAATCATCAACTGCATAATATATGCTCAAATAAAGTGACACTATCTGCATTTGATGACAAACGTTTTATTTTAGATGATGGTGTGAGCTCTTATGCATACGGTCACTATAAAATTAAGACATAGGTTTTCGTACAGATAAATTTAAATACTTATTCCAATTATATTTCCTGTCTTATATTTAATATATGTCCTTTACCAGAATTTTTATTTAATAGAATAGTTATTTTTATGTGATATATATTGAAGTGCAATACAATTTACATCCAATGCATATGTTTAAAAAATAGATTGAAAAAATTAGTCTTGAAATAATTTTTAAAATATTTGTTTATTTTGAATAAATGAATTGTTTATTATCATATATCTCTTTACTGTGTGAATGTTTTTTTTATTTCTTTTTTGCACGCTTCTGTGAAATTGCTTTTTAGATTCACTTGATATTTTTTGAAGTGTCAGTTGGAAAGTAAAGGTATGACGTAATTAAGTAAAAGTCAATTTTACTATTAGGTTTAGTATTTTGATCAGGGCCTGATTTCACACAGGGCACTCGGGGCACGTGCCCAGGGCCCCCGATTTTCGGGGGCCCCCAAATAGTTTAAATTCACAAAAAAAATTTTTTTTTTAAATCAAAAAAACATTTATTATTATTATTATTATTATTTTTTTTTTTTTGTGAAGGAAAAAAGAGAAATTTATTTTTTGGACCATTCAGAAACCACGTGACGTACTTAAGTGGTTTCTGAACAATCCCTTACTTACCTTTGCAAGCGTTCATTGGTGGAAAGTGGCATCATCAAGTCTTGATTATATAGACATGATTATTTGGGGAATCGGATATATAGGAATACATCTCAACTCAACTCATATAATATTTGTTGTCATTTTTTGAAAAAAAGTGTCTCTGCTGTTTTTCAAATTTTTCTAATAAAAATGGGTCATTCTGAACGACCCAATTTTTTAGTTCGAGCAACTTAGGGAGCCCCATTTTTTTCTGTGCCCTGGGCCCCCAAATTTGTAAGTCGGGCCCTGATTTTGATTCATAGAAATGTGATTGGCGAATCTATCTGGAGAGAGAAATCAATTTATTTATAAGTTTAGGTATTATGTTTTATTATATATATATATATATTTTTTTTTGTAACGAATGCCATTTTTGAAAATGAGCTCGAGAGAGGAGGTTGTATGAATGGTTTTCCTCTATATAAGCATCTGTATTGTTATGAGTTCAATATACATATTTACTGGAAAAGCAGATTTTGCAGTTGATTTCGTTCTTTTTCCGAATGATACTTCTAATTCAATTGTTTCATTTCGGGGATGATAAATTTTAATATTACAAATAATCACTTTTCTTGCTGCAATGAAGAGGGCGTATCAGGATCCGAGCCGCGAAGCAAGTTTTGGTGGTGTCGATGCATTATTTTATGCTGCACGAGGAAAAGTTTCGAAGAAAGAAATCAAGAGATGGTTGCAAGGAGTCGATGCGTATACGTTACACAAACCGATTCGAAGGAAGTTTCCGACAAATCGGGTCATTGTACATTCAATCGATCATCAGTGGCAGGCAGACTTAGTACATGTTTCAAATTTACAAAAGTATAATGATGGATATCGTTACATATTAACATGCATTGATATTTTATCAAAATATGCATGGGCAATATCTTTGAAAACGAAACGTGGTCAAGATATAGTTGATGTTTTTAAGAAAATATTTTCTGTGAGAAAGCCAAAGCTTTTACAGATGGATCAAGGAACTGAATTTAAAAATAAAAAGTTTCAAACATTTCTCCAAGAGAATCATGTCAAGTTTTTCACGACATTTAATTCAACAAAAGCATCTGTGGTGGAAAGATTTAATCGTACACTGAAGACAAAAATGTGGAAATATTTTACAAGTCAAGACACGTATAATTTTGTTAATGTTCTAAACGACTTAGTGAGCTGCTATAACAACACTTATCATACAATTAAGAGAAAACCAGTAGAAGTGAATGCCGAGAGTGAAAGAGATGTATGGTTTACAGTGTATGGAAATACGGTGAACTGATGACTTAATTGCTTCTGGTCCTTATTCTGAAATTTATAAAGATCCTAGCGACAAGGAGTTAAAAGCTATTTCTTCTGCTGTTAAGTCTGTTCATTCTATTCCTTTGATTGCTAAACGGTCTGTGATTCCTTCTGTTGCTAATTGTGCGCGTTTCTATGCTTTACCGAAGGTACACAAGGCAGGTATTCCTTTCAGACCAATTGTTTCCAATATTGGCACTGCTTCATATAAACTTTCCAAATATTTAGTTTCTGTATTTTCTCCACTTACGAGTCGGAATGCTTTCACTGTTAAAAATTCCACCTATTTTGTTAAGAAACTTCATAACTACGTTCCGAACAATTCGGTTATGGCCTCTTTTGATGTTAATTCTTTGTTTACTAATGTTCCTGTTGATGGCGCTTTGACTTGCCTCAGGAAAAGGCTTTTTGAATTCCATTTTACTGCTGTGGAAATTGAGGAATTAGTTTTTCTTACTCGTGTGTGCTTGCAGCAGAGCACTTTTGTATTTAATGGTAAATTCTATGCTATGGTTGATGGCCTGGCTATGGGAAGTTCTCTTAGTCCTATTTTAAGTGATTTCTATATGCATTATTTTGAGGAAAAACTATTCCAGAAATTGCAATTTCAATTTTATGTTCGTTATGTGGATGATTGTTTTGTCTTAACGGAAAGTAACTTGTTAGGTATTGATGATGCTCTTTCTATTATGAGCTCCATTGATCCTAATGTCCAGTTTTCTTGTCAGAAAGAACTTAATAGTAGCCTCGCGTTTCTTGATGTTTTGATTTCTAGGAGTGAGTCTGGTTTCACTACTTCTGTATATCGTAAACCTTTCGCTGTTTCTTTACCTCCTCATAGACTATCGTCTCATCCTCCCAACCAAAAATATTTGGCTTTTAATGCTCTTGTCCATCGTGCTATTAATATTTGCTCTTCTCCTGAGCTTCTCAAGATTGAACTCAACTATCTGAAAGTTGTAGCTGTGGATAGAGGATTTTCTCACTCTTTAATTGATTCTATTCATACCAAACTTTCTAAAAAAACTTCTGTTCCCAATCATGTGGTTTCTAGAAAGAATTTGGTTGTGTTACCATTCTTTCATTCTGTCAGTTTTCGTGTTGCTAAAATCCTAAAAAGGTTTCAATTTCAAGTCGTTTTTGCTCCTAGCAACAAACTTTCCTCTCTTCTCTTAAAGATCCTGTCGATCAACTTAACACTTGGGGTATTTACCAAATTAGTTGCCGTTGCGGCCTTTCTTACATTGGACAGACAAAACGTGCTCTGAAAATTCCGTTAAATGAGCATAAAGGTTAGGTACGAAAGCAAGAGTTAAATAAGTCTAGCATTGCTCAACATTGTTGGAATTCCAACCACTCTTTTGATTTCAATTCTGGGAAAATTATTCAAAAATGTTCTTCCCCTTTAGAGCTTGACTTTTGGGAAGCTTATCTTATTAACAGGAATAGTTCTAATTTGGTTAATGATTCTTCCTCAGCTCCTTATTTTTCACAGGTCTGGCATAAGTTCCTTTAATTTGTTGTTCTTTCCTGGTTTTCTTGTTAGTTTCCTTTCTTGTGTCTATTTTGTAATTTTTTCTCCCCCCCCTCCTTTACATGCGTACTTTGTTTTGCTTTTTGTTTTGGTATTTCCTGTACTTATTTTATTTCCATTTTATTCTTTGTATTTTATTTTATTAATTTTGTATTTTCACATGTCTGGCATAAGTTCCTTTAATTTGTTGTTCTTTCTTGTTTTTCTTGTTGTTTTCCTTTTTTGTGTCTATTTTTAATTTTTTCTCCCCCCCCCCATCCCCCTCCTTTACATGTGTACTTTGTTTTGCTTTTTGTTTTGGTATTTTTTGTACTTATTTTATTTCCATTTTATTCTTTGTATTTTATTTTATTATTTTTGCAATTTTCATGTATTTTTCACATTTTTATGCATGTTGTCGTCTTTTTGCTTTGTTTTTATTGCTATTCCTTTTTACTTCCTGAACTTTCAACTGGATTCGTTTGTTGCTCTCTTATTGGTGCTTTCCCTGCTACTTCTACTTCCACTTCACACTGCCTTCGTTCTCATTGGTTTACAGTTAATTCTTAGGCTATATAAGCTTTGTTTTTGTTGTTTTGTCTGCTTCATTTGGATGTTTTGCATCTAGAAGCTCCCTGTCGCATTGAAAAAGGGATTCCAAGCAATCCCGAAACATATGTCTGCCTTTTAATGCTCATTTGTGCTTTAAATTAACGTGAAATTATATTTCTATTACTCTTTACTTGCACAAAGTTAAATTATTATTAATACGGTAGATGTTGAAAAAAAGCCTTGTGTTTTCAACATCGGAGATGTTGTTCGCATTTCTAAGCAAAAACTTACTTTTGAGAAAGGATATGAAACCAACTGGAGTGAGGAACTGTTTATTGTGACAGAGTGTGTGAAGAAAGATATTCCTGTATATAGAGTTAAAGATTTGTTAGGTGAGTCTATTCAAGGAACCCTTTACTCACAAGAATTGCAGAAAGTGAAACTTAAAGAAGATTATGCTATTGAAAAAATATTGAAGAAACGAGTGAAGAAAAATAAAGCGGAATATTATGTAAAGTTTCGAGGTTATCCAGCGAAATTTAACCAATGGATTCCGACTTCTAATTTTTCAATCTTATAAAATACTTAAACATATCCACTTACTTTCATTGCACATCATGAGTTTCTACGTGACACTACCGAGTGATAGCTCTATGAATTATTTTTCCGATAACAAGATTTCACATTTTATTACGAGATTGCCAACACCAATTGAACTAACAGGTGAATGGGAAGTAGGTTTAGTTGAATTCATTTATCCACATACTTGGTATAATGTGAATAGTAAAAACAACCTTATTGCTTTTGATTTAGGAGATGGAAAAGAATTGGGTAGGAATATACCGCCAGGTTGTTATGAAAGCGTCCCAGATATTTTAAAAGCTATATCTATTGCCGATCATGAAAATAAAATTTCTTTTAACTATAATCATGTTACCAAACGCGTTCGCGTAAAAGTAAAAAACAATGCTAGAGTTATTTTTCACAGTGGTTTATGTCAACTGTTAGGGTTTGAACCTACTGTGATTGAAAGAGAAAGTGAAACGCAGAGGGAACAAACAACGTTTAGTCCTCTCGTGGCGGATCCAAATGCACATTTTAAAGTTTTGATGATATATACAGACATTATTGAACCACAGATTGTAGGTGATGTTTTTGCACCTTTATTACGAACTGTAAAAGTGAGTGGTAGCGAAGGAGAAGTTGTAAGTGTAGAGTACGAAAGGCCGCACTATTTACCTGTTAGTCGGAAGATTATTGATACTGTCGAAATAGTTATAAGAACAAACATGGGAGCTTTGGTGCCATTTGAACGTGGACGTTCATACGTGAAACTTCACTTCCGACAAAAGTATCTTTCATAATGCTAGTACCTTATCAATGCTGTCAAAAGTCCTTTGAGGATTATTACATTAATCAAACAGGGAGTGGACTTAATTTTTATCAAGGAGCTCCCTATCAAAGAGGATATGGAATCGGTGGTCTCTTTAAATCATTTTTTAGAGCCGCTGTTCCACTTTTCAAATCAGGAGCCAAAGCAGTTGGTAAGCAAATACTAAGCAGTGGTGTCGACGTATTCAACGATGTGTCAAGTGGTGAAAATTTGAAAGTTGCTACAAAGCGTAGATTGAAAGAAGCTAGTAAAAATTTAACTGATAAAGCAGCAAACAAAATTAAGACAATGATTGGATCTGGAAAAATAAATAAAAAGCCTAAACTTTCCAAGAAGCGTGTCCGTTTTCATAGAGTGAAGAAGGTGAAAGCACACGATATTTTCTCTTAAGAAGAAGATGACTTCTCTTATTCATAAAGATTCTCCTGTATGCGTGAAATCAGAATTGGATCTGTTTTCTGTACCTCCAACACAAGCTGCGATTGAAAAAGGTCAATTCATCGAATATCATCCCATTGCTAACATACGTGATGGAGGTCCCGTGGAATTCAACATGTCTGGAAGTGGTGAAGAATATACAGACTTGAGTACTTCCTATATTTATGTGAAAGATAAAATTGTTAAGTCTGACGGATCATCACTAGCTGAAAATGAACCTGTGGTACCAGTCAATTTATTCCTGCATTCTCTATTCTCACAAGTTGATATTTATTTGAATGAAAGAAATATTTCTTCTGCAAGCAACACATATCCATACAGAGCCTACATTGAGACAGTTTTGAATTACGGAGAAGATGCAAAAAAAAGTTTACTGAACAGCGAACTCTTTTACAAAGATACTCATCCTGAAAAAATCAATCCATTAGCTGGGGATGCAGAACTTGGATTAAAAACAAGATATGAACTTAGTAAAGAGAGCAAAACTATTGACATGATTGGTCAATTACACTCTGACATTTTTCAACAAAATCGACTCTTATTGGATTTGGTTGACATCAAAATTAAAATGGTGCGAAGTAACCCCACATTCTGTCTCGTATCAACAAAACAAGATGGAGATTATAGAGTAATATTGGAACATGCATCATTATTAATCAGAAAAGTTAAAGTCAGTCCCAGAGTTTCTTTGGGCCACGCAAAGGCTTTAGAAAAAAGTTCAGCAAAATATCCAATTGATAGAGTGTTGTGTAAAACATACTCTGTATCCAAAGGGAGTTTTTCCTTTATGCAAGATAATGTATTTTTAGGAACTATGCCTAAAAAAGTGATTGTCACTTGTATTGAAAACGCAGCTGTGAATGGACAGTATGCCAAGAATCCTTTTCTGTTTTCTCATCACGATGTAAATTTTGAAAGTATTTATGTGGACGGTCAACCTGTACCTTCCAAACCTTTAGAGTTAGATTTTAAAAATAATAACTATATACGTGCTTATCATACTTTATTCTCTGGATTTAATACTGATAAAGGTATATATTTAACTCGTGATGAGTATTCCAGAGGGATGTACTATATGTTTTCGATTTGTCTGCAGACTTGTGTAATGGACCACATTTAAATCTACAACATCAAGGAAATTTGAGAGTAGAAATTAAATTTGCTACTGCTATTTCAGAGACTCTTTCTGTGCTCATTTACGCCGAATTTCAGAACGTGATTGAAATTACAAAATCTCGTCACGTTTTGTGTGACTTTGCTAATTAGAATAAAAATGAATTCTGAACAAATACGGCGCATCTTGCTTCAAGATAAATTTACCAAAAAATATTTCATAGATGTAACACCAAGTGATTATTTACCAATCGAAATTTCGAAATTTCCTGCCTGTTTTATTGTCAATGTTGATTCATCTTCAGAACCTGGAAGTCATTGGTTAGCTTTCTATGTACAATCAATGAATCAATTAGAATTTTTTGATTCTTATGGAAACAAACCATCATGTTTTGAAGGAGCTATAAGTGATTTTGTATCAACTTTTTCCAATGTAACATATAATCCTATGACATTGCAAAGTAATTCCACTGCTGTTTGTGGACAATATTGCATTTATTATTTGTATTCAAGATGTCGTGGACAATCGCTAAAGACTTTACTTTCAACTTTTGTAACCAATCATATTTGTAATGATAAACGTGTGTATAATTTTGTAGCTAAGTTTTTTAATGTACATCCAAATTTGTATCAATAAAAGTATTTATCTTTTACATTTTCTGCTTCTGTTTCATTTGTCATGGATCTTCCAAAGCTACAACATAGTTTCACAATGTTTGCTTTGGGTCCTACTGGGAGTGGGAAAACCGTATTTTTTGCAAATATGTTGAACTACAGACGGGAAATGTTTTCCTTAGTACCCGATAAAGTGGTATGGTTTTATGGGATACATCAATCTCTGTATAATGAGACAATGGATGTCACATTTATAGAAGGATTTCCTTCCAACTATGAAGAGTATTTAGGAAAAAACACTTTATTTATTATAGACGATTTAATGTCTGAATGTGGTAAAAGTGACTCCATAACAAAACTTTTTAAGCGTGGAAGTCATCATCTAAACATTTCAGTTATTTTTATTACTCAAAACTTCTTTCATAAAGGAAAAGAAATGCGTGAAATAACTTTGAATGCTCATTATATTATTTTGTTTAAGAATCGAAGAGATATGTCGCAAATTTCCCATTTAGGAAAACAAATATTTCCTAGACATTTAAAGTTTTTTCAAGAAGTTTATGAAGATGCAACGAAGAAGTTTTCTTATCTACTGATCGATTTAAAAAGTGACACTCCTGAAGAAATGCGACTGAGCACACATATTTTACCCAATGAAACTCAATATATCTATCAAAGAAGATTTTAATAAAATGAAATGATATAAGTAAATGTAGTCATTTCTGAAAATGGCAGTCACTAAGCAACAAGTGAGAGAGCTGCATCTTCTACAAATTTGTCCTCCCAAATTTCAAAAAGAATTACTGAAAAAAATTAATATACAGTGCATAAAAGCCATTTGCGAATGTTGTCATAATACTCTTAAAGGAAATATACCTTTATCAAAGTATCAGAAGAGGACACTCGCTAAGCATAAAGAAACTTTACGTAATTTAGTAAAGCGAAAAACATCTCTCGCAAAGAAACGTAAATTGATTGTGCAAAAAGGCGGTTTCTTGAATGTTCTCATCCCCGCAGCATTAAGTGTTTTAACAGGTCTTACCAATGGAGTACGCTAAAAAGTATGCACTCATTCCTGAAGAAATGGTGACAAAGCACGTAGTTTCAAACAAACAGTTATCTGAATTGGATAAAACTATGATGCAAATTTTAAACAGTTCTTTAGAAGAGCATGAGAAGATATTAAGATACAATGAAGTTTTGCAAAAGAAATTGCAGTTGACTGAATTCAACTCTCCATGGAAAAAAATACAAGAGGATCAGAAAGCAAGTAAAAGTACGAAAGAGAATCCTATCACAGAACAAAATAATTATGAATCGATAATTTTTAACTCTGTGAATAAAAAGTCGCAAAAAGAGGCCAGGAATCTTGTCGATATTATGAAAAGATATTCAAACATTCTTTCGTGGAATGAAAAAGGAGAAGTGTTTTATCATCAGCAGAAAATTGAAGATTCTAACATTGCCGATTTACTAAACCTCATTTTTAGCAATAAGAAAGACACCAATGTACAGTCTAAAGATATATTTCTCGCTGCCTTAAACGAGATGAATGCTCCAAAACATTTTATAAAAAACAAGAATTTATATGATGTTAAACCAGCAAATGTATCACATCCTGTAACTACGTCAACTATTGTACCAAAAACAAGAAAACGTAACACTGTATCTAAATTGAATCAAGCTGTAATTCCAAAATGGGAGAAATTGTTTAAATAAATTTGCTGATTTTGCTCTTTGATTCGATATTGATTTTAATGTTTCAGTATTATAAGTCTTTTTTCCTTCTTCATTCATTTATAGAATTCTCTATGGCAACATTTAGCAGTATACAAGGGTATCTTTTTAAGTCGAAAACATAAATAAAGCTGTATCAGGATGTAATTAACGAGATTAAATTTAATTCATTATACATTATAATTAATTTTTTTGTTAATATTTAATGCTCGAATTCTAAGAGAAAACATTGAAAATTATTCTAAGTTCAATAATAGTTCCATTTTCTTCTCGTAGATGGCGTCACAATCGGCTTTACATTACATTAAGTCTTATAACTGAAACTAAAAAATGTTGCCATTCCAAAACAAAAAACTTTAAAAAAAAACCGCTTTTCGTAGTATTAAAGTTCCACTATTTGCCGCTAGGAGGCGGAATAATAGGGTTAAAACCTAAATTAAACAGTGTTGCCATTCCAAAACTATAAACTTTTGAAAAACAACTCAACTCTACTCGTAAAAAATGCTTGAGGGCATACAACTCAACTCTACTCGAAAAATGCCTGGGGGCATACATCTCAACTCCACTCGAAAAACGCCTGGGGGCAAAAACAACTCAACTCCACTCGATTAACGCCCGAGGGCATTGGGAGGCGCAAGGGCCACGCCCACGCCTGAGGGCATTGCTCAATGCGCCTCTTGTTGGTGAACTGTCATTATTCCCCTACTCATACGATTTCATTATAACATTACTCATCAAACGTAGAACAAATTCGTCGTTTTTAAATCTATTTGTTGTGTAGTAGCATTTATTTAATGCATGGCAAGAGTGTTTTAATCCTCAAAATAAAGCGTAAATGTAGCTAATAATAGTGGACTCGTTATTGTTAGCAGTGTTTCTTTTTTCTCCTCACTGCTATAACGTTATCCAGCTCTACCAGACGACACTTCTCATTCTCCGGAGCACTCTGATCTCATATTATACAGAGCTCAATGCTTGAAGTAGAATTCGAAAAATGGTGAAGCAACTATGACCGCAATATCACACGAATGGTGTATTTCCATTTATTCTGATAGTAATAAATTTGCTCTGGATATCAAACTAGCTCTGTTCCAAATGACCTCAATCTCACTCAACAATTCAAGGTACTCTGGATGAAAGTAATTGAGTGCTTTTTAATCAACTAATGCGTGTTCGAAAACCCTACGAATAATTCTTCGACGCTGTGAAAATTAATAAAAATTTGCCATGACAGTTCAAAATCGCTATCTTCACGGTCATGGGAGGTCAGAGGGTTAAAATTTATTTCACATTTTCAATAGTGAAGATTTGAAAATAAAATTAAAAGGGAAAAAAAAAACATTGTATTTGGAATACTAAATTATTTAATTTCTTTTTATACGATGTTTTTGCATTTAAAAATGAAGGGAATTATATACACGGTCCTTTCATTTCATATTTTCAACATCGTTTTAATATAATCAATTCGCCATTATGTGTATGCAGTCAACTGGGTGCTCCAGATCATTACATTTTCAATTATCCTTTAGCTAGTTCCTTCCATTGCAGATATAATTCCAGTAGCATTTTCTCTCAAAACATCATCCTTATTTTATCTCCTCCAGTAACTCTAATGAGCTTGCATGCAGTTATGTTATTTCTCAACAATCGTGGAGACGAATTTTAACTTGATACGTAACAGTTCAAATAGGACTTTCATTTGATGCTCTTAAATGTTTCGTAATTTCTTTGTTCATAGTATTTATGTCATTTGTTATTATTATTGTTGTTGTTATTACGATGTGTGTGTGTGTGTGTGTGTGTTTAAGGTTTTGTATTCTTTTTTTCTTTCGAAATTTGTATACGTAACATCACATGGTCTGCGATACCTAGCGGTTGCTTAGTTGCTCGTGGGTTCTTCCTTTTTTATTTTTCTGATATTTTTCTCTCAATCACCACATCCGGTTAAACCCTCGTCAGGGTAGTTGATTGATGAGGTATAAATAAATAAATACATAAATAAATATAAAAGGAAAATAAGAAAGTCTGCGATATTAGACGACATCTTTGGGCAACACTACCGATATTAGCGATGTTTTAGAGACGCAAAAAGCGCGTTTCAGTTCTTTTTTATAAATGTCTGCAAAACATATAAGTTAAACTTTTCGATAACGGACACCAACGGAACAAAAATATTTGTCTGTAATAGAGAGGTGTTCGCAAAAGAGGTTTTTTTAGGTTGTTTTGCTAGCGGGGAATAGAAAACTTCCGCCTCAGAGAAGTGTACGCGTTTGAACGGTGTCCCTTAGGAGTAGTTTTACTGTATTAAATAAAATACCGAAATGTTCTTAAATATTAAAACATTTCGTAATATTCCCTTTTCTGTGATGAATTTTAATATTACGCACAAAATCCCGTTTTACGTTAAATATAAATACCTTTTCAGTAGTGAGATGTGATTAAAATCAACTAGAGAAGCGATTAACAAATATTAAACCTTTTGAATGCTTTTGAACGTTATTTCAAAATTAAATTGCTCAAATTTATTTCGCATTTTTCCATTAATTGGAAAATACGAAATGTTTTTTCCCATAAATTTTCCAATACCCAATAAAAATTAAAATTTTACAATAAATAAATAAATAAATAATACGCAAAATAATAATTTCTCTTATTATCATTGGATTATCGTCAAATCATATAGAATAAGCTTCTTAAAAATAATCCCATTAAATTAACGCATAGGAAGCGCTTTCTGAAAAATTCCAGTATCTTTGAGGCCCCTAATGAAGCTTAAGAAATGTTGGCATATGGCCAAACATTCTTAAAGCTAAATATTCTGTAACTGATCTAAAATTCAGGTCACAAGTCCAGGATAATCTAAATGCAACAAGACGGTCACGGTTTGTAAAATGAGTCTTCTGAGGAAGGACATTGAGCTTTTAATCCGATAATTAAGAGTGACAGACAACTAACCTTGTCTTATCAGAAAAGTTGAGGAAAGAAAAGAGCATTATTCCTTAGATATAAAAAAACTGAACATGTCGTTGCGAAAATTACGAATTAAGGGAAATAAAAATTACTGTAACTAAATGGAGATTTTAGATTAAAAGATATTAATTGCATTTCTCTTTTGATGATGTTTTTTCGTAGAAAATGATCAACTTTTTTAATAAAACAATAATTAGACCTTTTTAATGAGCGTTTGAGAAGCATTTTTGTCATTCGTTTAGTTATGTCATTAACTGCTTGCTCATAAAGAACTAAAACTTTGATGCCTCTGATAGGACGTTAAAAAAAAAAAAAAGAAAAAAAGAAAAAAAAAAAAAAAGAAAGAAAAAACACTTGGAATTTCTTTTTCGAACTTTAGCAAACAACTTCACGCTTGTTTGGCGACATTAACAATCTAAGTAAATGTCAAATACATTTTATGGAAAATATAGTTCTTTCATGCGATTAGCTACTGTTAATATAAAATATTCTAAGCAAAAGATGTATTGTTTTTTAAGGTTTCCAACAGAGTTATATACCAATTCCAATATTTTTATTTAATTACCGTAGTAATATTAATGACATGAAAATGTTGAAATGGTAACAGATATTTAATTGCTTTACGTGGATTGTTAAACTGAACAAAACAAATGTGATAGGGCACAAATTTACAGCGTAAAAAACGATTAGCTCTTTTTGTTGCATGTTACTTACTTGAACTGCAAAAGAGCTCTCTCGTGATTCCGAAACACGAATACGCACTTTCATTGAAAACGTATTCTTATCATGTTGTATTTGTTCAGTCGCCCAGTGCGTGTTTTAATAAGTGTTTTTTAAGTAGTACGTGTTTTGTATAGAATTTTAACATTATTAAACGTAAGTTAAAGAGTAAACTTCAAATAAAAATATATTACGATTAAACACAGTACTGTAGTTCTAAGCAAATTTTGAAATTGATAAAAAATTTATTGCTAAACAGGGTTTTCTAGCCCTATTTTCAAAATTGAACTCATCACAGCGCTTTTTCATGAGTGAAAACTACCAGATGACACATTTCAAGTGCTGTCCAACTGTAACAAAACTAATCTGTGGAAGACAGAATCTGTGGAAGGTACGAAAATAGAAGAAATAAGGTTGAAATAATCAGCGTTAATCATACACTTATAATCTCATTAATGCACGATTACACTTTATAGTTTAGAAAAGTACAAAAGTGACGACTATCAGCAGGCTCTGGGCCCAGGTAGGCTGGTCCTACTCCATTTATCAATTCCCAATGAACATACAGGGCCCTCTCAAACCATTTACCCCATTGCATGTAAAAGTTGCTTCTGGTAAACTATTCGAAATGCCTACAACCTTACCGAAGTAATAATTTTTCCTGATTTCAGGACGAGTCGGGGATTTGAAAAGTTTAAAGCAATGACGACTGGTTTTTTTATCTTTGCACAAATGTAGCCCATCAACATTTTCCATTTTAATGAATTTAAATAACTGAATCATGTCCCTTCTAATAGTCCTTTGCTTGACGCTTTTCATATTATGCCTTCTAAGTCTGGAGTTATAATCTAAATCTAAAAGCCCACTTACTAATCTACACCTTCTTGAACCCTTTCCAATAAGGCAATATCCTGCTTTTGATATGGAGACCAATACTGAACAGCATACTCCCAAATAAGAATCGTTTCTGACTAAAAATATTTGAAAGCGGTTATTAAGCATTCGGGATAGTCTTGTGGAACTTTTTAGTTAACCCTTTTTTGGAGATTGCATTTCGATACTCAGTTCTTAATTTATTAAATACATAAATAAGTAAATGAAGTAATAAAAAACGAAAATAACAAATGATAATAATATTGGTAAATTAGTAGAAAGTCCGTAGAAATTGTTTATACTCGATATTCGTATTTAAATACATTTACAATAAGAGAAAAGAGCATGTGTAGAATTAATGTTACAAATGTAAAAAACTTATAAGTAACTGAATTCGTTACTGAATTGTCCATAAAATAAATGTATGACATAAAAATATTAATCTCAGATTCTTCCAGGCAAACTAAATAATGTAAGCTTTTGAATTGTTTGTCTACTTTCTTAAGGTAAAGGTTTTGTTTTGGGAATCTGCCAAAAAGGAAGACACTTTTAGGACAGGTTCTAAAGAAAGTTCAGTGCCGGAGAAACAGCCGAAATGGAGATCCATACGCAGACAGAAGTTTCTTTGGAAAGCCTAAGCAGTTTGTGAGCGTATTAGACATTTTCTATACTAGCTGAATTTTTTGAGATTTTTATAAGGAAAATGTTGGCATAAGCAGGTGAAATTGGTAATCTTTGGTGAATCACATCTAATTTATTAGGTTTTAATTAAAATATTTTAAAATGCAGTGGTCGAACCAGCGTTTTTTAACAGGTCCATTTTTTGTGAATTTTAAAGAGATTTTTGTGAAAATTGAAAATTTTAATATATAAGTGATGACAAATTTTATTATTGTTCGCCGCTTTATAATAAATAATGGTGTGAAAAGTACAATTTAGAAGCTTAGAATTTTGTGAAGGATTCGAAATGAGACACGAATTTACTCTGGCGCGACCACTGGATAGGTGTTAATTCTACATTTGAGTAACATTTACACCTCGAAAGAATAATAATAAACTAAAGTTGAAGTCGTTGAAAAATTTTATGACCGAATTTCGTTCAATCACATTAAACTGGATAATAGTAATAATAATAATAAAGAAAAACCTAAACGATTTCTAAATAAAAACAATTTTAATTACTAAAACTCAGACTTTGAAGGCTGAGAAAGAAATATGGCGAACTTTTGAGTAAGAATACTGATGAAAAAAAAGATTTCACTTTCCGAAAACAAAACGAATTTTCAATTTTTGAATTAATAGCAAATAAAAATATAAACTAAGTCTTTGCACTACTGTTCTTTTTTATCCGGTTGATTGTTTATAATAATAATAATAAAAAACATAATAATCTCTAAGTATTTACTTATCGACTTTCGAAAGTTGCGAATGTAAAGATTAGCTGTTTGACTTTTATTCTTGCATCATTTTGAGAGGTATCTCTAAATAATGGGTCTGAATTTTGTTTTATAGTGTATTTTCTTTATTTTATTCTTTTAAAAATGTCTTCTTTCAAAGGTAGTCTTAAAAAATACTGATGGTTCTGCTTTACTGCATTAATTTTTGGATTTTTCTTGAAAAGGTTATTTAAAAAGATTTGAAAAAGGTTTTAACAATCTTCACTTTTGAAATACTTCTGTAAAGTATATAAGGTATTCAAATTTTGTTTATTGCGTTAACAAATTTATTTGTTAACATAGTTTTTGATAGAAAAATTAGTTCAATAAAATGCACTATTCCCTCTGCCTTTTCTGCTATTTGTTTATCTCTAAACTTAATTTGGTCTAAAACAAAATTGAATTTCAGTAATATGTCCCTCTTACTTATGCACCTTTTTCTCTTTCTTTCTTTCTTTGCCTGTCTCTTGCTCCGACGCATGCGAAATTACTCTATTTTCTTTCTTTTGGATGCTTTTTTTTCTTTTTTTTTCATTTTTCATACGTTTACAGTGTACAATTTTTGTAGTTAGTTTTTAAAGTCGAACTAGGCATGAAAGTTTAAAATGTACATTATTTATAATACCTTTTGTTGCCAATTGTCAGACATGTTATTTTACTTATTCAAACACAGACAAACACCATTTCTAAGTAACAAACATCTTTTTTATGCTTTTTTTTGTCCAATTTATAAAGGTATTTCAAGTAAAATAGTAAAAAATTAAAAAGAAGCTTTTGTTTTGAAATAAGTTGAAACTAGTACAACTCCTTTCCTTCTAGCTGCTTTTTAACGTCAAGGAAGAAATAAATTTATAAATATTGTCGATACGAAAAACACGCCTTTTGGTCGCATTACACAACAGGGGTTACCGTATTAAAAGTAATTTCGTCAATATTGAGTAACTCGTCGCCAAGCGAGATAATATCTGTATGTAGGTGGTTAATTTGCGAGCTTTAAATGAAACAAAACTGAAAGCGGCAAATTGCGGAATTCTTCTTCTTTTCGTTCTGGCAATCTCACGATGCTAATTTCATTGATTATGCAATAACTACCGAAGCAAATTAAGTTTTAATGAGCACATGTTAATGTTGTGCGCATTTTTTTTGAAATTTATTTATTTAACTCTCTCTTTTTCTCTCTTTCTTCCAAGTCAATGCATGAGAAGTGGATAAAATCCAAAATAATTGGGGAATATCAGTACTCAAAAATGAGTTCAATGTTTTCCAAAAATTATGTAAATTCAAGAAGTCATAGCAATATCTAGAAAATACATTCTCCCTCCCACTTCCTTTTATTTATATTAATTAAGCTATTATTTAACTTAGAGAAATTATTATGATTAATGACTCTCAATTATACTTTGTTTTCAAGAAGTATAGTATTTGACAAAATAAATAGTAATAGTAGTGATAATGCACGTGTTTCCGTTAAGTATTTTTATTCCCCTTTTGCAAAACCATAATCGACACATTTTCAGCAAAATCACTTCAAATCAACCATTAAAACGAAAACCTGTTTCCAAACATTATAAAGCACAAAAGAAAATGGAAAACAGAATTATCTTTTTTTCTTTTTAACTTTAGTATTTAACTTTTTTTGTGTCTTGCAATCAATTTAGTTTTATCAATTTCAAAACAGATTTCAGTATTCCAACGCAATACACAATTATGATAGTACTAGAATTAGTTGTTTCGTAACCCGGCCCCCCCCCCCCCCCAACCCGCCCAGGACAGTACAAGATAAGATTTAAAAAGGAAAATGCAAAGTTTTGAAATGACTACGGAAAAAAATAAAAATACTATTTTATTTACTGTTTTTTTTTTTTTTAGAAAAATTTGTTTCCATGGAAAACTTTTTTTTTTTGACATTTTACTTGTACTTATTTAGAAATTGACTTGATACTAACTTAATCTGTTTCTCTGATTATGAAAAATATGGTTTGAAGAAAAATGCAAGTTGAACATTTGAAACTTTTTCCTCATTCCCCATTTTTCAATATAAAACAAAGATCACATTTTTTCGGTCCACAGTACAAAATGTTGATGAAAGTAAATTTCTTCTTTTAAACTTTCTATACAATTTGATACATTTTAAAAATTACATTGTTAGCAACATACATTCCAAGAAATAAATTGTAAACCTTCGTGCAACAGAATAAAAGGGAAAATACGACGTGTAATACGCATAGATTTTGCGAAAGATCGCAAGCACGTGGTTGCAAGGAATTGCTTTTTAACTGCAAAAGAAGTGAACTAGCAGGTGAAAAACATCCAACTGAAGCCAAATATACATTACATTAGTACTACATGTTGTTTTTATTTAATAAACACATATTCTAGTTTATAAACTGCTCATTTGTAACTGCGCATAAAGTCTTATTTTTCATTTGTTGAGTTTAGTTGCAACAGGAATCAATTTTTTTATTGTAAAATCGTTTTGATAAGAATTTTTGCTTTTTTACTCAAGTTGATTTTTTATTTCTGAAAAATTTATTGATCCGTGAGACGAGTTAGCGTCATGTGTTTTGTGTGAGTAATTTATTACGAAGAAATACTGCTCTACAATGCTTACCGGAACTTACTAATTTGGCGTAATTTCCGTTTAATAAAATATACTACTGAGCTAAGAAGAATCCAATTGAACAACAATGCGACTCTGTGTGGGGAGCAGCGATTACGACTCGGGAAAAAACGACAATGTGCTCTCGAAATAAAAATAAAAGTCCCTTATGCTTTCTGTGTTGCCACGTTTATTAGAGAAACTCTGGTCGGGTGACAGCGTCTAATTTAAGAAAGGAAACCAACTGCACCAGGCGCCGAGAATTGTCGAAGAGTTTTCTGTGAGGTCACGTGACCTCATGTAAGAGGCGTCCAGAGAGGAGCAGTGACCTAAGCACCCACGCGTCACTTTTTTCTTTTAAACGCCCTTTAAATACTCCACCGGAATGTAAGTCAATGGAACAGTTTTAAGGGTGGGCGGAACGCATTGTTGTTCTTGAAAGACGGAAAAACTGCGCGCTACGCAAGCACAGCAGACCTCCCCCACCCGCCATGGCACCACCATCCGAGTTCACTTTTTACGGGAAGGTTTAGTAACAGTTACTGGTCGTATTTCATGCCTTCGTGGCTCTGCATTTGAACCGCCTGCGTTTTCTCAAGTGTTAATGTTTTATTTGACATAGGCGCAGTTATTTCAAACACGCGCTTATGCTCTTTTTTGCTCCAGTTTCCAAACCCCTTTGCTCTTTTGAAGATGACAATAGCGTTAATTCTTGTTGAAGTATAATAGCTATTGAAAATTCTTTTCCATCAGGGCGTCGCTTTTTAAATTATTTTGTCATTATTTCCCCTTTAAATGCAATAATTCTTAATTGTAGACTGCATTTTTCTCCTTCCCTGCGTTTGTGAGGAAGAAAATTATAAGTGTGTTGACTTTGTTTTTCAACTTTTACGGTCAGTTACGAATTGCAACTGCGATTGCTTTTTGAAAATGTAAGAATTCCCTTTTGAATTAAAACGAACACATGCATTATTTGTAAATTTTTGCACGCATTACATTTTCAAAGAACAATGTTCTAAACGCAAAACGTACAAAACTACTTACAACAGTATTATAAAGATTACTTTTTTAACTCTTCAGAGTAATAAAACTCTGAACTACAATATAACAGTGATAAATACACAAACAACTATAAATAAAAAAATTGTCAGTGTTCCAATTTTTTACTTGGCGAACTAAGGGGGTAGGAGCTTCAAGAAGGGCTTACACCATGCCCGTTATTTCGAATTTTCCAGCAAGGGAGTAAAGGGTAAGTATTCCTTTTATAATTGCATTGAAGTAAACAACAAATTTCATACACATTTTTAAAAATACATAATATTCTCAAAGCCAGGGACTGCACTTTTTCTCACATGATGAGTGAGGCACACGGCACAAGTTTCAGAATTAAAAACTTTATTGACCTTTTTTTCAATTTTAATATCCCAAAATTTGTCACAGGTTGACGTTACCTTAATTCAATTAAAACCCTTTAATTACCTTAAATCAGGTTAAGGGATTTTTCTAACAACATTAAACTGACGCCTTCACAACTATCTTCTAAATGGAGCAGTCTATTAACTTGTCAAAATCTTCAAAAAGTCATTTAAATCCTTTATTTAAACTCAATTTTAAGCTATAACGTAAAAAATACGTCAAGCTGTGTTCAACAGAGTGTATTTATTTTTTATTGTCCTTTACTCAATAATGCAAAAACTTTGTTGAAATTTAAATTGAAATCCATTGGAAATACGCGTGAATTTGGCTTACATTGCTCTTAAGGACTTTATCGCCTGTAGTTGATTCTCAGCGTAATGGAGGCAATTCAAGCAACGTCATTGGTTACGTGGCAGCAATTAAAGCAATGTAAACAAAGGAAGCCGTAGCATCGCTTTACTTCGAGTTTGACAAATCTAATTAAAAACTAGGCCTAAATAAAATTCTTTTACATTACATAAAATTAACACTAAATACAACACTATAACTACTGTAATAATTAATAAATTTCTTTTATAATGATTAAATTAAATGTAAATACTGGGTTATGATCAGAAAAAGCAGTGAAAATAGTCTAATTAATTTTAAGATAACTAATTTTTCCCAGTGAACTCCACGTTGAACTCAATTGAAAATCTTAGTAAACAAAGAGCGGATATCACGTGACAACGATGATCGCTCATGAGTCCCTCCAGCGGTGAATTGCCTCCATTCTTTATGTCTATACTTATAATAGTTAACACGGCTTTCGTTATTTACGTTTTGTAAGCCTCGCACTGTTAAAAAAACCTGAATTTTTTTATTGTTTTTGACTGACATTAACGGAAGATTTCCGTAGTGCTTCAATACCTGGTTTTTCCTTCCAAAAACGGAAATATTACGTTATTCACGATATTGAAAGTACGAGAACGGAACTTTTCCATCTTACGTCTGCTGTATTTAAAAGGATCAACGGAGAAAAAGGAAATGGAACTTCTGTCAAGTCACGGGAAAATATTTTCAGAAACGGAATTTTTCCGGCAACTCTGCTGCCGTACTTTTTCCGTTATTTTCAGGAATTTTTTTTTTACAGTGCGTGTAGTACTTTCTAGGACCCGAGGAGTTTTGTTTTTTTTTGGTCCAGTGAAGAAAAAAATTAAGGAAAATTAGCACCAGGTTTTAAAACTCAGACGCAGCATGGAAAAGGATACGAGGCACATTGATTTAACACTTCGTATTGTGCTTAAAGACAAAGGTCGCATGACACCCGAGAACAACGTAGTTATTTTTCTTTGATTTATAGATGAATAAATGAATTATATTGCAACATTCGGTTTGCGCTGACGATTTCGACTGGAAAATGTATTCGGACAGAGCACAATTAAAATTATTTGAACTAAGATCAGCTGCAAGCCTGCTAACTTGTAAGATTTTAACGGTTCAGTTTTTACGGTTTTACTCTCATAATCCCTTTTTTAAGATCTCCCCCTTTTTTGCAATCAATTTTAGATTTTGTGAATTCTTAGAAAAATTTTGGAGCATTCAGTTTTTAACGAACTGAATGCATGTTCCGAAATTTCAGCAATGTTTCGCCAATTTTTAATGGCTAAAATGACTTTAGTGGTTGTAATTAGCTAACTGAGATTTTAGTAATCATAATAGGGCTATTTATATTTTTATACTGGTAAGAAGTAAGTGCTTGTTTTTCTTTCTATGTATATATTCTACAAAATGAAATATTTTTTTAGGTTAGAAAAGTAACATTCCCCAATCTCCACTTTTTTCGGCATTCTTCTGAATTTTCAAAAAAAAATCTTTTGAATTCCTTTCTTAATAACTTAGAAGGTTTGCAGCTGTGTATGAATTTAAATATATTTCTTTTTCCCTTAATAGTTGTATTTTTATTGGTTGCAACTAGGGATGTAACGAATAGTGATTTGGCCGAATAGCCGAATACCGAATATTCGGCTACTTCTTCCAGGCCGAAGCCGAATATTCGGCGGCCGAATAGTAAAATTTCTAGAAAATCGTTGTAATAGAAAGTATTTGTCAAAACTTAAAATTATTCACAAAGTCAAACTCCAATTACACACAATCTATGATGTATGATTTAATTCTGTTTATTATGAATTTAAAACTATTTAAACTTAATCTATTTTCTCTATTGTTTTGAATGTAATAAAACTATGAATTTCACCCACAAGTGGAATAGAAATGACAGGTTTTATGGTAGTAAGCATTAGCATTATTTTACGAATTATTTAATTCAAATGAAAGAACTACTATTGCTTTGTGAAGTTTTACTTTGCTCAAAACTGTTTTATGAAGATATTTTAATCAAGTTAATATTGTTATTTTATGGAGATTTTTACATAACTATTTTTAAAAGATCTATTAAATTTTAATGCATTAAACTGGAATATATTTTTATTTTCAAAAAGCCCAATAACTTATGCTATATCAATATTCAAATATATTCTAGGCTTTTCACATTTCTCTCTTACCCAATATCCACAATAAATCAGTCTACCCAAACAAAATCTGACTTCCACTTTGTTAATAACAAAATAAATTTCTCATATTCTTCATCATAATTAACTATTGCCAGCTTTTGGGAGCAAATGCTAAGTCTAAAATACAATATTACAACTTTAAAATCTGTTTTTGCTCAGTCAAGCCAAAACAAGGTTCAAAAAAAAGTTGTTTTTTTCTAAATGATTTTTATTTATTAAAACTATATACTAATGTATTCTTTTGCAATAATTATAATACAATTTTAAATGTTTAAAATCTACTAATTTCTTTATTTTTTTACATTTCTACTGCAGCAGAACTATTCGGCCGAATAGTCCATCAATATTCGGCCAGGCCGAATTTGACCTTACCCAGTATTCGGCCAAACCAAATTTTCGGCCAAAGGGCCGAATAGGCCGAATACCGAATAGTGGCCGAATATTCGTTACATCCCTAGTGGCGACATATGGTTGCGAAATTATACTGATTAAAATAAAACATTAAGAATAATTTTCGAATTTACAAAGCAACATGAATTTAAAATGAGCAGCTTTTATCGAAGAATGAAGGTACGCAGTTTTTGATAAAAATAGTTTAAAAATTGTTAAAAGTTTCAACGCTTAATTTATATTTTCCTTCCGTAGATTATTTTCTCATTGAAAGATGCAGGAATACAAATTTTGATTCCTACTGTAAATCAGACAATGTTATGTAATATCAAAACATTGCATCATATCAAAACAGTAGTGGATATTGTTTTTATACATATTTGTACTTTTATTACAGGAAAATGCAGATATGTTCCTTTTTGAAAGAATTGATTAGATCTAACATTATGATACACATGGAACTATTATTTATAGTGGAAAGAAAAAAATAGTTGTTTAAAAAAAGATAGAACATTTCTCAACTAGAAATATCTTCGTCTGAAATTATTAGCAATTAGCCAGCTGAGGAAAATTACTTATCATAACGGAAAATTAACTTTCTCAGCTCAAAAGAGATAGGTTACATCAAATCACTTGAATTTACAGCTACAAAGAAATAGCATGTGTGTCATTTGGGACCGTTCATAAATGATGTCACGCTTTTTTCCCACATATTTGACCCCCTCCCCCTTTGTCACAAAATGTCACACTTCAACGGACCCCCCCTTCCCCCCTTTGTCACATGTCACTCTATGCTTGCATAAGCAGGATATCACACTTCTTGTTACCCCTGCCCTCCCCTTGTCACACTTTGTCACAATTCTACGAACCCCCTCTCCCCCCTCGAAGCGTGACATCATTTATGAATGATCCCTTTACTATGAATTTTTACCATTTTTATTTTGCAGTAACTGTGAAATCATAGTCTTTGTCCCAATGGGCCTCATGTCTCAATGTACCCGTGCCTCATTCTTCCTTAATTATTTCAATATTGAGAGCATCATAAAAGGTGAAATTCAGAACAAATATTTAATTATTTTTTGTCCACATTGAAATGTGACGTGACTCAAATTTTTGATCCACATATTATTATTATCTTTGAAAACTCAGTGCTATTTTCAAAGGTTACAAGAATTTTGAATATTTTCTGCAGCGCACTAAATGTTCATGTCTTGAATGATTGATTGGGTGCAATTGAAGAAGACGCCACATTTCCACATTTTGAAATATGATGATCTTAAATGTAGTTTTATCTTTTGTATAAATATAGATAAATAGAATCAAGATGGTATAGTCATTGATTTTTAACTTATATTTTCAGTACACTTTGTTGAAAAGCATTCTTTTTACCTAAGTGAAAAATTTGCTTCTAATGAATCGAATTTAGATATAGATCTGTTTATTTAGTTATGTATGAAAAAAAGCCTCGTTGGAAATTGCTGCAATATTTTAAAAATGCTTTTACGTTAAATGTCAATACAGTGAATCTTTATGACATGATTTTTTTATTTATTTAGTTTATTTATGTATTTGTTTATTTCTTTTGTAAACGATTACTTTGCCCTTTTGTAGGATAGGAGGAACGAATTGTGTTACTTTGCTTGCATTCTTTTATGAGTTTAAATGGAGCTCAGTTCCATGAACAGTTGTTTCGTTAAAACTTTATTTCGCACATGAAACTAGTGATTATTCACATGCTTAACTTTCATTGCAAATTCGTGCCTTCAAATATTGTTTTTTCTCAATTCATATTTTCGGTTTCAGTAACTTTTAAGATTGATTACTGATTACTATAATAACGTGTGTTAGCTACAAAATAGTAACTGAAACATTTTTTAGAAATATACATGCTCCAGATATGAAAACTTTCAGAAAAAGATGCGTTTCTTCTTTTTCCTTTGCTGCTTTCTATATCAAGTTCTTAGTACAAACAGTTATCGCTGATAAGATTCTCATTTTGAGCGCCGACATTCCAAAGCGTCTGGGGAGGCACATGAGGGAAAAGGAATATATTGGCGTAGTTTTTCCAAACTGTACTTCTTTGGTGCTCAAAATTTTTCGCGTTGGAAGAAAGAAAAATAATTTCCATTGTACCTTAAATAATATTTTTTAAAATTAAGATTTAGAACTATGAAAAATGAGACTATTCTAAAACTAAGGTGTTCGGTGTTTTGCATGAAAACATTAATAAATGCAGTTTAGCTACATTCGTATGCATTCTTTGCATAAAAGTGTATTTATAAGTGTTATTATTATTAATATTTTATCTTCTACTTTGTGTTTTTGCGCTAGTAAATCGCAGTTTAAGTTATCTTTTAAAATCACTAAAGTTTCGTTGTTGGTGTCCAAATAATAATAAAATGATTTGCATTGGTGGCAAATTATATTTCTAGTTAATAATATTCAGAACTTAGAAATTGAAAGTGATAACTAGAGGAAGCGCTCAAAAGCTTTGAAGTACGGGAATAAATCCCAAATTATTGTGCATTGCCATAAATGTTCTATAAAACTAAATTGGTTATTCCAACCTTCATCAAAGGAACAGATTTAATAAAATTGTAAAGATTTGATAAAATTTTAAGAAAACTTCAAATAATAAAAGTGCTAAAATTTTATAAATAATGATTTGTTATACGGTATATAGAGAATATCTTTAGAACCATGTAAAATCAATGTGGGAAATAATTACGTTAAAAAAGGCAGATGAAACAATAGTTAATACTAAAGTTGGGCTATAAACTTAGAAAAGTACCCGAAATTGCCAAAAATACATGAACCTCCAAAAAAAAAAAAAAAGCATAACTAATGTATTGAGCATATATATAATACTAAGAACACATGAACATATAAAGACAAACATTTGAATTCCATAAATACCACCAAGAACGCATGGGAAAAAGTAATATAATATGAAAAAACTTACGTGAGTTTTGTTCTGGACATCACTGCTACCAGGTCTCCAAGTGCTGATAAGATTCGGTTTCGATTTGGTTCCAGATGAAGTTCTTTCAAGAGCTCTATCGGGACAGCACTCAAAAAGCAACACTCGTTCTGCCACGGATCCCTTTGTTAAAAACGGACGAATTGGCATATGAGAATGCCGATCGGTAGGTGATAAGGAACGTTCTTTTATATGTTGTTTCTGAGCTGTTGTTAGTTTGGGATGCGGTATGGACGGACTGGGAACATCCAAAAGACCTTCCATAGAAAGTGTCCTCTTATGGCTTCCTCTCTGTAGAGCCTCCCTCAAAGGCTCAGGAATAGAGCTGTCCACATCCGACATGAGGTGGGAATCAGTCCAATTTTGTTGTGGAAGATTTTCCCATTTGATTTTGGCATCACTGACTAGGTGTCCATTTTTCACAGGCTTAGGCCTTATGTCCTCTTGCTTATTATTTTGGACGTTCTGAAAACGAGTTTTGGCGAAATCCACAGCTGAATGAACATAATCTTGACCAGATTTTCCAAATAATTGCTGACTATAATTAGTTATCAGACTAGAACCTTGCTTAGCAGTTGGATCCTCCTTACACGTTTCGTTAACATAACAAGGTAGGTAATTGTCATTGTTACTAAATGGTTTAATTCCTAGTGGAGCATTAGAAGGATCGAAATTCATCTGAGCAGATCCAGCATAAGGCACCGATGGCACGGACTTGTTGTGAAACACAGTGGTCTGAATGGGCTGTGTAGCAGAATCAGAACTTGTTGAGAGCAATAGTTCCTGTAATGCATCAAGGCTGAGTGGACCACTTCGCATGGGTCCAATAAGAGGGGATTCTGAAATATTAGCTTTGGGTTTTGTAATTTGACGACGTTCAAGGGAATTTGTAGGAGAATTTTTTAAAATATCCTTCTCTTTAGAAGCAAATTTTGTAATCTGTGCTTTTACGCCGCTTTGCTGGTATTCAGCAGAAGGTTTTGACGATGGAAGAACTGCTGTCTTAAACGAAGGAGAGGATGATCTTTCATATAAATTGTCTTCGAATTGGGCAACAAAAGCATTTGCCTGCCGGTTCAAATGATCTCTATTATCGAACATAGGATTTTTGATCTCAGTATGTGTTTCTGAAGGAAATGGTATTAAGTCACTTGTTCCAGGGGGTGAAATTGGCTTAGCTACCTTCATAGGCTTTGAACTTACAGATTTTTTGATAAAACCGTTAGACTTAGAAGATTGTGACGCATCACTAGAGGCAGAAGTTTCGTCATCTGATGAAGTCACATCTTTAATCTTTTTATCATATTTACGAATGGGAGAGACAACTTTTGTAGGAGACGGAGAAGATTTCGCACTGTTTGATGCATTTTCAACTTTTTTCCTAGCTGCCAAACGAACTTTGTCTTGAGCAACAAACGAACTGACTAGGGCTTCTAACTGATCCTCTAGATCTGAAGCTAGAAGTGATACAGGGTCTAATATTTCTATATCCATGTTGGAGGATTTCACAGAATTTGTCGCAGGTACCACACTAGTTGAAGTGGGAGTTTTGTTTTGGACATTCGGAGAACTGACTTGAAAGTTACTCGGAGTATTTATAACAGGAGAAGATGACCTCAGTAACACGGAAGAATCACAAATTGGAGTTTTACTGCTTAGAGGTAGTGCTGAACCAAGTAATTCAGCGATTGTTGGAGCATTGCCCTTTGGGGTTATTGGAGAACTGGGAGTTGAAGACGTTTGAGGAGACGTACTAGTCCCTTTTGGAGTGGCGGGGGAAGATGGTGTTGACGTAGATGCTGGAGGTATAGAGAAAGAAGGCAGTTTTAAGAGTGGAGAACACAAGCCATAATGAACGGCTTTACATTCCGAAGCAGAGAGCTTTGTGGGATCTGGACAGCAAGGATCGTGCTCGACTGCATGAACAGTGCGACTACGAGTTAAATCCACTATGGCACTATGGTAGAAGGTAACAGATGTCACTACATAATGACAGCTCACATGATTAGTGAGCATGCTAATTAAAAACTGAAACTCTGCGTTTTTAAGTTATCTATTAATGTGTCAATGCTTCAAACACGAAATGCAGCTCAATTTGTTGATTTTTCTCTTTCATTTTCACACTCACAATAGCGTTCTAAACTTAAAGAAATATGACGATTTTTTGCAGGATACTAATAATACAATGTGTTTTTAATTATAAATATAATATTAGAATAGAACTTTGAAATTATAGTGATTACAAAATATTCGAAATAGACACAATCGCAATATTGAGCCACTAAAATATTACATATAGTAATTTTTTGTATTTCATATATATTTTTAAGGAAGGTTCAGCTTACCTTAGATTTTGAGGAAATTGAAGTGATCAAACTCTCTCAAATCCGTTTCAGAAATTCAACACAAATCACAAAAGTATGACAAACAGTTTCTTCAAAATTAGAGGAAACTAGTTGATTCACTCAGAGTATCACAACACATTTCGCAAAGGAGCACAAAGAATCAGCAAATACTCACTAATAACAGCTGATTATTTTCGTATCATTCACAACTAATTTCGTTAATGATGTTCCAGTTCAACCTTGTTATTAAAAAAGAAAAAGAAACCCGTTAGTGAAGTATGAGAGCAGAAATTTATTCCTATTATTTTCTCATTTAATTATGAGTCAGTTTAATAGTGCGGGGGCTGAGAGCAGCGTTTTGAAAATTAATAATTTTCGCGCGGAGAACGTAGAAAACAATCACATGTCGACAGGTCTCCGCGAACACCTAAGCAGCCGATAACTTTCAGGTGGACGATTTCAGGTTGAGCCGGGAAATGCGATGTTGTCATCATTTTACAGTCTGTTGCTATAATCGTCCAGCCGCCATATAAGGGAACGAGCGGGAGCGCTGTCAACGCTCGCGAGAGGGAGCTGGCGCGCTTCTAACTTTCAATGAACAGATGAAAGTCGGCGATGATGTCTCAGCGATGTTTTCATCAATGGGTTACTGGGTTGGCGCGTAAATCTTACCGCTACTCGCCATGGCGTGTTATTTTTGTGTTGCGTAGTAAAAATATAAGCGGAAGTGAGGGAAATAAGATTTGCAGGTGTGTTTAGCTTATAGATGGATTCATAACATCCCATTGTTTTGGAGAGACATTTGCCTTCATGGGAACAGAGGGTCTGACGGTTCCCGATCACGCCTTTATGTCAACCATGTTCTTGAAATTTCAGAATAAAAAAGATATTTTGAATTTTATTTTAACTAAAATCAACGAAATCTAAATTCCATTTTCTGTTGAAATATTTGTTTTATTACAAATAATAAATTTAAATTACCTAGTTGAAAAGGGAAAACTATTAACTTAAATGAGGAAAGTAGCATTTAAATATGAGTTTACATTAAAATTACCATTTGCTCTTCCCTAGAAATTTCTGATCGTGGAATTATGGGTGAATAACAAATATTTTCTTGAACATATCCCATGGGTACCTTAATTCATTTATGTGTCACTTCATTTAGTTAATCATGGAGAGATTTAGGGATTGTGTTAGTTCTATTTTTATTTGTAGTTGCTCTATGAGTAAGTTTTCTAGTTTCGAGAGCAATCGTTTCTAGGATATGGTCTAGGACTTAGTGTAGGTTTATTTACAAATGTGTGCATAAATTCTAACAGTACACTAATTTCTTGCAAAACTATACTGTGCTTTCATTTCAGAATAATATTTGACATGCGTAATCGAAGCAATGCTATGTATTTTCTGCAAAATAATTTACTATAATTTTTGATAATTTTCGAAGCGCATTTTTGCCTGTAGAAATAAGCAGAAAGTGCGCTTCGCATTTTTATTTATTTTTTAAATATTTATAGAGAGATTTAAACTCGGCAATAATTCTTCAAATTACATAAACCATAAAAATAATTTAACTTTGTGCAAGTAAACAATAATAATAAAATTACACGTTAATTTAAAGCACAAATGAGCAATAAAATGCAGACATATGTTTCGGGATTGCTTGGAATCCCTTTTTCAATGCGACAAGGAGCTTCTAGATGCAAAAAATCCAAATGAAGCAGACAGAACAACAAAAACAAAGCTTATATAGCCTAAGAATTATCTGTAAACCAATGAGAATAAAGGCAGAGTGAAGTGGAAGTAGAAGTAGCAGGAAGACACCAATAAGAGAGCAACAAACGAATCCAGTTGAAAGTACAGGAAGTAAAAAGGAATCTGGATTCGTTTGTTGCTCTCTTATTGGTGTCTTCCTGCTACTTCTACTTCCACTTCACTCTGCCTTTATTCTCATTGGTTTACAGATAATTCTTAGGCTATATAAGCTTTGTTTTTGTTGTTCTGTCTGCTTCATTTGGATTTTTTGCATCTAGAAGCTCCTTGTCGCATTGAAAAAGGGATTCCAAGCAATCCCGAAACATATGTCTGCATTTTATTGCTCATTTGTGCTTTAAATTAACGTGTAATTTTATTATTACATAAACCATATCTATTTAAATAAAATTAAGAACATTCCTGTTAAAATTATGATTTCACTTCCAATTAAAAATTAATGCATCTTCATTGAAAAGCTGTAATCAGTTCCTGAGTCCTTGGATTAAGCGTTCTGAGCAAAATTACTGAGAACTGGGCCGCCGGATAATGAATCTTATACCCCAAGAAAAGTTGAAACTAAAGAAATTGAAATAAATTAAACATTCAGAGCTGTTAAAGGTTAAATTATTTCATTAATTAAAAACATTTTAACTAGCAATATGCATATTGTTAAAACCACAAATGCTTAAAAAATGTTGGAAACAAGTTTTTAGATCCAGTTAATTTGTGCTCATCTAGACACACGGCAGTGTGTCCGCCAAGTTCAGAAAGTCAGCCAAATTAAGATACGGCGACACCGGCCAATGTGTATATTTACCCGAACCATTTCGAGCTACTTTTGACTACACCATTACCCCAAAGCTATTAGACCTACATACTTGAAATTTTGAACGTCTAATAGCGATCCCTTTAACCCTTAGGATATCAAATTTCATTGATGTACTTCTTATGGTTATGGAATTATTAAGGTTTGAAAAGTGTCATTTTTATCACTCACTCACTCACTCATCAAAAACCTAACCTACTTCTAGGAGACTTAGAAACTTGAAACTTGGTATCAAGGTAGACAATTTGGAATATATAAAGGAAAAAATCCGAAACTTCAAAAAATTACATTATCTTCGAAGTTACTAGCATACTCATAAGTAGCATCATACCTAACGACTTCAAACAGCAGCCATATTTTTCTGCCGTTTAAAGTAAACAATACTCTCTCGCGCTTGAAAGTAAATAATTGGTGCATTGAAATTCACTTTCCGCTTTAATTTTTCGCCTTAAGGCTTAACACAAGCTGACTACAAACAATCCAGTGTCGTAGTTATACAGAACTTTTCAACGTTTTAAATAAAAGATTAATTAAGTAAAGATAGGTTTACGGACTTATTACGGAGAAATGTAAACAGACGAAAAAAATCTTAAATAATTAATAGCGACTCTTCAGCTTGGTTTAATTCAGTATAACTTATCGTCAATATAAAAACACATTTTAGCTTTTCAAAAATTAATGATATCCCAACAAAACATAAATGTGAAAAAATTGCCAAGTTCGATAGAACAAAAACGGCCTCCGGAGTAGTCGGTGTCAGCGATAAAAGAATTGATATCTAATGGGTGCCAAGTTCCATAGCAGATCCTTTGATCATGGCTGTAAGAGCGTACAATGTTCCTTAATTTATTTGAAAGCATTTTTTTATCGGATTCCTAACTTGGCAAGTTTTAATTAAGATAAGTTACGGTCAAGAAGACGATAAGAAGACAATTAGAAATTAACTATAATAGCTTGCCACATGATTTTACTAACTATTAAAAATTGCTAATTGAATGAGTTAAATTTTTTGAATGTAATTTACCTTAATTAACACTTGCCAAGTTAGGAATCCGATAAAAAAATGTTTTCAAATAAATTAAGGAACATTGTACGCTCTTACAGCCATGATCAAAGGATCTGCTATGGAACTTGGCACCCATTAGATATCAATTCTTTTATCGCTGACACCGACTATTCCGGAGGCCGTTTTTGTTCTATCGAACTTGGCAATTTTTTCACATTCATGTTTTTTGGGATATATTTAATCAGAATGAACCGTTTCTTTTTATTATGGAATACTAACGTTTATTTTTCTCAGTTTAATCTGCAGAAAATGCTTGAATGATTTGTTGCATTCAAATTTTTCACATGTCAAATATAACACAAAATGGTTTAACTTCTTCAGTTAAAATATCCTTCAGGTACGTCTAGATAATTTATTATCTTGCGAAATATTGATTGAATTAATGAGAAATTTCTCAACTTAAGTTTCATCTATTGTTTTATTATTTGAATGCTATGAAGAAGAAGGAAAAGAATAAAATAATTTGTAATTCAAATCAATTGCCTCTTTTCTTCAAGATGCTTTTTAGTATTACAGCTAAAAAGTAGTTCACATAAAAATAAATTTTGGAATTATTCGTACTTCTTAGAGTGCAGGCTACCTTTATGTGTATGTGCAAGGTTCATTGAGTGATGGAGCATTCTTACACTTTTCAGAAAACTTCGGAGACCCCGCTCTCAAAAAAAAAAAAAAAAAAAAAAAAAAAACAAAAGACTAACACCCTCCGAAAACAACCACCTTAATTATTTCAAAGGCACTGCCTGTGCTATGTCCCTCACCCCCCAGTGGGTGTCCTTGAATGGATTATTGAAACAACCAGTAGTTTGTGTAAATAAGTTTGTGTAAATAATAAACTAAACGTATTTTTTAAAAACTATTTTATTATGAAAGTTATAAAATCAATGCAATACAGTGATAGCAGTGTCAGTAATTTATAGGATTGAATACCATTTGGGCCCCCTTTTCAAAAATATATACACGTGCAAATTTTTTAAGTGAAAAAAAGTTGAACACAAACAACGCTAATAGAGCCAAACTAAAAACACGACACATTTCATTCTAGAAAGAACGAAAAACACTGAGCTTCAGTACACAAGAAAATAATCTACCGTGTGCATAAAAGCTTATTCACCGTACATTTTTATGATTACGTCACTTGTATTTTAGTTATTTAAGATTTTCATCGCTGTGGATTAATAATTTTGAAAGATTGAGTTTCTGAAGTAACAATTAAAAAATTTAAACGACAGAAGTAATATTAAAATGGTTTTCATGGTAAAAATGATTTTTCTTTTCATTTGAACTGAAGCTCTATTTTACACCGAAGGAATTTTGAAATTAAAACATGCAACTGCTAGGTATGAATATAAAAATACATATCTCAATGATACATTCTCAGAACGACAAAAGAAAACTGGTTTTGTTTAGTGATGATAAGTTTATAAACACAAAATCTGAATCACTCGACATGTTGGTAGTCTTTAATATTGATGGCCTGGGAACAAACAGTTCCATTTTACATGCTTTTGCTTTTTAGCAATTCTTTTTTCTTCTGTAGCGGAACCAAAAGCTTAAGTATGTTGTGAAAACATCCGTGAAATTAGAAGCCCAAGCAAAAGAACAGCTGGTACAGCTACCAAATTAATACTTCCACTGCATCGCAAACCTGCAATTGCGAACATTTTTTAAGATCTTAAATTCAAGTAAAAATTGAATATATATGTATACATATAGGTATAGAATACAAAATATTTTTAATACATCATTGTAAAACAATTAAAGATAAAAATTAAAATAAAGTAGTGAAACGAGGATTATTCAAAAAAACTAAAACTCTTCATCTGTATAGCTTTGTATACAGGACTTAAATATCGGTATAAAAGTAGGAAGTAAAAATCAATGAATGAGAAAATTCATGCTTATGGATTTGATTTAGGGTTACGGAATTGACTGTTTGTGGTCTGTAATTATTTTAGTTGTTAATTTTTTCTCTGCGGCGTTCATCTGCAAGGGGTGCGGCAGATACGCCTTAATTTTCTGCTTTTCATGCGTGAAAAGAAATCCCTACTTAGATTTGTTCTAATGTCTAAGTTTTCTTGTTTTAAATGGTTGTGGAGTTGGCTGCCTCTGATGAGTTTTCCCTCCTTCTTTCAATGTTTTGTTTAATTTATAATTATGTTTATATAATAGAAATTGTGATGGTACCAATTTGGTCAGCTAATTTAATCTAAATATTTTTTAGAATGCGCGTTTCAAATTGATTTGAATATTTCGAAATTTTGTCTCAATTTTATTGTTTCATTCAATTATCGATAAGAAGAAGGATCAAGTTAAAATAAAGAGAGAAAGAGAAGTCAGGTGAGAGTCTGCTAGACTAGCTGCTTCATTGCTCTGGCAAACTCTGCTACTTGTATTCGTATTGTTTTTCATTACTTTAGGTTTGAGTTGTACATTAAATCTTAGAGGCTATCTTAAGTGTTCTTTATTTAATGTCTGTAAGTTGTGTTGTCACCTAAATGTTCATTTCACTTTAAAACCATCTTTTTCATTAAGCTAATAGTTTTCCAGCATTTTTCAAAAAAGTTCATTTCAAGTAAAAACTTAAGAACAAAGGAAACTCCACCAAATAAAGTTGTTCACAATTAAAGCTGATACAAAGCCTCAATCTGTTGGATCATATCGGAACAAGCCACGGCATGGTAGTAAATTCTTCCTTGCAGATCTCTTGTAACAAAAGATTCTGACTTCTATAGTTCGAAGTTTTTTTCTTGGTACAGTTTTTGTCACACTGAATTCTCAAAGCATGACTTAGCTACGATGCAGAACCAACTTTTGAGTTTTCTTTGACTTTTAAGCTTTTCAGAAGTGCACCGTCGATTTTAGTCAACATTGGTTTGATGTAACATAGGGAACTTCCTGAGATTACTAATGACTGGAAAAACTTTTCAATTTATTTTAGTGTAACAATATACTCTATGAAAAGGATTTGTTTTTAAGGTGGACCGAATGTTTCGGTTCTTATTGCATAAAAGTTTTTCTACTTAATTATGAGTAAAAATTTGCTTAATAAAATGTTTCCTCATTGAAAAAGAAAAATAAATAAATAAATAGAACTGAAAAAAAAAAACTATGTTTTTGAAAAAGGAATTGTACCTTCATGGGAAAACTTGAACTTGATTTGATCCAATGTTCTGCATTTTGCATCTAAAAGGTAATTGTTTGGATTAATTAGTTATATTACTCAAAGGAAAAAGAAAGAATTTTTTTGTTAAAGAGTTCATCTAAATTTCATATTTTAAATGCATTTTCACTTTATCATTTTCTGTTTCGATAGTAAATGCATGTAAATTGAAGTCACACGTACCTGTGTTATCGATACAGAAATCTCTTGATTTATCATCAGTTGAATTAATGCCAATAACAGAGAAGAAGTAAGGTGAACAAGATATCTTTGTAGCACCTGCGAATACCAAGAATTCATTAATTATTTCCCATATACGTTGCATTTTCTTATTTTGACGATTAAAAAAAATGTTTGAATAAAAGACGGTTACTTTGTTTAAAAAAGAAATAAATAAATAACAATAAAATTTGAAAGTAACACAAAACTATTAAAATGACTAAATTTCGAAGCCCTCTCAAAGGCCTTAAGTTAAAAAATAAAATTAAAATCTAGAAATAAAAAGACAATTTCAGTTGTTCACTAGGTATAAAAGCATTCTTTTATCTTACTCATTATTTTTAGTTGTTTAAATAGTGAGCATCATTGCAACTGATATTTAAGCATTAGTTATTTAACAAAGCAATGTGCTATGACTATAATTTGAATTAACTAAAGTACTAATGAATTAGCATGGTAGTTATTTAAACGATTTTGAATATTCTTTCGAATAAAAGGAATTTCAAAAGCTCATTAAAATGAAAATTAAATTCTGCTAACCAAATCAGCGGTTCGACTCATAATTCGTGAGAACACGGCAACTTCTGTCAAAACCCTAATGCGTTCAAATGCTTCCTTTACTGCATAATTTGTTGCAACAGTACTCTTATTTTCTATTTTACATATTAACTAATCTTAGTGAAATAATTAAAAATTAGTGTAAGACTCGATTTACTAGATACCATTACTAGAAAATGGCGGACAAAAATGTGATTTACAAAACACGTTTAGAACTTAAATTGTTCTTTTTTCTTAGCAAAAAAGTTTTTTTTCCTATACTTTGAAAAATGCAATTCTATGGAGGTTGAGTGAGTATAAATAAAATCAAATAGGATGGCATGCTATAACAATTAAATACTTTTTTGGATTAGTTTTATTATTTTTATTTTCTTTCTTTTCTTTTTGTAATTATTTTCAAACAATATTGCTTTCTCAGCAAGTTTGTACAAAAAACATTTAAAGAATGAAACGTGATTTCATTCGCAAAATAAAACACGAATCTCAATTGTTTATTTATTAAATTTTATGAATGCCAAAAAGACTAAAACATAGTTAAAACAATTCTAAAACGGAGTTTTTCTTATTATAATAATACACAAATGCATTTTTGTTCCTAATTTAACGTTTCAATCGAATTTTCTTTAAATTAAATTAAATTTATTTTAATGAATTTAACATTTTGAAACAAATTAAATATTTTTACTTCCATACTATGAGTAAGTTTATCATAATGTTAACTTATGATAAAAATATGAGTTAAAAAAAACATAGAAATGATCTCCGTAACTTTTACTTTTACATCATTCATTACATATGAAAGTTGACGACCTGAAGAATACCGATTTAAAAAAAAAAAAAAAAAAAGGGAGTATCACATAGTTCAACTGTTGAGGACTGATGAATTCTAAATTAACAATGAATGCATTCAGTAATAATTTTCAAGGCATTTTAGCAATTATTGATTATTATAGATATCTCCTTGTTAAATTATTTTAATTGCTTCCCTAGGGTTTTCTTCAGTCCAATCGTCTTAATTCAGCACTCAACGCATTAAATTCAGGGACTTTGATATTCACACAAAATAATTAGCATATGAAGAAATTATATGATTAATAACATGGTTGATTAAATAGTCAATTGTATGAGTATTAACTTATAGTAACCAAACAGAGTGCTAGAAAACACGATTCAAGAAGACACGTTCAACTAAGTTTTTATGTTTCAGACTTATATTATTATATGCGTCTTTTTATCCAATAAATTAAGCAACACTACATATAATTTAAATTAATTGACTCTATGTAATAAATTAAGGAACAGAGCAAACGCAAAAAATAAATTATATTAACACTATGTGCCTATATAATAAGTTAAAAAGTATGCTGCATACAATAAATTAAGAAAAAAATATGTATCAAACTAATAGATTTATAAAAATATTTAAAAAAAAATAAAATAAAATACTGCGAGGCATCTATTTATACATCATGCATAGTGGGGCACCTCTCCTTTTTCTCGTCTGGGCCATCTGTCCTTTTGGGCGAGGAGAAATGCCCCCTTACAGTACTTCTATTAAAACTACGATTGAGGCAATCTGACTTTACCATGCTGTATTTCAATAAACTCAGCCTTGCTTTTACATCACGATTTTTTCATATTAGCATAATTACTTGTGCTCAAGCTACAAATAAAACACCACGAATTTTCATTTTAGTCAAAACAATAAGTTTTTTGATAAAATGCTCCAAAATTTTCGATTCTTTTACCACAAAAGCAACACATTTCATATAGTGCAGCGTTCAATTTATAAGTAAACAATCCGTATAATATGAGTTGTCATTATGACATAAATTCCCAACCTGAGACCCTTCTCCTCGAATTACCTATTAATATTCCAAATTTATTTTTTAACTGTGTCTAAACTAAAAAAAACTAAAATAATGAGAATTTGTTTTATATCATACATGATTGAAGAAATATATATATATATTTTTGCATCAAGCATTTAAAAACAAATATAATATAAAATTATTATATAAAATTATTATATAAGTATTATAAAATCGTGTAAATATTGACTTTCGCATTAGGTTTCTGTTATAAAATGCTAATTCATTCACATTTAATAACTTGGTTTACTGAAGCAGTTTTTAGTTCCACATACAAGTGTTACGTTAAGTCTTGCTTACTCATGTGATGGCATAAAAAGACCTTGAATTTACTACTTAATATGGTGTTTTGAGGATCTTCATTTTTGCATTAGTTTAAGTAAGTAACGAATTAGGAAAAAACTTAACTTCGAAGTTAAAATTAAATAGCTGAAAAGTGGCTGTCAATTTCTAATTTAAATGAGTTTTTTATTGTATTTACTTTTTTATTTTGATAAAAATAAATAAAAAAAAACCCATTATTTTCCAACTAACCACTATTTACTATCTGTTTTATAACTGTCGTTAAGGAAAGCAGAAAAAATAGTAGTTTTGATATGTACTTAGACTAATAGATTTCTACTTATGGCTAATGACATAATTTTTGAAAAAATAAAATGTAAGTGGGGGGGGGGGGGGCGATTAAATGATATACGCATGAAGAAATAAGCACCTTGAGTTATAATTACCTGTGTTCGCCCTGCGGTCGAAATTCGACCGTAATTAAATAATTTTTTCAAGTTGTGCCTCAAATGTTTAAACAGTTTTAGACATTTTGTCTTTCTATTTGACAACAGTGTGTTTTATATAAACATTTCAACTAGCGATAATCTCCCCTCAGAGCGATTGATTGACCACTGAGTTATTTATTTAATTTAATGCATTTATAACACATATTATACATAAATTTTATATTTCGGCAATCCTTCTCCTGTGAAAAAAAAAATTGAGTAGAAAAAAATAATTTTTCTAGCCCCCTACAATAATTGAGTAAATTAGAAATACAAACACTCACTTTCAATTTAATCAAGAGGTCAAATGCTTGTGCAAATAAACGAAAGAAAAGTTGATTCGAAGCAAAATGACACGTCACCGCACTTCCTTATCCCATTTTATATTATATTAGACCTTGTTTGCTTCAAATTGTATTTTATTTTGTTTGACATTGTACTGAATAAACACTCTGACTGCCTTATCATACATATATATATTCTGGAAATGGATTAACTGACACCTTAAGATCAGTATTATTTTGCTTTGACATTCACTTAATATGTTACATTTTCTCTTTTGTTTTGTTCTTGAAATGTCTTTTTTTTTGAGTTATAAATAGTAAGAAATCTATTGAATATTGTACAAATATTGTAGATTGTAGATGTAAGGAGCAGTATGAAAATATGACGAATAAAGACTTCTAAAACAAGAATTCGAATCTACGTGTCGAAAGTAGGACGGGAAAAAACTATTTGCAAAAGTTTTTACAGGTGACGCTAAAACTCGTCAATAGCTACTAAATGAAAAAAATTTAGAAAATCGGTTGACAAAAATAGGATAAATAAATATTTAATAGTTTTGTCTTTGCCTAATTATATATAGATTATATAAAAGTGATCTTATGTTTCTTAAACTGACATTATTTTTTTGTAAGGGCTTAAATGTATGTGCTGCATGATGTAGTGCTTTTGAGATATTTTCATTTCACTTAATAAGCATATGTTTGAGAAATCTGAATGTTACATATGAATTGCAGTTAATTTTGAACTCTTCATGCAATAACTAAAAATGCAAATAATATAAATTTAAACATACTTTGACAAGGATTAGAGTCTTTGAATTCCAATTTATCTGAAAGGAGAAAAGTAATAACTATATTAGTACTGAAAACCATTCCTATATAATAATGCTCTTATATTAATGGTAGGATAAATCAAACCATACACGACATGAATTTTTTCTTTCTTTTTGATTTGATTTTATTTTTTATGAAGTTATTTTAAATTATAAATGTGACAATTGCCTATTACTTGCTAAGTACGCACGGTTTTTTTTTTTTTTTTTGTTTCTACCAATAATCTCAGTAGTAGCTTTCATCAAAATGGTCAAGTGCTTAGTTGCAGTATTCGTATGCATGATGCACAAAAATATATTGAAAAACAATTGATTTTGATACAATATTGGGTCTACGTGAGAAGGCATTTTGAAAGACACAATAAACCTTTAAAAAATCTAAGCCATGAATCAGTAATATATGTATTGAGAAAACAATGTTCATGATTAGGGCTTTTAAATGCTATTGTTAAGTTTAATGCTTAAAATTAATTCAGAGCACCAACTCAGGAGAGCAGCCTCATCTGCACCAACGATGTCACTATCATCCTTTCGATGCCCTTTTCCAACCAGCACTAGCAGGAGTTGTGTCATCAAGGTACCGTCAATAGAACTATTGAGCGGTTTAATATTGAGTGGTACACTCGCTCCCATGATCCCTGGTGTGTCACTATGAGAAGCGTTCTGTTCAATTTCAATCCTACTACAAGCAGCTCTGACGGCTCGTTGACACATTGACAACAGTTTGCAGCGTGTGGCACTGCATATGATATCAAGACTCATAGGTGCTGTTTAACTGCAAATCAACGCCTGATGACACAACTATCACATCGCAACACTGTACTGTGCATGCATATACATATGTATGTGCGTGAATGTCCGAAATCAGAAAATGTCGACAATCACCGGTGAATGTCGACATTTACCATCCATTAGACCCGTCATTGTGAACATTTTCCGATTTTGGACATTTCCAGTAACATATACATAATATGCGCGAGTGTATGTGTATGTAGACATGGTAATGATAATTTTTGAATTTTTATTATTCATTCAACATACAGCTTCTTGGACAAAATTTGCAAAATAATTTAAATATTTGTGTCTATTTTTATTAAAGATTATATTAAATGGTTATATAAACTGTAGGGTCTTTAAGTACATCACGATTCTGTACATTTTTCAACAGCACTGAGAGGTACATAACCTTTCTAAAGCTAACTATTGTAATATTGCTACTAATATAATATTAACTTTCTCACTGGTGCCGATTTGTATAGCAGTGTCCGCAAGTTTGTGATCGCTGTGCCGTTGATTGCTATAGTTGAATTTCGCGCCGTGTTTCAGTTGTTCGATTTTTTAATATCGAAGATAAAGAAGTAGATGCATTGAAACTTTACAGGCATCTACTTTTGAGAATAGGTTAGACTAACACTGTTCCTTTTTCTGTTCAAAATATATATTCGGCAGCAAAAGTGTTAAAATGTATGCCAGGATATCGTTACTTACTTGTGACTACGTCTTGACAGTTAGTTGCTCTCAATTCAGGTGATTTATTCGCCCTGTTGTGGCAGACACGGACAGATCCATACTGAGACTCAAACTGAAGGAGAGAGAAAAAAAAGGGGGGGTGCGGAGTTGCACATTTATTAGCACATATATTATTAGTTGTATATAATGGTATATATATATATATATACATAAAGTATATATTTTAAATACTTACGAAAAATTTTATTCCTCGGCTTTTATACAAGTACTCCGCGGGTATTTCCCAGTGCTGAATCGCGTTTGGAGACACAAAGTAGTCAAACACAGCAGTGTTTTCACTTTTGGCTTCTTCGCAATCAGTATACTGGAGACGACCAGGAGCTGCATTTAGAAAGAAAAGAGAAATATTAGGAGTTCTGCATTTTAAACTTGAACTCCTTAACGCATTCTGCGAATAAATCACCTGAATTGAGAGCAACTAACTGTCAAGACGTAGTCACAAGTAAGTAACGATATCCTGGCATACATTTTAACACTTTTGCTGCCGAATATATATTTTGAACAGAAAAAGGAACAGTGTTAGTCTAACCTATTCTCAAAAGTAGATGCCTGTAAAGTTTCAATGCAACTCCTTAACGCATTTTAAACTTGAACTCCTTAACGTGTCTGACACGGGCGAAACGTACCGGCAAATTTGCACATGCCCGTGTCTCACACGGGCGATCTTGTATCTTGCGTTATTTTATTTTTGATGCCCATCTGAGATCCGTTTACACTTTGCTTGCATTATAATTTTTTTTATATAACTTTTATCCCCCCCCCCCGATTTCTAGTCACCCCGTACAACTGAAATTGCCAAAAACAATTTATCCTATACCTATATATTCATGTTGTCAAAAAAAAAAAAAAAAATTGATTATTTTTTACCAGTTTTTCCGAAAAAACTCGTGCTTCAGGGTGTTAATAAGGCTTTGGTTTAACATGCATGTAATTGACTCATATTTTTAAAAATGATTATTTAATGGGAGTTTGTTTTTGTTTTTTTGAAACTGTCCCCTCACATCCATAGATAGTCCTACCAGCAAACGAAGAATCTGCCTGACACTGCCAAGAAGTAAATTCAAATCATGTTCATGTAAATTCAACTGCAGGCATCAGGAATGTGCCGTATTTTGTTTTTGTTTGCATACTTTATTTCTTCTGAGCTGATGTTATATGCCAGTTTATAAATTTGGTTACTTTTAACAAACATTCTGGTTCGCGTTTTAATAAACGCACCTGCATAACGAACTTCCCTAAAACTCTAATGGATGCTCTCTTTTCTGCCATGCGCAGAAGCTCCCAACTATCAAAGCTCCGTAGTCGGACTATACATGCTGTTATTTCTAGAATTCAAATAATTTCGTGCTTTGTTTTTTCTGTTTTTTCTTTATTTAGCTCTTAGTTAAGATATTCAAATTTTTTTCAAGCATAATCTTTTGCAAAACTTAGCTACATTACATACACATTTGCTGATGTCACCTCGCTTTCATTCAGTGTTTCCTTTTAGGTAAAAAAGCTAAGATGAAAATTATGAAATAATTATTTTCACTTAAAGCGTTATTTTCCGCCAATTTATCAAAATCAAATAAGAATCTAGTTTTAGCAGAATTTGTTTTGGTGAGGCGTTTCTAGATTTTACTGTGCAAAAAAAAAAATCAAGACTCGAGGGTTAAGCTGGGAATTGCAATTCGTCAACCGCAAGTTCCTCTTTCTTAACTACTTTTCCACAAAAGTTTTCTAAGAAAGACAACAATAAGTAAAGGACGAACGAAAGTTTAGTATTCTGTAAAATTAACGCTGAGAACAAAAACAGGTCGGGATACAAATAAATAAGGAAAAATGAAGAAATTAATGCAATGAGTATTTTAAAATAAGAACGTAAGGTATATTGAAATTAATATTTGTCCCTTTTATTAGTGCCCCAAATAGCTATCGAAAGAATAGGCCAATTTGTACGAAGTGTTTTTTCTTTAAAAGGTCATGAGAACACAGCAGTTCTACTTTCATTTTTTGCTTCGAACAAGTTCTCATTAAGTTTGAATGATTAAAAAATTAAATGACAGGGGAGTTTAAGTCCAACAGAAATATTGATTTAAAATACAGGTTTATTTCTAAAATGTGTCATCTGTAAACATTTGATTGGTTTGTTTTAAAGCTCTTTTACGAACAGTTAAAAAAATTTAACCTTACAGTCCACGGAGAAAACCCAAGCCAAAAACACCAATGACTCATGAAACAACAGTTCTGCACAAAAAAAATCGAAGTAATCCCACACACTTCTACATTTTTGTTCTGAGAAATCGAAGGAAAGTTAGGAGCAAATAACAAGCAAAACTTTCCTCGTAGAACCAAATGAAATCAATAATGTGCAATTACTACTGACGAAGTTTCTGGTACGCTTTGAAATAGTTAATTTCAATAATCCATGAGAATGAAATCCAGCTCGGCGTTTTATTAACTTAAAATAAAAAAACTATTGAATTTGTAAAAACATTTTAAATATTTCAAACAAACAAACAAAAACAAAAACAAAAAAAACTGTTTGCGAATTTCCTGAAACATAATCCATAGTTAAAAAATGAAGTTACATTAGTGTGCTTATGATTTAAGCATATTTACACTACATAGTTGTATTTATTTGTACTTACATTAATTCACATGCTTACTTTTGAAAATATTCATAAATTATTACCTTGCATGATCTTCTTGTAAAGATTATTTCCAATGGTTTCGTCACTGCCTTCTGCTACAGTCATGACAAATGCAATATCTTGTTTGGCAAATCGTTTCAAAACATCTGAATTCTTTCCAATGGCATAAATTGCAGCATCTAGAATTTTTTTTAAATGCAATTTCAGTGAAACATTTATTTTAAAATTTTGTTTATATAAACACGCAATAAGTGATTATTTATTTAATTTGCTGTTTCAGTGAAAATATTCCAAAGATGGTGTTGATGTATATTATATTTGTTGCACATAAATTTGTTGAAGTTTTGACTTTGATGCAAATAAAATTTTCCCTGTTTTAGTTTAGTTCCCGCAAATGTACAAATAAATGAATAAGGGATTACGCTTAATATCTCGTAAAACTTTGTAATTAAACAAAAAATAAGTAAAAAAAAAAAATGAATTCGATACACGTTAAAAAATGAAAATTTGAAAGTAAGGCTACGAGATGGGGAAGACGAGTGCTTGCTTGTCTCCGTCTCAGCCAACAAGACCGCTTTCAATACTACTTTGTTACAATTAGATGCTTTTCTAAAGAATTGGATAAAATTTGCTCTTATTTATTTGATTATTTTTTTAAATTATATTCTATTATTAGACTATTTTATCCAGACTTTATGTTTTGTGTATGCTACAATGGGCAAGGAGAGGTGCACGAAAAGTTCGTATCTTGAGTAAAATTTAAGATTTTTTACAAATTTCAAAAATCCTATATTAAGTAAAAAGTGGAGAACATGGGCATTTGTTCCATTCTCTTTTAAAATGATTTATATGCTTACAAAGCGAGGTTACACTTGCCCCAGCCCCTGGGCTAAACACAAAGATTTCTACTATTGAATATAAATTTTTTTTCCATAATAAAAATGCATTGTTTTAAGGGCAGTTACTTCCAGTTTATTCATGAGCAATTTCAGAATTACATCCACAATAACAAGTTGTCAATTTGAGGTCAAAGTTGAACTATCCCAAAGTGTGGTTACACTTACCCCACTTCAATCTCCCGTATATATATATATATATATATATATATATATATGCAACCATGTGATCAACGTTAAACACATAGCATGTCGTCATCTCATAAGTTTACCAATCCATATTAAAGTTCTCAGTTCGACACCACTTGCCCTCAAGAACAGAATTTTTGTTTGCCTTTAGCAATTGCGATGAGGAGTTGAAACTGCCGCATAAATTTTTATTAAATGGCTGAGTCAACATTTTTTTCTGGGATGAACTTATCATTTCATACCCACATCTTGTAGCAGTCGTGGCCGAGTGGTTAAGGCGATGGACTAGAAATCCATTGGGATTTTCCCGCGGTAGGTTCGAATCCTACCGACTGCGGTGAGCAAGATGAATTTTTTATGTTTACGTATTGCTTATAAATATAAAGAAACATTCATAGTTTTGGAAAAAAAATAAAATATAGAGATAAGTAGATTTACTACCCCGAAACATAACGTTTTTTCTCTCTGGTCAGTTCATTGTTCGAAGATTATTATATATATAAAAACACTCAACTCAACTCGAGTTGCTCACCACAGTCGGTAGGATTCGAACCTACGCGGGAAGATCCCAATGGATTTCGAGTCCATCGCCTTAACCACTCGGCCACGACTGCTTCAAAATGTGGTTATGACATGATAACTTTATCCCAGAAAGAACTGTTTACTCAGCTATTCAATAAACATTTATGTGTGCAGTTTCAAGTCCTCATCGCATTTGAAGAGGGCAAACAAAAGTCCTGTTCATCGTGACAAGTGATGTAGAACTGAAAACATCAATATGTATAGTGCAACTTATGAGATAAGGAAAAACGCCAAAAGTCTTTTCAAAACATAAATATTTACCACCGAAATATTAGAATAATAAAAAGAATAACTTGAGGTTAAGTTGAATTTTTGCATCTCCCATTGCAAAATTGGATCAGATTTATAACTAAATAGTAATATGAAAACAATTCGTTCAGAAGACAAAACCTGCGTAGCAACGAAGAGCTTGCTGAACCCAAAGATACGCACTAGTATATATTATCAAATCTTACCTTGGTGATGCAGATGAAGATTTTTCAATGCAGTCAGTAATCTCTGGTAATCTTTGTTTCCTTGAGAAACTTGGTTATCTTCGTCAAAGTTAAAGTAAATTACCACCTATTTGAAAATAACAAAATGATCTGTCAACGTTTAATTAGCATTATTTTAAATTATTAGAAATTATATTAAGAAAATTTTGAATTATTAAAACTCGTACAGTTTAAGAATAGAGATTTGTGGAAAATATTGCAAATATCGATGTTTCGCAGTTAAATCAATTAAAATCAATTAAGTTCAACTGTAAAAAATAAACAAAAAAAACCCGTAAAAGCATTTTTTAAATTCAGTGTTTACTGATATGCACCCACCTTTCCATTCGCTCCGTGGTATCTTGATTCATTTTTTTTTCTTTCTTCTAAGAATTGATCAATGGCAAAAATAACTTGATCTCTAGATGCAGTGTTGCCCCTAACTGATAATAAAATTTTATCAGTATTTCAAATTATTATAAAGGAATTTTATTAGTCTAACCAAGGCTGAACTTGATCCAGTTAGTTAACTGTTATGGATCAGTAACAGTTAACTAACTGAATCAAGTTCAGCCTTGGTCTAACAAAATATCATAAGCACAATTTATGATTGTTTGAAAAAATTATGGTTTCCTCTGGACTAACTCCTTATTGCAAAAAGTAAAATACAAACAATAATAGAATCAGTTATTTAAATTATAGAGTCATTTATTTACTACTTCCTTCAAAAATATTTTTTAAAATTGCATTACAAGATTAGATAATACACATCTATGAACAAATTATGACTCACAGTCTTGAGTCACTTGACTCCCCAACTTGACCCACACTCTTCACAATTACATTAGCTTTTCTATTCTTAAATTGTATAATTACAATATAATGAGACCCTTTCCCTCAATTCACTTGTCAAGAAAGGCTTGACATGTTTGTTGAAGGTTCAGAAAATGACGTGCAAGTAAAATAGCGATTCCACATGGCAAATCAATTTACTCTACTTTTAAAAATTATTCTACTTCATTCTGAAAGGGTTGCGCAGAATGTGAGTACAAAATTTCAAATTTAAAGAAACCATCTTCTTCATATTTTTTTTCTTTTTCAGTTTTGGATTTTCTGGCTATGTGGAGTTAATCGTTTTGGCAATTGGATCGCAAATGTGCCACAGATATAGTATTTAAGGGGAATAGGTATTTCAGAACTATCACCTTCCAGTAAATGCACGGATTACTGAGGTTTCTACGAAAATACTGTAGAGCCTCGATCGATTGTGTCTCCCGAGACCATTTATTTCGAACGACAGTTACAGGAACACGACGAATGCGGTCAACATAAAACATCACCGTCAGAGAAGATATGTGGCAGTAATGAATTTACTATAAAATATTGAAATAATTAACGAAAACTTGAAGGGAAAAAATACATACTTAGGGACCGTTCATAAATGATGTCACGTCTTTTTCCCATATATTTGACTCTCTTCCCCTCTTTGTCACGAAATATCACACCTCAACGGATCCCCCTACCCCCGTTGTCACATGTTACGCTATGTTGCATAAGCAGGATGTCATACTTCTGCTTACCCCCTCCCCTCCACTTGTCACAGTTCGTCACAATTTCACGAACACTCCCTCCCCCTCGCAGCTTGACATCATTTATGAATGACCCCTTAGTATAAAAAAACTTACGAAGCGAAATAGTTATATACAAATCCATTTATTTACTTAAAATGTTGAGGAATTTGACTTGTACGAATTCCTTCTTTTAGAACCAAACAATAAATTTTCTACTTCTGTGACACTATTCTGTTCTTTTCCTCTTAATTCATGTAAACAAAGAATTTTTCTCATCATTTCAAATCATGTGCTTCAGCAAATGCTGGAACTGGTTTTGTATTGAGGTGCTCGTGTTCGTTGTTATCGTCAGCCAATTCTATGGCCTCAACGACCATTTCCCTGAATAGGAATCAAGGCACATATCTCAACTACCCCATCATGTGTCAGTTGATACATACTCATCGATAGCAAAATGGTAGTTTAATTACTTTGTCATTTTTTCTCATGTCTGTAAAATTTTTGCATAACAGATCTATAAGTTTTAGAAATGATGAAATCGGTTATTTTTTTTTTCTTTCTAATGGGGCTGCGTATGGTCATTAACCTTTGCAGTGCGTACCCCGGTAATCGGCATCCACTTCTTCAAGTAGCACCACTGTCGGTGGATGCCATTGCCACCGAGAATTTGGACACTCAGTTTCCCCTAGATGGCGGCCCCTGAGCTCTCGTTTTGATGCGAATTGCACTAGGTATTAAATTTATCCGAGAAAATCCAAGCCAAACGAATGCTTTAAACAGGCCTCACAATCATGCGACATTGGCGCAGACGATTTTCTGCATCTTGAAAATCCACTGACTTGGGCCAGGTTCGAACCTGCGCACTAGGGCGTACGAGACCTGCGCCTTACCACTACGCCACGCTTTGGCTGTCGACAATCGGGTAAAATTAACATCATTAAGATAGCATTTGGGACAGAACTATTAAAACAAGATGATACAACACACGGAAAAACGAAAGATGCTGTAACGATGGAGCGATATTCTATTATATCGGTGAGAAGATTACAGTTATTGAACTGAGACTATAAGTTTGCCGATAATAAACTTGCTGCCATAGAGAATTTTTGCTTTTGTTCTTTCAAATTTTAGATTACCCTTCCTCAAAGAGAAAAAAATACTTTGAAATTCATTCACGATTTCAAAAATATCTTAAATAAATAACATAGTCACACGATTCTTCACAGATCAAGCTATTTGAAAGTTGTATCTTATGAGAAACTTTCAAAGATTCACTATGCTATCTCACTCGATATAAGAACACTAGAGAAATGTATTCGACATTCGATAAGAAAAAGAAATTTCTTTTCGGAACAACTGAACGTGAGAGAAAGACAAAATCTCTGATGCGAAAAGCAGTAATTCTTAACTAATTCAAGACGAAATCAAATAATATCACGTAAAAGATGCTTTTATTGTCCATTACAAATATTTCAATGAGTAAGTGGTTTTCCTCGCAAGATAGTCAGTTCCCCAGTTGCAGTGAATAAAATTTTCCGCTACTATAAAGTGCTAGTAGTGTATCTTCAACTTACCGTACGGAATTTGGAGAATCTTGCACGCTGCACAACTAGATGAATGCGTCTCGTTGATGGCATTTTCTAACTCAATTTTTCCATCTGCTCCATTAGAGGACAATCTTACGTCTCTCAAAACTGTCATGCGACTTCCAGAGTGGCGCAAATCCATTTGTTTGGCAAAATATCTGGTGAAAAATGTTGGTGAAAGCACAGGGGAATGTCATACAGCATCCAATTAAACTTAACAATATTGAAAAATATTGTTTTGTGAAAGGATTCATGTTTTATTATTGTTAGAAAAAGGCTACGGTGATGATCGAATTTACTGTGGAAAATACTGCTTCTCCGGAACTCAGTTCACCGGCTTCTCCAAATTTAAGACACGTCAAATCAACATCCTGAGCATGGATGACATGAGCATCCTGACATGATTAGAACATTCTAACTTTCTAGTCGATCAACTAACATTGTATAAATTACCTCCAAATATTTTGTTACTTATAGTTAACCCCTTACTTTATATTTATACATTGAATTAAGTGCTATTATCATAACAAAATTCCACTGTTAAGCAAACACATAAATTTACTCATTTTAAGGCGAGGAAATGCTTACATATTTACACGATTTGCACCATTCGAAAGAGATGAATTTTATTCCATGTTAGGGTAAAAGATATAAGCTTCAGAGCAGTGAAGACGATTGATAAAAGATGCAATTTTTAAAAATCTTTATTTGTGTCGTTTTACATCTTTCAGCCATGGTGATGTCGTATCATGTGAATAGAAATGTGATCTTCTTAGCAAGTAGAATTTTCAGAAATTAGAGAAAGTAGAATTTGGAGCAAAAAAAAGAAAAAGAAAAAAGAAACCTTATACCCTCGAGGTGAATATCACCTTTTTTTGGAGATGTCTTGTATTATTTATTTGGCGCGTAAAATTTGGCGATGCTTTCAGCTAGCGTTTTGATCTAAGTTTTTAAACTTATTTAATGGCTTGTGTTATTTAGTTGCCCCTAGTGTAAGTTTTTTGAGTTTTGAACTACTAAAATTTCTTTAAAAATTAAAAACGTAAAATTTTTTACTAGTTGTAGATTCTATAAGGATTTACAAACACACAGAACTAAATGCTTTGTATTAAAAATGGAATCTGTATTTACCCGAGTATTGTCTGCTGCTTGCGAAAGCTTTCTTCTCCATCCGTTGAGTCTAGAACTACTACTATATCTAGGGGAGTCTCCAAAGGAAGGTTTTCTGGTTCTGAAAAACGTGGGCACAAAAGTTTGCGTTATTTAACAATGCCAACCAGATTTCTTGATGCATAGAAGAAATGAATGTCTCAGCATTAGCTGTGCTTTGATTGGGTGGGTACGCGTGGGAACACCGGTTCTAAAAATATTGGATTTTCTATACTAATAATTTATGACATTTGATTCATATATCTATTAATATAGAAATTTTGTAATGTAATACTGAATTTAAAAAATGATCTTGGGATTAAATGTCTTCACTCATAATAATTCGAATCCAGAATTTTCAAAGATTTTATGCACCGTTGATATCAGTGTAACGCAAATTACAGCAAAAGTACAATGTCTCGGCAATCCCGATCAGCTAAAAAGTCATAAAAATGGCAAAAATTATCACTTCTACATTGGTTAAAGAAATGCCACTTGCTTGAATGAACGCCATCACAAGTTACTTGGTTTCACAATACGCAAATGAAATGCAAATATGCAAAATTTTGCCTATATGCGTTCGCGCAAATATGTTCCTACTAAAACCACTGAGTTTTAGTAACAGTTCAGAAGTAAACTTCAGAAGTAAACTACAGTAACAAAATGTACCTGAATCGCTTGAGAACTGTAGCTATCCACTCTCGAAGTTGTTAGCATCAAAAAGTAAGTTACATGGCACACTTCTTTGTAAATTGCTCCATTTGCATTGTTTACTCATACAGGGTTCCCACCAAGAATATGATACAAAAAAAAAGTGAAAAAAGTGATAATTTAAAAAAAAAGTGGTCAATTAAAAAAAAAGTGACCAAATGAGAATAAACTTTGCATTACCATTAAAACACGTGTAGAAAAAAGGTTTATAGGTTTTTATCGCATAGAAAAATATAACCTAACATTTATTTTCTTCTCATGCAAAAGTTCCGTCTAGAACTATACGAGCCTACTTACTCAGACATTCCAACTTCAGATATATACTCTTGTTATTTCTCTCTCTAAATTCTCATTTAGCTTTAGTTCTTGATTACATCAAATATACCATTTTCAACGGTTAATACATATTCATTCACTCATTAATTAATTTATTTGTTCTTGAATTTATACACTTATTTATTTTTTCACTCATTCATTTATTCACTCATTTACTCATTCATTTATTTACTTATTGATTCATTCTTTCACTCATTCAGTTATTCATTGATTTCTTCTTTCACTTATTCATTCATTCCTTCATAAATATCCTTAAAAATCCCGATCAAAAAATTTCATAAAAAAATAGGCTCGTTTAGTTCAGGTTGAACTTCGTATCTGTACATGTTCTTCGGCCTAACATCTTTTCGATGAAGTTTGTTCAAGCGAATCCTTCAGCCAGATAAGGATTTATATAATATTGAAATTTCCTTGTATGCGCTAATGTTTTTTTTTTCGAACTGTTTTTGCACATAGGAACAAAAATGAACAAAAATTGTTCGAATCAAAAAAATATTTCACGCCAAGAGCTTTTTCCAATAAACTTGTCCATACGAACTTGGATCTTAGTTTACGTAATGTGCTTTATTTTTGCATATAGGATCTAATATTAAGATTTTTTGAAAAGGTCAAAATTAAACAAAAAATTGTTCAAATGAAAAAGTAAAATATGGAAATAAGATTTCCTCGCTGAGATCTTTCGAATTGGCCAATTTCCTCAAAAGTTATGGGGGGGGGGGGACCGACAGACACACAGTTTCCCCATCTCAAAACCCTACTTTCAAATTTTTCATTTTTCAATCCTTATTTAATTACTTGTTTCACTTTTCGTTATTTTTAATGATATTTTTACAATGCATTAAGCCATCTTTCACACTTTATTTTTAGCTTTTTATGGGAAAGTAGGCTAAAAACATCAGAAAGTTCAATCCTCAACTAATCTTCTGTAAATAAACATCACTATCATCTCAAATAAGAAATCAGTTTTTAAAAAACAATGGTTTTTCATCAGACACAGAAAGAAAGCAGCCATACATATATACATATATATTGATCACAAAAAAAAAATATATATATAGGTAATAAAAACATTTAGAATATCAGAGGAGCATGTGCTAAATATTTGAAACAGTTGGATAAATTAAAGGTATGTATATACAAGGAATATTATAATCTTTTATTAAAAAATTTAATTCAGAATTTTTTTTGATGCCAAAATTAAAACACCAGAGATAAATAATTTAAATGCCTACTTGTGTAAGGCTCAAAACAGAAAAAACAGCTTAATATTTCAAAATTTGCTTTTCATTGGGATGACTACGGAAATAAAGTTAATTTGAATAATATTTATATTTATGTCAAGTTACATATTTTAGAGCAAGTAAAAAATAAAAGTCTTTTGATTGACAACTAAAGAAGCAAATAAAATAAATTATAAGCATGAAAAACAGGAAAAGGGTCAATGCCCAATTAACTCAAGCAAGGAAATCGCTAAATTAAACGCATACTATGCTAGAAATGATTTTGATTATAACCCTTTGTCCAAAGCTAATTTAGAAAGTTCAGATACCAAAAAAAAAATAAATACTTGAAAAGTATACTTTAAGTGCTTACTTAGCCTGTAGGAAAAAGTTTTTAACTTGCAAATCATTCAAAGGTGAAACTGAAAATGATATGATAGAATAGACCTTGAAGAGGGCAAAAAAAAAAAAAAAAAAATCAGAAAAGAAAATTAATACAGTAGGAAAGCTCAAAAATTTTAAATGTTAATATAAAAATCTCAGAAAAGAATGCTTCAAAAATTTAGAGAACTGTCGCCCCTGGTATATAAATTGCAGCATTCTGTAAAAGTTCCAATTTAATCAGTCTAAGATTTCTTTTGAGAAAAATGTGATTACAGAAGTTTTTCTCTTCTGTAATATTTTTTCAATTTCATGTGCCTTTGCTCTGTGCTCATCTTCATCAAATTTACAGATTTAGCACCCTCTATCATAGCCCGAGCAAGCTGTATTTCTGTAAAATCTTGATTTCTAATGCCTTCTTTTAACGCTTCATTTGCTTCGGCAAGTAGCTTTGTGGAAACTATTTTATTTGTATTTTTCCTGGAATTTGCACTTTTCCTGGTGTTTATAAGAAAAGTTTGATGGTTATTTATCATTTTGTCAGATTCCCCCCCCCCCCCAAAGGAAGAGGTGATTTTAAGGGACAATTTGCTACAAAAAGAGACTTTAAGTGGCCAATGAGAAAAAAAGTGATTTTAGGTGAAAAAAGGGACTTGGTGGGAACCCTGCTCATATTATACAGATTTTGCCACAAACATTTTTTGATCATTTTATGGTACATTCCCATCAAGGGCTACAGCGACGGGCGACAGTAACAAAAAATTTCGTGTCAATTGGTCCTGCATAATCTAATAACCATGCCGTCGTGTTTATCCATTGCGTCATTAAAAGTAACTTTCACCTAAAGGATCCGATTTGTTGATTTCGCTACGGGACAGATAAATCCCTGCTGTTAGTTTGGTAACCATAGCAACTCTTTTTACGACCGACGCAAAAAGTCGCTGTCATTCTTCGTGTGAATTTACCATTAGAGGGGTTAAAAGATTGAAATGTGGGGTCCTTGTCTCGTGTCGGGGCAAAATACAGTTTTGGTACTTCCATAATACTGCCGTGGGAAGATAAGCAGCAGTCATTTTGAAGTATCAGCGGACAACTTGTACCGAAAATAACAAGCATCCTCCTCAATTGCTTTAAAAAAATTAATTTAAAAATGAAGAAAAAAGACAAATGAATATAAAAACCCATACTTACTGTCTACACCTACTGGAGCATCGCAGTAGGCTTTAATTTCTGGAAAATAAAATAAAAATGAATTGTTTAATATTGTTATTAATATCTCGTGTGTTTCCACAAATCACTTGAATTTTCAGAATAAAACACATTGTATGAAATTAAGGACATAAGTTAGAAATATTACATGAAAAAAACATCTTTTGGTGTATTTCTCAAATTTCTTATTGAAGCACAAGTTGTCTAATTTTTAACTTACAATAAGTTTTTCTAACTGAAGTTTATGTATCAATTTATTTAATTATATCCTTATTATATAAAAAGTGTTATGTCAATGTTATGTTAAAATAAGTATATTACATAAATATTTTTACATAAAAGTATCATATAAAAAGCTTTACTGTACAAGGGTTTAGCTCCACTAAACATTTTCAGTGACTGGGTTTTATTTTATTTATGAGCAAAACCATTTCTAGTCACTATTTTTTTCCTAACCATTTGAAATGCTGCTTCTCATTTCAGTTTTCTTTTCATATTTATCTTTTTTCCTTTGTGATTTTTTGAATTGTTATTGTTATTTTTAGTTTGATTATTATTTGTTATTTTTTATTAAGATGCCCATTTGAAATTATTTTCAGAATTTTTTTTTCGGTCAGTTTTATATTTGGAACGACATAGAAAATAAAATTAGAATGAATCCTTGAAAACTGTCATATTCATTTCAGTCCCTAAGCAATAGTTCGTGTTTTGAGATAAAGACTGCTCTTAAAGAAAAAAATGTGTATTATCATTATTGCATTAATTATTATTATCATTTTTTCTTTTCTGGAAAATCTTTCTGTCGTCTGATTTATTTCAAAAAGTTGTTGCTAATTTTTCATTTAGTTTCCTCCGTTTTTTTCCTTGGGTGAAAGCATTTTCATTTATGTGATTCTAATTGATCTTACGTAAACATTTATGAATTAACCAATCTTATTTTACTTGTATAGTGTTTAGCTTTGATTGTTTGGGTTGCAGATATGCAGCCTAGGCTCAAAACAATCGCGTTTTTCATTGATTCTTTGTCATTTCGGTATCACAATTTTATACGCAAAAAAGACAACTATAAATTATACAATATATAGAGTAAAAACATATCAATCAACTGAGAAGTAATTTTTACTGTCAAACTTAGTTGCGACCAAATGAAAAGAAACGAACGGAAGAAAGTATCCGCAAAATAGTTTGATTGAGAAAGATAAAGTTAAAGGAAAACATAGAAGTTATAAATGTATTTACAAAAACAGCTACAGAAGCTAACAATTTGGCTAGAAACATGCACATAAAAGAATGATAAATGTGCTACGAAATAAACGATAAATATAAATACTTGGGAAGAGAGTAACCATGTGTTAATTTTAACCCTTGCACTTTGAAGCCCACACAATTACTAAACAACGTTATGTTATTCGACATTCTTTAACTGACCAAAATTGTTAGCTAGTTGACTGAAATTAAACGATAAAATATCAAACCTAGCAGCCGGAAGCTATTTTCCTTCTCTCATCAATAGAAGCGCTGACATAAGGCATTATCGCTTTTAATGAGGCTAAATCAATAAACTTCACCTCTTATCTGGATGGTGTCTTTTCTATGTGTGCATATATATAATATATATATATATATGTGTGTGTGTATACCTTAGAGCAGGCATAAGTACTAGAGGGAACAAGTCCAATGCTTACGTTAAGAAAAGCTTCCAGTAAAGATCCCAATTCAGATGACTCTACGTGCGCAATACGCCAATGCTTCCAAGCTTTTTCAAAGAAACCAGTTTTCTTCAAAATGCTTCCACCGGTCAAAACCATCTGATTGAGACTTCCGCTTCAAGAATGCAGGACTACCCTCCCTCTACGAGTACCTTTCATCTCTTCTCAATGTCTAGATGTAACGAAATAATCCATAATAATTCCCTCTAGCAAGTTTCCTGTTTCCAGTGGCGGACTGAAAATTTTATTTCGAGAGTAACCTTAAGAAACTTAACTAATTAAAAGCGTATAATCAGAACAACCAATTAAATAAAATACCTTCGCTGGATTTGTAAATTTCATTTTTGAGTTGATTATAATATTCCAAGGAGTTCCTATGAAACTCATCCAGTTGAGCATAATTAGGAGAAATAAGATATTCAAAAAGCAAAATTTGCTCATTCAGAGTTTCTTCTAGTTTTTCCATGTTAGCCTGTCTTAGACAGAAGGAAGCTCTGATTTCTGAACGATCATCAGTGGTCTCTACTATTCCTCCACGGCTGTAATACATTCGGAGAAGTTGACTTAGCCTGATGTCTCTGTTTTTCCTTTCCAAGTTTGCCGAGATTGTACCCAATATGAGACCTGCAAAAAAAAAAAAAAAACAGATACCAATGCATTAACTTAAAGTTGATTTACAAAAGATACATGTAGAGTGTAAAAAAGTCACAGTTATGGCTTCTGTCTATATGAGACGTCGCATCAGGCGTATTGGATCATATTTTTTATAGTTGGAAAACTAAGGTTGGAAGAGCGACTTATTCTTGGCGAAGAATTGGTGCCCATTCAAAACTTGTTGGTTTCCCATTGAGTTTCAGGAAATCTCTGGAGTGAATTTGCCGTAGTATTAACATAGAGGAAGATCGGTCGAGCGGAAAAATACAATATCCTCTTAATCCGAAAGTAAATGAAGAAAGAAGGGAAAACAAATGGCATTGCTCTGTGCACAACAATGGAAGCAAAAAAGTTAAACTTCAAAATTATTTTTTTGTCTAAGACAAACATGGTGAATTCATGTTCACACTTGATTGTTAAACCGTAAAGACACTAAATCAAAGTAAAAATTTGACTGGTAAGGCATTTTACTTTATTTATTTTAGAAGGTTTTCCTACTGCAGCACGACGAGTGTTGACATGAATGAAAGAATTTATTCTCTATCGAATTCAAAAACGAATTCGCTGTTTTCAAGTCCATTTGCTGCTTTTATTTAATGCGCGACAAGTACTCAAAATGGTGGGCTCGTTACTGCAGGTGAAGTGTCTTTTCCCTCCTCACTGCTAAAATGGTATCCGGCTCTAACAGACGACACTTCAAAACGGACAGCTCAAATGTTAGTCCAGATATTATAGAACTCAATGCTGTTTCCTTATCCTTTGCGACAAATCAGGCCAAAAAGGTTTGTGTCATTTTTATTTTAGGATTTACACTGATGACCTAGAAAACTTAATTTGTGCACTCGTATATCATTGCTATGAGCATCGATTTTCTGTTACTATCTTAATTTATCAGTAAAAGGTATTTTATACTGCAAAACTAAAATTATAACCCAAGATTTTGAGTCCGCTAATAATTATTACAGGTTAATTTACTTTTATTTATTTTTTCTTTTATTAGTGTCTAAAATTAAGTGTTCCCAATTTAATTAGCAAAAATAATAAAAAGCCTTTTTTATAGTATTAAATAAAAAAAGATCAAATATTGCTCGTAAAAAGAAGCATAAGAAAATGCAAAATCTTATTAAATTACAATTCCGATCCTCGAGAAATAATGTCTCACAGTGAAACATTGCTCCTCAAAAGGTGACTTCACGCCATTAAAGGACAAAAACGCAGAACACGCACTCTGATGAGAAACGGCTGATGCATCAGCCTATCTATGTAAGGTCTCAGATCACAGCTGATATGGGCACAAGTAACGTAATTAAACCCAGCTTAGCATTTTGTACAACTATCACACAGGCTACACAAACCAGCACCAAATTTCTGTCAGTTGAAAAAAAAAGCCATGGGAGGGAGATTTTATTTTGCCGTGAATGTGAAAATTTTGCTATAATGCAATAAGAAATTTAAAATAAAAATAATTAATGCAAAAGATTATGCGAAAGAAGGACTGTTGCAATGTAAATATGAAACTCATGTGTTCGCGTTGACTAAATATGAATGCTTTCATGTTGTTGTTTTCTCTGATTAACGTGGAAAAAATTGAAATATTTGAATACAGAAGTAGAAACGGCGTTCTGGCTTAAGTTCACGCAAGGAAAGAAAGTTTCGTTATTGTGACTATTAAGAATAATTAATAAGACAAGTTATGCAAAAAGCCAAAAAAATTATCTTAAAATAGCATTCGGACATTAAAAATTAATGTAAGCAATGAAAAAGATCCTAGTTTGAAATTTAAAAAAATAAATAAATAAAGCTTACCATCTGCAGCACCACGAACAGAAGAATACGTGAAAGCTGAATCCGCGGTATCAAGTTGGTAAATCATGGGGCAAATTTTAGCAACAACATCTTCATCTGGTTTGATTGATGTGGATTTCCATTTGCCGTTGGTAGCTAGCAGATCTTTGTCTTCGAATTTCCATTGAGCTATTGTAAGAATTTCTGGAAAACAATCGAAGTACTTTCTCAAAAAGGCTATAAAAGGATCTTGAGGTTATTCTGTTATTTTTTCAATTAAGAACTTTACAGACACCGTTTGTTGCTAATATTATTAAGCACTACAAAAAGCACTTCATAAAGATGCTGGTAAAGTTCAACGAAAAAATATGGTGCTGCGAAAGTTTTTTGATCCTGCTTTCTAAAGTAAACCAAAGTTGTTCAATAATATTGAGCGGTGATGCAACCAGGATTTTCTTCTGGAGTAGGGGGTAAGGTTAGTCCTTACACACACACATATATATTACCATAGATTTCGCAATATTGCTTAAAACCTAGGGTTCTGCGCAGAGGAGTTGACCCTTACGTGCTCCTGCATCTTCGTTCTCCTTAAACTGTGTTTGAACGTGAATAAAAACAACGTTAAATCTTAAATGGCGCAAATAAAAAGATTAAAAATGTCATACCGGTTTCAAGAGAAACCAGCCCCCTTCGTTAGTACCGAATGCGGTGAGCACTTCGGAAATATAATAGGAAATGTGTTCATAAACACTTCTCGTAGTGATGGGTGTTTCTATTATTTTGATTACCACCTGGAGTATATCTAGAAAGAAAACTGCGCGTTATTTGTTCCGTATTCCTTTATACTTAAAAGAAGTTCTATGCAATCGAGTTCCTTAAAAATTACGCTATACAATGCTGTATAATTTGCCCAAATGCCGAGTTACTGGCATAAAGACTTTAAAACTAAAACTATTGTGATAAAATGTTTATCTTCGTGCGGTATATGAATATAATAATAGCAACGAAAGAACATGAAAATTAAATTGCAACTATTGTCTGCATCAATTGAACACTTATATAGTAGAATAATCGCGCTGACTAGGATTTTTCGTCCACGTAATGAGCACCATGTCCTGTACAACCGATGTCAAAAGTGTATTTCAGCTCATGACGTTTTCTTTGAGCCAGTAGGATTTTTTTTGTTTTCTTAATTTTTTTAGCCGATTCACCGAGCTTTTTGAACGAACCTTGTAAAATAATTTTTATTTTAATATGAAAAGTAATGTTTAAGACATTAAAAACAAAAGTTTTTCTTGTACACATGAATGAAATTTCCCCGTAAGGTTCTAATATAATACGTATACAACTGGAGAAAGATTATCATTTGGGTCTTTGATGACTCTGTTCAAAAGCAAAATTGGGGTATAGATATTTTCAGTGTTTACGTGATTTCCAATAAGAACAAATTGATAAGCAGGTTTACTTATTTTCTTTTGTAGCCAGCTATCGAAAAACTAAGCGCTTGGTTAGGCCAACTTTATCAGTAGTACATTATATGCATGAAGAAAAGGTATGATGCTCGTAAGAGTTAAATACCAAAGAAATAATTAGGTATTTTGCCGGTGTGGATATAGAAAAGAACAAAAATGTTACTTTCCCTTAAATTAAAGAAACTGGACTTGTAAAAAGTTTTTCTGTTACATGATGTTGCTGAAGCATATTGGTTCTTCATAAACATTTTGATCAGTAAGGGAATTCTTTAAATCACTTATTGGTGAAAATATCTAGATTTTGATTTTCTGCTTGCGTTGAGACCTGAGGTTATTTTAATGAGCATTCGACTACTACTAACTACAACTAATTTTTATAATTTTTTATGATGAATTACTAAATTTACCGGAAATGTTAGTATGCCCAAAGGTAACTAAAGAAACTCTAGAAATAAAGATTTTCTTTCTCATGTGATATTGCTAATGCGTACAAGGGGCTTGCAAGTTTAGCTTAACATTGTGAGATTTTTATGAATCTTGTAAAATTATTCTATGTTTAGCGTGCAGTTTCTGATGAGACCCGTAAAAATGAGTAAACATACAACAAAGAGCCAATGTATTTCCATGTTATTCAAAAAACACCGCAATATAAAAAATTTCAGGGCAAGAATATAAGAAATATTCTTGTCCTAAAATAGTATATAACAGCAAGATGCAGCAACTGACTTTTCTTTTTTCGTATTGGAAAATAATACTGAGCATTATATCAATGTCAAGTTTCGTGCAGATAAATATGCAACTTTAAAAAAATAGGGAATAAATTGCATTCTTACCTGCCAATGTCAGTGTATACAGTGGGTCCACTATTTGATCTGCTGGTAGTTGACCCGATGGCGGATTTCTTTGAATCTTTGGGAATGAATCCAAATTTCGTTTTCGATTTTCGTTTAGACCCACGTAAATTCCAGTAAGTACCCGACCTAGTGATACTGCTGTTTCTGAGCCTAAAATAGCAACTACACCTTGTTCCTGAGGATATAAGTCATCTAGGTTGGTTGTGGTCCTGGGTATGTTTTCAAACCTGTTAATGAAAAAAGAAAAAAAAATGAACAGAAAACTTTTTCTCGAATATCCTTTGAGTCTATTTTTAGGCTTGGTGTAAAAATAGTGAAAATTAAATAATATTTAAAGTTAGTGCAGTTGAGAATGTGAATTTTTGTTCGATAATTCTTTCTCAAAAAATGCTAGAACAATTAAAATTATAGCAAAAATCGAGGTTTTGATTGATCTGATGCTAAATATTTGTTGAAAAAATATAATACGGAAAAATTACCTTATCCGCATCCTGGTATCACTTGGATCTAAAATAAATTTTTAAGTTGTACTATATGGAAGTTAAGTTTGTGGAAAAGTCTAAAGATTAAATTTCCTGAATTACCAGTTAAAATAAAGACGAAATACTCCTGTTCATATCCCTTAGGGGTGTTTTTCGGCTAGGATAACTTAACAGAACTCAAGAAGTAATTATCACGGCTCAGAAAAACTCGGGTGCCTCTAAATAAGATAACTGGGCCAACGGTGATCAGTGTTACTAAAGTCAAGCTGAAGCGATTTTGCAAGTGACAAGATCACTTGACAAGAGCTTCTAGATCGTTTGCTGCCAGCCTCCGGTAGCTTTTTCTTTCTTTCTTTGTTTTTTTTTTTGCCATGCATAACGATTCTTAAAATTTTGCTCTATAAACTTACTTGTGAACCATCAAGTACTCAAATTTGCGGTTCCTAGTTCTTTAAATTATATGGTAAAAATCACCGTGTTGACTACTTGACAGCACCTTTCTGCCTTGCGCTTGTAAATAAAACTTTAGATATCACGTGATTCGTTGAACTGTCTAAACTCATGTACTCGTCAGCAGTTGCTCAACTATACTTCTATAAATCATACAGTCAAGCCGCTTAATGGAATAGCCAATTTGACACGAAAAAGTATTCTAATAAGCGAAATAATCGATTATCGAGGATCACAGAAACAATATTCAATAGTTTGGCACATTGAAATTTTTTTACATTAAGCGGGATATTCTTCCGATATTTTATTCGGCGGGTTCGACTGTAACTTTAACTCAATGTGCTCCAATTTGAATTTTTTGGTTTTTCCTGTAGATATGTTATTATGCTTCTCGACAGAGAAGAACTTTAAGCATTTACAAAATAACTGAACTAGTTACATTCATGTTATTTAGAAGCCAAACAATAATTGCTGCTTTGGCATAAGTACATGTATGTGATATTTAGCTGCTAAATTAAAGGAAACTTACGTTGCATTCGTGTAAGACCGTTGTATTTTCAAAATATTGGAACCTGATCTTTGACTAATCGATGGCTGAGCATTATTGACTGATTTAGCTGCTTCGATCACGGAATGAGACAGCATGAAGAAAAGACTGCATTTCTCGTCTTCAGTGAAGGGATCTTGTACTTGAGGAACTTGTCTACGTGTGCCCTCTTCCGGCTCCCACAAAGTAGATACGTCAGAATAATCAGTTCCTTTCGGGGTCCATGTCGTAATACCAAACTTCCCAAACTGGATGTTGTCATACATGTATCTAAATAAAGCAGGAAAACACAGCATTTAAATTCGAAAAAATATCATAACAATAAATAGTTGACCTTAAATTTGACATTGAGTAGTTTGCGGGTTTTCTATAGATTAAATAGTTTACCTACCGCTCACGTTCACCAGGGGTTCGATCATGGACCAAAGATAAAACTAGAGTCAGCTTAAGATTTAGACTTTCGTCAGTCAGTCAACATAAAAAAAGTTTCCGACTACAACCGCGCCATTATTTGGTGAGTTGAACGGTCTTTCATCCAAGTAGTTTCTAAGCAATGATGTTACTCTCAAATTTAAACAGAAATCATTTAATTTCGTAGTAATAGGGATAAAAATGCCAAATGCTGAGCCCCGCCTCTATCTTGACAACAAGATTAACTTCTATGCTGTCAACCTGTTTCTAGTTTGGTTCCCAATCTATCGTTATTATTGATCTGTGTATTCGGCGGACGTCTCGCTATATAAATTCAAGGCATATCATTAGTTTACATGAAAACTACGTATTCACCAGCCATTAACTTCCATAAGTTCCAAGCATTTATAAAGTCTGACTTTCGTCATAACTACTTAAATGTTAAGTCAGAATACGACTCATCATCCATCCATGAATCATATGAGTCAATGATCTTTTCAAAATCAAATTAATCTAAACTTCTATTTCGATTTCCTTTTCACTATGATTAATCCACAAAGAAGTATTCTTACGTTCAAAAATTTTCCCTGATTTTTAATTGTACAAATAAATGCAGAAACGCTTCAAATACGAACGAACCAAACTCAGAGTATTCAATAAAAATGTTACCGTAAATACTATAAAGTGACATGGCTCGTCTATCTAGATTCAAAACCAGATACATCCAGTTTTTTTCGACGATTTTAACTTTTTTACACTTTCTAATACTTTAAAGTAATCTTCATATGGTGTTAATTTTTTAAGTTTCTAAAGCTGCTACATCATGCTAAAAAGTGTGTTTGAAATGTGACGATAAGTTACAAAACTAGACCCCCCCCCCCCCCCCCCCCATCGACCATGCTTGTCAGCTCTTCGTGTTTTGCCCTCTAAATATCTTCCAAGGAAAAATTATTTTTGTGTTAAAATTTCAGCAAGTTAAAAGTCTATCCCAATGCTCTTAGCTAGAAATTCGAATTTCTCAGATATTAGTTTTTGTCCGCCGTGAAAAATTTCATTTTTTGGATGCAGCTAGTTTTGAAACTAGACGACTCACATGTGCATGGTAGCAAAAGGGAATCGCAACATATAATTAAAGACAAAAAGTATTTCAAAAATGGCAAAAGTAAATAATAAAATAAAATGTATTTTACAAAACGTGCTCTTGTACTAATATGCACGCCCGTTGAAATTTGTACAATTTAAATAAGCTTTAGTTAAGATCAGAATATAATTTCAACACTTTCAGCAACAATTTTGCACGTTTTGGCATTTTTTTCAATGACCTTATATATATAGATGGAAGAAAGGCTTAAAAGTTGTCAACAAACATTATTCAATATCCTGGCAAAATAAATTTTTCTCGCCTACATCCATTTAAAGCAAATGTAGTAAGAGCTGTACAATTTTAAAAAATAAATATAACTACATATGTAAGTAAAGTACTCGGGCAATAAAATTTTGATAGATTAAAAGTTTAAAATGAGTTAAGGTTGAAAATACATTCGTATAATTTTTCTAATAAAAATACATGTAACCATTAATATTCAGACATTATGAATTTGATGCATTTAAGGCTATATAATCATGAGTTCTTAACCATAACGATTTATGTACGTCTATCATCAAATGTCTTTTCATTTGTTACAAGTTAAAAGCGGATTTTTAGTCCGATTAACACTAGCGTGCCTCTAGTAATAAGAGTGACGACAACGGATTTTACCAGCTTTAACTTTTTACCAATGCGCCTGCGCATCGCCGCTTTTACAGCGCCTCTTGGCGATGCGCAGGCGCTGTGATAAAAATATGGCGGCGGGCAGCATGCGCAGTAGCCGTTGTCATCACTCTTACTACTTGAGGCACGCTAGTTAACACGAGTCATTAGCTATCATATGTTAAATTTGTCTATTGTCAAAGACTTAACATTTTCGGATTAGCGAACTTTTCGGAGTATAATGAAATCATCCTTAGAATAAACTTACATTACACTTATTATTGCGTGTAAGTACAGTTTATTTATTTATTTCGTGTTACGTCTGTTGAAACACCACTAATTAACCATCATAAATAGATCGCTAAAATAGTTTTGAAAGAACCTGCCAACGTCTTAGTGGACACCATTTTTTTAAGTGTTACAGGTGTAATTTGTGATTTGTCATTCTTCAATTTTGTGTCGTCAATTACCTCCTAATAAAATAAAATAATTCGTTTTTCAGTCCAATTCTTTCGTTTTCCATCTCAAATTTTTCCGCCAGGGCAATAAAGTTCTCCAGTGTACTTGCGAGAGGATATTTCTGTCCATTTATCTTCAAAGCACCTGTTTCTTCATCATTTTGGAAACACGAGCTCTCCACTAGGGTGTTGAATTCCACTGGAGTCAGGCCACACCATGATGGGGATACCAAAAGTAAACCTAAGTGGAAATCACAAGGCATAAGTGAATAATTAAAGTAAAGGAGGTGTACCTTGGGCTCCCTGGTCCTGTGGTGCCTCCCTACAATTTAAGCATGATAAAATTAATTTACGTTTTTGCCTTTTGGTATCAAATGGTAATATATTTACTCTACGTTTAGAACACAGGTTTATGAAAACTGATTTTAAAATTTAAAAGTATGTAATCTCTCAAAGTAAACCCATTACTTCTTATCTACTTTTATGTAAATGCAGTAATGAATTTGAAAATTAAAATTCTTAGAATTTTAACAGAGTAAAAGTTTATTTTCTGTTACTTGAGGTAATGTATAGAATTTGGGACCCACATTTATAAGGGGCCATTCAAAAATGATGTCACTCTTCGAAGGGGTGGTGAATCAAGAAATTGTGAGTTTGGGACAAGGGGAGGGGAAGGGCTAACAAGAAGTGTGACATTACACATTTTGGTTTCTGTAAAAACATTTAAATCAGCAAATTAAATTTATTTTAAAAGATTTTTGATTTTCAAGATTTGATTTTAAAGTTTCATTGATCCTTTTGTATCGTAAACACCAATGCTGGTTAAGGTTTAAATTTACTTCTTGTTAAAAGTTTAAAAGGAAACTTTCCTATTCATTTACTCACTTCAGATAAAATTGTGTGGGTCATTTTTTCTGAATTTGAAAAATTAATATATTTTACTGTTCTATACTAATTAACTTTTGTGTTGTAAACATTAGCCCCATTTTATACAAATAAAGTACATATGTAGTTATTATTATTATTGTGCTCACAAATGTCGTTAAAAGTTTTAAAATAAAATTAGAAACGTTATCTACAATGCAGTGTTTTGCTTATGAAATGCAAGTACATATACTAATGTAATATAGCATGACATGTGACAAAGAGGGTAGTGGGGTCTGATGAAGTTCACATTTTGTGACAAAGGGAGGAGGGGGTCAAATATATTGAAAGAAAGTGTGACATCCTTTAAGAACGGTCCCTAATGTGTCTTCTTTCCCAGGTCATGCTTTGGTCCCCTTTCCATTTTCGTCATGTTTATATAAGAATAAATATTAATCTTACTTTTTTCATCGCGAGCTCCGCTTAATCTCTACTCGATTACTCTGGTACCCTCTAGCTACCTTCATGTGCGAGCCATGGTAGAGATTACAATGCTCTAAATTAAAATTAGACATAAAAACTCATTTTGTTTCGATCTACAATGTATTGAACGTTAATCCAGTTCCAGGTGCAACATGCAATTTAAACTACGAGCATGTGCAATTCATCTTTACTAAACTGTAATAAGGGAAGTCTGAAATATTATATCATCTAAATAAAATTATTCGCACGATTTGTTAAGAGAAAAATCTCCAACTTTTGAACTAATTCTAATGTTTGCTTTCTGAATAGAAAAGGAACTGATTGCATTTATTTTTTATTCAAAAAATAAAACAGCGAAGAAGAAAAAAACGCAAAATAAATTTCAGAAATTGGCAATTTAGTGCAAAACAAAGTCTGACTTATCTGAACCTAACTGTGACACGTCAAACACTGAGAGTGATATTTCTTATAATGCATCTTTTCTATCAGATTAATTTAAAGCATACTGAGCTAAATGAAGATGCGGAATCGAAAAAACAAAACTTTGTTCATGTAAAACTTTATATCAAACTAATTCTATTTCAAAGGAATATATAATAATGTGAACTACAATCGTGGAAGGTGCACTGATCGCCAGTTGTACAACTTGATATTTTCTTTGGATTTAATAGGCTTTCGTATTCAGTAAGAAGTAATTTAGGAACTTATTTTCTATAGGGATTTTGGTGCTTTTGAAAGTTAACCTAAGTCAGTAAATTCTCCAAAGCATTGCCAAACAGGATGAAATTATGTGAATAAGTAGTGTGCGCCGTTTAGCGATGATTTGATAAATTCTCAGACTTTTGCAGAGTGTTCATAAACATAGAAGACATCAAAGCTAACCATAACTTGTCATGAACATACATCATTAAGTATAAATTTGACTTAAATATACTTACAAGTTAGTACAAGTTTAAGAATCATTTTTCTTTCACTGAAGTATTTTGGAAGTCTGAAAAGAATTGTTAATGTTAGAAAAATCAAACTTGAATTATTTTACGGTTTCAATAACAATCCCTAGATATCAACTAATTGGTTAGACAAATATATTATATGCCAGAAATTTAGTTGAAATTAAATAATAATAATAATAATAATGATAATGCAATAATATTTTTAATTTAAAAAATTGCAATTAATGTTTAAAAAGAAAATTTTTATTCCTTAAGCCAGGGAAAAAAATAGAACTCAAATTATGTACTTGCTTACTTTGATGGTAGATAAAAGGTCACTTACTTAAAAGTATGTAAAGGTCGTTAAATACAAATTTGTTGCTTGCGAGAAGAGTTCTGCTCTTCATATGTACTTCCATGTTATTTTAAGGAGAAGCAAAACTACAAACTAAGGACAAAGAATAACAACATCCAGGGAAAAGTTGTAAAATAAAAATTTATTTTACCATGAATATTAAAAAGCACGAAGTTTTTTTAAAAAAAAGAAGCAAATATGCATATATTTTCGCTTCAAGGAACTTAACTTTCTTCAAAATTGTAGCTTATTGTACTACAGCAACGTTACCCAAACTGTGGGTCACGGCTCACTAATGGTTCGCAAGTCGACTCTTAAGAGTTGATACACTATTGATACATTTATGTTTTTCATCAGGTAATTGTTTCTTTGACTGACTTTAATTCTTCAATTGTTCTTCAAAGGGAAAGTTCAACACGAAACTAGGCGAAGTTACACATTCTGTTTTGAAATTGCAGGAAAAGTCAGATGATGTATAAAATAGGACGATTTAAAGAAAAGAAACTTTTATCTTTAGAAGTAACACGTTTTTCTTTCCTTTATGTAAGTTTCTTTTCGTGCCATAAAATTTCCTTCCACACACACACCCTGCACCCCCACAAAATGGCAGTGTTCGTTAAAATGATGTTTAATGAGTGAAGAGGAAAATATATGTAAAGATAGAGTGAGTAAAAGGGTAAATAAATAAATAAATAAATAAGAGAAATAAATAAATCAAATAATTAAACAAATAATAATAATAACAATAATAATAATAATGAAAGAAAAGAAAAAGAAAATTAAAAAAAAATTAAAATTAACTCTTCTATAAGAACAGTGTTTGTTAATAGACTGGAGTATCGTCGCAGAAAGGGCTATCGAAAAGCGTCGTATAAACGATAACGTTGCATAACAGATTTACACTTTTAGCTAAATCTAAGAATTTGGACCACACTAAAACGTTGTATAAATATAAACGTCGTATAAATGATCGTCGTATAAATGATACTCTTCTGTAATAGCGAATAGCAAAAATACCAGTATTTTATATCATATCAGAATATCGGTTTAAAGAAATTGCAAAATGACCCGAAATACCGGTATTCAGTACACCGATTAACCGGCATTGCAATCAATAGCTGCAATTCTTGTTGCCCCAAGTATACCACCTACACACTTTTGAATTGTCTTGACAGCTCGCTTTACTTATCAATGTTAATGAGCGCACAAGGAATGACAATTATTAATATATTATCAATCATTAAACTGAGATTTTTCAAAAATAAATTAATCAAAATATAAATTATTTGTGGGAGAGAAAAATAATCAATATTAATTATCAGTTAAATTATTGAGACATCAATAAAGTTTTGTTGCTCTGTCTTATTTTTCACTGTCTGATTCATGCAACTATGGATGTGACAATATATATACGTCACGCTCACATCCGTTGAAATAGGATCTTGAACCACATACAACAAAGTTCATGACCATCACAAAGAATTCCTTCGATAAGGTTAATTAAAAGGGAACTTAAAGACTTCAATTCCCATTATGGTTTTTCCAACCATAATAGCACAAAATTTTTCAGAAGTCATCAAAGCAGCTGTGTAAAAAATAAAATGCTTAAGAATTTATTTAATACTAAATTTACCAGACCAGTCATTTTGACTGTTTCGAAGCTTCCATTTTGCATAATTTGCTACTAATTATAGAGAAACTTTCAATTGCATTGTATTTTTATAATACACGGTAAGTAGGACAAGTTAATGTGAGTGAAAGTTTTATTATAATTAGCAGCAACTTGGTGAAAATGAAAGATTTGAAATGGTTGAAAACGGCCTGGTAATTGTAGTGTTAACATGATCGCAATTTTTTTTTTTTTTTGTAATGTTTCTTTCAGTTCAAAAAGAAAAATCATACTGCAAATTCTACACACACTATCATTATAAACTTTATAAGAAAGAAAAGTCAATCGTTTTTAATTTTTAGAAGATGGGATTTATCACAGAAACAACTCCTCTCTGCCTGAAAAAATTCAATATTCTTTGAAAACTCGTCACCTCTTTTTTTCCCCTGAAAACTAATGCTTTACAATAATCATAAAAAATAACTTAATATTCAGGGAAAACTTACAAAAAAAATAGGAGAAATATTTTGAAATGTATTTAAAACGTGTCATACATACTTTACTCCTTTAAGTAATCTCCTTTAAATAACTTCACTATTTACTGTAAGCAAACTTATGCAAATTTCAACGGTATTTATTTGTTTAATCTTCATTTTGATTTATCAAAACTATTTCATTCTTTCTCATTAATTTTGAAGCCTTCCATTTTCTCTCAGATATTTTTAAACATTAAGTTTCAAAAATTTCAATGAAAACTAATTGTTATTGCTTATTAGGATATAAAAAGATTTATTCTTTAATAATAATAATAATAAAAGCCTGTAGTGTTAACCGTCTTCAAGTTCATTCAGACTTCAAGGTTAATACTCGTTGATTTGTTAAGGATGAGGTTTGACAAAGATAACCACGCCTTTAAAATATTTTCAGTTCTTTTTTCAAACACGACTCAATTTTTTAATTATATTGAGTTCAAAAAGAAGTAGACAAAACTACACATAATTAATGACACATTTTAAAATATTTTCTGACAAATTAATAAAACTAATCTCAAAAGGGTTAACGTTTCTCCTTCTTTTAATCCAAAATGGCTCACAATTCAAGCTCAATCAACAATGTTTATCTTGAAGAGCAGTTCTTCAACTAGATACACTATTTTAAAGCAGAAAATTAATTAATGTAGGGAAAATATCGATGCCGAAAACGATATTTATGACTAAAAGTTGTTGGCTACTTACATTTTCTGTCCTGAGCTGTTTCAGTTTCGACTAAAAAAATCAAAAAGGACCGTTGATGATAAATGCACACCTTATTTCAGTTCGCTAGGTAAGAGCTATGCACCTTTTTTCGAGAGGTGACAAAGTCAGATAAGCCGTCGGCATAACAACGGAAAGATAATAATTTTCTCTTCCGCCGGCTTAAGGTCGAAAGTACAAGTAGAGTAGGTTTTTATTTGCTCACTGGAAAATCTAAATTATAAATATTTTCACTTTTTAGAATATTGCGAAGCCCAAAGGAAAGGCAAATCTCATCCGGATGTTGTAACAATGAGTCTTTATGTTACTGAAATGAGTCAGAGCCCCCAGCGCAAAAGCATTAATTTCAGAATCATAAGGTGGTCTGATCAACGAAGAAATATCTTATACACTGTAACAATTTTGCGTTTATTTGCCACCATTTTTGGCGTGACTGAGCACGAGTTTTGGTGTTCATTGGTGCAAAGTTGAAAAAAAGTTCATTTTTGATACTTTTTAAATATTTTTATGTGTATAAAAATATTTAAAAATATATAGACCGTGTAATGCTTCTTAGCACATGAAATTTGTTAATTCAGTTACGTATCGAAATTTCATTATGATTGCTCATTTCTATGAAAATAGAAGAAATGAGCAATCGTAATGAACTTTTGATACGTAAATGAGTTAACGAACATCATATGCTAAAAAACATTCTGCTCTCTGTATTTTTTTAGACAAACACTTAAAAGAATTTAAAATATACCAAAAAATGAATAATTTTCAACTTTACACCAACTGAACACCAAAAATGATGTTCAGTAACGCCAAAAATGGTGGCAACTAAACGCAAAATGTTTACAATGTAGGGGAAAGTTGGATAAAACCGGGTAGGTGGATAAAACCGGGACCCAGCAGTTTTAGCTTGATTAGTACTGCTATTTGTCGGAAAATGCTTGAAACTTGTTGCAAATAAGCGACTTGTTATTTGAAGTTAAATGAAAGGCAGTGTTGTTTATTTGTTTATTAACGCCGATGTTTCGAAAAATTCAAGTGAAAAAGTTTTGATTTTTTACACCACCGATGTCTATAGGCGTGTTATGCATTCGTATTTTTTAAAATATCTCCTCGGGAATTTAATTAAAAAGAAGACACCTTTTAAGAAGTCTACACAGAAAATAGAATTCAAAAATACAATTTCCCGAAGAGATATTTTTTACCCACCTATGTTTCTCAGTATAGGACGGTCATTGTACCAATTTATTGTTATAAATAAATGTTTCAGTTGTAAGACAACAACATTTTTTAAGTGTTCTTAAACGTACCCGGTTTTATCCAACCTGGTTGGATAAAACCGGGTACTTTTATACTTCCAAAAAAAATTTATTTACCCTCCAAAGTATTGTTCCTCCACATTGAAAAGTATTTATTTCTGTAACTAAGGAACTAATTTATCATTCAAATTGAAATTTAAGCAATTTTATTCATTTATCTGCTTAGGAAATTAAAAAAACACTTTGGGACCTGGTTTTGTCCGACTTTCCCCTATGTCTAAGTGCAATTTCATCTTTTAAAAATCATAATATATGATACATGACATTAAAAACATTTTTACTGATATGTTTCAATATTGCAAAACGAAAACAAAACGGGGTGGGGGTTAAATGGCACTTCTTCTGATGTTTTTGGGCGTGCAAATAAAAAATGGTTCAACTAAAGTGGAAAACGACCAGCGTATGAACACAATTTTCGAGTCAATAAACATGTAAAGTTCTGACTCTTTTTGCCATTCATGTGTCAGATAGCTTGGAATGTCATGGAAAGAAACTAGTTCTGTCAATTCATCTAGAAAACAACTTTTGAAAACTTATTTTCGAATTAGAAAAAGCGCCATAAACTCACCCAGAACATATTTAACCTCTGTTCCTATTTTCTGTTTCAAACTTCTTCAAAAAAGAAAAAGCGGGCACACTGTACCAAACATTTTTATGCACAACCGTCTAGCCATTTATTGAACATGTTAATTGTGTGATAGAATATTTGACGAGCATCCCACATTCATTTAAAAAAATTACTTTATTGTAACGGATCTTACAAATGGATAAATGAGAATACCAACATACATCTAATTCATAGTTTTCCTATCTTACATTGATGGCAAACCCAGTCTCAAAATAATTTCCTTTATAAATGGTTACTTAGCAGCTTTAAAAAAATACAAAACTTTAACCTAAGTTGTAACAAGTGCTAGGAATCTTTCAATTCCAAAACTTTCTTTCCTTTCTTTCTTTTTCAGCGCATCAATGACGTGTGGAAATTTATAATACACGATCACGTTGTAGTTGTAAAGAAGGTGTTTCTAAGATATTTTTAATTGTTTAAATTCAATATTTGATGCATCATTTTCATCTATTAACACAACAGTTTCAATTATCAAAGCTACATAATTCATTCTACAACTTAACGAGTACATTAATACACGCAATCCTAACTTTTTTCACCAAGGTTAAGTTCCCTTTGTCTTTTTTAAGTGAATTGATGTCTTTTAAAACGGCAGTTCTCAGTCTGACGGCCGTAGAAGAATTTCAAGGAGTTATAAAATAAATAAATAATCAAACAAAAAGTAAAACTAACTGTAATTTAATTCTTTGATTTTATAAGTTCTAATATTAATATGTTCTAAATTAATAACTGTGCGTATATTTAATTTTGTGTATCAAGTTATCCGTATTTATATTTAAGAACCGGCTTCAGTTTCAAATTTCTATTGCACTACTTGTATTGATTACATGTGGTGGTAGTTGTGGAAAAGGTGTGAGCCGTGGTAGGATAGTGGTTAGGATGCCGGACTTTCAACCTGAAGACCGGGGGTTCGGTATCCGACCAGCTGAAGACCCACCATGTATATTTGGGGATACGTGCATTTAAAATCAGCCCACCCCGGGCCCGGGGGAGGGCATCCCTAATGCATCGTGCTAACAGGGAAGGAGGTTGGAGGAGAAAAGTGTTTAAAGGCTGACACAGAGTAGGAAAGGTTGGGAACACCTGTTTTAAAACCACTTTGCATCCCTTTTTAAAACTGTCGTTACAAGTACCGCTTATGCGATCGTGAGGAAATGTTCCTTTCTAGAACATAACAAGTAGGGCCTGGTGAGGTACAGTCGTCATAAAATCTATGTTTTTCAACTTAGGTTTGTAAGAAGTCTAAGAATAAGAAAAGAATACATGACATAAATTGCAAATGCCTGGGATACCCAATTTTTCAATAAAAAACATATGTATATACATAATATATAATTTAGCATACAATTTATGAGTTATTTGTATTCTTAATAGCATCTGTTATTATGGTAAAGTGTTTAGAAATGAGAGTGAAAATGCTATAAAACTAAACAAACCGTTATATTTAAAGCAAACTTCATCCCTGACGGACACCCCTTAAATGCGGACACCTCTCAAAAACGGACAAATTGTTTTGTCCCGTTGGTGTCCGATATACAGGAGTTTCACTATAATTAGTTCCTTGTGTTGGGTTTATTGTCGCATAAACTAGACTGACTAATGGCTCACTAAAAATTTCTTGTGTGCCTAAATTAATTTCTGAACGAGAACGAGGATACTTAATATCACGTTACTGAAAAACCAGCACTTTCAAAAGAGGATTTTTGAAAACAAACAGTGCTCTAATTTTAAAATGATTAACAAATTTTAAGATAGAAATAAACTAGACTGACTAATGGTTCACTAAAAATTTCTTGTGTACCTAAATTAATTTCTGAACGAGAACGATGATACTTAATATCACGTTAACGAAAAACCAGCATTTTCAAAAGAGGATTTTTGAAAACAAACAATGCTCTAATTTTAAAATGATTAACAAATTTTAAGATAGAAATAAACTAGACTGACTAATGGTTCACTAAAAATTTCTTGTGTACCTAAATTAATTTCTGAACGAGAACGAGGATACTTAATATCACGTTACTGAAAAACCAGCACTTTCAAAAGAGGATTTTTGAAAACAAACAATGCTCTAATTTTAAAATGATTAACAAATTTTAAGATAGAAATAAACTAGACTGACTAATGGTTCACTAAAAATTTCTTGTGTACCTAAATTAATTTCTGAACGAGAACGAGGATACTTAATATCACGTTACTGAAAAACCAGCACTTTCAAAAGAGGATTTTTGAAAACAAACAATGCTCTAATTTTAAAATTATTAACAAATTTTAAGATAGAAATAAACTAGACTGACTAATGGTTCACTAAAAATTTCTTGTGTACCTAAATTAATTTCTGAACGAGAACGAGGAGACTTAATATCACGTTACCGAAAAACCAGCACTTTCAAAAGAGGATTTTTGAAAACAAACAATGCTCTAATTTTAAAATGATTAACAAATTTTAAGATAGAAGTTTAAAGACTAAGGGACAGCATAAAATAACTTTGAAATATATAATTACTCAAAACAAACGCAAAAATACACAGGCATAAGTATAACGCTCAAAATCAAACTATAAAAATTCATTCCCAAAAGACATAGGAAAAATTAGAATATGTGAGTGAGTCTGGTAACTCTTTTTAAAGGTGAGTGAGTAAAGTGTTTTAATGAGAAGTGATCGAAATCTGAGAATTTTAGAATTCATGCAAACATAGAATAATTGTTGTCGTTTTTCATGTGCGTGTGAAAGTATATTTGCGACAAAGCAACCGCAAATAAATTGTGCACCAACAAGAAGAATATCGAAAATTGTATCCGGTTCCTGTCCATGCATTTACGATGATTAAAAACCAACAGTTGGATTTAAGAATTTAAAGGAACTTTACAATCTATTAAGGTTTGCTGGCCACAGTGCGAGAAAGACCATTGGAATTAAACTGCATTTAAACTTGCTAAATAGAGGCCAACACGAAAGAGATTACAAGAAAAACTGCATTTAGATGCCTGGTAATGGACAGAGGATTTTAAATGACAATTGAATAACAAAAGGATAACAATAAATGTATATATGAAGACGAGCAGTCCAATAGCGTTCCCAGATTGATTTCCGAGGAAGAACAGCGCATTTAGACAGATGAAACAGGTCCATCTCCTCCTGAAGATGACACAAGGAACAAAAAGGATCACAGTTGCCACGTTGAGACGATGTAGTTGTTTCTTAAGGCAATCGTGGCCCGATATCAGACGAAACATGGCGACAGCTTTCATTCTAGGCCCCCGAGGGACAATAAGGATATGATTAAACCATGGTTTTTTCGGATTGCGATTCTTGAGTTCATTGTGAAAAGAGTCCCTGAAGATATTCTTTACTTAGCATTTGACATTATTGAAGGGAAGTCTGGAATTAGATTTCTGGATGACAGTGGTCCCCTTTTTTGCCAAGAAATCGGCCGCTTCATTTCCCAGGATACCTCAGTGTGAAGCTGGATTTTTCCAAAAAAGTTCTTGTACCCTCAAATAAAAATTATATCCATAGAGATAGACACGCTCAGAAGAACTATATTGTTACTGGAATATATACCGTTGAGACGCCACGGGATCGCCAGTTTTGCCACAAAACATCGTTCTAATAAGCGAGATATTCCACTATCTGGAATTACAGAAGCAATATGCTATGGTTTTGCTCGTTGAAAATTTATTACAATAAGCGGGATATTCTTTTAACCGATGTTCCATTAAGAGAGCTCGACTGTAGATGTATAATAAAAATATTTTATATGTTGAAATGCGTAGTAATTAATCTGCAATGCCCTACCCACGTGTTTTTCTGTAATCATATAAAACTTTCAAAATGTTTCATTTCAGTCAAAGAAATCATACAATTTGAAGCATTTCGTGCTGAACATAGTTATCTTTTATGTAGAAAAAGATTAGAAAACAAAAACATCGCTAATAATACATTACTCGAAGGATAATCGAAAGCTATTTTTACCCTTAATAACACAATTTAGCTTCGTATGAAAAATGCTAATGGCGACGCAGGATAAAAGAAGCATTCTATATAACGCTATTTATAAGGATGATCAAGAATGTTTATGTGTTCTAACTTTCTTTTCACTGTGAAACAGTGTTGAGGCATTATCACTCTAAAAATGGTAAATGCAGCCTTATCACTCGTATATCGACAGGAAAAGCTTGAGTCAGAATTATCGTTTTATATTGATATTGAGCTGGGCGTGAAATATTATCTTTCTCTTTATGAAACTATGCGCTTATCACTACTAAAGTACTTTTCTTTTGGTATCCGAATGACTGCAGTCAAGGATTTTTTTAAAACTCAGTTTAAGATAAAGATCCTTTTTTCCCTTCCAAAGGCGTAAGTTGTCTTCACACACATTTATACACACACACACACATATATATATATATATATTGTGCAATAATTGACAGTGATAAATATTGTAGTACTAATCTCCAAAAACATTCATCTGTGTTTTATCCAGGAAGCAAAAAAAATTTTTTTTTTTTTTTTTTTCCGCGTTTTCATCATTTAAATTTGGTTTTGAACTCGTGAGTGAGTTTGATAGCCTTTACTGAAATAAAAGATTCGCAGAAGTTTCGAACACCACACATAGTTACTCCGATCAACAGTACGGTCTTCTGCATAGAGAGAATCTCAGTTTTGAAAAACAAACGGTTTTTTCAAAAGAGGTTTTATTGACGACAAGAGAATTTCATTTCGTTCAGTCTCTTGTCATTGCCTGCACATTGCACGACAATTTAGTTTTCATCATTTTACCTTGTTTCATCATTTTAGCATGCTAAAAGGAAAACTAGAGAGATACATTTAACGGAACCTTACGTTCAAGCTGAATGCTGGCAATTCCATGAAAATGACAACTTTTCCGAAATTATTATGTTTCTGAAAACTGTCATTTGTGAGTAATTTTCAACTCATTACATTTGTTTAAGTAATGTTAAATGAGTTAGGCACAGTAAAATTTTTATGAAATTTAAAGTACTTTTGTTGCAATAAATGAACGTAGAAAATTCTTGTCATTCCGTCTCGACACATAAACTTTAATTATTTCAATCCAATTATCTTATAACTATAGCTCGGCCAACAGTCGAAATTCAACCGCAATAATTAAATTCAGCATTGAAAACATTATGCTATTTACATGGTTTTATTTAACTTGACTTGTGGCGGAATTTCGTAAGGAGGTTTTCGACAACTATTACTGCATAAATTATCTTCAAATTTTGCACACAAGCTTATCTTCGATGACAATGCAATAATCCATCCATTTTATAATTTATTATAACGTTAATTAGGAAAAAAAATTAATAATTTTGGCTCTGAGAAAATTATCAGCATTATCATTTGCCGTTTGGCAACAATAGTTTTGTTGGGATAATGCAACGATGTTTTGAATTTAAATAAAACCATGTAACTTAAAACATTTTTGGCGATTTAATATTATTATTTAATTACATCAGTATTCTTCAACAAATTTGGCGATTATAAATGCGAATTTAAGGGTCAATCGCGCTCATAAATATGGATTTCACACTGCTAAGTGGCAGTTGAATAAAACTTATATGTTTGCTTCCATACACTATTCACATTTTTCATTTCATTGTTTCAGAGAAGCCATCACTCAAACTCTTTTTATAACTGCTTTATGGCAACAAAATCTTTTTAACAATGAGTTATATATTTATCACCTAATAATTTACTCAACAAGCACATGCTGCCATCTACTATCTATAACAATATAACATTACAATTATAAATAAAGCTTGCCTGACCAAAGTAAAGGGGAAATCATTAACTAGTAATAAACTGTTTCCAAAATTTTTTATTTGATATCACTAAAACTCACCAATAGCTACTAAACAAAAAGTAAGTATGAAAATTGGTTGAAAACAAAACAAAATGGTTCTTACCTGTTTTGATTTTGCCTCTTTATATATATATTACTTATGTAACTTAAAAGTACTTATCACTTTAAAGAGTGAAGGTATGCATAATTCACAGAAATTTATTTTTCTACTAAGAAACCCAAAAGCTTGGTTGACAAGGCATTCCGTCACAAATCTAAAAATACCATTAAAAATAACTAAAATTCCTTTTCAAGTTTTGTTTACGTAATATAATTGTTAACAATGAAATGCAAAGAAAAAAATGTCAATTTTAATGAAAATAATTTCATTGCAATCATTTAAACTTGTGTTTTTCATCAAAAAATCTCATTCCTTCACGTATGGAATTGCCTTGCGTTATTCTAGATTTAGTTTTTAGTAATCCGTTTAAAAATCAAATGAAACTTTTAACTATTTTTCAATGAGTTCCCATTTATGTGGATTGATAATTTATTGACTTAAGAACATATCTTTATTTTCAAATTATACAAAAGCTTTTAGTTGTCAAAGTGAAAGACGAAAATAAGTGACCATCTCGTCATTAGGTATTGACAGTATTTTGAATTTCATGTAATTTTTGTGGTTAGGCATCGGTATACGGATTGACGTTAAGCTTTTGAATTTAGACGATTAGTACGTTTCCAAAATACGAGAACATGATATCAGAATTTGCAGGCTATTGCTCTAAGCTCGGTTACTAAGAATCTGTTTTAAAAAGTTCATTCCTTTTTGCATCAATGGAACCTTAACCCTATCGTGAAAGCAAAAAATCTTAACTCATTTGTAAAGTTTTTCGCCAAAGCATAGCCTTGATATGGGCAGAAAATACTTGTACTCAATATTACCGTTGATGCACATCAAGGAAAAAGATGAACATGGTCACCAGTTTGGTTGGTCAAGTAAAGCACGCATGTGATTCGGACAATGCATCTATGTTTTGTTTCGAAGTCTTGTTACTCGGGCCTAATATTTGATGTTCAGGAAACTATTTTATTATGATTTCTGACTTACAAGTAGAGTTGGAATGATTTTTTAGAGAACTTTGAAGTAGTATAATATGTATAAGAACTTTTAAGCTAAACTTTGCTGCTGTAAAAATTAAATATATATATATATATATATATCTTAAAAGAGTATAAAACAAAGTCGCTTCCCGTGTCTTTACGCTAAGATCTTTTAAACTACGCAACGGATTTGAATGCGGCTTCCATCAATAGACAGAGTGATTCAAGAGGACGAATCATAGACCCGTTAGGAAAAAATCCGACAGGTAGTTCTTTTTTCATTTCAATTTTACGCAAATTTCCCCATAAATTCGCCAATATGGGGGTGACAAAAACCTTGCGCATATTAATATAATATATCGATCGAAAGCGCAGATTTTTTTGTACAAGATGAAATTTGTTCGAATTTTCTAAGTCAATAAGAACGCCAGTTATAAGCATTTTAGTTCGATTTCTTAAGGCTTACCTTGACACAAAAATAATAATTAGCAGTTTCCTCAACTCCGTCTGAATAGTGTTAGCTTAATTTCAATATAAAACTTATTTTTCAAAATAGTTCAGTTTAATATAGATAAAACAATATAAAGCATATTTTCGATTTAAAGTTTTTCTCAAATTAGCAATAATTTTTAAATTCGAGATTGAACTTGATAAAAGTTTCGTCTCCCAGATTTTACGATTTCCTTGATTTAGCAATAGCATTTAAATAAATATCGCCTCGAAAAGTTTACGGACGCATAGTTTATTCTAGGCTTCAAATAACGTGGCGAATGACGACACGCTGCAATTTGACTTTTTAAATTAGACGTTGGGGGTAAACCGGCGATAAATAACACTAATAAAAATTGTGCATACGTCTTTTAGGTATGGTTTACAGTATCATTTAACTATAAATATTATCACCTACGATTTCATCTCTATGGTACTGGTACAGCTAGCGAAGCTTCATTTCATTATGAAACTTATCTTTCGGTTAGCGAGACAACATATCGCTATGGCTGGAAAATAAAACTAACATGATATTGCAATTTCATTCTTGCAATCAATCTAAGATCATCGCCAAGACTCATTCCAGATGAAAAGTAACGGAACAACAACGGACGCCGTGCTATAATTTGGCAGTTTTAATTAACCTCTGGTGACAAATACGACCCTACTGACGGAATTGTTCCTAAGTTTACCTAATTGAACCCTTTACATGTTATATTCATTTTTTAAGCGTTGACGATGTCTAATTTTTTTTTTTTTTTTTTACAAATAGACACACGATGTTTTTCAAACACTACAGGCTTTATGCAGCAGGTGATTTTTTTTATACTCTTAGCAAGGACAGCGCCGTAGGCGACGTTTTTAAAATTCATCCCGGGCACCGCTAGTATATATATATATATATATATATATATTCATAAGTTAAAAACTTCGAGTTTAGTTCTAAAATTACTGGGCATTATGTATAAATAAATTTTTAGAAACAAAATGTTTGATAGAAAAATATAATATTCATCCATACTGCTTCAAAAGTGCTCAATTGTAGTAGAAATAAACGTAAAACTCATAAGCAACGGAAAGCTTACTAATAAAAATTTCTAAACCTAATAGGTAAAAAAAAGAGATTTTTGAAATAACAGAACAAGATAGTTGCATTTGCCCTTATGCTGTTAACTAAAAATCAGAACTCGTTAAATTGTAAATATAAAATTCATTCTTTCTTAAAATATTTTCAGCTCACCACTTGTTTTGCTTCTTCCCCCCGTTTTTGAATTCCTACATCTAATGATGTAACTAAGAAAAGGTGGTTACGCAATACCATATTTGGAAAATTTACTTTTTATTATCAACTACTACTTATGGGTGATAATGGAATGTCTTATAACTTGTACTTACTCATAATAAATTTTAAACAAACGTTGTTACTCACAAACAGCGGAATCAAGCTACAGTTTGATAAAGAGACCGCAGATATTATATCAACGTTGGCTTACGCATTAAAAGCCAACGCAATCAATCACAAAATGAATGAATTTGCCTGAAAATAATATATCAAGAATTCCCCCTCTTTCATGTTTACTTTAAAATACCGTATCAATGTGTCACATTTTATGTCATAATAAAACTTCAAAACTTGATTAAAAAAACATTCTTGCAAAGTGATCGGCATCTTTGCTACTTCCCGAATACGTGAATCACTAATTTGGATCGAAGTATTTTCAAGGAAGTAGGCACAAATGCATATCTATTTTTTTTTAAATTCTGCAGCGAATTTGATAAGCACATAAATAACGCTCTAGCGCAGCACACTAACTTGCATGCTCTTTCTCTACTTATAAACAAGAATTCCCGTCCAGAACTATACCAGCCCACTTTCCCGTACACCAGCATCAAATTTGTAAATCTAGCTGTCTCTCTTCTTCTGTGTCTCTCATTTGGCTTTAGTTCTTAATTACTTCAAATATACCCTTTAAACGTTGATACATATTCATTTATTCATTCACGCACTCATTTATTTATTCATTCATTTACTCAATCCTGTATTTTTTACTCATTTATTTATTTTTTCATTCACTATTCACTCCTTTATTTATTTTATTATTTATTCCCTCATTTGTTCACTCATTTTTTCATTTATTCATTCACTCATTCAATTAGTTATTCCTTCATTTACTCATTTATTCATTGCATCATTAAACTCCTTTATTCATTCTTTCTTTCTCTTACTCATTTATTCATTCATTTACTCAAAAATATCCTTAAAAACTCTCAAAAAGTTTCATGGGAAATTAGGGTTGTTTGATTCTGGATGAACTTCTTGTTTGTACATGTTTTACGTCATAAGCTTTTTCCGATAAAGCTTGTTCCAAGCAAATCTGTCCATTAAATCATTATTTATTTCAAAATTCAACTTTTTACATAGCCGCTAATGTTATTTCTTTGAACTTCACTTCAAAAAATATTTCACGCCGAGATCTGTTTACATTAAGCTGGTTCCAAGGAATGTGGATCTTATGTCCAGGGCTTATGATTTGCTCCATATTTCTTTATAGGCACTAATGTTAAATTTTTTTGAACTGTTCAAAATTGAACGAAAATTTGTTAAAATCAGAAATTAAAATATGAAAATGAGGTGACCTTGAAGAGTTCTTTAGAATGAAAAAAGTTTTGTTCGAATCGGATGATTCGTTCAAAAGTTATTAGAGGGGAACAGACAGACCGACAGACACACATTTTCCACATCTCAAACCCTGCTTTCATATCCTTTATTTAAGTTTTAATTAATTTTTTCCAATTATATATATATATATATTAACGGTATTTTCACGATACATTAAGCCTTCTTTCATGTCTTTTTAGCCCACTTTTCCATAAAACTTTTTTTTTAAGTATAAAAGTTGGCTTAATGTATCGGGAAAATACCGTTAAAAACAAAGAAAAGTTTAAAAATAAATAAAGTAATTAAAGATTGAAAAATAAAACATTTGAAAGTAGGGTACTGAGATGGGGAAAATGTGCTTCGGTCGGTCTGTCTGTCTCCCCAGTCCCCCTTAAACTTTTGAGGGAATTTTTATTTTTGTTTATTTGTTTATTTATTTATTTATTTATATTGCATAAGAAAGATGTCGGTCAAAGTAGATCAAATTTATGTATTTATTTTTTTATTTGAACAATTTTTTGTTCAATTTTGAACTGTTCAAAAACTTTAATAACATTAGCGCTATTGGGGAAATGTTAAGCAATTTACATAAATCCTGTGCATAAGACTCAAGTTCCCTTGAATAAGCATTTTAGTAGGAGCTCTCGAAGTGAAATACTTTTTGATTTGAACATTTTTTGTTCAATTTTTAACAGTTCAAAAAAAATTAACATTAGCGCTCGCGGGGAAATTTCAATCCTATTTAAACTATCTAACTAACAGACGGATTCGTTTGGAACGAAATTCATTGATGTGTTATTGACGTAAAACATGTACAGATACGGAAGTTCATCCTGAACTAAACGAGCCCATTCTCACATGGAATTTTTTTCATCTGGAGATTTAATGAATGAATATTGATGTTTTATTGACGTAAAACATGTACAGATACGGAAGTTCATCCTGAACTAAACGAGCCCATTCTCACATGGAATTTTTTTCATCTGGAGATTTAATGAATGAATATTGATGTGTTATTGACGTAAAACATGTTCAGATACGGAAGTTCATCCTGAACTAAACGAGCCCATTCTCACATGGAATTTTTTTCATCTGGAGATTTAATGAATGAATATTGATGTGTTATTGACGTAAAACATGTACAGATACGGAAGTTCATCCTGAACTAAACGAGCCCATTCTCACATGGAATTTTTTTCATCTGGAGATTTAATGAATGAATACATACATGAATAAGTGAACGAATGAATAATGAGTAAATTACAAATTTGATGTTGGGGTATAGAGGAAAGTAGGCTCGCATAGTTCCAGACGGAACTCCTTGTTTTTTATTTTTATTTTTTACGGGAAAGTAGGCTAAAATGGCAATGTGTGTGTGTGTACTCGATGTCCAGACGCGAATCTATGGCAGTTACAGACTTAAAATTCGAATAGTTTGTATGGTCGAACGTTACACCTCACAGCGGATTCTTTTTTTAAATGTAGAAAAATTTTAATTAATTTTCCGCTTTTCGACATTATCTGCGTGTGTGTTGCTATGCCTACGAATCGATAGAAATCGGTTAAGTTTTTAATATGGGCAACGCCGTGGGGGTACTGATAGCCTTAGATAAAAGAAAATCAATTTTATTTCTTTATGATATTAAAGGAAATAATTAATTATAAAAAAAGAGATTGAGTTGAATTTTTAAATTGCTTTGCTTAAGCAAGGCTGAACTTGATCATAACCGTAACTGGACCAAGTAAAGCCTTTTCTCAAGACAGGAATCCCGTCGTTCCCAATAATGACTTGCTCAAGTGTGGAGAGTTGAATGTCATAGAATTAGCACTGAAATAGGCGGTATGCCAATATAATTTCAGGATTTTAGTAAATCTCGAATTCAAAAGATTGAAAAATGGGCTTCTTCTTTTAATTTTAAGGGCGAAATTATAAACAATTACTTCTTCAACGAAATAAATAATGGACAATTCCGTATAATACACGGTGTCATTAGCCACTATTGCATAACACGGGTGTTTTCCACATGACTGGTTCTTGGAAAACACCAATAGCGTCTCTCTCGACGATATTGGTGTTTTCCAAGAAAAATATTTCATGGGATTTATTTTAATTTTACTACAGACAATTTTAAATCACCAAGTTTATTTAAAATTTACGTGGCTTTTTGATTAATAATAAATTTATACTGTTGGCAACAGATCAATCAATTCTGTTTATATTAATGCACTAGCTCAATAAATCTTCGATATTTTTAATAGCAACGCTTTTAACTAAAGAAAAAATTGTTCAATAAACTTGATTCAAATTCAAAATTAAAGAATGAATTGCATAAACATAGGTGATAGGGTAAATGTCCTTGTGAGGAATGCTGCAGGAGTGGTAGTTTATATAGGTAAGACCCATTTTGCCAACGGAATTTGGTTTGGTGTCGTTTTGGATGAAGCAAAAGGAAAAAATGATGGCACCGTAGACGGAATATTTTACTTTAGTTGTGAAAGCCGTCAAGGAGTCTTCGTACGGAGAGACCAATTAGAGAAGAAACTTCCGCTAGACACCAGCCATGATCCAGTTGCTCCAAGAGGATCTCTCGGTATTACTTGTTCAAAATCCCTCGAACTTATGCCCATAAAGAACTACAGTTTTTATTCGGGCATGCAGCTAATGAATTTAAATAATAACATTTTAGATTTTGGAGCAGTTTTAATGATGAAAGACAGAGAGCTTGTTAAAGCTGCTCAAAGTAATAAAGCTCTTGAAGAACAGCTAGAACTGATGCGCCAAACAGCTAATAAATATTGGAGGGATCATGATAGCATGGTAGAGATTGCAAGCTGTTTTAATGCAGAATTGAAAGGCGAGGAAGCTGAAATAAACTATCTTAAAGCATGCATTGGAAAAATTAAATCTTCTTTACAAACATCAGAAAAAAGAAGGATATTCATGGAAAGAAACCTACAGAAACTCATGAATCTTGCAGAACACGTCATTATAGAAAAAGAAATCGCGGGAGAAAATAATGAACAGCTTCTCTCGCAGTTAAAAGAAAGCGAGGAAAGGTGTGAAAATCTGGCATTGGAGTTGGATATCAAAAAAGAAGAGATGGAAATTCAATGCATTGATGAAGTACCAGCTAAACATTACGTTAAGGAATTGAAGACTCAAAATATGATACTGTACAGCGCTTTATTTAAATTGAGAGATTATTACTTTGATAAAAAAGAACAAGTAAATGAAGCTAATCAGCTTCTGAAAGATAGTTTCAAAATAACCGAGTCTTTAGAATTAACGAAGAAAGCTCTATTACAGGAGATTGAAATTCGCGACAAAGAAATTGAGGACTTATTTCTGACAGTAGATGAGATGATGATTGCCGACGAAATAGTTTTTGATGTGGTCGATCACAATGTAAGATATGAACAAGATATCATAAATTTGTATCTGCGTATAGACGACATTGAAGAAGAATTGGAAGTCAGTACCGAGCTAGAAGAAGTTATGCAAGAAATAATATTCCAAGATAGAATAGAACAACAAGATCTAGTCACAAAACTTCGCAAAACAGAGATGTCGTTGGAGCGGGAACATCAAATCTCGAAGGAACGTGGTTACATTATTGAACAATATAAGGATCTCACCTCTTATTTTCGAAAAGAAAATTTTAACTTGTCTCAAACATTACAGAAATCAATTCTTGACAAAAGAAATGCAGTTAGAAAAGCAGAAAAACTGAAATTGCTACTTGATATTAGTAACAAGAAAAACAATAGGATTGATGTTTCCCGAGAGAGACTGAAGATTGAAGAAGAAATGGGCAAGGAACTGCTAAACTCCATAAGCCCATTTCTTCCAAACAGTTTTTACGATGAAAGAGGAATATATAAGGCTATCGAATCGAAAGTTATTTTACTTAAAATCATCAAAACAATTAACCTACTCTGTGAGCAGATAGATTTAAAATATCTCCGCGATTATAAATTAAGTTCGTGCGACGTATGGACGTTAGATTTCTGTTCAAAGTTTCTGGTCGGACTTTACGAAGTTGAAGGCGTTTTAAATACAGTTTATGATGCAAGTGAAGAAAGAGCCTCATTGCTTCTGGACTTAGGAAAAGATTTCGAAATGTTTGAAACGAAACTTTCAGAAATTGACAAATACTTAGAAAATTTTATCAGAAAAGAAATAGATTGCAAAGATAATTTTATCCAAGTGTTAAATACATTAAATACGTTTAAGAAGCTTTGCAAATCGAAAACAAACACAGATTTTGAAAAAGTTTCATGTTCACTTCATATTTATGCTAAGTCTGTTTGTGCAATTTGCAAATGCATTAGAGCAATATGCATACAAAGAACATTACCTCCAACGTTAACAAACAGGATAAAAGAAATATTTGACCAAACTGAAGACATCAAGACACATGTACTATGTATTTCAAGATGGCTTCAGAGCGAAGAAAGATGCGTCGTATTTTCAATAAATTCTCAGTCGATGTTTCTGGTGAAATCTTTGCTAAACTTACTGCAAGTTGTAACAAATAAACTTTGTGAAATCACAGATGCTGCGATAAATGTAGAGGGAGAAAATTATGAAGCAGAATCTTCAGTTCTGAGTGCATTGGCTGAAGCTCTAAAAGTGAAAGTCACAGACATTGCCATACTTCGAAATTTAGTGCAAAACGGTGAAAGTGTAGTCGAATATACTTTTAACGTGGAAAAAATGTCGTCAGTTTATACTTTAGCAAAAAATTTGAAAGAAGAAAACAAAACTATGATCGAAAACCTACGTAAAAAAAATATTATTAACGAATCAGAACTTTTCCATTTAACGGCAGTTTTACGAAGAAATGAACTTGAAGCACGAAATATTGTTAAGAACGTTGAGGATAAAAATACACAAACTGATTCGAAGACTTGTATCATGCCGTTGTGTAAAAATAATTGTTCTTTGTATGTTAAGCTTGTTCATTCCAAATTACAAGATATGAACGATTCTTTATGTTATCTGAAGTATCAGAATTTTAAGCTGCAAGAGGACACTTTAAAGAATCAACTGACTGTTTTAGAGCCTTTACAACTGCCTTCAAAATTTAAATACAATAAAGTTGGGAATAATATATTCCTTTTAAATCGTAAGTTGAATGATCTTAAAATGAAACTAAAAGACATATTAATATCAAACGTTGTAGACATAAGCAAAACGAGTAAGGCGTCGACGACAAATGCTTGGAGAAAACATATTTTTGCAAGAGAAATGAAAAGGAAACATATTCAGTCGGAGATAGAAATAATATGCACTAAAATAATGTCTCTCAGAACAATAACAAGAAACTTTCGATGAAAATTAGTCAAAAATAAAAAAGGGAGAACGGATAGTAGAATTTTATAAAACTATATTTTCTTTGGTGAGACAGAATGATGTAAAAATAGGAGACGACAGTAAAAATACCTTTACTACAACTGCTACTACTGGACTACTTCTTTTTTTACATGACTCTTTTTTAAATCTCAGACTTTTATCTAATTATTTTATATCGATGCGAGAATGTTCTGCAGTCGAACCCACTTAATGGAAGATCGTTTAAAAGAATATCTCGCTTTATGTAACAAATTTTCAATGTATCAGACCATAGTATATTGTTTCTGTGGTGAATGTGCCGCTCAGTATTGGCAGCCCGCCAATACTGAGCGATAACGTCGCCAACTGCTACACAGCCAAGGAACTCCTGGAGATTCTAAACGATAGCCTGAAAAATCGCCAAACGCTGCATATACTCCGTGATGCTAAACAGCACTTCAACCGTTTCTGCGATTCCGGATAATGGAAAGTTCCGCTTATTAGAATAATTTTTCGCGGCAAATTGCATATTCTATTAAACGGGCCCCGATGAACATAAAAAAAAACAACAACAAAAAAAATGAAATAGAGTCGAGAACGACAGTCGCTCAAATCAATATCACATAATCGTTGGTATTTTGCTAACAAATCGTTATAATTGACTAACAAAAACTGATAGTTGAAATATATATTTAGATTTAGAGAAAGTTATTCAGGAAATTGGAAAAAGGGCCTGATAATTTTATTTAGAATTTCAATTTTGGAACTGAGAGGAGTTATATAGGGTGATTAAAAAATTGCATTGGGATTTGACCAAAATTCATGCAACTTGAAAAACTTTGATTTCAGAGAATAATGCGATTAAGTCCAGAAAAAAATTGAGAAAATTAATGCTTTTTAATGTACTAACTTTTAAATTTTTGGTTTATTAATTTGATAAGAAAATTAAATAGGAAAAGGTGAGGTAAGATGGCGAACTTAAGTTTCAGAGTTTCCTCGAAGTGGGCTACAAACTTGAAATTTGAAGGAACGTGTTCTAAAGCTTTATGTTTAATAACAAATTTGGAACTCTATTTATCCCATTTTGAATTATGAAAAATATTTCCCAATAAAATAATTTTTGGAAAAAAATAGAACCGACTTCAAATTATACATTACGCCAGAGCATATTTTAAGGAATTTTCACTGGGCGACGTTAAGGTCTGCTTTCCCTAATGTCCATGGCCGCCTAAAAGAATCATTAACCGTTGAAGTTGTTTGAATTAAATTGTATACATATATTTTAACAATGTTAAACTGTTATTGCGACTTTTTTTTTACTCATTATACTTGGTTTTCAAAAAAAAGTAACTTTTTTTTTTTTTTCTGAAAAATCCTAGCCCATCTCTATATTTTTGATGAAAATTCCTGGCTTTTTCAGGAAGCCTTAAACTATCGCTTTCTATTTAACCAATATATTACGCCATTGTTTTGGCTATTTTTTCATTTCATAGTGCTGTATATCATTTTTAAATCATGCATCTATGTCTTAATAAAATATTATGTTTTTAAAAAATCTTGAAATTAAAGAAAAAATCCAAATTAACCCCTCCTCCCTTCCATTCAATTATTGTTCATATTTCAGAAGCTTTTATGTGCTGGGCATCTTTTCGAGATTTTTTTCATTTGAGGGCCCCTCTTGAATCCATAAATAATGTTCCCAACCGCATTACCGTTTCAGACCAACATTAGGGGTTAGAGCCATACGAAGGGTCCCTCCTTAACCGGATATAGGAAATTGTAACAGTTCAAAGGGGTCCAGGGGATTCTCCCAGAAAAATTTTGAAGACTATATGCAAACTGGTGCATTTTGAGGCCATAGGAGACGCATTTAGGAGTGCAAAAATTTTAGGAAAAAAAAAAAGCAAACCCAAACTTTTTACAGTTTAAACGCTGTTACTCATAAAAATGCATTTGTTCTAATCCAGGGGGCAGGAACCCCCTCCCCATATAACTTACATCGACGAGCCCCAAGTCTGCCTTCTCAAGCGACTTACAAGCTCACCCCCCCCCCCCTATTCCCAAAAGGATGCTTTGAAAATTTGTAAGAGAAGAACTATTGTATTGTTTGAGCCTTGCAGGATTCATGTTTCTCTGTAACAAGGGGGAAAACTTTATTTTTTTTAATTAAAATTATTAAATTATGATATTGCACAATTTACTGCCTCCTAAAACTGTCTTCCTAGGAGCAGTTGCCTGCCACAGGAGCCGGCCGACTGATCAACGAAGCAACATGTTCAGTATACTACCTCAATTTTAGAATTTCCGACAGTTTATACAAATAAAAAGTTCTATTAATCTGTTGAAGTATTAAAAACCCAATCTTTAGCTATATTTGGCAATATTAGAGGAAGGAGTCTGGTCTCTACCCCAAAAATTTTCATAACTCACAGCCTAAAAATGAAATTTTAGGCTATGGTAAAGTTAGGGGGGGGGGGGAAGGTTGGGGTCGGGTTTTTCTCCCGATTTTTTTTTTTTTTGAATTGAAGTTAATTTTTGACAGTTTAATTTGACTAGGGGAAGAAAGAATTAGGGGGCTTACTCTCGGGAATCTTTCTAAAAGCAAATTTAGGATACCTTTGATGACGTTAGGGAAGATGGAGAAAGGGGTATTAAATTCTCTCCCCCCGGAAAATTTTCAAAATTGAAATCTTAACAACAAGTTCCGTCTAGAACTATACGAGCCTACTTTTCTGTACACGCCCCCTCCAACTTGAAATTTACAATCTTGCTCTCTCTCTCTCTCTTTCTCATAAGCTTTAGTTCTTAATTACTTCAAATATAGTTTTTTCAACGGTTAATACACATTCATTCACTCAATCATTCAGTCATTCATTTATTTATTCTGTCATTTATTTATTCTGTCATTTATTTATTCTGTCATTCATTTATTTACTCATTTCATGCATTTATTCATTAATTCACTAATTTATTCATTCATTTTTTCACTCATTCATTTAATCATTCATTCATTCAAAAATATCGTTAAAAAACCCGATCAAAAAATTTCATAGGAAATTAGTTCTGGTTGAACTTCATATCTCTACGTTTTCTACGTCATAACATCCTTCCGATAAAGTTTGTTCCAAGCAAATACGTCTGTTAGATCAGGATTTATATAGGATTGAAATTTCCCCGTAATGGCTAATGTTATTATTATTATTATTATTATTATTATTTGAACTGTTCAAAAATGAACAAAAATTGTCAAATCAATATATCACGAAAAGAGTTTCTTCCAGCAAGCTTGTTCATAGGAACTTGGATCTTGTCCTGCCTAGAGTTAAAAAAATTTGCTTCATTTTTGCCCATAGGCGCTGATGTTAAGATTTTTTTAACTGTTCAAAACTAACCGAAAAGTTGTTCAAATCAAAAAGTAAAATATGGAAATGAGGTGTCCTCGCCGAGATCTTTTGAATACAAAAAAATATCTTTCGAATCGGACAATTCACTCAAAAGTTATTGGTGGGGGTGGGGGGGGGGGGGTGGACTTACAGACCGATAGACACACCTTTTCCCCATCTCAAAACCGTACTTTCATTTTTTTTCTTTTTTTTTTCAATTTTTATTTAATTACATCACTTCTTTTTGACTTTTCTTTATTTTTAACGATATTTTTTTCGATACATTTTTAAGCCTGTTTTCATGCTGTATTATTATTATATTTTTACTTTCAAGGGAAAGTGGCTAAAAACGCATTTTTAGATCATTTCTGGTGAAGTTAGGGGAAAGTAGGTTCGGAAACTTTGTATGGTACTTTTTCGACATTGAAGTTCTAAAAATGCAATTAGCGTATTTTTTTTTTTTTTTTGTCTTTTCTGTTGATTCCAAGCAGCCTCTCCCTGGCAATTTTTCGAATTTTAAGTTCCAAAAACGGATTTTTAGGTTATGTTTGGTGACGTTAGGGGATGCGGCGGCTTTTCCTCAAATATATCTAAAAAGAAAATTTTAGGCTGTAGGAGAAGGGGTGGTGCGTTCGTTGCTTTCCAGCCGATTTTTTTTTTTTTTTTTTTTTAAATTAGCGTTCTAAAAAGTCTTTTGACAATGTTTGATAACTTATGTATCCGTCAAAAATGTTTGAAATTTATGCATTCAGAAAACGTCTTTGCATTGATAACCAGAGAAAGTGGAAAATGAAGAAGCATTCATGAATACACGCCGGATTGCAACGAAAATGAAAAATTAATTTTTGTTAAGGGAAGAAACGACATTTAAAAAAAATTGTTATGTCTTTCCTTTATTTCCTTTATTTTTTTGCCGGCACCATCTGTAGTGACTGGGCGACAAATCTCGGTACTGGGCGACATTACTGTCGCCCACTTTCTATCTTATTTTATGCACTGCATTGCGCTAAAAAGTGAAAATTAAATTAAGGCAAAATTAGGATAGGTAAAATCTTTTGTAATCATGAATCAATTGCAAATATAAATGGCCCAGAATTAGCAACAGTTAAAATATGAAGTAGCACATGGTGTAATGGTAATTAGACCCATAATTTTGCACCGACTTCTAAAACTATGTTTAAAAGTCACATCGATGTTGTTTAAAGAATTAAATTAAAAAATTAGTTTAAAGAATTAATTTATTTTTCACTTTTTAGCGCAATGTATAATTTGAAGTCGGTTCTATTTTTTTTCCAAAAATTGTTTTATTTTATTCTTTTTAGTTCAAATACTTTTTTTATACAAATATTCTATTTTTAAAAAATCCATATCAAACGGCAAATCTTTTTTGAATGAATGGCACTAAAAACTAATCGCTTGTATGATAAATTCCGTTTTGAACTCGATTTTACAACCAAACAAACTGATTGGATTTAATGTTTGTCTCAGAGGATCCTTCAGTCAAAGTCTTGCTATAAGTGCTTAATATATATCAGCTTGATGGCAGCAAACACTTTTTTAACAATGACTTTTATATTTATTAATAGTTTTCCCAACAAAGAAAAATTCAGAAAAACCTTTCCAATTAAAATAAAAAAATACTTATTTTTCACCCGTAATGCTTTTTTAAAAAACAAATGTAGTTAAATTGATTTGCGTTATTCGAGTTAGACGACCCTCTATCGATTAAAGAAAAGATCACCAAAATCGGTTCATTTAATCAAAAGTTTCGGTTCATTTAATCAAAAGTTATGAATGAAAAAAAAAATACTACATTTCCGCCCATAACTTTTTTTCTAATTATCGAATGGGGTCAAACGAAGGTACAGTATCTATTTTAAACCACCCCGATCGATTAAAAAAACCCATGAAAATCGGTTCATCCGGTGAGAAGTTATAAGTGGACAAACAAACAAACAAAAAAAAGACATACATATAGTATGAATGTATAACCTCCTTCCTTTCTGAAGTCGGTTAAAAAAGGAATTTCAGTTTTCATCTTCTTACCCCACTTAAGAGATAATAATGTCGAATTGATAAAATTATACATTGAGAGAAAATTTTATCGCTTGCGGTGATTCATTAGATGACGAGTCTCTTTCAAATCTTTTCTTCCTCTTTTCACATTAGCATCTAGAAATACGCTAAGTTTCTTTTCGCCCTGCAGTTTTTTTTTTTCTGACTTCGTCACCCATATGGCTTTTTCTATTGCAAGTTATATTTAGAGAATCTGTTATATTAATTTATCTTACATAACGCCAAAAGTCACACCATTGACCGCATGACTTCAAAGCGTGCTACAATTTGGCAGTTTAATTTTGGCCCTTTTATGACAAAATTAATACACACAAACGGAATTATTCCCAAGTTTTCTTAACTGATCATTTTATATGTTGTATTACCTTTTCAAGTGTTGCCAATGTCTAAGGGTTTTTTTTTCCTGTAAATAGGGAGACAACGTTTTCCAAACACTGTAGACAATGCCGCAGTCGACTTTTTTTATACTCTTAGCAACCACAGTGCCGCAGTCGACGTTCTTTATACTCTTAGCAATGACACACCGCCGTAAAATGATAAATACGAACAAGCTTGAATTTCCGGTTGCATAAAAACAGACAAAACGTCACTTTTGAAAAACCATATAAAATGTTTTGAGCAAAAATACTCAATAAGCAATTAAAAGACATCAAATGAGCAAATTTTTTTGATTTAAAAAATTGTGTTTTTGAGTTATCACACTTCAAAAATTGTGATTTTTGAGAACGTTCAAATTTCTAACTTTTAAGTGATTTTTAAGGCGATATACATCTCAGGCTTGTAATAAAATTTGGTTTAAAACTTCCATAAGAGCACTTTAGATTTCCATCTCCGTTTTGCTTTAAAGTTTTTTTTTATATGGAAAGAAAAGTCAGAAGATCAGTAAAAATCTAATTTTTGCACCTCAAAGTCACTTTTTCCTTTTTCAAGAAAGCCAACTAGATTCTCAAAAATGATGTCTAAATAAAGTACAGTTTCTCAATTATTTATAGAAAAAATATTCTAACCCGTCTAATACTTTTGCAACAGTGACTATTTTAAAGTGAGTGTTTTGCTGATTTTTTGAAAATGGCCAATTTTAAACGTCTGTAACTGGAGAAAAAGACTTTTTCTTGCAAAATCTTTTTGGGATTTTTTATGTGTCCCTTAGTTGTGACGCACGCTAGTTGTAACCACTGCAGTTTAAAAAATATATATATCCGGGAGGGTCATGTGACATGTTTCAGACTTGCCTGATTTGAAATGGAATCACTCAAAATTTACTATGCAGCGGCCAGTATAGCAGTAAAATAAATAAATAAAGCAAGAAAATATCAAGAAGACGATATTGCATTTCCTTTAGCTAAGATATACTTCATTTTTCCTATTGTTCATATTTTTCAAATAACTGGAAAATTAATGCATAATTACGTATTGCACATGCTCGCAACTGGCGTAACAGAAAAAAAAATAAATAAAAACATTTATCTGCAACGATTATAGATACATATTCTTTGCGAAAAAACCCTCAATAATGCTGCGACGAGGTTGCGAAAAACCCTCATACATGAAATTTAATGAGTTACTGTCGAATCTCGACCACAAGGTGACCGTTAGTAAGTATTTATTATCTTAAAAGAAAAATAGGTTTTGCCTCCATCTGGAGTAAAATAAAAAATAATTTCCGAATATAAACCTTTGAATTGCAACAACAGTACCTTTACCAGTTTCCTTGGTCTTTCCAACTTTTCCTGCATTGTTCAGTCAAGGCTGAACTTGATCGTAACCGTTATCAAGTTCAGAATTGGTTCAGTACTCATCTTCACGTATTCAGATAAATGCAAAGCTGCGCAGATTGATATTGGCAACAATTTTCTTTTCCGTAGAAAGAAATTAATTTTCACCAGACTGGCAACGGGTATTTCATTCAAATTGCAATTTTGTTTTGTTTTCAAAAGTTAGCTCAATTAAATCCATTCGATTCGCATTATTAATTTCCGATGGAATCATTTGAAATTGGTGACCGAGTGAGGGTCTTGGGAAAAGACGCCACTGGTAAGGTCGGGTACATTGGAAAAATCCATACAGCGAAAGGCTTGTGGATTGGAGTTATTTTAGATGATCCCAAAGGACGGAACAACGGTACCGTAGATGGAAGAAGGTACTTCAGATGCGAGCGAAACCATGGAGTTTTTGTGAGATCTTGCGAACTTGAAGAGGACTGCCCAGAAAACAAGAAACGAAAAGTGTCATCAAAAGTTTACCCAAATTACTTACGGAACAGCACCAAAAAGGGACAAGATGTAAGCAGATGTGTAACAAAAAGCAATAAGGAACATAATATAAAAAAGCAGATCTCAAAGCAAGAACTACCATCTGCTCGATCACAAAATATCAGAGCAAGGCCTTCTGACAGATCCACAAACGATTACAAACATGTGGAAGAAAAGCTGCAATTAACCCAAGATTTGCTTCAAGAAATGTCACAAAAGTATCGCAAAGGTCTTGAAGAAATTACAGAACTGAAAAAAGAGTTGGAAACGGAAATTGAGAAAAATAAAGTGCTCACAAATCACATAGCTCTGTTAAAGATCGACACAGAAGCTAACCAGGCGTTCAAAACAAGCACTGCACTTGTAGTCCGAAAAAAATCACCTTGGGGATCTTTAGAACGGGACATTTATGATTTCAGTTTGAAAGCAAATAAAGAAACGGGGGACGTATGGGGAAGCGCAGATTATGTGAAAAATCTTGAAAACAGGAATAAAATTTTGACTCAAGGGTTAATGGAGCTGAGAAGTTATTTGGAAAAAAAATGTGGTAGCTCAAATTTAAGCTTGGATGATGACCGAAGCAAAATAAAAAGGGCTAAAAGCAACAATCTTTTGCCAGTTCAAAAGAGAAAAGATCATATCACAAAACTCCATGTATATACTACAGATCTGTGCACATCTGGAATAACAACTTTTGATCCTTATCGTTTACAAGAATCTCACACCATCAAGTCTTTGACAAAGGAAAAAGAAACCACTGAATTTAAAGACCAACCAACTGATCCCTACTCTGCAGAAAATACGAATAGGTTTGACGCAATGAATTATTTTCGTACGACACCATTTGGCATTAATTCCAATTTATTCCCTAATACCTGTGATGCAGAACTTGACAATTCCACTCAGCCAACAGAAGTTGTTTCTGGTGACGGATTTTCTATCATATCTTCACGAAAGAACCGCAAAGAAGCCATGAATGAAAACTATGTGAATAACAAGGGAAAATCAGCTGCAGAGTTCCACAATCAAATTTCTCACTTCAAAGACGGCAACGTTGCGAATGATGAATTGTGTTCTTCGAATGAAGTAGTTGTTCATCAACCTAGCAATAAAGAAAAGGATTCTTCCTCAGATTCAACAGTTGATTATTATTGCAGCGATGAAATCCTAAATTGTCCTCCAAATACGTACACTCATATCAGCAAATTTCAGAATGTTTAACATTTTTCAAAACGAAAAAAGAACACTATTTCAAGGTCGCAATGTTAACAAGAAAAAGAAAGCTTGTAAATTTTATTGTTAAACTTACCTTGAGTAATCAGCATTCGCTAGAAATCCTGCATCAATTTTAAAAGAAATTTTGATCAAATAAAGAAATTCAGAAACTTATACACTAAATACTTTTTACTTTGAAGGGGAAAAAAAAATTTTGCTTGGGGGGTCGGGTTTTCATAATTTTCAAAAGATGAAAGAGTTGTTCCATCTACTCCCCGCCCTAGTGTCAACGCACAACATCTCTTAGTGCTCCCAGAAAATTTATTTCGCTTTCTGCTTTGTTTGATTACTAATTTATCACAACAGTGTAATCTGATCATTCTGTCCATTCCGAGATGATTTCGATATTTGGGATATTGGCGTCAATGAGATATTGGCGTCGAATTGGACGCCAATAAATCCCCCTTTTAGCAATGTAAATCCATTTCCCCCCGCTTTGGCAATGTAAATAAAGCAACAGAAAAAGCTAAATACCAATTATATGAATAAGAACTCTAGATCCCAAAACGAGAAAATCCGGAATGGATGCATTTAGAATGAGCAGGTTATCGTCTAAATTTGGCGACAGCGCAAATTATCCTACTATCAAAGCATGCCCACGGCGTTTTTTTTTTTTTTTTTGTTTTTGTTTTTTTTTTATTACTCGTTTAGTTTTTAGTTTATTTTATGTCCAAAATGTATAAAAGGCATTAGGTTCGTGAAAATTCTTCGATTTTCGAACTTTGACGGATTAGCATGCATTAAGGGGTGCTGTACCTCTTTATTTTAGTTATTTTCAGAAAATGTCTGTCCGTGTTTACCATGCATATGGTCGCTTTTTTCCCCATTTCTTTTGAGGCCACTATAACGAAATACATTTAATCCTGCATATCTATCTATCTACCTATCTATCTGTATGCATATACAGGACTTCCGTTGGTTTGTCATGATCCGGCTAATATCCCAAAATTGAAAAGTATGAAGTAAAAAATCAAAGGTCCCGAAGGGAGCTTTATTTTGCTATTGAAAGCTTTTTTCTTTGTCTCGAGTCTAATCGGGGCTGTGGAGTCAGTGGGAAAATGACCGACTCCGACTACGATTCCGGAATTTTAAAGACTCCGACTTCGACTTCAATGCCCGGAAAAATATATATGTGTATGCATCAAGACAATAGTTCTAAAATAACATCAAGAATCCGTAAAAATCCCGATTACAATATGGTTAACACTACATCTAAAATTTCCCATAGGATATAGGAGCTGTAGTCTCTTTAAAAATCCCCTTTAGATGCAGAACAACGGTCCCTGAATGTATCTGCTAGAATTTAAAAAAAAAACATTCCTTAAAATCCCAAATTTAAATAAAAAGAATAATTCCTAAACATCCCTATTAGAATAAGGACAATAGTCCCAAAAAAATATCTCCATCGGAATAAAGACATCAGTGACTAAACATACCCATTTGACGACAGACCTTTCTGCTGTTCCTAAAATTGACAAAGTCCATCTTAAAATCCCCATCTGAAAAAGGACACCAGTTCCTAAAAATCTCGATTGCAAAATCGTCAAAACATTTCCTGGAAATTCAAATAAAACAGCGCTTTTATTAAAGTCGGAAAAAAGAAAAGCATTATTTGCAAAGTTAAATAAATATGCACATTTAAGTTAGAAAATATTTAGTGCACTAAAACAGTGACGTGTGAAATACAATTTGATAGAACGAGATAAGTAAATTCTACCCAAATTTCCCCAAATACACCATGCAATAAATAAATAACTGTTATAAAATAAATCACCAGAGTAAAATCAGTCTAAAACTACTACGTAAACTGTTAAAATAAAGCAGAAGATCGCAAAATTGTAATAATCTATAGTAATGGAAGCATGACGCAAATGCGCAAGGTTCCTGCAATGTAAATAAAGTAGAGAACAATTTTACTAATGAGGATTTTTGGAGATGTTTAGAAACGTTACGAAGCGTATAATAATATATTGAGAACAATTAACTGCATAGGGGGAAAAAAGTTATCACCTCTGGGCGAAATTATAAATTTTTCATCAAAAAGCGATATCAAAAATCTTAAACAACTTCCAACTTTGTATACGGTTGTAATGAAGTATGGGTTTCTTCTTGGCGACTAAATGTCTCATCATTTTGGCGAAAATACCCAAATTGAGCAAAGAAATTCAGAGGTAAGCCCCGTTTTAAAATCCGAAAACTACTTAAAATGAATATTGCACGTGTTCTATTTGTTGTACGAAGTGCAGCAAGACTTCATCTTATGCAGTTTTTCACGGGCATTATTATTAGTGGTAAACGTTAGCTCAATCTTCACTTATGCCTCTTCAACGAAAGAGAGCGAGATTTAAACAACTTACAGAGCTTGAACGGGAGAGAATCATCGGCCTTCGCGAAGCTGGATTGTCGTATCGTGCAGTAGCCGCTCGTCTACAGCGTAACAGCAGCACAGTGATGCGTGTTTGGAAGCAGTGGACGGACGAGGGTCGAACAACTCGGAAATCCGGAAGTGGACCCCGAAATGTGACGTCAACTCGCGATGATAGACACCTGGTCCGCATAGCGCGGACGGACTGTACAGCTTCCTCTAGACAATTGGCATCACAGTGGTCAATAGCCACAGGTGTTTCATTGTGTGCTTCATCAATTCGTAGACGTCTGCTGCAGCGTGGACTGAGCGCAAGGACTTTTTTATACAGGATCCCCCTCACGCTAAACCATCGCCGCCTGCGGCTACAATGGGCCAATCAGCATAGAGACTGGCGTGCTGATTGGCAGCATATCGTGTTTTCTGACGAATCCCGCTTTAATTTGTGGTACCATGATGGCCGCATTTGTGTCAGACGCAATGCCGGTGAACGCCACCTTCTGGAGTCCATTATCGAACGCCACAGTGGACGAACACCCGGAGTTATGGTCTGGGGCGCCATAGCCTATTATGGACGATCTCAATTGTTACGAATTGTGGGCAATCTGAACAGCAACCGATACATCAATGAAGTTCTAGAGCCCCAAGCTGTTCCCTTCCTTCAAAGTTTGCCAGGCGCTGTATTTCAACAGGACATTGCACGCCCTCATATTGCTAGGACTGTTCAATCCTTCTTTGCAACGCAGCAGGTGCAGCTTCCTTCTTGGCCTGCGTATTCCCCGGATATGTCGCCAATTGAACATGTATGGGATTTCGTTGGTCGGCGTCTCGCTTGTGATCCACGTCCTGTTGCTTCTGTAGACGAACTTTGGGTACGCATACAAACAATATGGAATGCTCTTCCTCAGGCAGACATTCAAAATTTGTTTGATTCCATGCCACGACGTGCAGCAGCACTAATTGCGGCGCGTGGTGGCTACACAAAATACTGATTTCGATCTCTTGTTATTGTTTGTTTGCTTTGAAAATTTAATCATTTATTTGTTCTACTACCACTCAACTGTGTACTTAATTTCATTCAATTATGACGATTCCTTCATGGTGTTGCAATTTTCACAAACATGAGTTTACTTTTTCCCCAACTACTTTCAAAATTCTAACTACTTTCGAAAAAAAATTTTTTAAATCTATTTTTTAAACATTAAATTATTTAAATTTTTAGCTTGTGAATATTACTCACACAAATGTATTTTTTATGTTATGTTATATAAGGAAAACGTACTCATAAAAATCATAATACAGTCGACGCTCGTTATAACGACCACGCATTATAAAGACCATTCCATTATAACGACCAGTGATAAAAGCCCCAACTTACTTCCTATGAACTCTATGTTAATTTGCTTTCAGTATAACGACCGTTCTGTATCGCCCAATCCAATACAGCGACCGCATTCAACGGACACTATTTCCGGTATTTTTCCAAAAAGAACATGTTTCTAAATTTGTAACTTGAAATGACCTTGATTATAGTTTACTGACAAGCTGCATGCAGCCTTCAGTGTTCAGTCAGTCCAACTTTGACAGGGGGAGGGGATTACCACTCACGATAGTATGGAAAGAATAGAGAGGGGGAGAGAGCACGTGGACTTTACGGATTTTAGGAAAAGGGGTTGACAGATGTATTGGTAGTTTTTGTCATTTGAATCACGTGTTTTCCCAAGGGTCGATTCTCCGAAATACGAGGAGTCTTGCTGTCCGTGACTGGTGGTGTCATGTCAGCTCAGAAGTTCTGCTTTCAGAAATGTGAATGAGAGGGTTCGAGAAAAATTAACCTGCTCTTCAACCTGAATGATGACAGGTTCCAGGTCACGTGCCTTGGATTAGTTATCCTCTGGGGGAAGGAGCGAAAAAAGAATAAGTTTCTTCAGTGAAATGCATACTGCAAACAGGAGTTGCATTTTCGCTATTGAACGAGATGGCAGGTTCAAACAAGCGCAATGCGATATGTCTAGATACTAAAATTAAAATCTTAAATGAAGTTGATAAAAAAGTTTTAAAAAAATGCGAAATTGCTTGAGTTTTCAAAATTCCCAAAAGCACCTTATTTGGCATCATTAACAACCGGGACTCAATTTTAAGAAAAGAAGAAATTGGAGTCAAATCTTCTAGAAATCGGTCCCGTGAAGGGAAATTTCAGAAGATCGAAGAAGGTTTATATGAATGGTTGAAAATAATGCGATCAAAAAATGTCCCAATAGATGGAAATTTGCTGAAGTCAAAAGCTCTAACTTTTGCTCAAAAAATGGACATTGACGAAACTGTGTTCAAAGCTTCGGACGGATGGTTGCAAAAATTTAAAACCAGACATGGTCTTTCATTCCGGAAGCTTTGTGGCGAAAGTGATTCTGTGAATGAAGAAGCAGTGGACACATGGAAAAAAGAAAAGCTGGAAGAAATTATCAAAAATTATACTCCAGAGGATATTTTTAACGCAGACGAGACTGGACTGTTTTTCATGATGAAACCTGATAAATCTTTCGTTTTAAAAAACGAAACTGCGAGTGGAGGGAAAGAAGCCAAGCAAAGACTAACAGTTCTCTTATGCTCAAATATGTCTGGTACTGAAAAACTTCCACTCTTAGTGATCGGAAAATCAAAAAAGCCGAGATGTTTTAAAGGACTCAAAACCTTACCTGTCACGTACAAAAACAACTCCAAATCGTGGATGACATCTGTCATTTTTGAGGAATGGCTACGTTGCTTGGATAAGCAAATGACAATTCAAGGTAGAAAAATTATTCTTGTAATTGATAACTGCACGGCTCATCCCAAACTAAATGGGTTGAAATCAATCACCGTGGAATATTTTCCACCTAATGTTACATCTGTTCTTCAGCCACTAGACCAAGGGGTCATTATGAGTTTTAAACGCAATTATAGGAAGTTACTACTGCGAAGAGTTGTTTCTGCACTCGACGAAGATCAAGATTACAAAGTTGATGTCCTAACAGCTTTGCATCTCTCTAAAGCAGCATGGAATGACGTCTCAGAAAAAACCATCAAGAATTGTTTCCATCATGCTGGTTTTAAAAAGCAAGAGGAAAGGGAATCTACTGCTGAAATAATTAGTCCGGCAATCGAAGATGAAAATTTCGTTGAAGAAGAGGAAATGCTGCAAGAAATTTCTCAGAAAATGAACATGGATGCAACGTTGAACTTTGACGATTACGCTAAAATCGATAATGACTTGGAATGTGCCGAGCATCTGTCAGAAGATGAACTAATTTCCCGTTATTGTGGACAGGAAGAAATTGATGCATCATCATCAGATGAAGAAGAGGAAGAAATTGTAACAAAAACTCCTAGCATAAAAAATGTGTCTAATGCTATCGAGACTTTAAAATGTTTTTTTGAAAGGCAAGAAAATACAGAACACTATTTGTCATCAATAACTGAAATGGAAAATTATGTTTTGCAAAAATCACATGTGCTAAAAAGGCAAACAACCATTTCTGATTTTTTCTTCCGAAAATGAATGATTTGCAAGTATGTAATTTTTTCCTTATATTTTCTACTTTAAAATCTGTTTAACATTTTATTATAACATATTGCACTGATAATTTTTTTTAAATTCCAATGATAAAATATAATTTGAGCATTTTGTTGGAATCTTTGAAAAATTGGCAATTTTAATGGAATTACTATACTGCATGATGCATGCATATACATTTTTAAATTCTACCTCTTATAGCGACCACCCGTTATAAGGACCTTTTTTTGTGGAACGGAGATGGTCGTTATATCGAGCGTCGACTGTATTTACTTCAGTATTTACGCAAATTAGAAAAAGCTTTCTAGTTTATAATCAATAAATAGCGCCCGCACCAGCACATGCACAATAAAGTGTCATTTAAGGTCCATATCTTCATTATGGGAAAGCTTTACTTCTACTCCAGTACCATGGATGAGTAAAATTAAAGATAGATATTTTGCGAACTACCCACCGGGCATTTGCCTACGTAGCCAGTCTGCCGCTCCACGCACTCGTACACAAACTGACCAACGAACTCTTTGTTTTATTTATATTGATTACATGGATAACGAACTGAAACTGTGCAACCCTGTAGCATTTGGTGAAAAACTGATGTAAAAGCCTTTTTAGACTCCCTGTGTAAAAAGCAGGGAGTCGTAAAAAGAGGAAAATGTTTCAAACTTTGTTTAATATTTGCTGGCGCCATCTAGTGTTCATACATGACACTTGTTTCAGTTATGTACACTTCATTGATTACATATTTGCAACTTTTATTTATTCTTCGAAAAAATAATTAAATTATCGTAAAATAGAAAAAAAAATTATTTTTCAAAAATTTAATGTGAAATTCCAATTTTCACTTGGATATCTCCATACATTTTACTCTCTCCCGACTATTTTAGAACGGCTTAGGCTACATTTTAATTTTACCATCAATATCAATGTTTTCGAACTTTCAAATGTAAATATTCCGCATTAACTCTTTTTTAGCCTACTTTCCCGTAAAAGTGAAAAAAAATAATAATAATGCATTAAAGAAGGCTTAATGTATCGTGAAAATATCGTTAAAAATCAAGAAAACTCAAAAATAAGTGAAGTAATTAAATAAAGATTGAAAAATAAAAAATTTGAAAGTAGGGTATTGAGATGGGGAAAAAGTGTGTCTGTCGGTCTGTCTGTCGGTCTGTCTATCGGTCTGTCCCCCGCCCTAATAACTTTTGAACGAATTGTCCGATTCGAAAAATTCTTTTTGCATTCAAAAGATCTCAGCGAGGACGCCTAATTTCCATATTTTACTTTTTGATTTGAAAAATTTTTTGTTCAGTTTTGAACAGGTCAAAAATTTTTAACATTAGCGCCTATGGGCGAAAATGAAGCAAATTATGTAAACTTTGGGTACAAGTTCCAAGTTCCAATGAACAAGCTCACTGGAAGAAGTTCTTGGCGTGAAATATTGATTTGAACAATTTTTGCTCATTTTTGAAGAGTTCAAAAAAAAATTAACATAGCGCCTACGGGGAAATTTTAATCCTATATAAATCCTGATCTAACGGACCGATTTGCTTGGAACAAACTTTATCGGAAAGCTCATATGACGTAGAACATGTACAGATAGAAAGTTCATCCAGAACTAACGAGCCTATTTTCCTATGAAATATTTTGTTCGAGATTTTCAAGAATATTTTTGAACTGATGAATGATTAAATCAATAAGCAAAAGAATGAATGAATAACTGAGTGAATAAATACATGAATGACTGAATAATAAATGATTGAATGAATACGTATTAACCGTTGAAAAAGGCATATCTGAAGCAATTAAGAACTTAAGCTAAACGAGAAAGAGAGAGAAAGATAGCTAGAATATAAATTTGAAAGCTGGTGTATACGGGAAAGTAGGCTCGTATAGTTCTAGACGGAACTTCTTGTTTCTTGAATGACCCTTGGGAAGGGGGTTTACGAAAAACAAAAATAAACTGAAAAGGGGTCTACGGGTTAACAAAGTTTCGGAACCATTGGACTAAAAATACTTTCGCAGTCGGTAGGATTCGAACCTACGCGGGAAGATCCCAATGGATTTCTAGTCCATCGCCTTAACCACTCGGCCACGACTGCGCGATAATATTGCTGAAATTCATAAATAAAAGATCATATTTACAATCGATGTTAGTATAAGGCAGTGTTTCTCAGCCGGTGGTTCGCGAACCCCTAGGGGTTCGCGTAGAGTAGGAAAAGGGGGTACGCAAAAATAATACTGTATTGGCTGAACTTTTAATTACTAACTTCTAAGAAAATAACGAAATAATAAATTAGAATAGATATGGAAGGATTTGCTGTAAAGATAAGGAAAAAACGTTGTGAACTGGCATAGGAGGCATACATCATACATACAAAATTTGAAGTGTACTTTCTACTTTTGCTTTCGGAAATTTTTGGCTGATTTGAATCGCAAAATAGTAGTAGATGATCCTACCAGAATGTAAAATTTTACATAATTTTTGGCTTATTTTTCGTATATAGACCCCCAAATGGAACCGGAAGATGTTTATCGATTACTATCGAATTTCGTGTTATTCGCATTTACATGCTTCCCTTCATCTTATCTGCGCTATCGCAATGAGAAACTTGAAGATATATTTCTGTAAATTTCTATAATATCTGACGAATTTTGTAGATTTCAAACAACAATAAGAACCGAACGATTTATTAATTCAAAGTTTGTACCTACATTTCACAGGCCATTCCAAAACTTTTATCGGAACAGTTTCTAAAAGTAGTTTTTGTGAATAACCTATCTTTTCTGCCCCGATAATAACTCAAATAGAACAACCAAAGGCCGTAGCCAGAAATTTTTTTTCGGGGAGGGGGGGGGACCTGACTTTGAAACACTACTGTTGAAGAAAGTTTCAGGGAGGAATATATGCTACATTGCGAACATTTTGGAGATTCCAGGGGGGGGGGGCGTCGGACCCCCCCCCCCCCCACCTCTGGATACGGCCTTGAGAACAACTAATAAAAAGACTAATAACTTTTAAAAATGTTTCCGTTTCTTGTAGCCATTTATACCTCAATGTTTTACAGTCATATTTTGATTTCTTCCAATGAACTATTATGCAACATGAAAAAAAAATTGCAAGAAATTTTTTTTTCTGACCCGTTGGTAAGGGGTTCGCCATTTTCTTTGGGATTTTATACGGTGTTCGCAAGGAGAAAAAGGTAGCGAACCACTGGTATAAGGCAATGGTTCCCAACAAGGCCGTAGCCAGGATATATGGTACACTGCGAAAAATTTCAGGATTTCGGGGGGGGGGGGCGGACCCGTCGCCCCCCCGAAATCCTGAAATTTTTCGCTGAATAGGGCCTTGGTTCCCAACTTTTTTCTCTTTGCGAACCCCTTCTAACATTCGAAAGTTAATGGCGAACCCCCTTCTGTAGTCGTAAGTAACGGGTAACAACCCATACAGCCAAACTCGTTCAATTTATATCCATATGACGTATTCTGAACCTAGTTGGCTCGTCCATGGATGTGCAGTTTATGTGCAGCGGCTGTACATAGAACGTATTTTCGACCTCTTTTGTTACACCAGCGACCACCCATAGGACGTGCATTTGACGTAGAATGGAGATCGATCGGACGTGCACTGAGAGCGTAAAACAGACGTCGAATATTTCATTGAATAGGACCTCATTATATATTTACTTGTATTATTATTCTTGAGCACAAAACTACGAAATAAATTAATTTTTCTACCCTTTCGAACAACAAAATATTTGTTGCTGCTATTCAATTTTAAATAGAATTAATGTTGAAGCAAAAATAATACTATACCTATGTTAGAATCCATATTCCTCATCGATTGTTATTAAACTAATGTTTTTATGAATTCCAATCCATTCTTACCAATTTTTCTACCAACAAGATCATTCACAGGGGAGAATTTTAATAGCAAACTCTGACTCTGAGCAAATGATCCAATTAGTGATGTAAAAGTAAGAAGGAAATTTGTCCATTTATAAATGCTCTGTCTTCTGAAAATTAGCAAGAAAATAAAAGTACAGTACAAAACCATTGTATATTTAACAATCTTAAGTATGATTTTGAAGGCTTTACATAGCTATTTAAAAAATAAGACATTTTCAGTAGTAAATGGAACACATATTAAAATTAAATAGAAAAGGATACTTTTCTCCAAATTGAATGTTCTTTTAAAATATGTATTAGAGCATTACACTTTGCCGCGGGTGGGGGGGGGGGATGCATATTAAACTAATTGTGGATATGTGGAAAATGAATAAAAAGTTGAAATTGTTGTAAATGAATAAAAAGTTGATTTATTGCTATAAGTATTTAAACTAATAATCAACGTATAATTTTAAAAAATAGATCAGTAAGATGTTCAGCAATAAAAAGTTGATTTATTTCTGTATTTAAACTAATGATCAACATATGATTTTAAAAAATTGTAATATTAGTAAACCTACCAATGAGAAAAATTTAACTTAAAAATAAACTATTTTTTTAAAGAAGTGATAATTATTAAAAATTGCAATTACTTCATTTTTTAAATAGAAATAAAAGAACTATATGACATATGAATTATTAAAAACAGCATATTATATACTATACTTGACTGAACAATATCACATATAAGTTATTAAAAACAGCATATTATACTATACTTGACTTGCGTTCGAGAAAAATTTATAAACATTACGACTAAAATGCACCGATTAATGATGAAATAACTTACTGTGCAACTAAAAGATTCAAACATTTTATTCATCTTCATTAATTTCTTCGGTAACTTAGGATCTTAGGATAAATGATCGATGATTTTCACAGCAAGCACCATGTTTCCAATTTTCAAGTAATATTAGCACGTGCGTAGTACACAGCAGCTGCCACGGTATTTTCTTCTCAGCGTGAAAATATCCCATTGTATATTAACAAAATAGAAAAGTGAAGCACATAAGTCTTAAAAAAAGCTAATTTACTTACATTTTACACAAATAAAACTAATGCTGAACCCAAATCGTACGTTGTCATCTACATATCAAGCGACGCACAAAATGGCGTACGATCCGATCCGATTTCTTGATTCTTGATGCTTTGCATGAAAGTGTGGCGCTACTATCGCTTTTGTCCCTGAATAGAGCTTAAAAGTACGTCAAAAACATGTCAAAAAGGGACAAAATCTGGCTCATCCCTTTTACGTGCTGAAAAGACGTAATGTTGACATCCATCATGGTTTATTCCAGTTGATGCTCTGATTCGACCTCATATTGACGTCTTTCTTGGCTGCAAGACGTCATATGGATGAAATGGCTGTACTCTGGATGGTAATTGGAGGACAGTGGTTGTATGGGAAAACTATAAAATTTAATAGCAGATTTATTATCCACTAGATGACATACCCGGCTTTGGGCGGGATAATATTGCATCATTCGCAGGCTAAGTGACGCATGTCCAAAATTCTGTTCTAAATATGTAAGGAGACATTTTCTTGAAAAAATCCAAGTAGGAGATGGTCAACAAGCCTTAAAAACGTTATTTGAACAGTAAAAATCTTTAAAAAACACGATTACATTAAAACGAACAGCCTAGAAAAATACCTTTTAGACCAAAAATAAGTCCATAAAAATCCACATTAAAATGCCAAAAACCGTTCATAAAAATTGCCATTAGAGCAATTGTAACAGTAACTAAAATGCGCATATGCAGCGAGATAATTGTGCCAAAATGATATCAAGAGTCCATAAAAATCGTAATTACAATATCTACCACAATACATCTAAAAATTCCATTGAACTATACGGAAGGTGGAATGACTGCGCAGGGGGAAACGCTAGCCGATTTTTCTCCACCGTTTGACCGGGACCGGCATGATAATCTTTTCTTGTGAATCGGTATACCTCAAAATACAAGTTGAATTTCATAGCGAAGAACAACCGTAAAATTGTTTGCAAAATTATTCTTCTTTAGGCTTAGACGAAAATAGATTATTTAGTAACAAACCATTTTATGAGGAAACGAATTTGCAACGTTTTTTTTTTTTTTTTTTTTTTTTTTCAGTGCTATTTAACGTTTAAATAAATAATGAAACATAAAATTTCTCTTTAAGTTTAAAGAAGTTTTTTCTCTCCGTTCTCAATTTTGCTTACATAAGTAGGGAATAATTTAATCAAAAACGTAGACTCAATACTTTAGAATTATTGAAAGGAAGAATCAAGAGAAAATACTTCCAAAACATTGCTTTAAAAAACAAATTTTTAAATTACATTTTTTTATCAAGAAATATTTGTTATAGAAATACGTTTTCATCGTTAGCTTGATAAATGCTCTCTAAAGCAAATTGTATGCGAATTAATACTGAAATGATTTCATTTTTTTGTTAACAAGGCATAACTTTGCCTTAATATAGTTTAAAATATAGTCTTAATATAATTTACAGTTACATTCATTGTAAACAAATGTTATTTGTTTAGTTTTTTGCAGTGGCGGATCCAGAGGGGGGGCACGGGGGCCCGTGCCCCCTCCAGACGCTTTAGGTAAGGACTAGAAAGAATTGACTTTCTTTTCTTCCTTTACGCTAAAAACGAAGAAAAAGAAACTATTTTGCAGATGGAGCGATAAAACTTCTATTCTATAACCGGGTAATTGCTAAGACAGAAAGAAGCAGACACCTGCAAAATCACTTAGACAGTTGATTTATGCTCACGTTAAATCTTCAATAGACTTGAAGAAGACTCCATTTGACCCCCTCCCCCCTAAATTTTCGCGAAAAAGAAGTTATTGATGATTTTGCGAGCTGAAAATTTCGCGAATTATATATGAACAAAACCAAAAGTTTAAAAAAAGTGCTCAAGAAAATAAGTGCTTTCACAGTATATATTCCTTTATTATATATGTCCAGTTTTTAAAAAAAATGTGTTTTTTTGTATTTAATTAGGGAAAAATTAATTAAAATTTTATTGATAATTTTAATTTAATAAATCAATTAAGTTTAATTAAGTAATTGATTAAATTATATTTGGAAATTAAAACGGTTCACAGTTTCTGGAGTTGTGTCCCCCCCCCCTCTATTTTGTTTTTAAGCTGAAACCACGCACATCAGCCACATTGTCCCCCCCCCCCCCCCCGCCCAGAATTTTTTTCTGGATCCGCCACTGGTTTTGTGGAATATGTTAAATGATGGGTAGTTGATTCTTTGTATGATGAATTTATTAAGGTTTAACGGAAAAAAAATGAAGAAATTAAAGAAAACACTGAAAATAAACACATTTTTACTATCAAATTAAATTTTGCGCTAATTATTAAACTTGCCGAATTTTATCGACGATTTCTCTTTTTCCCTTCTCCAAAGTTGATGTCAGGTAGATCTTTGTAAAAAAGAATCCTCTACTATCATTTTAATTTTAATTTGTTGAGATTGAAATCGTTCAAGTTCGTGTGTCTCCAATACGGAGGACGCTATGTTTTGCCGTCCTCGCTCCTGTCAACTGCCTGAAACCTGTTCTAAAACCGGCTCGCGCCCAGAGAGGTGCTGGCAGCAGTCATTCCACCTTCCCTCTAGTTCAATGAAAAATTCCCATCAGAATAAGAGCTGCATTATGTTTAAAAATGTCCATCCCCATCAAAAATTCCCAACCAAAATAAGGACAGTTCCTATAAAGTCCGCTTGCAAAATCGTCAAAGGATTTCCTGAAAATTCAATTAAATAGCACTTTCATGAAATTCGCATAAAAACGAAAGAAAGGAATGCATTATTTCCAAAGGCAAATGCACATTTAACTTAGAAAATGTTATTACTGAACCAATCCTGACGTGTGAAATTTAAGTTCCATAAAGAAATAACTAAATTCTGTCCAAATAGACACTAAAAAAAAAAAAAAGTTTCATAAAATAAATCACTTGAGTAAAATATGGAACGAAAAATCAACCTCAAGATAAAGTACAGCGAACTCTCTCTATTCTGAACACTCATGGGGCCGAACAAAAGTGTTCAGATTACGGGGGTGTTCATTATAGAGGGAGAATCAGCAAAACACATGTTTATTGAATTTATCGACTGTACTGAGTACTTAGCCTGGTTAGCCATACCAGTTACCGAGATGGAGGTGCTGAATTTAGATTTGGCGGCTATTGCAATGTCAAACTAAACTCAGTCGGACCTGTACTCTTACACCTCATTGTTGTTTTTTTTAATTTAAAAAGTTTTACATAATGATAAACAAACAAACAACAAAGGGAATTGCAATAATAATAATAAAAATACATCACAGTTTTTACCTAAAAAAATGTGTAATTTTAGTTTGTTTTTGCATTGTGTATGCACGTGCAGCGTACATATTATCAAGTTGTTTCAAAAGTGGAAATGCTTCCTGATGATGTTCAGCTGCATAATTCAGAAGGTCTTGAATCCCTTGGCCATATTGTTTGAACGTTATTGCACTTCTTGTTTCTTCAGCTTCGTCCGCTTCTTCTTCACTATCCTCGTCCTCTTCAACGGTGATATTGCAACAAACTGGAAGGTGTCCATCGGCTTCTAGATAAGCACTTGGCTCCATTTCCGTATGTAGCTCCTGAAGAATCGACTGCAAGTCACTTAAAGCTGTTGTTTCTTGGTCATCAATTCGTGTTTGTTTGTCTACACGTGGAAATCCAGCTCGGTAAAAGCATTTCTGTATAGTGTGGGGGGTTACGTCATTCCAGGCCATTGATATCCAGTGGACAGCATCCATGACATTGACCTTCTTAGTCAGTTCGCTTGCTGAATTTGCATCTTCCATTGCAAGAGACATTTTCTTTAGAAAAAAAATTCTGTAGTGGGCTTTAAAAGTTTTTATAACTCCCTGATCCAATGGTTGTATTCTAGATGTGCAGTTTGGTGGCAGGAACTTCAGGCTCACGTTGCTCAGAGTTACATTTTTGTGTGATGCAGCATTATCCACGAAAAGAAGAATTTTTCTCCCTTCTCTCTTCATCCTCTCGTTAACACCTTCCAACCATTTCGTGAAAATTGCAAATGTCATCCAGGCTTTTCGATTAAATTTATAGTTAACAGGCAATGATGAAATCTTGAAAATTTTAAAACATCTCGGTTTAACACTTTTTCAGATCACAAGAGGTTTAAGTTTTTCACCCGTAAAACTTGCACAAAGCATGACAGTGAGTCTTTCTTTCGAAATTTTTCCGCCGATGCATTTATCGCTTCTTTCTGCTAGGGTTTTATTTGGAAGGGCCCTAAAAAATAAGCCAGTTTCATCGGCATTGAAGATGTCAGCAGGAGCAAAATCTTTTGTTAATTCTAGAAGTTTAGTTTTCCATTCCTCTACTGTGTCCATGTTTACATCTGCTGCTTCTCCACTTATGGTTTTAAATTCAATATTATGGCGAACTTTGAATCGACTAAGCCACCCATCTGATGCCTTGAATTCACTAATGTTTTCCTTTTCCGCAAAATCAAGCGCAATCTGTTTCATCAGAGGTCCAGTGACAGGCAGATTCTTTGTGCGCATTTGGCAAAAAAACTTCCAAACATGCTGGTTTATTTTTTCATTTCCCGTTTTTTCTCAAAAATTCTACACTTTGAGCCAGGTGCATTCTGCTCAAAAGCAGCTAAAATTTCGTTTTCTTTCTTACTAATTGCATTAACTTGGCCTACGGAAATCCCGAATTCAACTGCAATTTTTCTCTGGCTTACTTTTGACTTCAATTTTTGAATTACATGGTACTTTTCATTGAGGTTTAGTTCTTTCCGTTTTTTCGTTTTACTTATTTCCGATGACATATCTGACTTGTTCTTCAACACTGCTGCAATCGGTACACTGGCAAAAAATGTCACCTTTACCAGCGAAAAATCTCAGCAACAAGAAAGAAAGGGAAGAGATAAGGCTGTCCAATGAGATGGGCGGAGGGGGGGGGGGGAGCGATAAGCCTTTTCTTGACCACTCCACCTGAAAACACCTGTCTGATCTGAAGCACCTGTTCGAAAGGGGGAGGCAATCTGAATTCCGGGAATTTCGGAATTCCAATCGCACACCTGTTCAGTTTAGAGAGAGGTAACTGCTGAATGGGGGATAAAATAGCGTTCATAATACGGGGGTGTTCATATTATAGGGTGTTCAGATTACAGAGAGGTCATCCTATGTTAAGTGTATGAAGTTTCGCCGGGACTATCGAAAAGTGTTCATAATAAGGGGCTGTTCACATTAGGGAGTATTCAGATAGAGAGAGTACACTGTAATTGAAAATCGTCTGCAGTTTATAATCCACAAAATATGCATGAAAATGAAATTAATTTTTAGAATTTGTTTCGTTGATGAAACGGACACTCTACCATAAGAAATAATATGTTTCATGAAATTGTTGACCTGGTACCATAATCCTAAATCGCCAAAAAAAAAAAAAAAGAAAAAGAAGAAGAATCAACCCCAAAGAAGTAATTAAAAATCGTCTGTAGTATGCTAAATAAAATAATTTTTGGAAAAAAATAGAACCGACTTCAAAATATAAATTGCGCTAAAAAGTAAAAAATAATATTATTCCTTAAACAACTTCGATATGACTTTTAAACATAATTTTTGAAGTCGGTGCATTGACAAGTAAATAGGTGTTTTCTTGCAACATTCACTCATTAATCACTACTAGTTTCGTCATAAAGCAGAACTACAAATCTTTGAAACGGTTTTATCATATCTTTCTGTTGAGTTGGTCTATCAGCCAAGGAACAAAAAGTACCAATGATGTGTTGATATGTATTCCAGATGTTCCCAGTGGTCTTCCTTCGTCTTCCTCCAAGAAAGGATTCAGTGTCACACCCAGTTATTGCATTGAACAATGGTAATGCAACCCATCCACCACCACTCAAATATCTTTCTAAGTCATGCACAGCGAAAATTCGATATTTCTTCCCCACTCCAAGTGCCACCCAGAGTTCCTCAATGTTTAGGCGTTCTCCCGATGAGATGGCAATAACTAAAACCTCAGTATCAACGGTGCATATTTCGGTTTGGTATCCCCATGCTGCAAAGAATCTCATAAATGATGCATAATTCGAGTTTCATCTTTTTCGGAGGTGCATGGAGTCAACCATGCGACATCTTGACGATTTATAACGAGCAGATCTCTGCCAATTGGGATAATTACTTGCTTGTCTGCAGAAATAGTTACTAAAGCTGTAGCCAGGGAAGAGAACATTTCAGACTTATTTTCATCAACTTGGAGAAATTTCTCCCAGTTTGGGAAGTGAACTATTTCCTTCAACACGCATTCGAGCACTTTTCCCCTATTGCTGCGTAGGTCACTCTTCCAGCTGTCATGCAGATACACATCCCAGATGATGTGTATCCTTCTTACACATTTAAGGTGAGGTTTGACATAGGGTATGAATATAGTTATTAGCATAGTCTTCAAATGATTTTGCTAATCCTGGTCGCAGCATATTGACAATTGTAGCACCATCAATGAATATAATTTTTGCTGTTGACTTGAAAGTACTAGTAGACGCTATTCAAGACAAATCCCCGGTTCTTAGACTCCCTGACTTCGACAGAGGATAAACTTGGTTTTCGTGTCAAAAAAATTTATCCATTACGCATCTGAAAAACATAATAACTGAAGCATTGCCATTTCGCATCTGTGATTCAATATACAATTTGTTTGAACAACGAACATTCCTTCTTCAATAATGTTAACTGTAACTGTTTGTTAGACTTTTCTCGAACTGGAGGTCGGCTGAACGACTGAATGTTGAGGTGTAAGTTATTTCACTTTACAGCATCCAAAATCAGTTTCGCTTTATTAATACTTCTTCAGCTGTTTAACTAAAGTTCTTTCAATGCGTAACAATATGTCTGCAAGTGTTATATCAACAATATTTCTGCTCTCAAAAGCAAGAAGATCAGTGCTCTTATCACTGGATGGGTTTCTCAGATCTTGCATGACACGAGTGTGACACTTGACATGTTTTGCAAACGCCATCTGTGATTGCTTGGTAGCTTTGCGATGGCGACGATCTTTTTCCCTTCTCCTCTGCAGCGGCGCAATTAAATTATTCAATTAAACGGTCCATCTCAGGTTCAGATGTCATCCAACGATGCAGAGCCTTTGAGTTTCCTGTGAGACCTACAAGTACTCATCACCTTTGACTGATGCGTTGTTTTGTTCGTGAGACTGATAAACAGCAATAACAAAAAATTCTCCTTCTATATTTTTGTGAGAAATGATGAGATTTTTGTGAGAATTCTCCTTCTTTTGTGAATTCTGCACAGGTTAGGTTGGTTACTGCTGCTCCGAAAGGTCTAAACCCCGGTGCTTCAATCACCAGGGGACTAGGGTTGGAAGAATAAAGTTGAAGGCCCCTGGGAAATATTCTGGACAACCTCACTAGAGGCTTCACAAGCCTGCAGAGAAAGGGTTCTATGTAGCTGCACGCACAAGTGTCACTGCTGGAAGACTGCTCTGTATGCTTGTGGTGCTTTTTGCAATTAGTGATATTTGTAATCTAACTTATTGCCTACACTTTAAGAACTTGTTTCAAATGAAATAATTAAATTTCTTGATAACAGTTTCTCAATAAAATTCTTGTTTTTCCGCACTGTGTGCAATTACTGAGAAAGATCTGTTAAGTTATGTAAAGCTGAACACTTGGGATCTGCGACTATAATTTTATACACTGTCAAGAAATACATTATATATTGTAGGTATATTTTTACCGTGATGTTTATTCCCAGCTCTAGTAAGCAGCAGCGCCCTCGGCGGCCAGTCTTGGCCGAAGGGCCTAAGTTAGTGTGGGGTCAACTGAACTCACCTTTGACTTGGTGTACCAGAAATACTAACTCAAATCACTCTTAGATGGTGCCACTACTGCGGTTCATTACCATCTATTTGTACATATTTTTCTCTGTAAATTCCTATTTTAAAGAGTTTGCAGTTTCCTGTTTATAGTTCTCTGTAATTATACGTTAGATTCAAAGAGATTTTCATGTATTTTCGGGCAAATATTTTCAGTGTATTATATATATTATGCATTCATCTGTTTATAATATATAACGCATTCATCGATTAGTGTATTTATGCAATGTAATTCAGGCAACGTAGTATTAGTAATTTCATTAAATAATCAGGTCTTAAGTAGAATAAAAGTATGTATATCATAACTAAAATATGGTATATTATTATAAATTGCACACTACATGTATGAAACAATTATTACCTGTCATTGTTTTCATAACTGATCATTTAATATCATCAAAGAAACTTCAAGCGAGCGCACATAGCGATTCAATAGGCCGCCATTTTGAATGCCCGCCATTAATGAAATAGGCGAAATCTGCGATGTCCTCCTATCTGAAATGAAATCTTAATATGTGTAGTACTTGTACCCCAAGTTTCATGCTTCTATCATTAAAGGCACAATTATGTCATATATCTGCCGGACTATTCAGTCTATTTCTTGTTATAATTGCTTTTAATATTACATCTTAATGAAAACAAACTCTTTTTTAACAATGAGTTTCATTTTTATTAACAACTTTCCCAACAAAGAAAAATCGAGTCTAGCCTTTCCAATTAAAATGAAAAAATACTTATTTTTCACCCATAACGTTTTTTCTAAAAAACAGATATAGTCAAACTGATGTGCGATATTTGAGTTAGATGACCCTCTATCGATCAAAGAAAAAATAATCAAAATCGGCTCGTTTAGTCAAAAGTTATGGATGAAAAAGTAAAAAAATTACCACATTTCAGCCCATTACTTTTTTTCTAATTATCAAATATGGTCGAACCAAGGTATGGAACCTATGGGAAACCACCCTCGATCGATTAAAAAAAAAATCATGAAAATCGGTTCATCCGGTAAGAAGTTATGAGTGGACCAAAAAAAAAAAAAAAAAAAACGACATACATACAATATGAATGTATAACCTCCTTCCTTTGTGAAGTCGGTTAAAAATGAAATGAATTTTTAACCGACTTCACAAAGGAAGGAACGTTATACATTCGTATTGTATATATGTCGTTTTTTTTTTTTTTTGTTTGTTTGTCCACTCATAACTTCGCACCGGATGAACCGATTTTCATGATTTTTTTTCAATCGATCAGGGGTGGTTTCCCATAGGTCCCGTACTTTCGTTTGACCATATTCGATAATTAGAACAAAAGTAATAGGCAGAAATGTAGTATTTTTTTTATCTTTTCAACCATAACTTTTGACTAAATGAACCGATTTTGAAGATTTTTTTTTTTAATCGATAGAGGGTCGTCTAACTCAAATATTGCAAATAAATTTGCCTACATTTGTTTTTTAGAAAAAACGTTACGAGTGAAAAATAAGTATTTTTTATTTTAATTGGAAAGACTTGGCTTGATTTTTCTTTGTTGGAAAATCTATTAATAAATATAAAAGCATTGTTAAAAACATGTTTGTTGTCATGGGCTATAATATTAAAAGAAATTACAGCAAGAGTTTGACTGAAGGCTTCTCTGTGGCAAAAATTAATCCAATCAGTTTGTTTGCTAAAATAGACTTCAAAAGGGAATTTATCATGCAAATGATTAGTTTTTAGTGCCATTAATTTAAAGAAGCTTTGCCCTTTGATATGGATTTTTTAAAAAATAGAGTATTTATATACAAAATGTATTTACACTAAAAAGAATAAAATAAAATAATTTTTATAAAAAAACAGAACCGACTTCAAATTAAAAATTGCGCTAAAAAGTAAAAAATAAATTCATTCTTTAAACAACATCGATGTGACTTTTAAACATAGTTTTAGAAGTCGCTGCAAAATTATGGGTCTAATTACCCATGCATTATACCATTTGCTACTTCATATTGGAACTGTTGCTAATTCTGCGGAAATATATATATTTGTAATTGATTCATGATTACAAAATATTTTATCTATCCTAATTTTGCACCGACTTCTAAAACTGTTTAAAAGTCACAACGATGTTGTTTAAAGAATGAATTTATTTTTTACTTTTTAGCGCAATTTTTAATTTGAAGTCAGTTCTGTTTTTTTATAAAAATTATTTTATTAGAATTTGTTTCGCTCCTAAAACGGCATGAATAGCGATAAAACATCATTTTTTCAATCTTACGGTAACAGAAATCATCTAGTTGGCCACAAAAGTACTATTTATTTTGGCGAAAACAAGCAAATTGAGCAGATAAATTCAGAGGTAAGCCTTGCTTTAAAGTTCAAAAACTACTTTAAATGAATATTGCGCGTGTTATATTTGTTCTACGTACTTCAGAAAGAGATCATCTTGTGCGGTTTTTTACGGGCATCAATATGCTGCAAAAATCGAAAAGGTGTGACGTTTCTTAGATGAGATAAACCCAAAATCAACAGTTTTGCTTAAAATTGAAATAAAAAAAGAACAAATTCGAATTTTAGGAAAAACGCTTCGAGGTGCACGAGGACCTGACCCAAGGTACCTGTAACCAAAATTTCGTACTTCTGGACCGTTCCATCTCGCCAGGAGGCGATCGACAGACAGACAGACAGACACACACACACACAAACTTTCGGTTTTATTTATATAGATGTAGCACATTAGTTCGTGATAATATAATTGGAAAAGATCAAAGTTTTAATAAAAACTATGAAATTACTTTATTTATTTACTTTTTAAAGTATTAATAGGGCAGTAAACATGTATTCGTAAAAAATAAATTTAAACATTATTTTCGCGATAATGCGAAAAAGTTGTGGAATTGCATGTGAAAAAAACACGTAAAAGGTTGAATCAATAAATAAATACGAGTCTTCTACTTTCGGGTTGAAATGCACAAAATTAAACTTATATAAGTTTCTCACATTGATTTAAAAAAAAAAAAAGGAATAAATAGGATAAATGTGAGTACACAATTTTAAGTTAATGAATAAATATCTCCCGGTTCCACTTTGGGGTTTGTATATAAGAAATTAGCCGAAAATAATGCAAAATTCTACGTTTTACTAATGTTTTATATTTTCGATTCTCTTTTCACGCTAGCGAGGAAGAAATGAGAAATGATAGTAGCCAACAAACATTCAAAATTTAAAATAAAACAATGGTTACCTTTCGATAGCACTTTGAGATCTAAACTTTGGAAAAAACATTAAAAATAAATGTATTTCAAATGTTGTAGGTATGCTTTGTACACCAGTCCATAACTTTTACTTATTATCTAGAAAATGATTTTATTGAAAAAAAAAAAGAGTCATTTTTACTCTTTTAATTGCGTATGTGAAATTATTATATCGGTTTTTTTTTCTTAACGTTAGCAATTAAAAATTCCGCCACTGCAATATTATTTTCACGAACCCCTTTTCTACATCATGCGAACCTCTGGGGATTCGCAAACCACCGGTTGGGAAACGCTGGTATATAAGGGAAAGTTATCTCCTTTAGATCTGGATGCACCTCTTTTGGTTTATTTGAGACACCAAGACCTTGGTTTACTTGCGAAACACGTGAACAAAACATTTTTGATGTAAAAAATTTTTTAATCATATAATTCTTTGGTGGAAACGCTCATCTTTAGGGAAAAGACCAACGAAATTTTTCGTTGTACCGATATTTTAAAAGTTACGCAGCATTGTACTGAAACAATATTTGCTTCAAGGCTGCCGACAGGGGGAAAAGGGCGGGGATCATGGCACAAATTGCGCAATCATACTTTTTTTAGGGGGGGGGGATAGTTAAATCCAAGGGCCCCTTTCTACTGTGATTAAACAATGGAAGACATCGATGTGATCTTATAGCACAGACAAACATTTTAGTTAATTATTTTCAAAAATACATTTTCATTTTTAATAAAAGTTAAGAGAAATAAGTTAAAAATTGATCACATAAACGAATTTCAAGAACTATCAGTCATTACAGAGTGTAAGACACAACAACTTTTTGCAACCTAGATGACTTTTTAAGCTCCAAAAAATTATTATCTGAATTTAAATTTTTTTCTTCTCTTTAACATTTCTAAGAATGAAGAGAATTTTTAATCAAACACTGGACATTTTAGCAGCAGATAAGACGAACTTCAATATTTGGGGAAATGTCTCTAAGAAAATTGCTCCTTATAGCCGATAAAACAAGATATGGTAGTGCTTCTTAATAATTTAAGAAAATTTTAATGCCAAGAAGGACATTGTTCTCCAGATGAATTCCTTATTGTAAGTTCGGAATCCACATATAGAGAGATACGAAGTTTAATTAGTTAAATTAGAGCATAAACAAGTGGTAAGCAAACCAAACATCAAAATATATATCGATACAGCCAATAGTATTCTTTGGTGTCCAAACATTAATAGTTAAAATGTAGAATGTAGTATGTATCAAACAAATCGAATTATCGAATACGTCCCACCAAACAGAAAATGTTGAATTTTACCAGCGCAATCAAAAATTCGGTGGTGTAAGTCCCCAAACACAAAATTTTACTGGAGCCACATTATATATTTGTTTTTACGAAGGGCGTACAAAGTAATATCAAATCAATGCGAGGTCCACAAGCAGTGGCGTAGGCAGAATTTTTTCAAGGGGGGGGGGGGTTCATAATGTTCTGAAACTACTAAAAGAAATTCGAGAATGTAAAAAAGCACTGTTATTAAGGGCTCAAGGGGGGGGTAAACCCCTAACCCCCCCCCCCCTTGCGTACGCCACTGCACACAAGATCATAAACAAAAAATTTTATTCAAGCCTTTTTTTTCTATCTTTCACTAACTCTCCCCACACGCTCTAACTAAATCAGCAGATATACTCAACGCTCATTGTACTGTCCGTATTAATTTTGACTGTATGAAAACATGCATGTTAGGGACCGTTCATAAATGATGTCACAAAATGTCACACCTCAACGGATCCCCTACGCCCTTTGTCACATATCACGCTATGTTGCATATGCGCGATGTCACACTTCCTTTTACCCCCTCCAGTCCCTTGTCACACTTTGTCACAATTTTACGACCCCCCTCGAAGCGTGACAACATTTATGAATGATACTTTATGTTTTTTGCAAAGGGAAATTAAAAATAGGTCACAACTGCATAAATTTATTTTTATGCATGCGCATAAAAAAATTCATCATACAACACATAGTAGTAACTGACTATTGTGTTCATTATACATATTGGGTAGAAAATAATTGTAGTTTTTTCTTCGTGTTTTTGATGTTGATTAGAGAGTTTGAAAATTTTATACAAAATAAACACATAAATAAATATATAATTTTATAAAGATATTTGAATGTCATTTGTATATTGCTTGGAGTGCCAGTAAAATATGGGAGAATAGGCACGTGCCTTATATGCCTAGTCAACATTCAGGCCTGCCTGTGTATTTGCTTTTCCAGACTGCAAGCTGCCGTGGATTTCGCTGGTAATTCGAAAATTCTGAATGTGTGATCTGCCTAGAAGAAAACTATGGGCTCGAAATTTTCACCCCTAGAAAAACAACCCAAACTTCAAGTATTCTTTAAAACGTTAATGTGTGAATCCAGCATTTGAAATGCTCATTTTTTACTGAAGTCCTATTCTGTAAAATTTGCATCGAATATGAACATCCTACATTGCGAGGCTCTCTTAGCATTCGTAGAGTCTACAACATGGGAATTAAAAGGAGGAGAGGGGATATGAAATAAGGACTACCTCGGGGCCCCTGGCGGCCGCTAAGTCCATAATCCGTCCTGGGGGTAGGATTTTTTCATAAGATATTTTTTGTGTGCGTCAGATACCCGGTATCCCACTAATTTTTAAATATCCGGTTTCGGCTAACCAGTGGCGTAGCTAAACCTGGATTTCGGGGGGGGGGGGGTTCTTCGGGAAAAGTTGGCTAATTTCATTATTTTCCAAGAAAAATTGGTTAAATTCTAGACGATCTTTACCATTTCAGGCGGGGTTTTATCCCCAAAACCACCCCCTTATCTACGCCAGTGCGGCTAACATTGGGTTTGGTGGAGAAACGGTCATTGTACTAAAAAAATTTCGGGAACCGCAACCCTCCAAATGATACTCTTCTAGCAAAGGGGTATCAAGGAGGGCCAGGTTCACACAGCAAGAGTTATTCAAGCTGGCGCGCCATCCCTGCCTACTAAACAGGCAGGGATGGCGCCCAGCAAATCTATCTCGGAGCGATAATGAGCGCACGTCGGACTTCACTTCCCCATGCCAGGGGGAGGGCACCCCTAAGGCCACGTGCTAACAGAGGAGGGGGATAGAGCAGAAATTTCATTTCACTAAATACTCGGTTATCCGGCATGTCAAATTCATTAAAATTCAACTAACTAGCAGTTTTGAAAATAAATATGTAAACTACAAACTTACCACGCATTTGCAAGCTGTGGACTGTGGAGTGTTTAAAAATGCTTCTAAAATTTACAAGTTTCAAACATCAGAGCAGGAAGCCGGGTATCTAGTGCATATTCGTCAATCAAGGGATACCGGATATCCGGTATTCGGAAAAGTTAGCGAACGAAGGGGGATTTACACCTTGAACTGGGGGGGGGGGGGGTAGGACATTCCAGATTTGCTTACTATAGGAAAATTAAACTGTACACATTTCAATTCTTAATTTATACTGTTTCTAAACTACTGAACTTGTGCTGGGAGCAGTTTTGATATCCGAAACGATTCTCAAACTCGCTATAAGAGAAAATTGCGTGAGCACCATAGTTATTACTTTCACTCAACCGTGGTAATTAGATCTCATTCTAAAAAGAGAAATAAATCATTCGAACTATCTAATTTAATTTAATTCATTGCGTATTTTTTCGTTCTGCCACCATTTGCTGTAATTTCTTGTTCGCCTCCTGTGTGAAAACGATAGACTTTTTGTAAAACAATTTGTCGTGACGCAAACTGATACTCAATAATCTTTGCCCAGATGTTTCTTTTCAATTCGTTTTACATCAACTGCTTTACGAATGAGTTCCCGTATTTTTTTTCTCAAAAATACGGGGAATTGTAACAAAGCTCAGAGTTAAACAATTACCAAAAATCAGGGCCAATTTCAGGCTGAAGCGGTGAGGCGCCCGCCTCAGGGCGCGTCGTTCTTAGGGGCGCATTGGCCATAAATGTTGACTGAATCTTTATAAGTAAAACACAAAAGTTATTATCTCAAAAAATTAAAAACCGATATTGCTGTTGCTTTTTATGCGGTTTTTGGCTTCTGGACAGCTAAAAACCGATTTTTCTCAACCTGGAACCACCTTGTCGTGGTGGATGGGCTTTCTATGCTAAGAAAGCAGCAACTTCCGAATGTTCTAGCAATGATTTTTCTAAGTAATTAAACTATACTGTAATTGAACAGTAGAATTGGTTAACTCTCCAACTCAATAGCCGCCCCAGATGGACTTCAAAGTTAGTGGTAGTCAAACCTATCTATTTTATGACAAGCAAAACGCAATTTATCGCTTTTTTATTTTCCCTTATTCAGTCTATTCTGATCAGCGATTGTTTTCCTTCAGCGTTTTGAAAGTTAAAATATATATAATTAAAGTTTATATCGATTATTTTTAATATCTATTCCTTCATAATATATAGTAGGGGCGGGAAAAAGTTTTTTGCCTCGGAGCGCCACTCGTGCTAGCGCCGGCCCTGCCAAAAATTTGAGTAGAAAATTCGAATTTTCCTCTAACTCAACTTTTTGCATAACAAATTGACGCTAAAATTCTCTAATTAAAAAGGTGAAATATTCTACTTAATATAATCTAGTATTTTAAAAAATCATCGTTTATATTTATTTACCTGAAAGACTTTTTAATAATTCCTGAAGTTAAACATGAAGCAATATTGGTGGGAAAAATAACAGTGTGATGACATTGTATGAATATTCGTTATCAAAGCTAATTTATACAATGTAAAATATTGTTCAGAAATTCTAGTAAAAAGTTCGGAATTAAAAAATGTAAAAGTAAGAAGGCTTTATTTAAAAACAATGTTTTAATTAAATCTGATATGTTTTAAGTTAGTCTGATATGATTAAAACCTTTTGTAACTGTAATTTTTTTCAAGTCAATGGAATTATGCAAATTACGTAACAACGGGATTATCTATATAAGTACACGCAAACAACTAGCCGTTGCTTTAACGTTGGTGGAATTCGGAAACGAAGGACGAATAGCAATGGAAGTAGGAGTTGTAAGTACTTATCTTTTAGTCTTGAACGTTTTTTATGTATGTGCTGTATTGGGAGACTAATTTTTATTGCTGCAGAAGCTTAAAGAGCTAAATTTATCGTATTGGCGTTTAAGCTAAGCTAAACTAAACTAGATTTTAATTGCATTGGGAAGAGGAACCGGACTTATCATTTTACTAAACAGATCATAATTATCAACGGAACTATGTTATTGAAACCAGAATTATATTCCTTATTAAACGGTGAGGAATACTTTGAAAATTAATGTTATATAAGTTGTGTGTTTAGTAAGAAGTGAACCTATTGGGTAAAAAGTAAGTATAAATAACATCCATAAGAACTTAAATTACGCAAAGTTTCAATCTTGTAACTGTGTCCATGATACAGACTGTCATGGATAAGAAATAGATTGTACGTATGTGTTTTAATTTTTAATCTACGAAGGGGGCTAGAAAATGCTACTGATTTCATGTATTTATTACCACTTATAATATAGGTTTCTTCTTAAAATTTAGCTTCTGCTAAAATGTTTTTAGTGTGTTGTAAGGGCTCAACTTTGCCACCAGCGATTAAGAGCCCCATCATTAAACAGTGGGCTTCTTACGAATTCCATTGTCGGTTTTGATTAAATTTTATAGCTTGTATTTCTATTTCTGTAACTTTACACAAAAATTACAAGTCTCGTTTCCCTCTTATTCTGTAGTAAGTTTGAAAAGGAATAGGGAATGAATCCCCGATAAAGTAGGCGTCCCTTAGAGTTGGCGAGTTCATGTTTATTTTGCCAGAGTTCTAAAATTTTGAGAAACCTTGTTTCAAGTTGGAAATTATTAAAATTCTTAGTTTATAAATAAAGCTTTTAAATTGAAGTTTTATAAATGGCGATTATGACTTCAAACAAGTACGTATGCCTATTCAAAAATATATCAGTAACAACTTAAGTTACGTATATATTAGGGATGTAACGAATAGCGATTTGGCCGAATACCAAATATTCGGCCACTTCTTCCAGGCTGAAGCCGAATATTCGGCCATTTCTTCTAGGCCGAATATTAAAATTTCTAGAAAATCATTGTAATAGAAAGTATTTGTCAAATTTAAAATTATTGACAAAGTCGAACACCACTTACACACAATCTATGATGTATGATTTATAAAGATATTTTAAAAGTTATAAAAGTTGATATTTTTATTTTATAGGGTTTTTACATGCCGGTTTTCAATATCTATTAAAATTTAATCCACTTGAATGGAATATATTTTTATTTTCAAAAACCCAAATAACTTATGCTATCTAAATATTCATGTTGCATTCTAAACTTTTCACATTTATCTCTTACCCAATATTCACAATAAATCAGTCTACCCAAATAAAGTCAGACTTCCACTTTGTTAATAATAAAATAAATTTCTCATGTATCATAACTATTTCCAGCTTTTGGGAGCAAACGCTAAATATAAAATACAATAATAACTTTAAAATCTGTTTTTGCTCGGTCAAGCCTAAAAAAGTTTTAAAAAAGTAGTTTTTTCTAAATTATTTTTATTAAAACTATATACTAATGTATTTTTTTGCAATATGTATAATACAATTTTAAATGTTTAAAATCTACCAATTTCTTTACTTTGTTACATTTTTACTGCAGCAGAACTATTCGGCCGAATAGTCCATCAATGTTCGGCCAGGCCGAATTTGACCTTACCCATTATTCGGCTAAGTGATGAAATGACTATTCGGCCAGGCCGAATACCGAATAGTGGCCGAATATTCATTACATCCCTAGTATATATCCAAAATCTTAACATTCTTTCTTTTTTGTGCCTTCGATTTAGCATGTATCCGGAACTTCGCTTACTCGCCAAATCTAAAAGTAACCTTTTAAGCAATTATCTTGATCGTTTAACTTTAAAGAAATCTTTAATAAAACTTCAAACAATGTGGCGGAATGTATAAAATCTAATCGAGGCGTATCTTTCTCGTGGACCATAATTAGCCCATAACATAAAACTCGAACAATCTCGAAACGAGGATTAGAACGCATGAACAAAGTTGGGTTTCAGTAGATGCTTTGGGACGCAAATAGCAAATCAACTGTATATTTCGCGTGAGAATTAAACTTCTCAACAAAGTTTTAAAGCTTCAAACTGCTGCACCTCCGATAAATTTAGTAATCTTGTGTAAAACTATTCTATATTGATATACACATTTGGTCAAATTTGACCTCTGACATTTAGTTTACTCACTAAAAAAAAAAAAAAAAAATTCACACGGGAGATTATAACGGTTCATTACTAATTTTAACTCTATCCACTGGCATGTTTTCTGGTAATGCCCTATAAGAGGAGCACTTTCCCTTTCCGCGAGATAGAATAAGTCGCGTGTATTAATGAATAATTGAAGTTTTCAATTACGCGAATGTGAAAAGCGCAGAGCAAGTTTCCGAACTGATTTTTTTTACTTAAATTTCAACATCGCGGAATTTCCTGCCCTTCTCGCCATTCTAAACGAATAGCACTAGTAGCCGAACAGTGGGACTGACCTTTTGTCTTCAGACAATCTTGGTCGTAAATGTTAATAATGCTTGTAAATTATTTACAGTTTTAAATTATTTTTGGTTTTTACAGGTGCAAGTCTTAATCTGCTTATATGCTTGTTTCACCTTTGCGAGTAAGTATTCGATTTATTTGGTAGTTAATGACTCGTACTTCAAATGTATAAATATAACTTGTGCAATCAATTGTCTGAGAATTATTCTCAATCAGTCTTGTAATTTAAATTACATCCTAGATGAATGAGCCCCTTACAGACTGAACATTCAAGTTCAAGTAATAGTACTCCTTTCTCTTGCCTGGACTAGCTTATTTTTCCAGTCATCGGTAATATATCTTAAACAAGAAATTAATAAGCAATGCCACGAACTTTAAAATTGAAATTATAATTAAAATTCCGAAAGAAACTTGCGTAAAAAATGAATAGTTCCTACTTATTTTTTATTGCACCAATCCCTAGACGTTCGATGCTAATGAGATTATACAAATGAAACTACAAATTTCGAAAAACCCTAACTTTGCTAACTGAATACTGAAACTTTAAAATATAACTACCAGTTCAACTGCATTCGAAACTTAAATCAGAAATATATCGAATGTACTTTACGCATTAGCTGCTGTTGTGCTCGCTGTTAGCAACTCGGTGTACATTAGTTAATACTTTTTAAATAAAATCAGTTTTGTAAGCAGAGTTGCTCAGTTAAGTCCTGGGTTCGAAATTAGGATGTAAAAGTTGTCATTGGCACCTATTTGTTTTGTTTTGGTTGCCAAAAATGTTCTGCTAGGCGTCATTTTAAAACGATTCCAATTTCTTGAGCAGAGAACAACTTATTACTATGAAGACAGTTGTGCAGCTGTTAAAAAATATTTCAAAACATCAACCTTACTGAGAAAATTATTGATAAATAAGGGGAAAATGTTCAAAAATCAATTCCTATGAGTAACTTTTGAAAAGGTGTTAATTTTGAATAAATTTAAGAATACACACGTTTATTCTAATCAATGCCTAATAAAATAAATTAAGAGTCTATTGTCTTAAATATTTTTTCAAGTGTTATTTACAATGTAGTGTTACTTGCAAAATTTCATTTGCAAGTAAAAATTCACGATTCAAAAATTTGAAGGTAAAGAAGTTACGATAGTCTTCATCTATTTTGCGTTGTTGCGATACCTATGAAGTATGTATATAAAAAATTGTGCAAAGTTGTACTTTATTTTTTAAAAATAAACAAAGTATAAAATGTCGACTTGGTGAAAAATTATGGTTGCTAAACTAAGTTTTATGAAAGGTTAGGAGTCAAAAGTCGCGACTGGATGTGAAATCATGGTCGTCAAACGGGAATTTTTAGTTGCAAAATACGACTAACGACCGCTAATTTCGAACCCTGGTTGTCCTTTAACAGTTGTGAAAACATACAAAATTTACAGCTAAATTTATCCCGGTTTGATAACTCCATATAATCTTCTTATAACAAATCTGAAAGGTTAAAAGATTGGAATCTAGATAACATCAAATAAGACATACGGAAACATTATTAAATGATTAATTAAAACTGATTATCTGCAGGGGCGAATGAAAATCAAGTTGGAGATTGGATAAAATCTTGCGAAGATGTCCACACATTAGCCGAAACAATGGATTCTAACTACAATCCAACAAGACACGAGCGAGATTGGATCATGAAGTGTTTGATGCCAACTTGGCCTCCCTTCGATCCCTCAGACTACGAAGAGCAAGGTTACATTCCAGAAAGCACAACTGAATGGTTTGAATTGTCGACGGAGCCTGCAAGTGAGGAATATGTCGAAGTCTTCCAGCCGACTCACGAAGTAGTCTTGCCAGTTCAAGAATCTGAATCTCGTATTAAGGAATCTTATAAACAACATTCAGTACACAAATTGCCAGTTCAAGAATCGGAATCTCGTATTAAGGAATCTTATAAACAACATTCAGTACACAAATTGCCAGTTCAAGAATCGGAATCTCGTATTAAGGAATCTTATAAACAACATTCAGTACACAAATTGCCAGTTCAAGAACCTGAATCTCGTATTCAGGAATCTTATGAAGAACATTCGATACACAAATTGCCTGTACAAGAATCTCTCTATGAAGAGCATCCAGTCTATGTTGGTTCTTCCAGAGGTATTCCTGGGTTCAACTATCCAAACTATTTCGATATACCCCTAACTTCCTTCACCTGCATGGAGAAGGACATCATCCCAGGCTTCTATGCAGATCTTGAAACTGGCTGTCAGGTAAGATTAATTTTTGCATAAATGCATTTAAACATTAACTGTAAAGATAATCTTGGTTTTATACAAACTGTTATTTAACGTTCTTCGTATAAAAGTAGTGATCCAATCCCTTGGCCTATATAACAAAGTGAAACTGTAGTACTTTTAAAAAGTCATGGAGTCTCTAATGAAAGTTAGTTTTAATGAAAGTTAGTTAGTTTTAAACTTGAACTAAATTAGCACTTCTAATCTTTCGTTCCGGATCTAAATTAAAACTTTTTTATCACTAGTTTTTATTTTTCGCAATATGATCTAGATTTTTTATGTTCCCAACTTTAATTTTATGAATTTAACTAAAGTTGCAAAGTAACTTTAAATTTTTATCTTTAGTGCTTAAATTCTGAATATAGAACTTTTAGAAAAATCCTTACTGGATTAAAATGTTCAAGTTCTTCATTTTTGAACACCTAATATAGCTCAAACTTTAAATAATGCGATTTGAATTGTACTAATTTTTTTTTTTTCGGTCCTGAATATTTCAACTGAAAACTACTAAATCAATCCAGAGTTTATTGAAATATCTTCCACTTACTAAAGCGATTAATAGCGAATTTAATTAAATTCGCTGGATACAGATGTCTAACATACTGAATACTTGTTTTTTTAACTTAATTTGAAGCTTATTTTACTGAATTGATCAAAGTGTCGCGAGTCACTAATGGAAAAAATGCAGTCGCTAAAATAAATCAGATTTTGTTTTGCAATGAAGTAGGAGGCATAGTTTTATAACTTTCTGAATTTTTTAAGACACATTTGAAAGCTCTATTTTTAACAAACTTAGTGTTGGGTTTAAATAAGTCTATAAATTTCAAAACTTCAGTGTGTTTCTTGGCTAGTATGCAAAGTAGCTTGATCTGTATATTAACTTTGCGGATCGTACCTTTTTCCTTCTAAAAAACTTCAAAACAAATACAGTACTAAATATAAGTTCAGTACCACTATAACCTAGAATGCAGTTTCAATGAAATTTAATCTTATTAAACGAATAATTCTAATGACACTTCTGGTCTCTTAGACCCAGTGCGCGGGTTCGCTGGTTAATCAACGTGACTAAATTTAAGTATACATTTAATTTTATTAAATGTAGAAAATAGAATTACTAGCTTACATGAATGAAATATAAAACAGTTTAAATTAACTGTGTTAAATAATATAGCTTGTGAGTACTTCCGTTCTTACTTAAGTAAGAGTTGGTTCTTTACATTTTAAGTAAATCTATATAACTATTTAACCAAATATTTAAATATTAAGCGCATGTTCGGTCCACACAATCTCTGAAAGCAATTTTATTAAAAATGCGGTATAATACACTCGTCTCGGACCGAAAGAACCTTAGTCGATGATCTAGACTTTTATTTTTAAAAGTACTATACCTTATACTTTACCTGAAGTGTAAACTCAATGATGGTAAAATTTAAAATTACTCTTACTTGTATATACTTTCCAAAGTTCTCCAATTTCTACCAAATCGGAGCTGGTAAAAAAAACCCGACAGAAAAGTGGATGTATAAAGTATTTCCCACAGATTTAAAGGGATAAATAAAACCAATAAATAACTAAAAGGGTAAAGTGGTGAAGCGTTTTTCAGATAATGGAAAAACCTTTAGCAAGATTGCTTTCAAGATAATTAAGATTATGAAATCATTTACCATTTCAATATGGTCTTTCATAGAACCTAAATGAAATTTCAATCCGAATATTTTTAAAGAAAAGTTGAATTTCAATAGTACGTAAGCAGGCATAGAATGTGCATTATTAGTCTGCAAGATTTTTGCAAGAAAATTACTCTCCTACAAAAATCATATTCGAGCATTTTCAAGTTACCACCGATTTTACAAATTAAATTTTTTAATGGCTATATTTTTGGTTCCAAACTCTTTTCTCCAGAAAAGTGACGACATTTGTCAACAGTGTCTAACGTTAAATCTTTAAATAGGTTTTCCATGTGTGCTGGCCTCACCGAAGAGAAAGCTTCCTCTGTCCAGTTGGAACAATCTTCAACCAAGCTCTTCTAGCATGTGATTTCTGGTACAATTCCAATTGTTCTATGGCTCCACTTTATTACAATGTAAATGCTCATGTTTACCATAAAGCACTCCAAGAACCTGGAAACGTAGTCGGCTCGATGATTGATACTTTGATCGAGAAAGGTAAACACGATGAACCAGACCAACCAGTTCAAACCCAGCCAGAAGAAGCGAAAGGAGCTGTTAAAGCGGAACCAGACATGTCTTATGTAATGAAATTTCTGCCAATCAAAGCAAAGGTTACAGTTTACCCTGAAACCAACGTTCAGAAATCTAAAATTGTTGCCGAAGCCTCAGTTGGCCAGAAGAAAATGGTTAAGAAACCAGTTGTGACAATAGAAAAGCCTCAAGTTCAGATCTACCAACACATGTCATCATCTAAGCCTGTTCATACTCCATCCGTTTCCGAAATCGTTCAAGAAATTTTCAACGTAGCCACGAAAATAGTTGCAGAATCCAGAGGTCTTGCTTCTCGATTGAAAACAGAGCATATGAAACTTTATAACCCTATACCTCTTCCTACACTCAATCCTAGGTTCATAACAAAACCTGTTGCAGTTGAAAATCTTCCCGAAGAACCCATGAAAAATTCTGAAATTTTGTCTCAAAGGCAGCCTAAAAGTATGAAAGTAGTGAAGAAAACACTTTATAAGCCTGCTGTCGGAGCCACAACTTCAAAAAAAGTTTCACCGCTTACTAGAAAAGTTTTGGCGGGAAATTACTTAAAATTGCTAAAAATGAAAAGTTATTAATCATTGCCTGTTGTAGACTCTGAATAAATTCTTTACTTTGTTATTGATGGTACTTGTTGATTTAAAACTTGTGTGTGTGCTCTAAAATTCCAAATTCCTTAACTCGGAAAAAATATTATTTTAACATTTTAAAACTTAGACATTATTAAATTTAGTATAGCATTTTTCTGGTGTGATAGTTTCGGTACTGTCTATAAAAGCAAAGGTCTGTAATATTAAATATCGCTTAAGAGAAAGCTTTTCTAGGAGCCAATTGGCTTAAAGTAATCTATGAATTTGAAAATTAGCCGGGAACTCTCGAGCTTTTCAAAAAGTTGAATAATGCAATCTTCGGTTAAATATTGAATTAAATCTAAGCTATTAAAAACAGTTGCCGAAAACTGTTGAATGACTCGCAAAACAAAACTCATTTTTGTTAATGAAAATAAATTATAATTTGATTTTTATAAATTGAACTTTTAAGCAAAGTAGTTAAAACACGTTAGTGCAAAATTAAAAAAAACTCTACATTTTCCCCACTAAATCTTTTTTTTTTAAATCCCTTTGTTCTCAATAAGTATTAAAGAAAATAACGTCGAGGTTTTTTTTTAGCCCCGAGGACAACTAGATTTTTACTGCAGTCTTAATAACGAAAAGTGCTCAATCTATAATGAAATTTTCTTGCTCTGAGCGAAATGGTTTTTCTGTGAAAAAGTAAATTTGAGCACTGCTGTTAGATATGAGGGATAATCAATGGTGTTTAGAAAAGTAAATTTTTTCATATGCAAAAAATGCAACGTTTTGAAACATGCATGTATTTCAATTCAAATAAAGTATTTAGATTTTAAGTGCACAGAAAAATCTAAGTTCATAATACATATGGATCCACTCTCTCTTTCAATTACTAACTTTTGAAATATTCCTTTCTAGTGTAGGATTTTTTTTTAAATTTATATTTCTATTTTTTACTGAGGGTACTTAATCTACAGAGTTTGCTCATGAAGATCAATAAATATCTTGCGTACATTTTGCAAGAGAAGTTTTTAAACATTGTGTATAATGGCAAACAAAGTTATGTTTTGCTGTCATGTGTGAACAAGCTCCAGACCAGATAGTTTAACTTAAGACTATTCATAAAGCTATTTTATAAGTTACGCATCTTACAATGTATTACCTGAAAGAGCACAGTGAGCTTTGATAGCAGAGGCACTTGGTTTTAACTACTTGTAGTTCCGAAGATTGACAAATGATAGCGAACAAGGGGTAAGGGACCTTTGTTTATTTTTATTAGTCTATTTTTATGAAATTTTAATTGGATTTGGAGTTGATGGAAGAATCCATGCTATTTAACTAGCCAGATATTTTTTTTAATTCGGTCCAGCTAGGCTGGTCCTAGTTAAATTGATTGGGACCTATACTAAAAAAAAGCAATTCTCGCTGCTGACAACGCCGCTCTTCCGAAGAAATTCTGCCTTGCGCACTTCGAAATCTTACAAGTCAAACTATTCGCTGAAAAAGGGGCCTAATTTTGGTTGTTTCATAAGAGAAATAATAAGTTTCGTCTAGCACTATACGAGCCTACTTTCCCCGATTTTTTTTACACCCAAATTCAAATTAATAATCTAGCTATCCCTTCCTCATTTTGCTTTAGTTCTTAATTACTTCTAATATACCTTTCTCACAGGACAATACACATTCATTCACTCACTCATTCATTTGTTCATCCATTCATTTATTCATTTACTCATTCATGTATTTACTCATTCGTGTATTTATTCATGTATTTATTCATTCATTTACTCATTCATGTATTTATTCATTCATTTACTCATTCATGTATTTATTCATTCATTTACTCATTCATGTATTTATTCATTCATTTACTCATTCATGTATTTGTTCATTCATTTACTCATTCATGTATTTGTTCATTCATTTACTCATTCATGTATTTTTTTCATTCATTTACTCGTTCATGTATTTATTCATACATTTACTCGTTCCTGTATTTATTCATACATTTACTCGTTCCTGTATTTATTCATTCATTTACTCGTTCCTGTATTTATTCATTTATTTACTCATTCCTGTATTTATTCACATTTATTTATTTTATCATTTATTCATTCATTTACTCATTCATGTATTTGTTCATTCATTTACACATTCATGTATTTGTTCATTCATTTACTCAGTCATGCATTTGTTCATTCATTTACTCGTTCATGTATTTATTCATACATTTACTCGTTCCTGTATTTATTCATACATTTACTCGTTCCTGTATTTATTCATACATTTACTCGTTCCTGTATTTATTCATACATTTACTCGTTCCTGTATTTATTCATACATTTACTCGTTCCTGTATTTATTTATTCATTTACTCGTTCCTGTATTTATTCATTCATTTACTCGTTCCTGTATTTATTTATTCATTTACTCCTTTCTGTATTTATTCATTTATTTACTCATTCCTGTATTTATTCACTCATTTATTTATTTTATCATTTATTCATTATTTCACTCTTTCATTTATTCATTCATTTATTCGTTGAAAAATATCCATTAAAATCCCAATCGAAACATTTCATGGGAAGATAGGCTCGTTTAGTTCTTGTTGAACTTCGTACCTGTACATGAAACACCGTAACATCTTTCCGATAAAGTTTGTTGCAAGCAAATCTGTCGGTTTGATCAGGATTATGGGCTTGAAATTTCCCCGTAGGCACTAATGCAATTCTTTTTTTTTGAACTGTTCAAAAATGAAAAAAAAAAAAAAAATGTTCAAATCAATAATTCACGCCTAGAGTTTCTTCCAATAAGCTTGCTTATTGGAACTTGGATCTTATGCCCAGAGTTTACATAATTTTCTTCATTTTTGCCCATAGACTAATGTTAAAGTTTTTTGAACTGTTCAAAACTGAACGAAAAATTGTTCAAATCAAAAAGTAAAATATGGAAATGAGATCTCCTCGTCGAGATCCTTCGAATGCAAAAATAATTTTTCGAATAGGACAATTCGTTCAAAAGTCATTGGGGGCGGGGGGGGGGGGGGCAGACAGACCGACCAACACACATTTTCCCCATGTCAAAACCCTACTTTCAAATTTTTTACTTTTTCAATCTTTATTTGATTACTCACTTTTTTTTTTTTTTTTGACTTTTGTTTATTTTGAACGATATTTTTACGATAGGGTCATTTCATATCAAGTGATCCAAGAAATTTTAGCTCATCAACTGTACATCTCAAGGTTATTGAAAATCCAAATTTTTAGATTTTTATCTTGTTTAGTTTTTTAGTTATCAAGCTTTGATTTTGTAAAAAACTCACATTTTTACATGCATGCTTCAACACAAAACAGGCCATAACTCATCAACAAATAGAGATAAAAAGTTCCAGTAAAAAGCGTTTTGAAGTATATTGAATGCAGTTTTATATGATATGCATCATGACAAATTTCAATAAAATTTTAAAAAATGATTTTTAATTTTAAATTTCTCAAAAAACGTATTATTAAAAAAAAAAAAAAAAAATCTCAAATATTTCTGTGCATTTTATCATTGTCTATGCAAAATTTCAGCTTGGGGACTCAATGGGATCATATTTTCCCGAATTTTCAAAAATATTTGATTTACCAAAAAATGAGCATTTTTGTGATTCAAGCTATGTTAAGATGATGGTTTCTTAAAGGAGATGATTTAATTAGCCTTCTAAACACATCTATGCATGAGTGAACAAGCAAGGACATGTCTGTGCATGAAATGAAAAAGTTCAAAACTTATTTGGGGGAGGGGGGCAACAAATACTTACACATTTTTGTTTTATTATAGTTATTTTAAAGAATTGTTTTCAAATTATTCAATAGTTATTTTTAAACTAACAAATTGACTTATTTTATGCAGTAATAATAATTTTTTCCTGATTAATTGTTTGATTTCGGACATATTTTAATGAGATATTAATGATATGAGGGGAAAAAAGTATTTAACTAAACTCATCTGAAATTGTGACAGAAGGGGCACAACTGCTAGAGTTTGCAGCTTTTGGTTGTTAGTCTTGATTTGCGCTTATGAGCTAATATTTGGCAAAGCAAGGAAAGAAAAAACTATGTAGCTTACCCCTCCCCCTGAATAGGTTGTGGGTTACAAATAAAAATGAAAAAAGGAAGCATTATACAATTATAAGAAAAAAGGAAGCATTATACAATTATAAGAAAAAACAACACAAACTATCTTTTAAAACACAACTATCTTTTTACAATTATAAGAAAAAACAAAGCTATTTATTTTATCTACCAATATAATCTAGCATTTCCATACCTCACGTCCAAAACATGAATAAAAAATAATATAAGAAGGAAGGAAATTTAAAGGAACTGCAACACATATATTACAGCTGCTGTGGAATGGCATTTCTATGCTACAGATCACGGGAAAGGAGAATGTGTTGACTTGGGCGGGACAGTGAAACGTCTTACTGCCAAAGCTAGCCTTCAAAAACTGCATTGAGATCAAATTCTGACACCAGTTCAACTTTTCAGTTGAAGTGTTATGAACATTAATTTAATTCAGTTTTTTTATGTAACTGTTCAGGAATATTCCGAAGAAACGGAGTTATTAAAAGATAGATTTTTAAGAGCACTATCAGTCGAAGGAACATAGAAGTTCCACAGCTTTGTTCCATTCAGTGAACATGAAATTACTACAAAAGTGTGTTCACATAGTAATAATTTTCAGAAAGAGAAATTCTTTGAAGAAAGTTCAAATGTATGAAAAACCTGAAAGGGTACATTACATGTGAATAAGATGAAAGGTGTTGACTGGCTGAAGTAATTTAAACAGATGTACTTTTTTCCTCTCATATGATTTATGTCCCATTAAAATATATCTGAAATCTGAGAATTAATCAGGAAAAATTATTATTAATGCATAAAATAAGTCAATTTGTTTATTTAAAAAAACTATTCAATAATTTGAAAACAATACTTTGAAATAGCTATGACAAGACAAAAATGTGAATGTATTTGTTGCCCCCCTCCCCCAAATAAATTTTGAATTTTTTCATTTCATGCACAGACTTGTCCATGCTTGTTCACTCATGCATAGATGTGTTTATAAGGCTAATTAAATCATCACCTTTAAGAAACCAACATCTTAAAATAGCTTGAATCACAAAAACGTTCATTTTTTTGGTAAATCAAATATTTTTGAAAATTCGGGAAAATATGATCCCATTGAGTCCCCAAGCTGAAATTTTGCATAGACAAAGATAAGATGCACAGAAATATTTGAGAATTTTTAAAAAAAATTTAATGATACGTTTTTCGAGAACTTTTAAATTTTAAAATTTTAATGAAATTTGTCATGATGCATATCATATAAAACTGCATTTAATATACTTCAAAATGCTTTTTACTAGAACTTTTTATCTCTATTTGTTGATGAGTTATGGTCTGTTTTGTGTTGAAGCATACATGTAAAAATGTGAGTTTTTTACAAAATCAAAGCCTGATAACTAAAAAACTAAACAAGATAAAAATCTAAAATTTGGATTTTTAATTACCTTGAGGGGTGCAGTTGATAAGCCAAATTTGAAAAAAATCAAAGAAGGTGAGGTAATTTTTTTCTCAAATTTTGGATCACTTGACATGGAATGACCCGATACATTAAATCCTTCTTTCATGCTTTATTATTACTTTTTTACTCTTACGGAAAGTAGGCTAATGGATGAGTTGAATGCAAAACGTGAACGTTGATAAAGCTCTTTTGAAGCGAATACGTCTTTAAATTTGCTACCATACGGGATTATCCAAAAAATCTAATGGTAACAAAAACGGGGGATACAGTTCGGCTTTGTAGTTTCAAATCTATCCTCTACATACAAAATTAAATTATACCACTGGATAACTAAAGGATCAAAGAATTCATTGCGATAAGCGAGAACAGTGACGCATCTCGCGCGGTGGAGGGGGAAGCCCTTTGGAGGTTATTTTGCTGCGTATCGAGATTTGCGATTAGTATAGGTTTTGACTCGGAGAAGGTACGACGTTCGTTTAAGTTTTAATCATCGGCTGGCGTCAAAATCCATCGATTGTATTTAAAGTAGTGACAGTGAATATAATAAGGTATTAGAATAAAAAATATCAAAAATATATAGATAATGTCGGCTTATACGGGTCGAAAAGCCAAAAATGTAAAATTATTAATTAATAAAGTTATATTGTAACACAATACTTATGTTTCCTTGCTTTTATTCTAAATACATAAATAAAAATATTTCATTAAAAAATATATAACCCGTTACACAAACGTATTCACGTACAACACACGGCCGTGTCCAGGACACAGCCACACCCCAGATTTTTTATGCTATGCTAGTACAGAAAGAATTATTACTAGATTTTAATGATTGTCCATTTTGTAACTACCCAGGAAAAATTGCCGTGAATATCCATAATTATGAAGTTCATGTGAGTTCAGCGAATACAAATAAAGATTCCTTTTGAACCAGCAAACAAATTTAATGATTAAAATTAAGCATTATGCCCACTAACGTAACAGACAAATATGGTGCAAGTTGCATTTAGTAAAATCACACAGTAATCAGTATACAAATAAAAGAGAGAAAAAAGTTAAAATATACCATGATATCATTAAAACAAAAATAATAATAAACTGTCTACGTTAATTTTCATAGGCCACAAATGTATTTTGCCAACATAATTGCAGTTACAATATTTAATAGTTTTAGGTAGAGGCCAAAAATTTCCCTCCAATCTGAAAAGAAACAAACGGCTCATTATTTATACAATGTACAGTAAAACCTGTGTAAGTAGAACACTTGCGGTGCAGCCCTTTAGTGGTCAACTTGGGCAGGTGGTCAACTTATAGAGGACGGAGATTTTCTATTTGTTATTTCTTACACTATGCATTTATTCATTTGTAACAAGTTAAAATATAGCTACATGTATTAACGTTATTTTAAAATGGTGATTAGTTTTTTTTTCCCAACAATTATCTAAAATATCGTTAGAGAAAATTAACCTGAATGGTTTACAATTTATCCTATGCAACTTTAAAAGTACAGTACTTAGTTAAAATAAAGATAAATATCTTATTAATTATTAAAATTACTTATATGCTAAAGCTTTCCTAAAAATACATAATTATTCAAAATGGCTACATCAGATAGAAGAAAAAAGGAGAAAAGAATAAAAGAGTGCTCATAGTAATTTTCCCGTATGGTTCACTTACAAAGAGGTTTAGGCAAACTTTATATTGATGTTTCATACATCCAGACAAATACTAATCTAACATTATAGCATAAAAAATATCCTGGAGAAGTTATTTAACTTTTTTTAATCTTTACAAAAATAGGTAAACAAATAAATATAGTAATAGTTAGGCGGTCAACTTACATAGGGTTTCTCATAATATCATCCAAATTTGGCGTACATAAGTGGTCAATATATACAAGTGGTCAAATTAAGTGGACAAGTTACAAAGGTTTCCCAACATTATATAATATAGGGCAAATTCCGTTCCCGACCAAAAGTGATCAACTTAGACAAATGGTCAGCTTACAAAGGTGGTCAACCTTACAGCTTTTACTGTATTTTATATACAAGGTATCGTATGTACAAACTCTTAGAGGAAGGGTGTGTAGATAACACGTAATCGGAACTGCAACTTCAAGTCTATGGACGAGATACTGTTCATCACTCTGCCAGAGGCAATAATCCTAGTTTTGTAATTGGAAAGGTATTCGCCCTTCAAAGAATATGAAAATTATGCGAACAGAGAGTTAGTGTGTATATATTTAGTAGATGGAATGCTTGAGTGTGCTTAACGAATTTATTGCCAACACTTCCCCCTCAGTTATTGGACCACCGTTTGTTTGGAAAAGTAAATAGGAATTTGCGATTAAAAATTTGCCGGGGCAGAGGGAAAGAGGGTTGCTCACGACGCTCATGCCAGCTGTAGAATAAAATACGCTGGAAATCATGAAAAATAATAAAGTAACAAAACAGCTGCCCCTCCCTCCAGATATATCATACTGCGTTCCAATAAATAATTAAATAAAAAAATCGAGCTCTGCACAATTAATATCGAAGCATCAGCACTTACGTAAGTGCCGCATCCGAGTAAGTTCATGGCGAAGAAAAGGAGGATTTTTTCATTATAATTCAATAAGAATAAAAAAATCGTGGAAGCATTGCATGTGGCTTATGAACTCGGGGATTTTTTTCGTGCAACGCAGTGTTATTTCAGAGAAGCAGGATAAATAGTTACTAACTTGGATTTGAGAAGAAAAATGTATTCACACATAAGTATATGTTTTTCTTTTTTTCCTAAATTTTTTATACGTAATATACATCGAGTACATTCAGCCCCTTTCCTTTCTCTTCTTGAAATTTTGAAATTCAGCATGTCTTCTCCGATTCTCAATGCAATGATTTTTTCGTTTGATGATTTTTTTGCACGAAATTTCCCCATCTTGTTATATGATACAACGAATGTACATATTTTTTCAACTGAGAAACCAAAGTCATTATTTAAGTCAGTCTCATAAGAAACTAGAATAACTGATTAAAAAGAAGGGACTTATTTAACCCACGACAACAGGATTTTGATTACGCCCACAATTTCAGACATAAAATTCACAAAAAATGTTTTGACCCAGTTATTACAGCTTCAGATAAGATGTGGAAGAGACTTTGATCAGATATTCTTCATGAAACAGTTAACCCCCTGTATCACTGTGTAGATTCTAGGCAACATATTATACCATCGTTATTTTTGCAACTTCCCTTGTGAATACCAACTGAAAAATTTCCCGAAAGACATGCATTTTATTCTTTTACTATACCAAATTAGAAAAATCAAATAAATCCAAGTTTATGAGTGACAGAAGATTTAAAAAAAAAAAGTATAAAATCCTGAAATATGTGTATTTAATTTTTTATTGTCTCGAATCCGTCCGAGTTGTTGAGTATAGAGGGAAAAGTTTCAAATGTAACATGACGGGGAGTTAGTTTCCCTTCCCATGAGGTTATCTATTTTCAGTCATTTCAGACAATGTTAACATACCCATAGATGGTCATAGCAATGCTTTAAGATTTTTCCAATATTAATTCTTCTGTTTACATAGTATTTAAATGAATGTTTTTCCAATATCTGCATGAAACCATTTAATATTAGAACGAACTAGAAAAAAATAATGCATGCTGTAACATTTCCTTATTTTGTTCAGTTTTTATACATCATGAATCTGCGCAGAACGTCGCATTCAAGAAACAGTTTTACAGCCAGTGCTTTTCACGCGCAGTATATTCTACTGATAGACCTATACTTAGCAAACAGTATGATACACATAATCATGTTTTATTACTTTTTAATCGCATTTGTTGTAAGTTAGTCGGCTTCCGAGAAAAACCCATTTCTACGTGTCTTCAATAACTATCAACAAATTACAAGTGAAAAGCAGCGAATGTGTCAAGTCAAAATTTAATCACCAGCTATTTTCATTAAGGTGCAATTGTATGACAAAGTTTGTTTGACTTCTTCGATTACTTTTTGGCGTTTCGCTTGATTTTACTTCGCTTAGCGGATATATAAAGGCAAAAAAATTGAAGGATTCAAATAAAAATTGGTATAGATGTGTGTGTAAATAACTGGTTTCGTTTCAAGATTCGTTTTCGGCGCCAGTTGTTCCAGGGCAGTGACACAATCACGCAATCTAATGTTTTTATCTTTATGTTGACGAGCTAAACGTATAGCTCAAGAATTATGAAAGAATTCAAATAAAACTTGGTATTCAGGTTATGGGAACTGTTGCTCATTAAGATTTAGCACCAATGCGCAAAAAGAGTAGCCCTTTGATAATTTAAAAAAATTTATTATATTCGATATATAGAAGATAGTCCCATGCTACCATAACAGACTAGTTCTTTAGTAGCTCAAGTTTCAGGCTAGTAGTTCTCAAGTTTCAGAGGAATCTTCGATTAAGAGTCTCCTGAAACTTTCTCAGCGTTTTTGATTTGTACAGATGCAAGTCTATAATTTCTATAAAACAATTTCTAGCTAGTTTATTATTTTATGAGCATTTAAAACAGCAATCGGTAGTAGAGTTTGATAAAAACGTAGGGAAGGAAATTATTCGTGAGTGAGCATATACGACAAAAGGATTAATTTCCCTCAAATAGTTTGGATTTACGAGCATTTTGTAGTAAAACTAATTATGTTGTCTTTTTACCGCCTTATTCCTAGCTCTTTTGAATACTCGAACCGCAGATCCAAAGACTTACTCAACCAATCCGAGTGCTCAAATAAGCGATTCGCATTGGTTGGCAAGTAAAGCTGTTAATAAACTTTAATTATAGCCTCTCTGTATTTAGCCCAAGTTACCCTGTGTAGAGCTCCTTTGCACAGACATGCCATTGAAATTTGGTACATGTGTTCGACTAAGTTAAAATCTGCAGTAAGAAAACGCTAGTCAAATTTTTACCCCTAGGCAAGAAAGGCAAAGGCGCTAAAAACAGTAGAAGCAAAAATATTTTATCACAGAACTTATTCAATGTTCATTTCATGCCTGTCGATGAAAGCGTATTGCAGAGTATTTAACGGTAAATCAAACAGTTTCCCTAAGAATTGCAGCGGTTTAGCAAATAATTTAAATTAATAGGGAAGTAAGAAACTCCTCGCCTAGTGGTTAAAAATTTGAAAGATTCTTATTGCAAAATTTCATTTCGCCGTAAAGTATCGACCGAATTTCAATAGACTTATGTGAATGAGTCTACCGAGATTAGTTTTACGTGGGTCTAAATAGGACAACAAATTACAACCAACCCAGTGGCGTAGCTAAGGGGAGCGGTGGGGTGGCCTGCCCCGGGTGACTCAATCTGGGGTGACACCCAGCACAAATGGGGGAACAATAAAACTTTAAAAGCTATATAATGAAACATGCCTTAAACTGAATTTTTTTTTTTTTCTATCTTTTTATTTTCTACTTTTAACAGAACGAAGTGTTTCCTTACAAAAATACTCCGTGGTTTTTACTGCTTAACATACCATTGCCGTCAGTAAATACGTTAAATATTAACTCCCATGATACGGATGGTTTTTCCCCCCCCCCCCCCCTTTTTTTAATGGGCTTTCTTCGCCTCTTTTTTTTTTTTTTTTTTGAGGGGTGGGAGTGACACCACGGGTAACCGCCCTGGATGTCGCATATGCTAGCTACGCCACTGAACTTGCCTATATATTTACCGCGTTGGTTTTTAATTTTATTTCAGACACCATACCTGCTACTCCAGTTCATTTGAATAGCATTCGAAGAATCAAATGCTCTAAAATAAGTTCGAATAGTAGAACATATTCTGGTCATTTCTCTTGAAAATTAATATTTAAAATGAAAATTTTATGTTTTTTCACGAGAAAACAGGAAATGGAATAAACTATTCAAGGAACTTTATGCATCATGTAAAGTAAACTATCAAACTAACCCCTGAAAATTTAAGGCCGCTTTCATATTAATAGCATCGTTAAGTATTAGTTGTGTGTGTAATGTTCAACTAGCAAACTGAAAGTTCAGGTTTTAACTAAAACTAGGAAAAGAAATTTTATTTAGCATCGAAAAGTCGAAACTATCCGAGCCAAACTAAAAAAAAAAAAGTGACAACACGCAAAAGGTTTTGGGCCTAGCTACGCTTGTTCTATTTTATCTATTGTAGTCAAAACTAAAAATCCAAAAAACTAGTCTACTCTCCTCTCTCCTTAAATGTAGAAGCTTAAACGCAAAATTTGAAATATACTAGACGGCTATTAACCTCACATTTTTCAAAAATTGAACTAGTCCTAGTTTCGACTGATGAAAGGTAATTAATTAACTCTTTATATTTCATTGCAATTTTAAATCTCTAAATTTAGAATAGATTTGTTCTGAGAAGTCTTACTAAGAAAGAACAAATCGCAAGTTTTGACATTCAAAGCCATATTTCTTGGTAAACTAATGTTCACTTCAAGTACCAATGTATGCAAAGACTATGCAAAAAAAAAAAACAATTTAATTTCTAAATTTCTATCAGAAGAAAGTAACACTCTAAAGCAATCTTAAAATAATTGTAAATTTAAAGTTAGTATGCCTACAAGAATCTTGCTGCTTCAGTTGGAAGCGGGTAGAAAAGTCTCGCCCAAACGGAAGAATTAATAAAATTTAATCTTGTCAGTTTTGAAGAGAAGCGTTTATGCAAAACAGATTTAGAGCTTTGTATATAAGTTAAAGTTTATTCAGAAATATACATAGTCATTTGAACAAGCAACAATGAATTCGTAATTTCATCCCATCATTCCCAGTTTTTTAGCTTTTAACAATTTCATATAACCTAAAGCCAAAGCTTTTTTTGTTAATGGGGAAAGCATCGCTGCTTTAGCAACTTTACCTTTTATAGCTGGGATCGCCTTAACAGCAGCATGTTTCAGAAGTCCTGCAGCCTTTGCTTTGACGAAAGGCATGGAAGCTCCTGCAAACTTTGCCTTTGCTAAAGGCAAAGCAACCATCTTTCCTTTGACTAAGGGCACTGTAGCTGTTTTCGCTAATTTTGCTTTCATCACCGGGAGCGCAGCAACCTTTGCTTTTACCATCGGAATAGCTTTTGCTTTTAAAGCTGAAGAGGCAACTACTTTAGCCACGGGAACGGCAACCTTAGCTTTCACTGAGGGGGCGACCATAGCAATTTTAGTCTTCGCTAATAATGGCACAGCAGCTTTAGCGGCAATTTTCGAGGCAGGAATACCAGCTGCAGCAACCTTTGCTTTCACTACAAATGGTACTGTGGATTTGATAGCAGCAGCTTTAACAAGAGGGACAGCACCCGCCATTTTGACTTTTGCAACAACCGGTTTTACAGCTGCGGCTTTTACTAGAGGAACCGAAGCTTTCATTGCTGCAGCTACCGGAACAGCTACTTTTATAGCTTTAGCAACTGGAACTGCGGCAGCCACTAATTTTGCTTTTGCTACAACTGGCACAGATGCTTTTATTGCAGCAACTTTAGCTACTTTCTTTGCTGGTATAGAAATGGTCTTTACGATTGTTTTAGGTTCAACTACTAAAGTCTTGACTACCTCAGCCTCAGGAATATTCTCAATTACGTGTTTGGTTTTCGAAGCCATGCTCGTTGCTGAAGATATTACAGTTTCAAAAACTGTATCGGCAAGTTCGTCTTTCTGGAAAGTTTTTTGTGTAATAGGTTCTGGAAATTCAAACACTTGAGCTTTTACAGGAAGAAACTTTACGATGTCTGCTATATCGTGTTTTTCGTACTTTATATCAGGTGAAACTTCCACTGGAATTTCAGGCACGACTGGCTCTTCACCTTCAATAATGGTTGTGATTAGAGCACCAATTGTAGATTCCATTTCATTTGGCTTATAAACTTCCTCCGTCTGTTTATTAACGTCGTAATAAACTGGGGCCAAAGAGCAATTGGAACTGTACCAGTAATCGCAAGCCAATATTGGCTGGTTGAATATTGTTCCCACTGGGCAGAGAAAACTTTCTCTTCTATGTTCATAGCAAACATGAAACACCTAAAAAAAATTTTAATTATTGAAGGTTTGTTTTGATATTCAATTTAAGACTTATTTGCACAGTTCATAATTCAAATGCCTATCTCGGACCGGTAATGAGCATTCCCCGGACTTCACTTCCCGTGCTTCGGGGAGGGCAACCTTAAGACCTGGTACTAACAAGGGAGAAGGATGAAGAGAACTCTTCGAGTTGCACAACCCTTTAATGATGCGTTTTAAGCATAGGAGTATCAAGGAGGGCTAGATTCACACATCAAGAGATAAGGTGGGCTGGCGCCCAGCAAATCTATCTCTGAGCGGTAATGAGCATTCGTCTGACTTTACTTCCCCGTACCCGGGGGAGGACAACTTCAAGTCCCCGTGTAAACAGGGGAAGGAGATTGAGAACTCTTAGAATTACAGGAAATAGATTTCTTTTCTGCCCGTTTGAGAACTCATGTTCAGGAGGACGATGTGTATTATTTTTCCTTGAGGTATCCCCAAAAGAACGAATAGTATTTTCTCCAACTTAAGAGAAAGGTCCGGGAAACTAATCCAAAGAATCAAAACCAAAAGCTAAAACAGCTAAGCCAGCTCAGTCTTCGTTCTCGAATCTTAAATTTTCCGAAACCTTTCGTGTCCGAGTATTCATGTAGCTCTACATAGGAGGTACCAATCAAAACCACACATGTCTATTCTAAAAGATTTTTGGCAATTCAAGAAAAACGTGTTTCTAAATAACCTTTAATGGAAAAATATTATTTATATAGATTGATTTAGTCTTAATATTGTTGAGAGAAAGCTTTCAAATATTTGAAACTATACTGTAATATTTGAATCAGCTGCTAACTCGATTTGTGTTTAAAATGGACATTTGGTTTTGATTGGTACCTCCTCATATATCGCCACTATAACGTGCACAGTAAGCACTCGCTTTAAATGAGTGAAATCTTTAAAATCGGGTAGTTGTGTTACATTATGGAACTTAATGATCGAAATTTTAAAGAGCCAGGAAACTGACTGGTATTTAAAGAAAGGCTGTTTAACAACAAACACTCAAACATTACCGTTTTTTATCATAAAATCAGAAAAATCATTTAAAGAATTTGGGATGTGAAAAATCAAAGAAACGCGATCGAAAAGAGGCATTTTATTAACTTAAGATTCAAACTAATTAAAGATTTTACTATAAAAGACTGTAGTCGCGACTGAAGTAGAAACTCGCGACTACTCTTAGAGTAACAATTGTTCAAGAGTTCAAGATTGAGATTCTGACTAATGGGAGAAAGATTTCGAAACAATAAATGTTGTCAAATCTTTACTTAACATTGCGGACAAAACAGTAATTATTCTTACCTGGCAGCCGGTTTCTAGGTCGGCATAAAATCCTGGAATATATTTCTTATCGGCACAAGAAAATGAAGTTATAGGCACTTCTGTATAATTTGGAAAATGCTCTCCTGGTATTCCACGAACTGATCCAACAAATCCCGGCGATAAACCACCAACTTCCACCTCTTCAGCAACTATTTCTTCAATAGGCTCATAAGTCTGTTCCTCTGGCTCCGGGTAAGGTTTTATCTCTACTGGCACATATTCAGATTTTATCTTCTCAGCAACAAGTATAATTAAGTCTAATAGTTGGATTGCTGCTGGTCCAGTATAGCATTTCTTTAATTGCGATGCAAATTCTAAAGAATACCTTCCAAATTTCTCCAGTACCTCGTGCTTAACAGTTTTAAATTCTGGATTTATATATTCGATTTCTTTAATAACGGTTGTTAAATCTCTGCAAAATTTGCTATATTCATCTTCAGCTTGAGTTTGTACCGAACGCCCACTTTCTTCCACGTACCCAGGTTTCGTTTCTTCATAATTTGTAACATAATGAACTGAACTTATTTCTTCCCATTCGTCAGGCTGTGATTTGCAATTTCCTCCCACGCAATCTTGAGCATTTCTAGTTCCAAATAGAGAGCCGAGAAGTGCATTCGCTGCAGCCTGAAATGGCAAAATTAAATGTTAATTCACAACACTTTATTAGTTAATTTCAGATTTTTTTAAAACTATGTATGCTGAATTTTAACTTTAAACACTACGCCAAAATAAGTTATTTGAATTCCAAATAATTCAACTTTCTAGTAAATATTGTCATCCGCGAGAGTCACAGCTTAAACTGCTGCATTTGTAAGTTTTAAAAGTGCTCACAATATATTTTCTAAATTTCCTAGAATAGATTTCCTCTATAAATTTAGATTTCGTTGAATAGACTAATATATATATATTAAACTTTAATTTTTTAGGATAGACTTTTAAACTAAAATGCTTCATTTATACATTAATTTAAACTAGAACTATTTTAAGTAGTTAAAAATAATCGTTTATGATCAATAGTTCCGACATTTTCTGGATGTTGAAGCACAAGCTACTCGAATAATTCATTTTATTCAAAATTATTTGTTGTATTTAGACTGAATAAAATGGACTATACTATTCAGATAATCTAAGATCAACAAAAAACAAGATCGAAACCCATTTCATATGATCAACAACCTAGTTTAATTGGAAATTTTTATAAAAGAATAGGGGTTCAAAAAAAAAAAAAAAAAGAGATTTTTATAGTTGAGTAACTGAAAAAGCAATTGTCAGAGTGAAAAAAAACAAAGATTAGGCTTAGAACATAGAACAAAAATATCGCATTCGGCGATACTGAATAAATCTGTTTAAAAAGGTAATTTCCACACCTCTCTACTCGACAGAAAAATTTATGAACACTGGGATAGACGAAAGATCATTTCGGACCTTTAAGATCGCGCCAAACCTCAAAAGATCGCGCCAAACCTCAAAGAAACACTTGTGTTTCACAGAAAATTAAAGTTCACAAATGCCCGAGAAGTTTCAGCTTTATGCCTTGAAGTAAGAAATAAAATGTTTTATTAATATTGTTAAAATGCTGGAATACTGCGGCAAATTAGTAAATTCGAGAACTAAATCAAATTAAATGAAGGAGAAAGTTTATATTCGCACCCTACAAAATAAACGGCGTTTTGTGAAATTTGAGGTTTGCGAACTATTCACTCAAGAAAAACTCTTGTTATCACGAAATTCAAATTTCCGAGTTTCAAATATTTGAAGATAGTTACAGAATTTTAGTTTAGTTAAATCGAAAAGTTTGGTAGAAATTTACTTTTATCGCTGCATTCACTCATTAGCAGGTATGTTTAAGGAAAGGTTTATAAAAATTTTAGAAGCTAATATTCATCAAAATCTCGGGAACACAGCCATTTTAACTAAATTAGGACAAAGAGTGCAATTGTGTTACAGTCTGAATTCAAAGAAAATACAGATTCTTTCTTACGAATAGTTGGAGAATAAATGGCACGTAACTATACGAAGTTTCATGTTGTAACTTCATGGTAAAAGTTTTGAATATAAACTGGATATTCCCAACAGGCACACTTCATTTAAGCTATTGCCACTAATTCGCCTAGTATTATGGTTGGTAAAACCACCGCAAACAAGTTTAGATTTATTTTAATCTGAAGATTATTCAAGAAATTGCGTTTTGTAGCATTGTTTATTGACGATAGATTAAGATATTTAATTTAAAACTCCGAATCTACTTTTTGGAAGTTATATTACTGCTAAAAAGGTGGAAAAATAACTTTCCAATTTGAACCTTAGTTAAGGTTCGTCAATGAAATTTGACAGCTAATTACAGAAGAGGTATAAAAAATTTCAAACCGTAAAAGTAATGCGCATCAAGCGTTTGAAAAAGTTCGAAATCCGACCTGATAAAACTTGCATAAATCACTTGTTCCTTGATATTAGTACATTTCTACCGCCGTTTACACCATGAACTCTTACCTAAAAGAATTTTACTCCAAAATAAAAACAATTGTTGCTTTAGAAACTACTGACTTGGATTCGTGCATTTCTTGAACAATATTACGCGATTGCGAAAGCTACTCTTTTAGAATGAAAACCTGGATGCTAACGTTTAAAATCTGCATCTAGTGAACGACAAAAATTAAAGAACATTCAAAAACAGACCGATAATCATACAACGGCAGCAATAAAACTAATTGCTCATGCGTCTGACCAGGTTTTTCAAAATTCGGTCATTTTATCCCGAATGATGGACTGTACTAAATTTTAACGATTTCTGAAATTCTTTAGTTACATTTGTTGTAAGTACCGAATTTGAGTGCATTAGATTAAGACACTTTAAAATTTAGTTTTATTTTTGGAAAAGAATGGAAAGTTTACCAATATGAACTAGTTTTAGTGCTAAGTTAACTAGTTTGTGGATAACTGAAGTTCTGCATATTGTTAGTAGATCAATTTCAAATTTGTGTGCATGAAAATTCAGTATTTAACATGCAAAATAACTTCATTGAATTTTATTAGTATTAACCCCTTAACAGTCTGGTAATTTTCAAGAACAACGGTCATAAAAGTGCCTATTTTTTTTTATCCCTGAAAATTATATAAAACTATGCGTATGATCAATATATATTAGTTTTTAATTTTCGATTTATTTGAAATTTTAGACACTCCAACCCGTCATTTTCACGGGAGTGAGAGGGAAGGGGTTAAATATAGTTACCTAGTTCATTTCCTTACTAGGCTTGTTGACTATTTTACACGTTTAAAGACTAAAGATTCTGAATCCTCGACTACTTTAATCTAGTAGATTTGATTTCTGAAATGCAACGGCGCATGTCAAAAAAGTTCATAAACTTAATTGCAGGATTATTTGTTAAATTTAATTCTTAACGGCTTTATGGCCGAGACTATAAAATAAGCTTCAAAGAAGCTTTAAAGTATACAGAAATCCTCTATAGAGAAATGTAGCAATGAAGTATAATACAGAGCAAACTTTGACCTTCGGAAAAATGGGTGAAACAACTATCCTCTAAATTTTAACTGATAAATTTACTTTGTGTGGAAATTAATTTATTGTAGAAATTTTCATATCCAGTTAAGCTTAACTCGATACATATGCGAATTAAGTCTTTTATGAACATGCTAGAGAATGAGGTTTCTCTGAATTAAACTCATTTTAGTCTGCATACACCTTTGTTCCCTGAAGTGTAAACATTATATCTTACCTCTAGATTTTCTTCAGAAGCTTGTGTCGATTGTCCTTCACTCTGGACAAACAAGGAACCTAGGGAGTAGTAATTTTTAATTTCATTGAATTTTTTTCCAAAAGAAAAAAAAGAGAGTTTTTGGTAAACAGTTTTAGATTTTGCATAAGGAACCACTAATGAAACTTCAGCAATGCGCTTATCCCTTATACGCGCATTTCAAAGTTGCTTGTCAAAACGTTACCTCCGTAGTGTTACGGAGGTAGCTGTCGGAACAACCCAGAGCTTTGTTGGAATTTAAATAGTCTGCTCAAAGGAACAAGTTAAGCTCGAGAAAGGAATGTAATCAAGTTTCGCAGCTTACTCTTAAGTATTCATAATCTGGATTAGTAATTGCTTAATCCAAATCCAGAATGTTTGAATTTAAATGCAGATTTTGTAAAGGTTAGTTTTGTTTCAATTCAAGTAACCTTTACAAATTCTTAAAATTGAATTATTTTGAAATAATTTAATTCTTGGCGTAGATGTGCTTCTGATAATAGCAACTTTACTTTGAAGTTAAATAATTTCCTTCCTCATTCCACAAAGAAACTATTTTTAAGTGCGCAGTATAGCAATTTCGGCTTTAAATTAAGACACCTATTACTAATTAAGAACTAAAAGCACTCTTAGTCTTCGCTATCCATTCTACTTTACAAAACTAGAATGAGTTTTTCTTCAAGTAAATCTAAATATGAACAATTTGTATTAATTACATGCGGAAGCGATTCTCTAAAGTGACTCTGAAAACTAGTAATTTCTATCAAGTCTCAGAAATTAAGTCAATTTGTACTCTCGACTCTTGGTTATAAAAGTAGAATCTATTCATCAGAACAAAAATAGCGCCGACCTAAAGTACGCGCTAAAAATTGACAATGGTTATTCTTTATCATACATGAAGAGTTGACGTTTTGAAAGATGAACCGTTTCTTTCAATATGGATTTGCATTTTAGGACATTTAATCAAGTATTTTCATAAAGAAAGAATTAAAAAAATAACAACTCATTTCTTGTTATCTTCCCGAATTCTTGGATGAAGTTTCACAAATGGCAAGAAGATCATAAGCAAGGTTTTTTAATTCGTGTAAAGAAGTAAAAGTTCGTGCTATCGAGAGAAATATTGGGCAATATAAAGTATTCCTGTGTAAGTATTGTTACTGTAATTTAACGTAAATTTGTTAGTCCATTTCAAAAGAATGGCAATTCCCTATAGAAACAACTTTTAGAATTCCTAGATACCGTCACTTAAATTCAGAACTATTGATATTCAAAAATTCTGCTTCAGTCTTTGCAATTTCGTCTACTGGTTTAAGTTGCAAAAAGTTCCAGGTCCAGCTTTAAGTAACCGTCGATATTTTAAATTTCTTAGTCTTCCGATAGTTTGTATTCGGAATTTCATAGACTTGACCTTAAATTGCTCTGCGAAACTACATTACACGCCAATTAAGGTTTCATCAAAAGTAGATATTGATGAACATTTTACAACTTGCTAATTTAAATTTTGAAAATGGGGAAATTTCAAGTAATTTCGAGTTTATTCCTCTTGACCAATGTTTGGGTACCTTGATAAAGTTGAATGTTTAAAACTTGCTCATTAATCCAATTAAAAGAAACTGAAAGATTTCTAGTTAATTTATGAATTGAATGAATGAACTAGAAATGTTCAACCAAACATAATTCTAACTTTACCTCGAATTACTTTAGGAAAATATATTTGTAGAATTAAATTTAAAAAAAATAAAAATTTAGATTCAGTTTCATAAAGTACCTGCAATTCTTGATGCAATAAAAATTAACTAGTAAAATTGTTTACCCACTTCATTTAAACTCTTACCCGAAATTAATCTTACTGCAACAGAACTAGCTATTTGTTGCCGATAAAGAAATCGGCATTAATTTTTGAATTTTACACAATCTTCCAACCAAACTTAACTATTTTTTTTCGCTCGCTCGCAATAACCGAGCATATTGACCATCAATGAGAATATTAGAACTAAACGCTTAAAAAAAGATTTTCGTTTTACTATCCATTAACTTTAAGTAATAAAACCCGTCAATTAAAGAATTGATTTTAAATCTCGTTAATCAATAAAAGTCAGACTGGCTTAGTTACTAATAACTTGATAATACGTCGCAACTTGCGAATAATTCGAGCGCAAACGCCGAAAAAAAACCTTAGCATTTAGCATGCTATTGACCCCCGAATTCAAAGTACTGTTAATTGAGAGTTAAAAATACATATTTCTCATAGCGTAACGGTTTTATAAAGTGGCATTTGTTCATGAATTGACGTAAAATTAGAAGCAAGGAGAGCAACGTTAAATTTAACATTTCACAAAGTTATACCCTCACATTTCTGAACAAATCAAAAACAATAAAACAGGAACCTTAATAATTCAGACGGTTTTGTCATGCATTAATTGCTACTAAAATAAATAAAACAAATAAAATTAATTTACTTAAATTTCACTTACCTAAAAACACGTAGAATAAGCTGTTGCGCAGCAACATGACCTGCAAGTAGAAAACAAAATTTTAAATAACAGCTACTGTCTCCACAAATATAAACAATTAGTCCAAGAAACACAAACTCTTCAGACACTTACGACACTATAATAAAATTAAATGTGAACAACTCGCTGTAAAACTCGGTTATATGTAGTTGCAGTCAAGCTCGTCTACGTCAGTTAAAAATTTACATACTTGAAATTTTAGAAGATTTTCATGATAGTGATAACATTTAATATAGGTTAGTTTCTTACGTGATAAAATATAGAATATTTCGCATTCAAGTAATATTACAAATATCTCTACTTTGATGAAAAAGTAGTTGAGTTTTATTAACTGTAGAAATTAAGTGAGGAAATACGAACAGAAAAAACCAAGTCACATTTTATTCAAGTTAACATTAAAGGAAAAACAATGATTGTTTTTTTTTTTTTTTTAATTTGTTTTGTTATTTATATTTGTTTATTTATTTGCTTGGAAGGAATATTTATTGTTGCAAACGAGAATTTCTGTCATGTGCATTCATTTTTGTAAAAATCTAGCTTAGTTTTGTAGAAAAGCAATTAAAGCAATTATATATCTAGTCAAATCTACAACGAACTTTGAAAACACAGATGGCGACTTCCGCTTAAATACCAAGCCTTAATACCACAGCACAAGGGTGGTAAATCTGCAACTATGCAAATATCCTTATCAAGGAGCTCAAATGGACAAAAAACAACTTTAAAAACAAAATACATTATTAAAAAACTGTACATCCGAATAATTTCATATGTCGGCCAAATTAAAGGTAATAAGAGTCCAAATTCGAATAAAAATGCTTTGATGAGTTAAAAAAATTGTATTTAATGCATTTTTTATGGGGAAAGTTAGGAAAATTGTCCCCACTAGTCTCCTTCTCTCCTACTCTGGGAAACTTGAAGGAAAAAATAAAAAGCATATTGCTTTGTTTTGATCACGAGCTTCTATGCTTATTATCACAGGAAAGAGTAAAAAGTTTCCCTTCGGGTTGTATCATATAATCGACTGATTTTCCAAGAAGATATTAAAATTGAAAGAAGTAGTAACTAAGGCAAGGATTCAACTGAAACGCTTTTCGATCGTTTTGCCGTTTTCAATCGAACGTTTCGATCAAAATCATGCAATTCCGATTCAACTGAAACGCGGCGATCATTTTTAAACACGTGACCAACACGAATGCTTTCATTTGATCATTTTCACGATTCGATTGATTTTCTTACAGTAATGGCGGCCATTTTGGCGATCAGAGGTAGCAGAATGCAAAGAGTTTCATGATATTTGCAAATCCGAAGCAATCCATTAAATTTGAACGAACAGAAGTTTATGCAACGATATCGCTTACATAGAGAAACATTTATGTTTCTATGCCATAAGCTGGAAGGAAAACTTACATACAAAAGGTCAGGCTAAAAAAGAGAAGAAAAAAAAGAAAAACAAGAAGTTCCGTCTAGAACTATACGAGCCTACTTTCCCGTATACGCCACCTTCCAATTTATAATCTAGCTATCTCTCGCTTCAAATATACCTTTTTCAACGGTTAATATACACTGATGGAAAAAAAAATCCCAACACCAAAAAATAATTATTGTAGAGTAATGAAATTTCAGCAATACATTTATATAGGTAACGTACGTAATTGATTACAATTTCAAGACCACAGGTTAATTTAAGCCCGAGAAGAGCCATTGCAGAAGTGAAATACAGGTACATTAATAACCGGTGTAACCGCCAGAATTTTGAATGCAAGCATACAAACGTGCATGCATTGAATCATACAGGTGTTGTAAGTCCGTTTGTGGGATGGAGTTCCATGCCTGTTGCACTTGGTCGATCAATACAGGGACGGTTAATGCTGGTTGTGGATGACGCTGGAATTGTCGTCCAATGATGTCCCATACGTGCTCAATTGGAGACAGATCTGGTGATCTCGCAGGCCAAGGCAACATGTCGACACCCTGTAGAGCACGTTGGGTTACAAGAGCAGTATGAGGTCGAGCGTTATCCTGTTGTAAAACACCTCCTGGAATGCTACTCATGAAAGGCAGAACAACAGGTTGAAACACCAGACTGACGTACACATTTGCTGTCAGGGTGCGTGGGATAACTACGAGAGTGCTTCTGCTGCCATAAGAAATTGCTCCCCAGACCATAACTCCAGGTGTAGGTCCAGTGTTTCTAGGCTGCAGACAGGATGGCTGCAGCCGCTCACCTGGGCTCCTCCTAACCAACACGCGGCCATCACTGGCACCAAGGCAGAACCGGCTTTCATCAGAAAACACAACAGATCTCCACTCCGTCCTCCAATGAGCTCTAGCCTGACACCACTGACGTCGGAAACGGCAATGGTTTGACGTTAGTGGAATGCACGCTACAGGACGTCTGGTTCGGAGCTGTCCTTGAAGTAACCGATTGGTAACAGTTCGTTGTGTCACTGTGGTGCCAACTGCTGCTCGAATTTCTGCTGCAGACGCAGTACGATTCGCTACGGCCATACGCCGAACACGGCGGTCTTCCCTCTCAGTAGTGCCACGTGGCCGCCCGGAAACCGGTCTTCTTGAGGCAGTGCCTTCCCTTGACCACTGCTGCCAACATTCATGCACAGTGGATGCATTCCTGCCAAGCCTTTCTGCTATCTCGCGGAAAGAAAACCCACCTTCTCGTAGGCCTATTACACGACCTCGTTCAAACTCAGTGAGCTGTTGATAATATCTTCGTCGTCTTCTTAAAGGCATTGTGGACTAACACCAACTCACTACCTCAAATCTCGACGCTAAACAACGCTCAGGAACGTTACAGCGTGTAGTTAAAGCAAACCTGATTTGCATCTTCCGTGCGTCGCTACTAGCGTCACACTGATGCGCCAAGCGCAAAATTTGAATCGACGTCATCTTTCAGATGTATAAACACGCCTGACAAATTTCGTTTCGATAGCACAACTCCTTCTTGGTGTTGGGATTTTTTTTCCATCAGTGTATATTCATTCATTAATTCATTTATTCAGTCATTCATGTATTCATTCATTCACTCATTCATGTATTTATTCTTTCACTCATTCATGTATTCATTCATTCACTCATTCATGTATTTATTCACTAATTAAAACGAACGGATCACACATGTTTATTATTAAAAAGTTGAACCAAGTTAATAAACTAGATGTGCATGCATCAATTTATGAAGCTCCGAGGAAGGGACACCTCTATTTAAGGGACAAAATTTCCAGTCCTCTTAGTGTCCCTTACTGAGAGGTTTTACTGTTTATACATATACATATAATATTATGTATATATACTACCACATACAGAATGTACTTATACCAGTATTTTACATCACGCTTTTAAATTCCCGCTTAAAGATAAAATAATTTTTCTACTTTATATTTTTAATATGGCAAAAAATTTGAAAGACGTAAAAAATCTTAATAGAAATACTATTGAGAAGATATGATTTGATGTTTAATAAAAGATAAGCTCAATAAAGTACAAATTTGGAAAAATATTGCATAGCATACACGTCGTTGAGGTTCAGGGTGTCAAGTGGTTTTTATTTTATTATTTTCTTGCTTTCTGCCAAGGGCGGATCTAGAAAATCTTCAAGGGGGGGGGGGGCGATTTTGGAAATCTCGGAGTTCAATGTAGGGATGGATGGAGGAGATTCTTCATTCCTTTTCAATATTCCTCCCCCCCCCCTTTTTTTTCAAACAGCAGGAACAACAAAAAAGAAAAATGCTAGTTTAGTGATATTTAAAATTTTACTAACGCATTTTTTCAATGCAAATAATTTTATTCAAAGCCCTTATAAAAGGAACACAAGCTGCCGTTTTTTTGCTTTCGGAAATCTGTCTATAATTTTTTCAACGTCCAATGTAATATCTTTATGGATATGCAATAGCGCTAATCCAGTGAATCATCACTCATTCTGCTTTTTAGCCAAGTTTGAACTAAGTTAGGATTTCCTTCAAGCTTTCTCAAGAAAAATGTAGGCTTGTAAATATATTTTCTAAATTTGATTTGATATGCTACGTGCTAAGGGTTGGCTAGCTGTCACCAGTTGATAGGTAGAAGAAAAGAGCAGGGAATCTCTTTCCCATTACTCCCAGGATTAGCAACTCAGCAATACTAAGAGAGGACAAAGGGATAGGAGGAAAGCATAGAGCTTGAAACTGGGCTATTAGGCTGGGATTCCAAGAACATAAAAAAATGGCTGGTCCCGGGGCACAAAGAGTAAAAACTCACTTAGGAGTGTCGATGCAGTATCCACTTGAATCAGCCCAAGGGGGGGGGGGGCGATCGCCCCATCGCCCCCCCCCCCCTTAGATCCGCCGTTGCTTTCTGCACAAAAGTAATCCTGTTCATTTCGTATAAAGATTTATTTAAAACGGTTTTGGGAGCAAAGAGAGAGAGAAAAAAAGGGGATGGGAGACAATGTGTGAGACGACTAATTTTGTAAACTGCGGTTCACAAGTTATTTTATTGTGGAGATAGAGACAAATTTTGGAAAGTGAGGACTGTCCCCACAACATGGGGACGTTTGGTCGCTTCATAAAAACCGTAGGAGGTAGCACGAGTTAGCTCTAGATCCAGTTCTTTCGCTTTGGGTTAATCAGCTCCCGTAATTACATTTTAAAGTGGAATCTGCGGTATTACATTGTACTACTTTTCAAACAAAAAGTAAGTATGAAAAAAGAAAAAGAAAAAAGAAATGGACAGAAGCAGCTTTGCTTTTAAAACTCTTATCATTATGTTTTCCTTTTTACGCCAAGGTGTCTACTGTAAAGTAATGTAATGAAGTTTTTTCTGAAAATGAATCAAACGTTGATTGAGTCATCTGATATGTATGGCACTTTGTCAAAGTAAATAAGTAATATCGGTTTTGTCTTGTTGTCATATTGGTTTAAACTTACCTTTGCCAAAACTGAAGCCTGAAGATTCAAGGCAAAAGAATGGAATATTAGTCGCTGTTAATAAAATATGTATTTCTTCCTTCAAGTATTTGACTGCAGTTTCCTCATATTGTCATGTTTACATTTTCTACTATTCTGTTTGGAATTGAGGTAACGATTTTGATTTCTTTAAATGTTTATTTTATTAATTATTACATTATTTTTAACTGGTCTTGAAGGTAAAGTTTTCCGTATGTAATCTTTCCTTTAAAAATTTCACCAAGAAAACCCTCTTTGTATAGCATATTTGTTTTCCGTATCCCATTTTCGTTGTTTTATGGCTGAATTGTTTTTTGAATTCAATCACTGTCTTAAACTTTTTAAATCAGAAACATCTGGTTAGAAGTTTACTGCAGACTGAAAGTAGTTATAAACTGCAATATGTAACACTATTATGACTAGCATGCTCTTATTTTTGTGTTTTTACTTGTATGCATGTAATTTATATACAGTGTCAGTGTGAACTAACTTTAGATGGAGCTGTATGTGAGGTATGCCTAAACATATTAACAAATAGATATGATGAATGCAAATTCTTTTCAAATAATAAAAAAAATGTCTTATAATCATATTTATTTTCTTATAAATATCAACCAGAATGCAAAGATTCAACATATTAGTATTTATTTCCTTATCCATATAATTAATCTATTTATTGATTATTAATTACATATTATAAGATAAAACTTTTTTTTAAAATGAGAAATGTTTTTTATGGCATCTATAAAAGTTTCTTGCTCATCACCAAAATTGGGCAAGTGTTGTCAATTGCTGTTGTTGCATGTAAAAAGGCTTCCCATTAAGCACCGTGCCACTAAACAGTCCTAGATTTAGGTTACAATGCTAAACGAGGATATGGAGGTTTCTCTAAAATAATCAAGTCTATTTAATGAGTTAATCTCTTGATGATGTTTTTAACAGACTTCATCAAGAGAAAGTTAGAAATTCATTGTGCACGACTTTGTTTGTTTGCTTGCTCATTTAAGGATCATTAAACTTGGCATTTTCTTTCTTTTAATTGCAAGATCATCAACCACATCTTATCATGAACCACAAGGTGGTTAATCAAAATATTGATGACGAAATCTATATTCATTTTTAACAGACTTAAAAAAGGAGAAGGTTATGTATTATGCATTTTGTATAGTTTTGTTTGTTTCTCCATTCTTAATTTCTCATCTTAGACGGACTGCTTTGGATATTTAAAAAAATCAATTTAGGGTGTCCAATTTAGATTAGATTGTCTTTATTTGACCATAATTATCTTTTAGAAAGGCTAATGAGTGAAAATTAGTGGTTTTCATGCAAATTGGCATAGCTCATCTTGGTATTTACATACTATTGAATGTGTAAATGATTGAATGTGAAACTATCATCTAAAAGAATTGAGTTCCATAACTTAGTGGTAATGATGAAAATTTCAAATTATAAGTCTTGACTGGAGGTTTCTCTAAAATAATCAAGTCTATTTAATGAATTAATCTCTTGATGATGTTTTCAGACTTCATCAAGAGAAAGTTAGAAATTCATTGTGTTCGACTTTGTTTGTTGGCTTGCTCATCTAAGGATCATTAAACTTGGCATTTTCTTTCTTTTAATTGCAAGATTCTGATCAGTGTAGATCTCATGCCATATTTTCTGCCCATACTTACATTTTGGTCAGTGTGCCTAATTAAATGAGACAGTTTTCCATAAGTTTCTCTCACAGGGTTCATACTCCACCTGGAAATCATGGAAAACCTGGAAAAGTCGGGGGAAATGTAAATTTTTGACAAAAACCTGGAAAAGTCAGGGAGTTTTTCACCTATCAAGGACCCGTTGGAGGGAACCTATGCTCGTTGCAATGTCAGATTCCAAAAAAAATGAATTTGTTGTTGTAAAAATTGTTCAAAAAAAGGTTTCGGCGCAACATCCCCATTCGGATTTGGATATTTTTGCGTTAGTGCTGCCTTAGACAAAAATGAGAGCTAACTTAGAACATTACCTGGAAGTCTGCTTTGATCTACCTGGAAAAGTCATGGAAATTTTTTTTGGCTATTTGAGTATGAACCCTGCTCTCATTTAAAGAGTACTATTTGATCACATTTACAACACATTGGCAGGTAAGGAAAAAATGCTTAAATATATACAGTATAATATTCTTCTGATGCTATCTATATTAAGTTGTTTTGAAAATTTTTTTTTAACTAAAAATAAAAAATATATCATCACGTTTAAGTTCTTTCTGTTCCAATTATATCCAGTTTAATCTGAATAATGTTCCAAATTGTGTCATTGCATTTTAAGAATCTTTATACATTTTTTTTTTATTAATTTACAATTATCAGATTTTAAAATATAAATAATTGGGCATTAAATAATATTTCCGACATTCTTATTTATATAGTACTTTTCTTTGACTTAATGGCAATTTTGATTTTGCACGAAGCAATGCATTTAAAGAATGTTGGGTGTTTTTGATAATTAATGACATTTTTTGCAGTGGGAAGACCCCTACAAAAAACAGTTTAATACATGTTTTGCATTTTATCCTGGATATGCAAAGGGTTCATTATATTGTATTTTTGTATTATTCATGCAATACGATTAGATAAAAAATATAGGTTTGCCCTTTTTCCCTAAGTGATTCAAAAATTCTTTTAATATATAACATTTTAGCAGAGAATCATTTGTTTTATTTATCTTGAATGTCTCATATACAGATATTTAATGTGTAATGGAGAATAAAAGGTTGTCTTAAGGGGGCACTTACTGTGAATATCAATTCATTATTATTCTTATTATTTATCAATTTATCTTTTTTGTTTCAGCTAGTTTTAAAATCACAAAGTAAAACTGCAGAAAATAATATTTGTCATTTGTGAACACTAACTTAAACATGAATTAATGAAATACTAAATTACTCTCAATAAAGAATTCTAAGAACAATGATTCAATTATAATTTACGTGTTCAGTCAAGTGAATTTTTTCTTTTCAATAACTAACAAACCCACTATCAACCTGGGTTGTCGTGATTTAAATCAATTGATTTAAATCGGTTTTTGATATTTTTTTTAAGAAAAAATAGTTTTTTAATAATTTTTTTAAAGAAGAAAATACTGATTTTTATGATTTTCTTTTTAGAAAAGAATACTGATTTTTAGGATTTTTTAAAGAAAGAATACTGATTTATATGATTTTTTAGACAAAATATTGATTTTTATGATTAAAAAAAAAAACTATTGATATCAGCTTCCAAATTATTAAAATATAGACATTCTTTAATTATAAATTTTAATCTATTCTGGGTTCAAGTAATTCATTAGATTTTAACTCACTAGATGGTAGCCTCAACATCTGGTCCTCTATGGAATGGTGGAATAGCTTAGTTAAGTTGTGAAAGAATGACATTTTAATCAGAGAACATTAAGTTTTTGGACATGCTGACTCCAGCAAAAGCATCTACAGCACTTTTGGAAAGGATTTTTTCTTCATTTGGAATAGTGCACTCAAAATTAAGAAACAGATTGGGGAGATGATAAGGCATCAAAACTGGTATTCTTGATGAAACATCTGAATCGTCAAAATGATTAAGCTGTAGTAAACATTTTATGTGATATTTGCCAACTCTGTTTATATATTCAAGAAATTTGTATATACTCAAAAAATTATTTATAATAATAGTCCAGTGAACTTACTTGTAGAAATTCAAGAAATTATAATAAATTTAGTCCAGAAATATAAGCTTTCTCTTCTATTTCTTGTTGTACTCTGTTTATTAAGCATCTTTTTTTGTATAATATAACTAATTAATAATTAATTTTGTACTAGTAATAAATAATCATTTCAACTGAAATATCTTAAAATTCTTTGAAGACATAAATAATTACCTAAATTTGTTACTGTATTTGTGTGCACATACATATTTTGCTTCAAAAAATTCAAAACATTCGATTTAAATAAAAAAAATCCGATTTTTTTTTTTTTTAAATTAAAAAAAAAAATCACCAACCCTGCTATCAACTGTCAATACAGTTAAAAACTTAGTTGTACCTTAAATATATGTAACTATCTAAAACCAAAAAGAAAAATGTAACCATTGAATTTTCAATTGAATTCCTAAATTCCCAGGTATTCATGAATTTTGGGTATTTTTCCTGGTAAATGAGTATTGTGGGTATTTACCCTAAATTAAATACCCGTATGTTTTACATATATATTTCAAATACTGTCTTGTTATTATTCAAAAAAGGAAACCCAGAGTCGGAGTTGACATGTTTTTAAGCAATTCCGACTCTTTTACTCCGAAATCGGCCCCACAGTCCTGCTTTACGAACCTGCTTTTGCTTCCCTCTCTATCACGGAAAACATTTTTGTCTCGCTGCTGTCCACTTTAGAGGAGTTTTAGTGTATTTGTGTCTTTGAAAAATGATAATGCCAACCTAATTGCTGCTTTTTGTACTGCATTGCTCATGTGTTATTTTTTCTTCCTTTCCTTAGAAACTTGCTACAGTAAGATTAAGCAGCTTTATGCATTCCATGGTCTATAGAAAATGTCAGATGTCATGCTTCATATTCCTGAAGCTAGTAGTTTCACAAATATAGGTGATTTTTGTAAAGAAAAAAAGTCATCAGTAAACTGTAGCAACTTTGTAAAATCACCTAAGCACACTAAAAGAAAGAATTCCTCATTTTCACAAGCAAATCATGCTCATCATGTTAAAAATACTCACTACAAGAAACAATTTTCTTCAGTAAGTAACCAAAGAGCTACTTCATCTGTAATAGAAAATAAAGCTTTCGAAGAACCTGTTTTTGATTCAGCTCTTAAAACTAAATTGGTACTCAACTCAAAAATGTGTTCTAATATCGTTAAAAGCTGTAACAGCAATAGTTACCCAAATCTTTTAGAAGTGTGCTCAAAAACTTCAAAAAACAGCAATAGAACAATTGATAAACATTTGAAGACTACATCAGTTGATTATTTGGATTGTTCTTCTGGTTTATTAAGTAACTTAATGGATACAAACCAAGTGGATGAATCTGAGGCTTCTGCCTTTCCTACTGTGATGAATGATGTTGATTCTCGGCGTAGCAGTACTTCAACAGTACGGGAAAGAAACACAAGTATTGATTCAGCTTACAGCCAAATATCTATTATTGATATTAAAGAACTAGAAGAGATTGAGCAAAATGAAGCTAGCTACTCAGGAGATAATTTATGTAATTTCAAGGAACTGCGCTCCCGATCAAAGTCTGATGCTTGGGAATCAATTCCATCAGATTCGTTTGAAAGTCCAGAAATGTTTTCTTTGCCAAGTTCTTTCTCTGAAAATAATGGAATCAAGCGGAAAAGTATTTTTGAGGGTATGTTCATAAATAATTTTGTAATTATTTAATTTTGCACTTTTATTGTTTGAACTTTTAATCTTTTCTATGAATCTTAAAAACCTTTTCTTATATGAATTTTTACATGAAAGAAAAATAAAATAAATATGCTCTTCATATTATTTTTGTCTTAAAATTTCTAACTCATCTCTGAAAACTTTACTTGTCACTTATTTTTAAGGATGCTGCTAACATGGCTTCCACACTTTTTATGAGGCCCCCTTGTCAGATCATGCCTTCCATTTTTGTCAAGTTTAGAAATATTTTTTCTCACCTCAAACCAGGGTTGTCGGATTTGCTGCACAGGTAGCTACCCATTTTCCCCACTGGGCTGGGTTTTTTATCTTAAAAACCCGCGGTTTTTTTGGGGGGGGGGGGGGAATGGATTTTTAAAAGATTTAGAAACAAATAATCCCTTGTAAAATATTTCTTTTTGCTGAAAATTCTACATATGTAAATATTATTCAATATTTAATTCATTGTTTTTAATTTCCATAACACAAAATTAGATATACAAAGAAAAAATTCAAAATTATGTCATAATAAAAGAGAAATAACAATTACAAGATAGTTGAGGAAAATAACTTGCACAGTTAGAAAGCAAAAATTTATCTTTATTATTAACGTAAAAGTTTGGAAAAGCTTTAGTTGCATTAAAAAAGGATTTATTTTTAATGAAAAAATCATTTCAATACATCATATATTTTATATGAAAATGTATAAATTTATTTTCTGTACTTTTCAGACAAAAGCAGTTTTGTTTAGAATTTTCTTCGTTTTTATGATAAGAAGAGTTTTTGTTTTGATCAGACCAAAATTTATTTAGTGGAAAAACAGTTTTGGTTTAGATTTGAAGATGTTAAAGATTTAGTTGAATTTTAAAGAAAAATGAAAAAGCGCTTCAAGATATCATATATTTTATATGAAAATATATAAATTTACATTCTTTCTGTACTTCTCAAAAGTAAAATTTGGAAGGTAAATTTTCAATTTGTAAAATGCTAATACCCTCTATCTTTCTTAAATATTTCTTTATTAAAATGATGCTTAGATTTTATGAATAGATTATAATTGCGATAGTTAGAAGATGAAAAATATGTGGTATGTATTAACTATGTAGAAGAAAAATCATGAAATAAACCTATACAAGCAACAAAATGTAATACATCTGCATAATTATATATATATATGCACATATGTTTTATTTTTTCAAACAGTAATTTTTTCACAACTTTTATTTATAAATAATTTTAAACTATTAAATAATTTGCCTAGGATGCTCTGATGATGAATGGATCAATCAGAAAAACATTTAGAGTAAATATTATTTAATTTTTTACTGTGTCACCCATACTGATCATTGAATTTTAACATACTATATCTACATGAAATAAGATCAAATGAAATTAAATGCAACATTCAAGTAAGGTATTTGAAAAAAGAAACTAGTTTTGTTTTAATAAAAACTAAATAAAATTTGATCAAAAGTGTTTTCAGTGCTTGCTAAATTATGCATATTCTAATATAAAAATATATACATATATACCTTACATTATTTACTTGCTGGAAAAAGAAATTTTACTTTCCCCAAAAAGCCCGGGTTTTTTAATAAAACCCACCCGGGGTGAGCTTTTTACAAAAAACCCGGGTTTTTTACAACCCTGCCTCAAACCCTATGGCTTCACCGATTAATCAGCAGTAATCAATAATCTGTCACTTTGCTGATTATTTATAACTGGCAGATCTTTACTAGTTAATCGGTGAAGCAATTTTTTTAAAATTTAACTTTTAGTACATATTCCAAGAACAAGAAGCAATGCTGAATGAATTTATTTGTAAGAAAATATAATTTTTTTTCAATGTAACATGTAATGTAATACAGAAGTATGAAACAACTCTGTGAATGAAATAATATTTAAAAAATCAATTCCCACAACGTGCTCAGTCACGTCACTTATTATGAATAGTAAAATCTCAATACTCGTAAATTATGTTGTCAAAACATAAGCATCTTAGTATTGCTAGGACACAACCCTTATTTCTTGCTGGTTCATATTATTAATTGTTCTCCTATGCCAATTAATCTTTCACTTTTAACAACTGAAGCTATTGCACTTAAATGTTTCAGTGCTAATTTGCTCCAATATATGAACATTTTTTTTCCTGATTTCTGCCATAAAATGGAATTTCATTTTTTGGTTTAAGAAACTTGAATGAAGTTTGAAAAAAAAATCATTCTATGTGAAGGGTTTAATATTTATGCTCCTATGAAGAAAAAAAAGTGATTTTAAAAAAGCACTTAACTTAGATCATATTAGGAAAAGTCATAAAGTTATAATGTATTCAGCTAATTATTTTTAGAATTACTGTGCAACAAATATCCAGAGGGGCAACACAGGTTCCCTCCATCGTATTAAGGCAGAATAAAATGTATGGAGCTTCTTGGAGAAAAAAAAAGTTAAAACTGAAGAATTTAAAAAATTCTGGATAAAATTAAGTTGACTTCACCCATTTAAATCCAAAGGCATTCATTTGAAGTTGGTTACAATTTCATAAATGATATCTACTGAAGTGATAAATGCGCAGGTTTATAGCAAAATATCTGTTGCAATGAATGGCTGTTTAAAAGTTTGTACCCAGTTTTCTTTTCTTTTCTCTACTAGGAAGGGTTATTTTGAGAGTTTTTCAAACTATGATAAAGACAAGAACTGGAAACATAGTTGCCAAGTGCTTTTTCAAAAAGTGAACAAGTGGGGGGAGGGGAGGTGGCAGAATGAAGGAAGTAAAAAGAAAAATTTATAATGCTTTCATTATATAATAATAATGTTCATTTTCTCCTATTTTTTTAGGAAAGTTCGTGAACTTTATGCAGTTGCGTCACTGCGTGAGGGGGGACTCTCTGAGCCAGATGACATCCAAAATGAGTTTAAGAGTTTTTAGAAAATACATATGCTTGAATTATTCAATTTTACTTTCCACTTCTGAAAATACAGTGAAACCCCGATTTTACGTTCCTCAAGGGACTGAGCAAGAAAAACGTAAAATACGGGAAATAGAATGCAAAAATCAAATAGAAAAAAACTAAAGGTAGTAAAGATGACTCTTTCAAAAGGTATAATATCTATATTTTACAAAAAGAACATTATTATACATACCATTTTAAGATAATTTTAACACATTTAGTTGGGATTTCTGGCGTTTAGGCTGAAAATAATCCGTAATAGTGGATTGTTTTCTAGTCATTGAGTTCAAAGTGAATGCAGCATCTTCTAGGATTGAAATACTTTGCAAGTTTTTTTTCCTGGTCTTTATAAGAAAGAAAATCGTCTTTCACTATTTGTAAGCTCTTCATTGCAATAGTGAAAGAAGGGACGGGCTGTGTTTCCGGTTGTTTTTGTTGATCTTCATCGGCTGACGAAAAGTACAGAAGGGAAAATATTGCTTATTTTAGAACATTTTTTTTTTCACATTCCAGTTAAAACGTAAAATGCGAGAAATTTCATGTATAACAAACTTACAATCCGGGTTAAATTAACATTATTAGTATACGGAAAATCAGGGACCTGATGAAATAAACGTAAAATGCGGGGAAAACGTAGATTCGGGGGACGTAAAATCAGGGTTTCACTGTAATATACATTACAAAACTACAAGTTCATACAACACAACAAAGTTTTTTTTAAATTTGAGGGGGGGGGGGGACACCACAAATTACAGAAATAAACACCACAAATTACAACACTGGGTGATTCATGCTAAAGATGCCACTGCTATAGGTGAAAGTAGATACTGTTCTCCCACGTAGTGGATACCTGGCAACCTTTACTACTAAAAAATGTATATTAATTAAAAGATACATCCTTTTTAGCCTATTTTCCCCTAAAAGTAAAAAAAATAAAAATAATAAAGCATGAAAGTTGGCTTAATTTATCGTGAAAATATGGTTAGAAATCAAGAAAAGTCAAAAATAAGTTAAGTAATTAAATAAAGAATGAAAAATAAAAAATTTGAAAGTAGGGTTTTGAGATGGGGGGAAAAAGTGTGTCGGTCGGTCTGTCAGTCTGTCTGCCCCGCTAATAACTTTTGAACAAAATGTCCGATTCGAAAAATTCTTTTTGCATTCAAAATGTCTCGGCGAGGACATCTCATTTCCATATTTTACTTTTTGATTTGAACAATTTTTTTTCAATTTTGAACAGTTCAAAAAATTTAAACATTAGCGCCTATGGGCAAAAATGAAGCAAATTATGTAAACTCTGGGCACAACCCAGAGCAAGCTTACTGGAAGAAGCTTTCGGGATAAAATATTGATTTGAACAATTTTTGTTCATATTTGAACAGTTCAAAAAAAAAAAAAAAACGTCATTTTTCCATTATCTCAGAGCAGGCGATAATTTTGCCAATAATGAGGCAGGCAACGCCAAACGGGATGTCTCCGCTGGTAACCTTTTTTGTGTGCTGTCGCCAAATGTCTTCTTGGCGAGATTTGCGCAGTGATAATGGAAAGCTACCAAATTAACATTAGCGCCTATGGGAAATTTCAATCTTATATAAATCCTGATCTAACCGATGGATTTGCTTGCAACAAACTTTATCGGAAAGATGTTATGCTGTAGAACATGTACTGATACAAAGTTTAATAAGAACTGAACGAGCCTATTTTCCTATGATTTGTTTTGATCGAGATTTTCAAGGATATTTCTCAATGAGAAATAGAATGAATGAGTGGGTGAAAGAATGAATAGATGAAAGAGTAAAAAAAATGAATGAATTAATAAATGAGTGAATAAATGATAAAATAAATAAATGAGTGAATGAATGAATAAATACATGAATGAGTTAATGAATGAATGAATAAACAAATGACTGAATAAATGAAAGAATGATTGAGTGAGTGATTGAATATGTATTATCGATTGAAAAAGGTATATTTGAAGTAATTAAGAACTATAGTTAAATGAGAAAGAGATAGCTCGATTATAAATTTGAATTTGGTGTATACGGGAAAGTAGGATCGTATAGTTCTAGACGGAACTTCTTGTTTCATATCTGTATTTGTTGCATTTTGAAATAAGCTTCTTCTTTTTCTTTCTTTCTTTCTTTTTTTTAATCATAAGTATGCTTTAATAATATTGAAAGCAACAAGTAGACTATATTTATATGTTCACGTATGATGTAATGTTATTTCACTAACCATTTTAATTTAATAATTTACTTTTCACATTTTTAGGGCACCAAATTACTGTGCCAACTGAGTGTTTCTTCCCTAGACCTCAACAAGGGCAAAGCATTACTAGTTTTTTGTCTTCAAATGATTTTAATATTTCCGCTGAACTTGACAGGGTATGTATGTACACCATTTTATTTCTTTAGTTATGTTTTAATTATTATTTTTTTTACAATTATGTATATTGTTAATGAGCTTTAAATTATAATTTCTATGACTTTGTAGATTTCAAAATTATAATCAAAACCATAAAACTATTTTACTTTAAAGTGGTTGAAGATATTTTTTATACAATAGACATGTTATATGTATCATACAATAAAGCTTCTAAATTATTAAAATTGTTTAAATAGTGCTTATCATTAGAAATTGTAGCATTTAAAGAAACTGAAAAAAAAGTTTAATTACATCACATTCAACAGCAGTATAAGTGCTCTGGTAATATCAATTATGTGTTAAAATTCTGGTTTTGCAGATGCCCTTTATCTCCTGTATTTTTAAAAAAGTAGAAAAAACATCCTATGTTGTCCTATATTTTAATTCTGTCCAATATTACAAACTTATTCTATATTATTCTTTTGAGTGTTCCAATTTATACCCAAAAACAGCAATGTTAAGTTTCTGCTGTTTAGCTTTCCTCCTGAAATCCGCTTTTTTTTTTGGACTTTTCAGGTAAAATTTCATTTTTCTCTTAATCAGTTTTTTCAGGAAATTTAGGTTTTAAAGGTTCTATGTGTTGTGTATTGTATTGAATAGATATATTGATGAGGCATTTTATACCAACAAACACTTTTTATTTTTTACAATAAGATGAATGAGCAAAGAGCATACAAAGCAAAACATTGATAGCTAGCAGAAGACATATATTGACATTTTCTAAAACACAAAAGATAACATTGATATTTCCACTTTGGATAGCAGCAGCGCCACTTAATGTTAACTAACACATACAATTGACATTTGATGGATACAACACTATGTCTTTTGCTTTAAAAAGAAAAAGAAACAAATCAGAAAATTTGTGCTGACACTCCACAAAAGTTGACTTATGTATACAAGCGGGGACTGGCAAATATCCTCTTGCAATTCAAGAAGCAATTCATGTTCTCGTACATACCACTCTTGCATTTTTTTCTATGCTTGCTAGAAAATCTCACTAGCTCACAATGTTGTTTTCAGCCAGCTTCACATAAATAATTTTAAAATTGCTGTTTTTCACAAAAATTTACATTTTTATATCAGGAACTTATCATTTTCCCTAAACCAAATTTGACTCATGAAATAGAACTGATTAATACAAAGATTGCTTGAATACCACTTTTTCATGATACATTCGATCTTTTATTTCATTTAAAGTCTTTTTTTGTTATTGTAAACATGTAATCGTTTTTTTTAAAACTGTGCTGGTATGAATTTAGTTTGTAATGATTATTGAGCATGAACTTTTATTTCATTTGAAGTCTATTTTAAATTGTTATAGGAGAATGCCCATTTTTGTATATCTGAAGCATTAATAGCTGCCATAGAGCACATGAAATGGGTGTGCACTTTAAAATTAAGGGAAGCTGAGGAATCTAGTGAAGATGACCTTAATTCGCAACAGAAACATACTCAAAGAAAATTTTCTCAGAGAATCAGGATTCGCCGAAAGGAAGTCCAGAAACAGGTAATGATAGTTTCACATATTAAAAGTGATAATGATTTCTAAATTTTCCAATAGTTTATTTTATTCCAATATTCTGAAAAAAAGTAGAATTTTACTTTTTCTTTGAATAACTGCCTCTAAAGTGAGCAATGTTTAATTACTATTAAATCTTCATTTTATAGTTTGAACACGAAAGGAAACCCAACTAAATTCTAATTTAAACTCAAAATTTGTTATAACAAAATTTTGTAAAGAAAAGAACAGAATACAATAAAGTTAAATTTCTGAATTTGGAAAAAAGAAGCTATAATGAATGGAACAATTGAAAATAACTTCTCTTTTGAGTGCTGTTTAGTATTAGAAATAGATTAACTTGAGATGTATTAGATAATCCATGTGGTCGATAAAAAGACTGTTATTTGCATAACAACTTAGTATAAAAGTACAAAAATCTGATGCTCCTCAAAAAGTAGGTATATATTTTTGAGCAAAATATGGGCATTTAATAAAAGACAACTATTGTTGGCAACTGAATTCATGTTTGTTTAATTTTCTAATTCGGAATTTCCTATTAAGAAGAAGTATTTCTTCAAATATGCTAGCAATGAAAGTTTAGTTGTCCAAAAGTACTACATAACTTATGACTTAGTAATACAAAAATATAAAATGGTAGACATACTAATAAAATAAAAAAAGATTAGCATTCATAAAGGCTATTTTATTATACATATTTGAGCTGTACATATCAATATTTTTGTGCAAAAGCAGCACAAACAGATCAATTTTAAGATAGGATAAAAGCAAGCATTAATAAAGTAGAGAATTAATAAAATATTTAAATAACAAATTTGTTCTTTTGGTGACAGTTGTTACTTCGTTGCAATGCTAGCTGCTAGCATGAACCCTATATATGGTATTTATAGAATTATTTTAAAATGTGGCTCATGTGTTTTTTAAAAATAATTTTTAATACCTTTCACCAGGGTTCACACTGGGGAAAAACACAAGGTGGGATTTCCCACCTTTTCCAAAATTTTCAGTGGGATTTTTAAAATTTAAGCTCAAACAAATTTTTTTTTGAGTGGAATTTCAAAAAATATTGCGGGAATCGCGCGGCCTAGCGTGAACCCTGCCTTTCACTTAATATTTCTTCTATTATTTCAAATATATATTTATATCTTTCTTTTTTTGTTTGCTTCAATCTTTGTTTAATTTCAGAAAATACGAAAAAATGTGGCCCTTTTGAGTGATGGTAAAACTGATAGTAAGTACTCATTCAGTTTTAAAATTTTTTTTTATATTATTGCACCAGCACAGGCTTTTTTAAAAGAAACTTTTACTGGGGGAAAACTGGTATATAACCCCATAAATTTTTATAAGTGATATTGCTTTGTTTTGAGGGGGAGGGGGGAAATGATGCCGATCCCCTTCTGTAACTGAGTGTATGAAATACCTCCAGTTAAAAAAAGTTCGGATTTTTCTTCCCCATGAAAAATTTTGAGAACTAGATGCAAAATGGTGCATTTTGAGACCTTATGAAGTGCAATGTTGACTATCTACACACCAAAAGAAATGATAAATAATGCACCAGTGCTAACTGAAAGCATTTTCAGTAGAAATAATAAAATATTAGAGTTTCCAACATCAGCTGCTTGTTCATGAAGTTGAAGATCTCAATATTCAAATTTTATGTACATTGTAATAAAACTCGTAAATGCAAATACTAATTCCTGTACCAAAAGGAATCTTGCAAAAGCTGTTGTGCTCACTCATAATTCAATTGCCTCGCTTGATGACTGTTGATAAACTACTGATTTCACGTAACTAGCTTAAATACAGGCATAGAACGTCCACATCTGATGAGATGATGAATTCCATATTGTGTTTGTTGCACTAACTGGTGTCGAAATGGCTTACTAGGACCCACAACAGGCGGTTGCGGATTTTTTATAAAAAGGTCAACGCTAATGTGAACTGCTCATTTTATCAAATAGAGATTTTGTTAATAAATTCTTTGGAGAAGAAGCAAATTTGTAAACTTTTTGCTTATTTTATATTTTTGTATCTTTCTTCACAATACTAGACTCTTTTTGATACTGTAACTATAATTACAGTTTTGAAAAATAATTTCAATAAATTATTAAATCTAACTCGAATTATTTGATTTTCACTCCTTCAGTGGTGCTCTGACACTTTTTGGCTTTGGAGCCAATTTTTCATTACTGGGGGGGGGGGGGGATAGCCCACTGCATGGCCATTTGGCCCCACCCTTATTACTTAAAAAATGGCCTGCACCATCATATAATGAAATCTTTTATAACATTTTTACTTCTTAAACTATTACTTATCATCAACTATATCAAGTAAATATTTCACTGTTCAAAACTATAATTTAATTTAAATAATAATTCTTTACAATGTTTTAAAATGTTGTAATTTTTTTATATATACACCATAGCTGCAACAAGTCAAAGTGCTTCTCCTCCTGTATCTTCCCATTCATCAGAATTTGAGGGTATGGATTTTAGATACTTTGTTTTGTAAAATGTTTTATAGCTCTTTCTTTCGTGAATACAAAAATGTAAATACTTTATCGGAAGTTTTTATAAAAATGGAGAAAACCTTATTTTTTTTTAATGTTCAAAATTGTCAACAGCTTAAGTTCTTTGATTTACTTAAACTTTCTCTAAAACCATTGTCTGACTTGCCATCAGAGGTAACTGTGCTTTTTCAAGATCTGGTGTAAATAAATGAGATTTTTTCAAACGAAACTTTATCAGATATACATTAGAAAAAGGTATTTTAGACAATGAACAATTATTTGAAAGATAAGCATTAATTTCTCATATTTAAAATAATTGTAAACCCTGTGTCACTAGGAAAATCGTCATTGTCCTGGCATTTACTATTTCATTCAATATTTCTCTATAGATAGCCACAATAGCTTCACTTCAGATATCCTCAGCAAGAACTTTCAATTATCTAGTTAGATATGTGGATGTTAACTGCCAGTTTCCGCTATTTTCTTTTTTAGAAAAAAATAAAATTTGTCGAGATTGAGTTTAAGTTTATTTAGCGTTATTTTCCTTGCACCTCTAGAAAACTTCAGATGAGCACAAACAAATTTCTTATTACAATGTAAGACATTTAATAGGGTTATCTTAATAAAATGTAAATTTTAACCTTAAGAAATTTGAGGAATAGGTATCAGCCTTTAAAAACAACCATTTTGTCATTATCATGGCATATAAAAGGCAAGATGTGACAATAAGGAAGGAAAATAATGCTTCATGTTTATTTAAAATATAATTATATTAAAAAGGCATTTAAAAGTTTGTAAACCTTATAATTATTGCAATAATTACTTTTTTTTCTCTTTTATTTGTAGTTTGTAGTTTTGTGATTATAGTACCATATAAACTGTCAAATTGATATGATTTAATTATTAACAAATTTTTCATGCATTAAGAGAAGTTTTAAATAATTCTGCTATAAAATATGGTCTCTGCAAAATACATATGCAAATAAATTACTTCATATCTGTCATTTTGCTAGTATGATCATCATTTTCCTGGTACAAAAGGGAAACATAATTTTCACCTCCCAACAGGTGCACTGCTGTTATTTTTAAATGTTGTATAGACTCCAAACAATTACATAAATAAAAAAATATTTGGGACATTTATATTTTATGATCCTCTCTTTCTTTATTAAGCCACATTCAGTAGTCAATTTCATGCAGAATCAAATTATGTGCATTGAGAAATATCAAATTATTGGCAATGTACTTCTCATTCTCTTGCAGGTGACTAGATATTTCAGTCCAGTTTCATCTGTCCTTGTGTTTGTTTCCTATTTTAGTCCCTGCTTTATTACTCATATTTCTTAAAACTTTTTTCTTTGTTTTCAGAAGAATTTCCTTTTCAAAATTTAAAATTCCATATTGTTTTATAATTTAGTAACTTAGGTTCAAAATTAAAAAAAAAAAAATTCATTACCTCTGCCATTCTAAAATTTTTTACATTATAATTTTATCATTAATCCTTCAAAAATAGTTTGATGGGGTGTATATATTTTTATATTTATTTTTTGTTAGATTCTGTATATGGGACATTCCACGGCAACGGGCGTTACATTTATATAGCATTTTTCAACTTCAACGAGCTTTCTAACAAACTTCTTGGGTATTTTTTAGGTTTTTTAATTTTGGCTAGTAAAAGTACATGTGTTCTAAGTATGCAAAAATTTTTTTGAAGATATATATGTATTTGTTGTCTGTTTAAAAAAATGCTGAAATTTCGTTACGTGTATTACTCTTTGGGTAACACACGTAACGAAATTTAAAACATTTTTTTAACATACAGCAAATACATATATATCTTCAAATTTTTTTTTTTTTTGCATACTTAGAACACATGTACTTTTACTAGCCAAAATTAAAAAACCTAAAAAATACCCAACAAGTTTGTTAGAATTCTCGTTGAAGTTGCAAAATGCTGTGTAAATGTAACGTCCGTTGCCGTGGAATGACCCATATATATATATATATCTTCAGCTTTTGCACCAATAGTTAACCTCATATTAATTTAATTTAACCAACCAATCTCTCGGGTTTTAATTTAATTTAATTTTGAAGACTGGAAATGTTCAACATGTTTTCAGGTTTGAGTAATGTAATAAATTGTTTAATGTTGAGTAAAGAGTATAGCTTGCAAATATTAAAACTTCATTTTTTTCCTTTGGGGGGGGGGGGGGCGGGATTCCTGCTCTCATGTTAAGAAAAATCTGTAACTTTTTTGCTTTTAATGCATAGTTGCAAAAACAATTTCCTCTAAAGAAATATTCAAAAGTAAACATCCAAAGAATCTTCCTGTCTCACTGTGTTATGTATTTGAAAGTAAAATTGTAAAATTAGCTTAGATTTTAACACAAGACTGATTATTTCATAATAAGTTTCACCAATTTAATGAATTTCTTGGGAATTTCAAATTCATGAATTTTAGTCAATGGAGATATCTTGCTCTACATCAGGGTTCATTGATTTAAATCAAGTGATTTTTAAAAAAAATCATTGATTTAAATCAAGTGATTTTTTTTTCAAAAAAACCCATAGATTCTACTATGTTAGTAAGTGTTGTAAAACTGAAATATGTTGCAACTACAACTACTTTTTTAAACCAAACTTCTTAGGGCCATCTGTCTGTGTGTACAATATATTTCATAAAGTTAGAGCTAATTACTATTTTTTAAATTTTACAATATTTTTTTTAATTTTACAATATTCTTCAAGCATCTTAACAGCAAAGCATAATTCATTCAATCATTCAAATTACAATTCATAATACATAATCATGAACCATTCTGTGTTTTTTATCTTAAAAATAGTATTTTAGATCAATTTAATAAATGCCACAGAATAAATAATTCAGAATGATTGTTTAAAACAACAATTGTTAGAACTTAGAATATGTATCCTTAAAGTTTCATCCATGTCCCCTAATAGCTTAAGGGTTTTTCCTGCTAAAATATTTTTTTATCATAGAAGTTTTCAATAAATATAGTTGATTAAAACAAAAAGTTTCAGTTTTTAGTAATGGTGTGAGCATATGATTTAATAAATGGGTAAAAATATTTCAGGCTTTTTTATTTATAAAATTGAAAAATGATTAAAGTACATTCAATGTGAAAACTAAGTACACACAATTGGTACTTTTTTTCAGCTTTCAACAGCAAAATAATTCAGATTAAATTTGTTCATTTTCTCTGTACTTATGAGTGTACTATTATTCCTGGTAGGGTTAAGTTTCATTTGAGTCATGCATTTGCATTAAAATTTGTTTATCATTATTATTTAGAAATATTTATTTCTGTGAAAATAGCTTAAAGTGTGTTTTTGCACATTAAGATGCCATATTGTTTCTATGAAGGTAATATTATAAATATCCAAAATATTTAGGGTCTTTTTAAAAAAATAAAAAAAAAATCTGATTTAAATTTAAAAAATCCGATTTTTTTTTTAAATTAAAAAAAAAAAAATTTAAACATCACGAACTCTGCTTTACATGATACTAACTTTTCATCAACAGTTTTATTTTATGTGAACCCACACAATGTTTACCTGATAATTTACTAGCTTTCATTCCTTCCCTATCACCAATCACCATTTGTTACAGATTTCATTCTAGTGTATGATCTATGAGTGCATTTGAGTTTGCTTCATATTTATGTGTATTTTGACATTTAATAAATTCATGATGTTATCCAACAATCATAAATTCCTAACATGTTGTGAAATTATACATATTCTAAAACATTATAAATATAAATTTATCTATTGATATTTGATGTCTTAATGCACATTTTATTCAGTTTTGATAATGTTTTAAGAAAAATATGTTTTATCTTTTTTAGCTGATAGTATTGGTAGTGAAGAAGAAGTTGATGATTTAGAGCTTTCAGGTATCATTTATGCATTAAAACTTAAACTATGGAAGAATAATGTAATATTTACAGTTCATATAAAAAAAGATGCTTAATTCTGTTCAATTTTAAATTCCTTTAATTTTATTTTATTATTATTTTTACCATCATAGTTTTGTGACTCAGTTGAACTCTCTTTGTCTGATAGTGGACACTTCTCATTAACTCACTGGCGGTTTTGGTCGTGATATCAGGGTATGAGGAAAAGCAACACCCCCGATGCCCACCAGGGAGCCTTTTTGGGAAAAAAGGAAGGAATCTCACAAATATACACTCCAGACCATCCTGATGCAGAAAAGCGCATCGTAATATCACGGCTTCAACCATCTAGAATAAGATTTCTCATGGTGTGACAGTTTGGTCCAAACCGCCAGTGGTTAATAAACAAGTTTCATATCTTTCCTTCAAAATATGGTATTAATACCATACCATAACCATTTACCTCAGAAGACAATTGCTGCTGTGAGCAAAAGAGTGTAAGTGACAAAAGAAAGGTTTTAAGTAAAACGTGTGCACAGTTTGAATGATACAGGAACCTTGATGTAACTTTTTCCCTAAATTATTAAGTATATGAGGACCTGTTTGGAATACAACTAGCCTCTTACTCCACAAATCAGATGGCTGTTTCTTATCTATTTGCACTAGTTATTTTCAAATTTCCAGTTTTGTCATTTACACCCCATTACTTCTAAGTGAGAGGATCAGTTTTGGAAAATGTGATATTTATATAAATATCAAAATATCAGATAGTTATGATACATATTGGATATATATCAATGATATCTATCACAGATGCTTTCATGTAAACTATTTATTGTTGATTTAATGGGATATTACGTAAACCAGAATATTATGAAATGAGCTAATTACTAATTAAACCTCCCTTAGTCAGTACAAACTTGCAGGTATATAAAATACAGGTATATAAAAAAAAGTATTAATACTACATCAAGATTGTAAATGATTTTATTACTTTACGTAAAGCAAAAATTAGGTTCATATGAATGTGTACCCCTTTGTTGTCCATGGGACATCTCATTTTACATTTACATCTTATATAATCAATGTGCATTTTTCATCATAGTGAGAAAATATCTGTTATGCTATATCTAATACATACTTTTAATTTTGGGATAGTACCATAAATACAGAACTATATAGCAGTAAAAGTTTGTATTGATGTTGAGTGGAATCATGTTTAATATTAGAAAACTAACACAGAGAAAAATGACTGTGCCCTATGAGTTCTATGTTACTTGTCTGATGAGTGAGTCCAAGTCAACTTAAAAAAGAAAACCACTATTTCCGATTCTCCAGTCTCATCATTATCCTCCTCATCACTGTAAATCTAGTTACATTGTGCTTTCTCTTACATTATTATATAGTGGATTATTGGGGAATGATGAATTTAAAGGGAGTTTAACTTTAAATAATATAAGCTTGCAGTTGGAGATATATCATGATGTATACCATGATATCATTATATATATCGTGATATATATCAATTGATATATATCCCCCAATACTGATTGGGATGCAATATAGATCCACCTCCTCATGTAGTAATGAGGCAAAGTAATGCAAAAATATGGTGGTTGTTGCCTATAGTTTTATGTTTGTTCTTTTGTGTTATTATGCTGTCTACACTTGTCTTATAATCTCACAGGATGAGGGAGGGGGTTAATTAACTACTGTGATCCTTGAAATATTTATTTTAAAAGTTTCTATAGAGTAGGAATTTTATTTATTCATTTATTTTCCCAAAATGAGTTTAAAATACTAAGTTTTCCTTATATAAAGACAAATGAATATGAATCTTGAATTGAATAAAATATTTAGTTCAGAATTTTTGTTTTAAATTTCAATTAGCAAGTTTTTAAACATTCATTTTTGTTAGTCAAGAAAAATGACATTCAACACACACATTATCTTAAAAATGTAAGGTATAACAGTAAGATATGTTTTTATAGGAATTCAGGGTTAAGATGTTCAAAATTTCCTATTACCATCTGAAAAAAAAGAGCTATATAGACCCAACAGTTTTGCATTTTAACTCTTCCATTTTTACTTGAGAAAGATAAGATCTGCTTTAGAACAAACTCATTACGAAATCTGAGCAGTTTTAAACATCAAAAGCTGGAAAGGTTCATTTTTGTCTTGACCCAATGACACCATGATGCGAATGCCCTTCTCAGTGACAGTGAGTTCATCAATAATCAGATTTGGCTTTGTCTTTAAAAATAACCTTGTCATTCTACCTTCAACCAATAATTTTTTTTCCTGCAGTATCATGTATCAAATAAATTTTGCCGGTGCCAGGAGTTTGTTTTCAATCCAAAACAGACACCTTGTTGAACTTCATGTTCACTGATTCAGTCAGGCATAGTTTCACCGGTGTTAATCATCACTTTGTAAATTTTCTTAGTTTTTGATTCAATGTAGAAGTAGATGCTTTTGTTGTAACGTGGATGATCAGAAACTTTAAAAGCAAACTTTTCGAGAAAGTTAGTCTGTAGAATCCCTCTGCTTTCAATTCAATTTCGGCATCAACAATGTGCTCTGCAAAGTATACCTTCGCTTTTTCAATATTTCTCATGGAGAGAATTATATAGTCCATGATATAAATTTATTTAAACTTAAAAAATAAGCCTGAGCCTAAAGGGAACTTTTGTTGCATGGGTCATCTTTGGTTACAAAATAAATAAATAAATAAAAATAGTTTTGTGCATGCATGTTAGATGAAACTTTGGGAAAAAACTTTTGATTGTTGAATGGGCCGAAAATGATTAATGCAGTGCTTTGAGGTGGTGCATTCAAAACCATTTTTATTAAGAACAAAAGAAAAAAAAAAAAAGTCACACCTGTTTCATTTTAGTATTAATCTCAAATTTAACATCATTGTTAGTGAACTTAATTTTGAAAAAATTATTTAAATATACAGCAGAAATACTAACAATGGAAAATACAATTAATTATTTTTTAAAATGTTTTTAATAAAGATGTACCATTTATCTTAATTTTATTAGTTGAAATAGTTGGCTTCATTTTGGTATTGCGAAATAATATCACGTAAAATCTTTTGCATTTATAGAAAGAGGATTGCTCGTATGAGACCAAATTAGAATCAAGACTCCATATAAAAGCATAATGTCATTTATCTGTATTCGATCAGCAATCTATTAAATTATGCCAATATCTGGGGTCGGCGCGAGTCACTTTTTTCACTAAAAGTCACTTTTTTTTGCATTGGTCACTTTTAGTCACTTTTTTAAAAATTGGTCACTATTTTCACTTTTTTAAAAAAGTTGGTCACTATTTTCACTTTTTTGCCCTTTCTCTGGCAGAGCAACCAAAAAAAGTTACTTTGTCTGTCTATGAGTTAAGAAAACATTGCAATTTTGCATAAAAATACGTGTGCCAATGTCGAAGCTTCCGCGTTTCTGCCATTTTTGGTCCTGTAAGTCCGCCATTTTTGGTCGTATTTTGAAATTCGGCGTGGCGCCGGCCCCGAGTGTGCTGAAGTTAAGGTTTGATATTGCAGTGTGGTGCAACCAGAAGGGGAGGCCTAGAGGGCCAGTGAACTCTCCCCCCCCCCCATCTAGAATGATAATTTTAATTGTTTTTAACTTTTTTTTACTCGAAAAGAGCAAATCATAAGAAAATTAAGCAATATTTAAATATAATAGAAACTAAAAATTTTTAGCAGTTGCAGATTATATCACTCAGAAAATTAGCTTAATTTCTTTTTTCTTTCACCCCCCCCCCCCTCCAGAACTAACTCACAATCACAAAAGAAAATTTTTGGAGGGGATTTCTCAACAAAAAGACAATACGCAATTTTGAGAAAATAAAGTTAAATTTTTGTCAAGAATTCATTAAATAATGATCCAGGGGAGGGGGAAATCTAAATTCTTAAAAAAAAAAACTTTAGATCTGAAAAATTCTTAGCAGTTGCATATTATATATATTGCTCAGAAAATTACATTATGACCTCTTTTTTTTTCCCATCCTTCCCCCCCCCCCCAAAAAAAAAGGGAATTGCAGAAAGTTCAGGTAGGAAAAAAAAATAGTGCACCCCTCCCCTCTGTGAAGAATTTTTCTGATTGTGCCACTCATACTGTCATTATGTACGACAGTTATACCGTGTAACTAAAATTATAAAATCAGGGAATTTTTTGGAGCTCAATCAGGGAATTTTTCTTGGATTTTGTTACTACCATGAAATTACAAAAACAGTATTGAATAATCAAACGGTTTGTTTCCTACAATGATACAGAAGATTAACACAATAATTTCAGTCTGTATTCAGACTGAATTTTGACAGATTTTGATAAAATATCAAATTTAGCTTTATTTCAAGTGGAATTTTCTAATCTTTAAACAAGTATAAAAAATATTTTAAAACGAGCATTTGCAAAATAAATTTTGTTCAATGTTGAACATAAATTAAAATTTGAAATTTCTGCTTTTGATTTGAATAAATATTTATTCATTTATATTTTTAAATAAGTAACAATTTGAGAAATTAATTAAAAGAAATAACTTTTGTCTCCCTCACTCTTAGCCATTTATGGGTTTTGAAAAAGGCATTTATGGAGATTGTTACTGGTATAAAAATTCGTATTTTTGAATAGGCTATGAATTTTTTTTTTTAAGTTGGGTAAAAGCTCTATTTATTCAGGTTTAGTTTTCAAACGATGTCAAAACTGCTCTTTTTCAAGTTATATTTAGTTTAAATGAAAAAACACACACACAAGCTTACATTTTAATGGTCACTATTTTAATCACTTTTTTTAAAGCTGTGGTCACTTTTTTCACTATTTTGAACACTCCAAGTGCGCCGAGCCCTGCAATATCTATTAAATTTGGCCAATAAAATTGTGAACTGTGTATTCAAATATAAAAGGCATTGATCCGTACCCTCTGTGATTTCCCTCCCCATCGTGAATTCAATTCATTGCTTCAAGCCGCTTGAGTAATTAAAGTCCATTGAAACAAGCTTAAATCAAACTTGACTGCTTCTTTGAAACTATTCAAAGCTTTTTTTTTTTTTTGAGTGAAATTGTATTGTAATTGCATTAGAGTGTTAATGTAAATTAATTTAACATTTTATCTTTATGAATTTTATGATCTTTTGCCTTAAAAATATTTTTATGTCACAGCAGAACATACTGAATCTAACTTGAGTTCAATTAAAGAAAATGGTTTATCCCTGTCCATGGCGTCTTTATATTCTGGTATGAACTTTCTTTTCTTTTCTTTTTTTCTTTTCTAACTGTTTATACCCCTAAGAGAAATATTCTCAATTTAAAAATTTGAATTTAAAAAGAAATAGAGTGTAACATTATTTTGAGTAATTATTTTGTTTTTATTTGTACTTTTTTTCTATTTCAATTAGTTAGATAAGTCGTTGTAGCTTGATATAAAAGCAAAGCTGCATTTTGAAACTAGAAATTATTAAACCTCATTGCTATAATTTTAGTAATATAATAGAATATATACTTTTGATGTATAACTTGGAAAAATTTGCAAGGAAAAGCAATGCAATTTCATAATCAATCTAAAAATTAAGATTTTAAAAAGATCTTAGCTTTACAGAAGGTTAAAAGGCAAGTGATTTTTAAAGCCTATTTTCTTGAAGTAAAATCATAGAGCATCATATATATATATATGTATACCTGTGGCTAAAATTCAGGTCGAGATAATGGGATTCCCACCTAAATTTCTCAGATCCTCTCCTTGAAAGCTTCCAGCCAGAAGACTCCTATCTATAAAAGATTTTAAAAAATTTTGCTGAAAATGCAAAAATTCTTATTTTTTTTGACTTGTATGTTAAGTTACTGATTGAAAAGCAAAATCAATATGTTAGCCATTTATATTTATGCTGAAATCATTCAGACCTTGAAAAATGTAGTATAATAAACATTCACTTATTGATATAATTTTCTGATAATTAAATATTATTTATTTTTATAAGACCCTCATCTTCTTAACTTTGGCCTGAAGAGTCTTTAATTGATACATTGAAAAACACAGCCGTACTCAGGGGGAAGGTGGATGGGGGAGGGAGTCCAGGGGTCCAGACTCTTGGAGGTTGGCATTTCAATGTATTGACAATACTATTGAGGGGTAAAATTTCCATCTCCCAAATATTAGGATTCTGAATTTTTTGAACTACTTATTTTTTACAGATTAAAAATATCATAAGTTTTATCTATAATTACCATTGTCTTCATCTTTTTTTAAAAAATGGCCTTGCCCCACTTTTAAAATAAATGGCTCAAATCATGTAATCACATCAATCATATGAATCATGTAAAATCATGTGGTAGTGTAACTATGTGTCAGTGAGGATTTTTCCCCCCTTCAAAATATCATACTGCTAATGTAGGGTTATTTTTTTTTAACATAATGCTCTGCCATTCCTAAATATGATTTAAAAGTTTTGTCTTTAATAAAGATGAATGAATCAACATAATAAAGAAAATAGTTTCAAATTTAATAAGCACCTCTTTTCATCAGTAAAAACTGCATTAACGATGAGTCAATTCATTGTTCATAATGCAACAATTGGCATTTAAATACATTCTTCAACTTTGTTCCTCGATCTTGTATATCCAAACATAACATTTTGAATTATAAATTCTTGTTTAACACTTTTCTTTCTAATTAAATATGTGAATTAATAATGCAAAATTTTATTTGTGTTATAGATGCAGATATTCACAGAATACCATTTCCTTCTAAAGATAATGAAAGTAAAAAGTATGTTCCCTGTAATGAGGGTTATTTACTTGCTACTTATAAAAATGCATAAATTATCTATTTACGTACATAATTTCCTGCTTTGAATGTTTTATTTATTTCAGATTTTTAGATTCAGAATCAAATAATTTATCTGCTGAATCTGTTGCTTTGTCGTTGATAAGAAGATTTTCTGAAAAACATTTACCAAAAGCATCAGAACTGCAATGGTTGGTTTCAGAGCATGACGCTCCACAAAGGGTACTTTTATTTTCCTTTGAATATATATCAGATAATTAAGCAATTTTTTCATTAAATGATAACCCTTGAATTTCTTATCTTATGCTTTTGTCAAAGCAAATTTAATGCTGCAATTCATTTTACAATCTTTGGCAAATCTTTTTCTAAAATAAGAAGATCACTGTCAATATTTTGCAGTACCTTTTAGGTGTAATATGGGTGTAAGTCAAAACTTACAACAAACATGCAAGTGCTTCCCTAGACTTTTAACTATAATACTTTTAATGATATTTGTAGGAAGTAAAAAAAAGATATTTTTAAAGTTTTTTTTTGTTTATTTTTACTCACAAGTGAAGCAGTTAAATACCTTTTAAAATTCAGATCAATTGTTAACTTTTTTGCCATGTTCATTTTAAGTTTAAATATCCTTCAAATTTATTTACGTAGAAGTCGAGCTACTATATCTTTAATTGCAAAATAGTGTTTCTCTTTTCTTTAAATGACGCTATGGTTTAAAATTTTGTTTGACTTTTCTTTCTGCTTCTTTTTTTCTGTTTTAATTGCAGTTTTATGAATTGTGTTACCAATTTCATTATAATTTCAAATCATGTAGCATTGGTACTAGCTTACATGTGTTTGTTCAGTAAATTTCTATTGATTAAAGTTTTTATTTATTTATTTTATTTATATTTTTTTTTGCACGTTAAAAGTTAATATAAATGCTTTTAGTTGCTGCCTCTTCCTGATTCATGGCCTGTATCACCTGATGCTATTGAAGAAGAGTATTATTTAGAAAAGGTACGTTTTCATGACTTGGCAATTAAGCTCATTGCGTTGTATATTTATTTCATAGAAAATACATATAGTCTAGAAAATCAATTTAATTGGTTCTTTTCATTCTTTAAATTCTACTAAAGTATTGAAGTGCATTAGCTTAAATAAATATATTTTCTTTAATATACTTTTTTTTTAATATGATATCTTTATTTAATGAATTGACAAAAGAAGATAAAAGTTGGTTAAATGAAAATTCATTAAGTAGAGTTTCTCATTTTGTAATGCAGTAATTTCTCTTCATCAATGTGAGGAACTGATTTTCTGAAGTATTTCAAAAGTGAAAATTGTTTTTATTCACTTATGTTTTATTTATTTATTTATTTTTATTTTTATTTATTTATTTTCTTGCATTATTTAAATAATCTTTTTAATCTTATTCAAAAATTCTAAAATAAAAGCTGTAATATCAAGAATTTGTGTAAGACTAAGATTACTATTGAAAGGGCTTTGAAAAAAAATTCTAGGGTCTAAAGAAAAATCAGTGTAAAATTTTTACTGACATGCAACAGAGATAACTCTGAAACTCATGCAAAAAATAAATGCTAAGGAACATAATTTTTTATATATTTTGGATGGAATTTTTGAGAATGAACATACAATTGTGTTGATACATAAAAGAATTGACATGCTGTATGTTAATCTCATCAAGACAATTTTAAAATTTGTTATCACTGGATGTGTTTTCTACTCCTAAATTACGCTTCTACAATAAAACATTTATCATATTGCTATATTTATTCCTAAATTATCATTTAACTTATTTCTTTAAAACATAAAATTATTTTTTAAGCTCAAAAATATATAATGTGAAAAATAATTTTTTAAAATAGCGTTTTATGTTATTATTTTATTACCATGCATAAGCACAATCATTTTTAGATTGCATTTGATTCATCCTTCATTATAATTGCTCATAAGTCATGATTTTTTCTTAGCCACTTCCTTTGCTTGAAAAGATCCCTTTGTGAAAGTTCTTTTCTTCATAGTATGGTAGTTAATGAATGTAAATAATTTAAAAATTGTCTATTACTATTTTATAGACTCGTTTAAGAGGCAATTTAGATTGGGCACCTCCCAGACCACAAATTATATTCATCATTCATCCAACTTTAAAGTAAGCTCTTTTTTTTCTTATTATGTTTTGAATTTTGTAATCTGTACTGATTATAAAATTGAGTGTATGGAAGCTGCGATCAAATCATTCTTTTAGTGATCATATTTTAATAAGTAATAATTTACTTTAAAATAAATAATAATTTACTTTAAAATAGATAATTATTTACTTTAAAATAAATAATAATTTACTTTAATAAATAATAATTTAATATAGTCTGTCAAATGCAATTAAGAAAAAGTAGTAATTCTCCCCAATAATAGATTATTGTTTACCTTCCCCTTCTTCAGAACCAGCAATTTAATGTCTTTTAGGAACAAAAACGATATATATTACATTTTTATTTTTGTCCCTGATTCAGTTATTCTAAAACCAGACTGTGTTACGATTTGACATGATTTCAGTTTTAAATAGTGTAAGATTTTCCATTATTTTCCATATGATCCAGTACTCGGTATTTTATTTCTTATTTTGTGCATTATAAAGTAAAGAGGGTTTGAGGGAGAGAATTTTGTTTTACAATGTGTGCTAAGGAAAAGATGTGATTATTGGTTGACTCAACAATTGTTTTTCGATGCTAAAATCAGAAGATGGATACTTTTATGAAACAATTTTAACAGCCCCTTTCTTTTATTATGTTTTCCTATTTTTATTTTTATTTTTTATTTCCTAAACCATTTATGTTTCTGTCATTTTATTTTGATAATAAATAAATTAATTAATTAATATTGGGGGATAAAATTCTTTTTTTTTAAAGTGGAGGGGAGCCTCTTTCCAGTCTTTCAGGGCTTTTATAAAGTCGTTAAATTCCTGAAAGTCCCCTTTTTCCCTTCTGTTCCCTAAAAGTTCCTTTTTCTACACGAAAGTCCCTTTTTTTCTGCACGAGAAAAAATTTACAACATCGGAAAAAATTTTACTTGTTAAATCTTTAGTTTAAATATGACTTGAAAGTTTTAAATAATTTCAATATCTGCTTTTCAAATTAACTTATAAAAGGTATACTTTAGTTTGTTTATTTGGTAATTTGTTCACTGTTACACTGTGATTGAAATAATATTGGGAATTGTCATTAAAACGAAGTATTTATTTATTGAAAAAGTGGTCATTGGTTATTATTTATTTCAAATCTCTTCTGACAACAACCTGTTTCAGTTAATTATTTTTCTAATTCTTCTCATTCGGTACTGTTTCTTCCCCCCTTTTTTGTTGGAGGAGGGGGTGAGAGTTTAACATGTTTGAATACTTCTTTAAATGAATATGATTACCTTTTTGATGATTCATTGATAAATCTATATTATCTGGGTCTGGTGGAGGTGCTTGAGATTACAATCTCTATTTGCTGCAGAAAAAAAACTAAGGTGTACTGGTTTTAAAATATGATTGAAATAAGTTGTATGAACATGAACTCAATTAACTCGATTTCTTTTAAAATCGGAGCTCAACCACTTTATATTTATGAATGAGGTCGTCATATATTTATGTTTGTGTGCATATAATTTCTTACAAAGGTATTTGTTTTCTTTCTCTCCATGTTTGCTATTAAATATTTTTTTCTGTCTTGTAATTGAATTTGTTTTTGATCCTAATTCTTATTACTTCAAATTTTTCACACTATTTGTCTAAACCATTTTAATTTTCAAGTATGAGTAATGATTTACCTTCTTAAAATGAAAATTATGTTTTTCCATTATTTTTTCAGACGAAAAATTGTAATAGAGAGACAAAAATATCGATGTGCTGGCTGTGGGTTGAAGATAGAAAAGAGTTAGATACAATTTATTTTCCCTTTTAATTTATTATTATTATTACTAAATTAAAAAAAAAAAAAATCAATATTTACTTTTTTATTCCAGATTTAATGGACAGAATTCGATATTGTGATTATTTTGGAAAATATTTCTGTCAGTGTTGCCATAGTAATAATCTTGCATATATACCTGGACGTTTACTTTGGAAATGGGATTTTGCCAAGTACTATGTATCAAAATTTGCGTGGAAACTTTTAGATCAAATGTATTCCGATCCATTATTTAATATTCAAGACCTCAACTGCAACTTGTATCAGAAGGTTAAACAGCTAGAAAGATGTCGAGTATACAGGACACAGTTATTTTACTTAAAGGACTTCATTAAAACTTGCAGAAAAGCTGAGTTGTAAGTTTTATTGTATGTTTGAATTATCTTTTAAAGTTTTAGATATAAATATATACATATGTATGTATATACAGAGATATCACGGGATCCTTGCATTATTCTATGGACCCTGATGCCAGATGTTATAATGAGCCCCTCCTCCATATCCTTTGTATTATTATTTTTTAAAGCTACAGAATTATACTTAAATTATTTTAGAATAAACATAACTAAAGTTGATACAAAGAACAATAAAAATAAATTAATTAAATTAAAACAATAACAATAAAATGTTTTCACTGACGAGTATCAAAATAACCAAATCAAGGCCAAATTGAGAATAACTGGTAATCTACTTTTTGAATGCAAAACACAATCTCATTCAAGTGACTAAGATGCTTCCAACCAGGCTTGGAGTAATCGCGATTACGTAATCGTAATCGGCTGTAATCGATTACATTTTGACAAAATCGTAATCGTAATCGTAATCTGACGATGGCATATTCTCATAATCATAATCGAAATTGTGTAATCCCGTAATCCTTTTTCTCCTGTAATTTTAATCGTAATCTTAAGGAAAAAATCCGTAATCTGCTGGTCCTGTAATCGTGTAATCTTGACCTGCTGAAAGCTGAAATTTTTAGCACTACCATTGAATAGAAGAGATCAGTTTACAAGAAAAAGGATTCAAGCTGTGTACTGATTACTGAAGTCCTATCCTAAGCGGTTTGTAACCTACGGGCGATCATAATATAAAAGGTTCTGTGTGGCGGTCACAGACCCTTGATGGCAGGACCATATAGTCTGCTAGAGAGACGCTTGTTGTCCTGCTTGTAGCGGTCTCTCAGAATTCTTAATTGCGGCTCCACTCTCCACGGGGAATGGCTGGAGAGCCCGAGAAGAAAGAGAGTCGTCACTCGCATCACCTTGGGGCTCTCAGGGGGGTCTCCGGTCTCCTTGCGTCCTCCAGTTTCGGTAAAAGAGCCGTAATCTGTCCGCAAGTCAAAAAGATTTCGGGGTAGATAAGAAAGCGGAAGGCGTCTGTCTATAGAAGGACCAAATGCATCGGTCATTTTGCTTCCTTAATTACCCCTTCAAAACATATTCAAACGGTTGGGCAATAGGCGAGAGTCTGGAGCTAAGAATGGACGCCCCATTTTCCCTTTCAATAATCGAAGCAGACTGCCCCCCGAAAATCTAGTGGAAAGAGTACTATCACCTACACACATAAAGAGACACGAAATGCCTTTTGCGTTTTCTCCTTTCTTTAACGGCAGAAGTGAAAAATTTTTCTAAAGAATAGCACATTTACATTTCAGCAATTTAGGAGCAGGCGTTATATGATGCTCTATGCTTAGATGCATGAAATCTTAACCCTGGTACGTGTGATTATTATTATTTTTTAAAATATGTTCTTCGAATATTTAAAAAAGTACGTACATTTAAATCTTAAATTTATTTATATTTTAATGCTAATATTCTTTTTAATTAATAGGTATGTAAAAGAAAAAGTGATTTATGTTCAGACATTCTCCCAATTGTTTTTTACATGCATAAATTAATATTCAGGAATTATTTTAAACAGTTAATTATCTTTTTCTTCTTAGAATTACCTCAACAGAATTTTGTATTTCAGTTTAATCTTGTACTTTAAATTTGTGTTGTAAAATTACTTGCACTTTATTTTTTTTATTAAAACAGTTACATGGAAAAAAATTATATGCTCGTGCATGTTAAAAAAAAAAAAACACACACAAAAATCATATTAAAATATTATAGTCATTCGTATTATAATTATTCTTCATATTACTTTTTAACGATTACTAATTTTGCTAAGAGTTATTTGAATGTTCATGTTCAAATTTTTTGAACTTATTCTAAAATGCCGCATTTATTTTCGAAAGATTATTTATCTCTTACACTATCTGAATATTTTGTTATCCCGTACAATTCATACACATCTTATAAGTGATTTCATAAAGAATCATACAAAATTATTATTTTCAGTAAACTAATTGGTGTTATGTGAAATATTTGCACAATTTAAACTAGAAAATAAATACAATGGAGAAGTATACTACATTTTCAAAAATTGCGGCCAACTAAAATTTTGATTAAATACAATAATAACACAAAATAACTTTGAACCAGGTAAATCACTTATGCATTATATACTATACACATTTAGTGCATCGTCTTTGCTTATATACTAAATACGATCAATGTAGTTATCCCTCACATGAGTTTTAAATATTCGAAAAATTCTGAATGTGCCTTTCCTGATTTATATATATATATATATTATATATAATATATATATATTACAAATTTCTCATTTCTGCAACGACGTCATAATTCAAGAACTGTGATGTTGAAATTATTTCATTATTAATTGCATTCATCATCATTTCAGTTATCTCTTATTAAATCAAAAATGTAATAAAAAATCATAACCTTTTGATTTATGACGCTATTGTAAAAATGAGAGTTGTATGCATAATATATGATAATTTTATGCTAATCTAATCGTAATCAAAATCGTAATCGGATGTCATAATCGTAATCGATTACATTTTTCAACGACTGTAATCGTTGCCGTAATCGTAATTACTTTTTGGCAAAGGATTACAATGTAATCGTAATCATAATCTCTCAATTTCTCCTTTTGTAATCGTAATCGTAATCGATTACGTTTCTTTGTAATCGACTCCAAGCCTGCTTCCAACCAAACATTAAGTGAAAAAGTAATTTGGATAATAGTTTTAAATGGTAAGCGCCTTATTTACAACTATAGAATAAACATAAGTAGAACAAATGTTTTTTTTTTTTTTTTTTTTCAAATTTTCAAAAGGAGTATAGGATTGCATTTTTGTTTTGCTTTTACATGCTACTTCAAGAGAGCTTACCATGTTTAATTTGAAAATACTTGATTTCTTTCTATAATGTACTCATTTAGTTGTGGGTTTTCCCCCCTTCCTTACAACAGGAAATATTTCATTTTTCCATTAAGCAAGCAATTAACAACATAATTATCATTAATTATCTGGTACTTCTAGAAAATGTCATATTTAGTAATGTTACTTTGCTGATGCGCATTGAAGATATTCATCAATTCACGCCCCCTATTTCCCACTTTTTTTTCTTCAATGGAGCTCCATTGGTCCCCTTGGCCTATGCTGACATGGCAACAGTAGAACTGATTTTGTGGGAGCTCCTAATATATATATATATATTGCATATATAGTATATCTATAAACCAAAACTCTATTAATCGAAAAAGTTGAACCTGGAAAAAATTACTCTTTTTTTTTTTTTCCTGAGTAGTTTGGTAAAAATTTATAGATTTCAGAGATTTTTAAAAATCATCAATTTTTTGAGCAATCGTTCAGGAAATGACCACTGAAACTTATGCTTTTGATTCTGAATTCCAATACATAAAAAAAGTGATTTTATTTGAAGTTGATAAAATATTTGTTGCTTTAAATTGACTAAATAATAAATGTTGCAAAAAGTTTTCCCTATTTTTCATATTAAAGAAAATACTGAGACCAAAGCTGTTTCCTTTTTTTTTCATTAAATTTTTTCCTTTGGCTTAAATGTGCAAGTTTTTGGTTAGTGATTTTGCATTCTTTATGAAATAACAAAATATAGTTAAGAAACAAAAATTTATGTACCTATTTTCTTATAGAAAATTAAGTAGTTTTAAATTGTTGTGCTAAATTTGTTTTAAAATGAAAAGAAATAGCAATATAAAATATTGATTTTTATAAACAGAAATTGTTTGTCATTTGTTTTGTGTTTTATATGACTTGAGGGAAAAAAAATTATATCTGAAATTATCTAACCTTTTGACACATATTGAGAAAGATTTAAACTTCAAATGAGTAGCCATTTGCAAGTGTATTAAACGTTGCTAAATTTCTTATAGTATTACAGTGCTATTTCATTCAAATACATTGACTTGTTTATGTATCTTTGATTTGAGTGAGTTGCATGTTACTGTATACTCTGATAATATAGTACTATTCATTACTGTGAGTTTAAAACGTCAAACTGGAATAAGCAATTTATGTTAAGGGCAAAACACTGATCCATCTACCTGACTACTGATAAGAGTAAAGAACTGCAATAAATTATCTTATTTGTTTGGAGTGAAACTTCTCAAAGCAATTTCCATCCTTCTGTTCATTTCTGTTCAAATGCACTACATTTCACCCCCCAGAATTTTTGACCTGTCTTTAGAGTTGATGTGATTTTCCCAGTCCGACAAAATCCGCTATTAAAATGGGGGATAGAAGAAAGAGGGCAAATTTTTTTTCTTTCAACATTATGCGCATTGTTGTTGATACGGCAAAAAGTCCTGTGTCACGTGACAGCTGATTTTCAGGAGACGAAAAAATAATTTATTTTTAATTTGCATATTATTTTTATGTTTGATTATTGTGAGAAACATTAAATTTTGTACTCTTTTCACTTATGTTCTTTCAACTTCAGAACTGAATGAATTTTTTTCCCTTAGTGTTCAGGTAGTATTGGAACAACAACCACATCATATCATTTTTGAACCTCACCAGTACTCATTGAGTGAACTTGTTCAGGTAAGATTTATGAAATTAGTGCCATACTTTTTTCTTTATAAGTAGGGAAGATGGGGGCTAGTGTGGACAAGGTGAATAATTCTGTTATTTTTCAAATTAAGTTTTTCAATAAATTTTTGCACTTTTACAACACTGAAATACACTTCCATGTGAAGTTTCATGAAATTTTATTTAATACTTATTTTGGTATTAATAAAATGAGGTTTTTATTGTGTAAAACTAAGTTCAAACTGTTAATTTTAACTGTTTTGGTCAAAAATTTCAAAAGAAAGTGTTTTTTATGTTATAAGTACTGCATGTTTTGATATGCACTTTTATTTCGCAAGGCCTCAAATTTCCAGTGTCACGCGATAAATTATAATTGACACCATGTGGCTAGTGTGGACACGTGGTGGTAGGGCTACTGTGGTCATTTTTAAATTAGCCTTTTCAGATTTCTGTGGTAAAAATATTAGTTTAATATGAAGATCATATGGTAACACTGTGTAAGAAACCTTTTTTGATGTGGAAACTGATGAAATAAAAATTGAAGAACTAGAAATGAGTGAGAAAACAGAAATCAAGTCAGGAGATTTTGTTCAATTTTCTTCATACCTTGCAAGAAGTCCAGCCCTTGCATATTTCAGACATTGTGCACACAAGGATGCAGAATGCTTACTATGTAGTTTACTAAGTGTGTAAATATTAATGTTGACACACATTTAAGTTTTTTTTTACAAAAAATGTATTTTTCAAAAAGAATTTAGATTTAAAACCGATTGTTAGGTTAAACTTTTCGTCTATTGACACAAATAAAATTAAGTAATAAATTCCAATATTTTTATTTGTAAAATTTTTTAACGGATATTTACCCTTTTTTTTCTTTTGTAATTTCGTAATGCACGTAAATGTTTGTCTTAGGAACAGTTTCCTAACATACCCAACTGCAGTCCTTCATAAAATGATAATAAAAAAAAATATGGGTGCATCACTATTTAAAATTACTTGATTAAGGTTAACAGTGCTAAGGAACATGCTGCTTAAGTTGAAATTTATTTTGTTAAGATTTTACATAAACATTTATTACCTGTATTATATTGTTTCAATCGGTATTCTAGCCCCATGTGGTAGAGCTAGTGCGGACAAAAACATTTTTTTTTAAATACATAATTAAGCAACTGTACAACCAAATAATTTCATACATGAACCAAATTAAAGGTAAACTCCAAATTCTTGTAAAAAAAATACTTGGTCCGTAAAAAAATTGTTTTAATTTTCAACAATGCAGATTTTATTCTAGAAATAATTTTTTAAAATTCAAATACTATCATGTATTTAACGCATGCTTTTTTTAAAAAAGAAATTTGTATATAAAAATAAAATGCATACCGATAATAGCAACACATATGAGCTGTTCTTTAATGCTGTTGTATGTATGGAAAAATCTTTATGTTCTGCTTTTAAAATATTTCAGAAATGTTCCATCTTATGGGAATAGTTACTTTTTAAATAAATCTATAAATGCAAGATTGAAAATTTAAAGGAAGTATTATAGCTCTGCATATAAGTTATAATATAAAAATAGTACAAAAATTAAGAACTCAAGAAAATTGTTTTTATGCCGAAAAAGTTATTATTATTTATTTATTTATTTGATGGGTCCTATATTTAATAGCAATATTTGTGAAAAGTCTGTTTTCCTCCCTCACCCTGGCTTTATTTTTTATTTGATCATTTTTCCCTTGCTTAATGTGACAAATTTTCCTCTTTTTCACATTTGAGCTGTTTTCAACCTTTCAAATCATTACAAAACTTATAGGTTTATTAAAACAAATTTGCTTAAATCTACTTTACTATAATGTGTTTTTTAGTGTAACCTCATATATCTGTAAACCAATCTTTGCATAGGTTATGGAGAATTTATGTATTCTCAAAAGTCTTTATTTGTCAAATAAGTAATAGTTTTGTTTCTTTTGAAGAGATTTTTGTGAAAAATTATATATTTTTTTGAAAATTTAAAATTTAAACATGCAGTGATGAAAATTTTAATTTTTATTTGCCGCTTTTGATCTAAATAATGGTGTGAAAAGTGAGATTTGGAAGCTTGGAATTTTGTGAAGGGTCCTTTTTGATTGATTTGAATTTTGTGAAGGGTCCGTTTTGATAGATTGGAAGTTTTGTGAAGGGTCCGCTTTCATTAATTGGAATTTTGTGAAGGGTCCGAAAATGGACTTGAGTTTCCTCTGGCATGACCCCTGGTCATATACATATATTTCTGTATGGTGTTTGGGCATGTATACTTCGAAATGAAATATTTAGTGCAAACATTTTTGATAAAAAATGACAATTACAGTTTTTAGGTTAATTATGTTCATTTCAATATTATAAAAAAATGTTGAACTTAATAATAAATTACTTTTCTAATATTACTATTATTTATTGTTGCTGTTATGTCTTAGGTTAAAAGTGGTGAATTATCAAAATATTTGAGCCAATTGATCAATCAGTGCCTGAGTCATGTGAGACAATGCATCCTATGTCAAGCAAAAGGCTTTATTTGTGAGATCTGTAGAAAAGATAAAGATATTATTTTTCCATATCAACTTGATAGAGTTGTGGCTTGTCAGAGTAAGTTGACTTCATTGATTTTATAATATTCTACTAGAAATATCCAATTTTATTATTGTATTCTTTTTATCAGTATTTAGTGTAAGCTTTGGCTTAGTTATTTTATGAAACTTTTGTATGGCATACTAATTATAGTATTTCCTTCGTAAGCCCCTTTTTATGTTGCAACTTTTAAAAATTAGGAAATAACTGTTCAATAGGACTTGTTGACAGTGGTGTGATCCTGGGAGAAGAAAAAAAAGAGGGGGGGGGGGAGAGCTTGCATGAGAAGAAATAACTGGGAGAACACCATCTTCCTTTGACTATACCACCTCCTGTTGGTTGTACTCTCTGTTAAACGCAAATTTTATGGATTAAAGAGAAAAATATCGTAATGGTACCAGTATTAAATGAAAGCCACCAGCTCCGTGCGAAAGCAATCCTAATGCCTCAGCTAACAAATAGAAGCCTGGTGGAGAAAAGTATTAAATGAAAAGAAGTAAAACCCTCTTAATATGAGTGAATCTTATGTATGACAAATATTTTGAGAAACTTGTAACACACTTTCATTGTTGTCGAAAAGTTTTTTTTCTCTCTATTTTCTGAAATTGGTTCTAACCAGAAATTACACTGTATATTGCACACAACTCTTTCCGCTCCCTCTCATAATGCACATAGATTTTACGCAGCTTGTCAGCAGTTTGACAAGACTCCTATTAAGAATTTTTTACTTATTTTTATGTCTCTTGACAATGACAGGAAGAATTTAAAAGTACTCAACCCTTTATTGCATATTTTAAGATTTGTGTTAAGACGTTTTCATATTTGCCAACAAAGAAATCCCTTTAAAACTTAAAAAAATGTAATGTTCTCCTTGGGGAGAAAACTTCTGAAATAAGAATGCAAGAGAAAGAGTTAGTGCCAAGAGCTTCAGTTATTAAAATATTCCCAAAAGTGTTGTCACTCTAGATAATTAACTATAAAATTAACTTAAAGAAATAAAAGAAAAGTATAATCATCGTACTGGCACTCAAGATAACTTAAAAATTAATTTTAACAATTGATGTTATCACCACTGATGCAATGTCACTTCTTAGTGGCTGTTGTTATAAGCTCTACGATTTCATTGGTTCCTCTGACACCATCGTTGAATTTTTATATCTATAGATTCAAAGAGAAAACCAATATTAACCCATTCGAGACGACGATTTTTTTGGAACACGGTCCCCAGGAGCGAAATTTTTTTTCTTTATATTGTTCATTTTTAATTAAAAAAAAAACAGGTTTACTATGGAAATCACCCAATTCATAAGTGAATTCACATAAATAAGATCATTGCACACCAGGTGTGCAGCTCGCTCCTCGGAAAATTTTTATTGGGAGGAGCGGATTGAACACCATGTGTGCAATGTAAGGTAAAATGAAAATACATCATTAAAAAATTTATAAACATTTATTTCAAAAAGAGTTAGATAAAGGACCATTCATACAGCATTGCACATTACTGTTATTGCACACACAGTGTGCAATTGGTCTCGAATGGGTTAAGAGTAAATCAATTATGTTGCCCTTTGTTTTTAAAATTAGAGAAAAGAAAACCCCTTTACTTCATATCTTTGTTTTTTTTAAATAATTTTTATAAAGGATAATATTTTATAATAAGAAGTAATGTACTTAAGAACATGGAAATATATTTGAAATTAAATTGTTATTGTTAATATTATTATTGTTCTTTTGTGTTTGAGAAAACAAATGTGAAAAATTAATATTAAGAATCAAGTTATGCCTCCCCCCCCCCTCCAGTACAAAAATTGAAGTTATTAAGGAGTCAGTAATTATTAATGTGTAATACACATAGTCATTTGTTTATATAATTTTTAGACATTTTATTTTACAGTTCAGAATAAATGATTTTTTAAACTGATCTAAGATCAATAGGGATTTACACGAGACTATTATAAGGATTTGGAACAAAATATGGAGACATAGTAAATCATTAAAGCAAGTGTTTATTTAATTTCTTCATTTGCTTTTAGAATTGTATAAGAAAATTGATAATAATTTCATGCAAATGAAATGTTCTATATATGTATTGAAATATTTAAGTTGTTATTTGAAATATTATTTTAAAATGTGTGTTGTAACATAGAGTTATCCTCTTGAGACCCAAGCAAAATAAAATACACATATTCTCTCAACTATTAGTTTTTCTGAGCAATTGGGCATTAAAAGTGATGTTTCTCAAAAAATTAATAAATCTTAATTTTTAATTTTTTTTTTTTTTTTTTTTGGGGGGGGGGGGCACATGTAAGCAAATAAACTACCGTTTGCCAAATTCTCAAAGTTTTAAGTGAGTTTCTATTTCTTCTTCATAATTCCACTACAGCTCTTGCTTGCTAAAATGAAATATGTCACACCAGGGAGAAAAACAAAACATCCATTTCATTGGATGCCAGGACTCAGGAGGTTATAATAATCTTTCCGCAACATCGCATTCTATGTGTAAGACATAATTGAACATTGAAATATATATATCAAATCAACATTATGCATTTAGATGTTCAGTTCAATTCAATTTAAATGTGTGTTTTTGCAGTTAATATATTTTTCCTGTTTGTTTTCTAATTATTTTCCAGAGTGCGGTACATGTTTGCATAAAAAGTGTTTTAAGAATGTGAACTGCCCAAAGTGTGTGCGTATTGAAGACAGGTAAGTTTTTCAACACATGATAGAAACAACTCTTTTGCAAATCTTATAATGAAATAAAACAAAAGTAGTAAAGTTGAAAATAAAAATAATAACTATATTAATGATAAGTAAATAAATGAAAAAGGAAAATAAATTAAATTATGCAGCTTTTTATGAGTATAAAATTTTCAGAAGAGCTGTTATGTAGTATGAATTGGCATAAATTTACTTTATAAGAAAAGCTTATTATTATTGTAATAAAATTATAGCTTTAAAAATCTAAAACAAACATGCTTTTGTAGCAATATGAACGAAAAAGATAAAAATAATCTTTGAGCTTATAGATATGTTCATTTAGGATTTATCACAATTACGTATTTGTTAATGTAGAATCATTATCAAAATGCAAATTTAAAAGAACCCCACATCTTGGTTTTATGGACATAGCATATCATCTTTTAAAATTAAAAACAATTACCTTTTATTCCACGCCGTGTCACATCTGTTCAGAAAAGGTTTGGAAAAATTTAAGCAATGAAAAGCTGAAGGCAGATTATTGGAGATCAGGGAATCTAGGTTTATCAGTCTGTATGCCTTCTCTGTTAAATTTTGACTAATATTTTTCCATTTGATCAGATCCCCCCCCCCCCTCCCCTTACTCTGGAAGATTTTTGGATGGACATCCCGTTTGTATGTATTTTTATCTTTTCATTGGAATACATTCTAATTTAGTTTTGAACCACCCAAAAAACTAGAAGGCTCATTGAAGAAAGATTGCCATTTTTATGCCGGCATTTTCTTCTTTAAAAATGCACCTGATGAATAGGTTAAAAGAAAAAATGTTCTAAGATAATATTCCATGACCCCACATGGAGCATAAGCTTTTTTGTAACTGCATTTGATTACCAACGATTCATGTAGGATCAACGTTTTCCAAAATGCAAGTGTTTGATATTATGAATCCAATTTTTAGTAACTGAAAATTAACAAAACATTTTGTAAATATTACTGTTAAGTTAATAAAGTGTTATTTTGAATATGTTTTTTTTTGTTTGTTTTAGGAAAAAACGCCTTTCAGAAATTAAAAGTGATGAAGAGCTTTAAATTTTGTTTTGATGCAGAAGTTATTTTTTAAACATAGTTTTGTTTAAATACTGTGGGGGAAAATGCTTTTTAAGCAATTGTGAAAATGATGATTAATCATTTCATAGTTTGTATTTTAATTTCATCATTTAAATTTTAGTGCAATCAGTATATTAAACTTTTGGCCTACAAAGAAATGCACTTGATATCTATCCTTGTTTTCAGTTTTTTATGAATGCTAATACATTTTGATATATGTGTAAATCCAAAATTGGGAAAAAATTATGCATATGTGAACAAGACTCTATCCCCCCATAGAAAGTGCGCATGAATGTATTTTGGTTTTGATGCATGTGTGAAATAAATATTGCAGGAAAATTTGTAGTTATAACTAATAGTAGAATATATTTTTCTCTTAACTTTTCACACACACACACATATGTGGTATGCATTAGTTCATTATGCGGATAAATTTTCAAAAAATGCCATGGACTAAAAATAAAACTAGAATGAACTCTGAAATTTTCAAAGTATACGGCATATTTGTTGCAAGCTTTATAGCTCAATAAACTATTAAACTGAATGACAACTCTAAATTAAAAAAAAAAACCTTATTACAGGAACATTCTTCATTCTCTATTTATTTTGCTTTACCTGAAGTTGTTATAATATTTTGAGTTTGTGTAGTTTTCTTCACTTTGTATGTCAAAAGTGTTAATGTATTGTTTATTTGTGTATGATAGTTACAATTTTTCATTGCTTTTTCCCCCATGATATTTAATTTATTAAAAAAAATATTGCTATTGTATTTTGATGAGTTAAAAAATATATTCTGTGATAAAAGAAAATTACTTTTTTATTATAAGATGCTAAAAGTGCAATTTAAGTAGGAAAGTATACATCGTCGCCTTTTTTCTGCTGCTTTTAAATTTAATCATTTTATTAAAAAGCTTTAAAAATTGAAAAAAAAAGCAGTTAGTTACGTACAAATTTTAAAAGATCACAACTATTAATTTTTTAATGTTATCAATATTAGAATATTATTAATTTCCAATTCTTTAATATTTTTATGGTTTAAAATGCATAATTTGTATTACTGCAATTGTTGCTCAATGTAAAAGAGCTGATGAGTTTATTTTTGCCTCTGTCTGATAATTGGCTTGTAATGGAAACTATTTTAAAAATCATATTGAAATGATTACTGGTTTTTTAATGTTGTCATAAATATTCAGTAATGCTTATTTTAATTTAGTTCCTAGTTCCTATTATAATTGTTAAACTGTTTAAATGTATTTGTTAAGAAGTCAAATATTTATGTTTTGTGGTTCTGTATTTAATCTTTATTTCTAGTGTGATATAAATATTTATTATAGTGCTTTGGATCATGCACTTATTTTGATATGACTGTGATTCTTTTGCTGGTTTATAATTGAATATGTTCAAGGATGAAGTAAGCACACACCAAATACCTAAATCAAAAAACTTGTATGCTCGAAAATGTAGTTTGGTAATATTTTTGCGAAAAGGCAACCTATATATATATATATATATATATATATATATATATCATGCTTCATATGATTGATATATCACTCAAAATTAATAGAAAAATTAAACGAAATGTAATGTAAAATATTAGCATTAAAGTAAGCTCTCTATATAGAATATTAATTTTCAAAAATTAATGAAGTAAAAATATACATTAAAATACTTATGATCCTATGTGAGGTGTGTTCTTTTAAGCTCTTTTATAATTCTTGATTTCTATAAAATTAATAAGTACTTTTTAACTTGTTACTGAAGTGTTAGTATTTACTATTTTATGATTACATAAATTTAATTCTTTTTTTTTTTACTTTGAAAATCATTAAAAACACAAATTTTAAGATTTGTTATAGAAATAAGTGTAGTTCTGAGGTTTTTTTGTATTTGTTTATATTTTCAAATTACTGAGAAAATTTTGTGCAATGTATTGCAGTCAAAGCTTATTATTGTGAACGCGGGACATAGTGAGCTCTTGGTTATAATAAACTTTTTCAATGGTTCCAACTGAAAACCTATTTAACTAATCTTCTTATAAACGCTTATAAAAAACTGATGAGATATTGAATCACTTTTCCTTCAAAGGAAAATTTGCATCAAAAGACCAATAGACAGAATTCTTGATTCCCACATCAAACTCCTCTGATTTTCCCCAAATTTCTATCTCCTAAACCCTAAACTATCATTGTATCATATCATAATCATACCCGTGTGGCAGCTTCAGTTAAAACAGACATTTTATTTTCTCAGCAGTAACTTTAAAAAACAGAAAAAAATGGTAATTTCCATAAATAGAAAAGTATCTTCAGTTGATGCTAAATTCAAACAATCAGATGCATTGAACATAGAGCCTATCAATTGAAACATACAAGGAACTTTCCTTATAAAAATTAAGTTTTCGATATCTGGAAAAATCAGTGTGTGATCACCGCTGCTCACAGAAAATGTTTTAGTGTAACAAAATAGTTACGTCGAACTGAAAGGGAGAATGTAGAGGAAGTTCTTTTAAAATGGTTCACATTCAGAGGGAGGGATCAGAAGTAAAGCAAGAAAGAATAGTGATGAAGAAGAAAAATGATGAAGCAACTTTCTTACCCCCAGAGAAAGCAAGTGAAATATGATCACTAGGGTGGTTACAAAAAATCAGTTTTTGAATTTTCTCCAGAGCATCCCCCTAATATATGTCAATAGGCTAGAAAATAGGATTTGAACAAAGTTGATTATTTTGTATTCCTTGAACTGAAATTTATTCAAGAGGTTTGAAATCGATACAGATTTTTAAAATACTGATCCCGATGTTTAGTGTGAAAACCGAGGTTATTTAATGGCTAAAAAAATAGTGAATGGGTTAAGGGTTGTAAAGGACACAGCCTAAGAGATGAGGAAAATTAATCCAAAACTTTGGTTTCTTGTTGTATAAAGAGGGAAACCAACAAGTTTCTGTTAACAGTTGTATCTGAATCTAGGCACATTTTTTCAGACTTTTCAAATGTTATAATATAATGTAAGTCATTGCCACATTAACGTGCGATTGCAAAGAATAATAACATAATGCTTTAAACTAAAATCTTATTACTTTAAATAAAAATATTAGTTAACAGTTGATAACTGAACAGCATAATTTATAAAATACATTTCAACATTCTTTATTGTAATTTTTGCTCCTTGCTTCCCCCCTTTAACCCCTAATTCCTTCTTTTTAAATCCGGTTGTTGCTGCGTTTACATTTGAAATACATCAAACTAAATCCTTTTTAATGTACAAAATGAAAAATACAAAGAGCAAAATCTGAATAGCTGATGTAATTGAATATTGTGATGTTTTTGCATCCCAATATGTTTATGTGCGTAAAAATTAACTTTTCATGATATCCAATGCGACCTGACATGAAAAACGCTTAAAACCGCTCTCTCAGTTTTAGCAAAATTGTGCATGGGATCAAGAGAATAAAATTTTCTATAAAATGAGACTAGAACCAGGTTTCTAGAATGCATGGGTTTGATTTTTTGGAAGAAAAACTACGATTTGTATCTCAAAATTGCTATTTCTTTAAGTTAACCTGAATGAGGCATAGGTTAATATAATCACAATGAGCTAAAACTTTGAAAATCAATTTTTTATTGTGCCTATTGGCACTTTTTAGGTGAGTGCCCGAAAGATAGTAGGAAAATTGTTTTTCCCCCATGTTCCTTGTGACCACTGTCAATCTCTGAACTCAAAATGGTGGCAAATTTTCTGGTTACTTTTTTCTATGGAAATATCCCCCCTCCCCCCCCCCCCCAAAAAAAAATTGTCTTTCTCCTAATTGTTCATAAGAAAATAATTGCACTTAATTTTAAATTGATATCCATTCTATCAAAATATTAAGTTATGGGACATATAATTGAAAAGAAATACATGTTACGTAAATTTCAACTAATGTATTTTTTAATTAACTTTCTATTTAGGTGTTTATCAATTTATTACTAAATATGTGTTTTTTTTACAAAACCACAATGAAATTTTTAAAAGTGATCAGTTATGGACATAGGGAACCTCCAGTTATGGTGAACTATTTATTGGATGAACAGATCACTGTAAAGGGGGGACTACATACATATAGTCTAACCCCTTTATAGTGCTAGATAATTAAAGCATTGAAATATGAATTTTTTCTTACGCCCCTCTCCCCCCCCCCCCCCCCCCAAAAAAAGGGCGTGCTGTATCATGAGAACTCCAGGCTGATCGTAATTGTTGAATTGTGACAATAATTTGCGAAATAAATTAACTCTGTTACTTATGCACTGATACATCATATAAGTATAAAACTAAATTGAAACTATTAGTAATCATGTAACAAGCATAAAATTTTTTTTAAATGTTATTTAGTGTTTAAGATATGAGTTTCAATAGCCTTTTAATATCAAAGCTACTGCATTAAATCAAAGCTTCATTATCAGGGTTCATACGCTTCCTACTTTTTCATATTTCTTCCTACTTTCCTAATAATTTTTAGCATGTCCTACTTTTTCAAATTTTTCCTTATTTTTTAAAAATATTTTCCTATTTTTTTTGCGCAACTTTTCTGCATCCTTTGCAAGGATCTGATTTTCTTCTCTTCAGCTATTTGTTATGTTTTTTGATATGGTCAATAAACAAAGATTACACTTATTTTCATTAAAACTTTAGTTTAAAAATATCAACACAATTCCGAGATTGTTTAAGATGGTCTGTCAAACCCTATAAAATTAAATATTGAATCGGTTTCTATAAGTGTCAATTTTATTAATTTTGTAGTCCCAGTTGTTATAATGAGATTAAAAAAAAGAATTAAACAAAAATAAATAAAGGTTGCGTAAAAATTAAGGTTAATTTTAAAAAGGTCAAAAAACCAGTTTTTAACCTTGCAAAATTGATCTTGTTGTTTGATCAGAGATATCATCTTGAAAAAAAAAAAAAAACCCAAAAATTGCAAGCTAATGTTCTTGTTAAGGAACTGAAAATTAATGCAATTGATTTTATATTAAAATATGTGTACTACCTGAAAATGCTTAGATTGCGATAATCGCGTGTTTTTAGAAGCGTTTTGATGTGCTATTTATTCACATTGAATTTCAGCTTTTTTCCTTTTTAGGCACTTACATCCCTGAAAATGGCCCAAGACATTTATGCGCTAAATATTTTTCAAATTTTTTAAAGTTCAAATGAAACTATTCGATCTGTAATGAATGAGTTATCAGAAATATAAAAAAGTCTAGGTGTAAAGGTCTCTTTGCTTCAAAATAATGGGATCCTTTATTCATTATTCACATGGCATTCAACAATTCAACGAAAAAAGCAAAATCCAAGATGGAAGAGGAGGAATCAAATAGTATATATATATAGCATATATATTCACGCATTTCTTGCAAAATCTCTTTAGCTGCAAAGAAGTTGTTTCATGCAATTATTATTGTTTTTTTTAATGATTTATTTACTTTGAAGAAGAAGTCACGTAATGAATGGGCGAATCCAAGCTGTGTATTGAGGAGAATCAATTTTTTAAGTGAATGGTAACATGAATGCAATTTAGATGAGCTTTTTTTTACTGTGTTAATACCTTCTACTTGTCAAGAAGGGTGTAGAAATTGGAAGAATTATGTACACTTTAGAGCACTAATGCTTTTCCAAAACTTTAATATTTCAAGAAAATTGATATTTTTCGTGGGTTTTACTCTTTTTTGTGTGTGCTTATTCTGTAAACAAACTTGGTAAGTACATTTGTAGGTGTTTTTGTCTGTATTTTGAATTCCAACTTTTTTAAAGAAAAAATCCTATTTTTGTTCCTACTTTTTCTTCAATCTGCGTACGGACCCTGCATTATGTTCCTTGCCAAATCCAACTCAAAGAGCCTGGTGAATGTTTAAGCCATTATTTCATGAAGTCTTTTCTATATACTTTTGCAAATCTGTTTAAGAAAAACATAACTTAAAATTTCTAATGGGGATATTTCTACTCTTCAGAAATCTATGTGCCAAACACCTATTAATGTTATTTATCGCTATTCTAGAATATAATATTCGAAGTATGCCATTTATATTTGTAAAAATGTAATTAAACGTGGTTTAAACTGTTGATGTAGTTAAAATTGCAATTGGTTCATTTTGTGAGAGCTTGACTTGAAAATGATACAGGCATTATAATTTTCAGCAAAAAAGTATTTTACGAAAGGAAATTTTTTTTATTTGTGTTCATTCTTCTACCAAATTCGTGTCCCAAATTGCAGAAAAATCCTGACTATTTTGTTAAAAGTTTGACAAATTTGAAGATTAAAATAGAATATTAATAGGTCATCCTTTAACGTTTTATAAATTGTTTTTATGCAACAAAAGATGTTTTACTTCAGGTGCAGAATATGCACACATGTAGTACATATATACGGTACATGATGGTAAAAAAAAAAGTTTTTTTTTTTTACATTAATGATCGTAATGTTTTTGAACAACACCTGTAACTTCCGGCTAACCAAGCCTATTTGACAAGTAAGCACACAAGTCTGAATATATGTACATATCTATCCTACAAACAATAATAAGCTATGTGGCAAGTTTATGAATCAAAATATTTCAAATGAAATATTTTCATTTGAATGTTAATTGCTTTTATAAAAATAAATTTACAATGTAGCATTCACAATAACACAGGGAGAAAAATGCATATACGTTACACTTACAAATGAAGTACTTCTCTCCCAGAAAATGAAGTCAGGAAAGGCAATTAATTCATATTGAAAAAAATGAGCTGAATGTGCCATGTATGCTGAAAAAAAAAGAGAAATAGTTATCAAATTTTGTATTTTGTTTTAATAAATGAATTAGTTTTTCCCATGTAGTTGAATGCAGATTTTCTGCAAGGGTTCAGATATATTTTGTATTGATAAAAATGGTGTATGTGTTTTACAATGTATATCTTTTCGAAATTCTAAGAGTATCAAAGAAAGAGTCTCTAAATTTATTCCAAGAGTTTTGAAGTCAAAGAGTATCCAATAACTTTTCTGTGGAAGGAAAAGTCCAAAATCCATACCTATGTTTTTTTTTTTACTGTAAGTTCAACTTGTTCAACTTGTATTAAATAAATATCTTGCACATGCTATATTTTAAAGGTACAGTATTTTCATAACATTATTTTTTACCTATTTTTCAAAAGTGTATTTAAAATTATAATGATTAACTCCTTTTCAAAATCTTAATTGTTAATACCATTCAGAGCACACAAAAATATTTTAGTAAAAGTTTTTTGTGGAAGCATAAGTCAAAAGTTGTAAATATTGAACATAAAATTTAATTGTCCAATTATGGTTAATCTGAGGTTTGTCTGAACTAAAGGAAACCATGCTGGTGAAGAGCTTCTCAATTATTTATGTCTTATGTATAAATGTACCATATGGTATTTGGAGATATTTTTATCATTTGTCTTATGAAACATGTCTCTCATTTTTGTTTTTTGTTCAAATTAAATTAATGGACACCAAAAAAAAAAAGCTAAGAAATTTCTGTTGCTCTAAATATTATTGGAAAATATAGTAGGTTTCTCTGCCTTGAATTATATCGAATGAAAGCCTAATTATGTTTTATGTAACTTTGTTTTAGTTTTCTGAATCTGACCTTTGTGATAACTATTAAAGCGCAAACATTTAGATGAAGAATGTTGCTATTTGTGGCCTGCAACAAAAAGTGTCAATGTGATAAATGTTTCCACAAGTTTATAATGGTTAAAAAAAGAACCATGGATAATTAATTATAAATTAGTTTTATAATTTTTATGTTCATTTCCAATCATGTTAAAAACTTGATTGGTCGCATTACTTCCTGTTTCAAAACATGTATGATCCATACTATGTATGATTTTTTTTAACAAGTACAAGGGGTGTAATGCTTTGTCATACAGAATTTTCATATATTATTTATTATGTCAGAAGTAATTTTAATTTAAGGAAATTTAATGTCAAGTGCCTTCTTCATGAATTTATATTTTAGTTGTAATATTGAAATTAGACATATAATAAAATATATTATTTCGTTGATGAAGAGATTTTATATCATTAATTAACAGTAGCATTGACTTATAGTATCTTATTTTATTATTAGGATAGTTCAGCGAAAATATAAATTTTTAATTTTCATGCTCATAACATCTTTTGATGAAACTTTATAATGGAGAAGCTTAACAGAACTTTGGCAAACAAATAAAATTACTTTTTGTTTTTCATTTGTTCGTTGATGAAAGGAACTTCTTATCAAGTTATTTGAGCTGTGTTCATTATAGTTTTCGGCCAATAGGAAAATGATGTTTCTCTGTCGAAACTCTCAAACTTCATTTGATAAAGAACATCCGGTCTAAATTATCGTCAAATCCGTTTTCGAGCATCGGTGTCGAATGCTGGCTTACAAGAGTATAAGTTTCCGTTTTGAACGTTTCGATAGTAAATGTCATCGAATTGTTATGTTTTTTATAGAAGAACGACAATAAGTTTGCCGATCCATTGGCGAAATGAAAGTTATATTTCAGCTGTTATATGAGTATTTAGATTTCTTTTGTTTGATCACTGAATTTTCTCAAACATTATGGTGAGGTGAATTGCATAAACAAACGATTTGTGAGAGATGACTGAACGGAAAAATAGTAGTTAATAATAAGCAACAGAACAAGAGGGGGGGGGGGGGCTTGTCATTTCAAACTTTTCCAGGGAGGGGGGTGGAGTAAGGGTATAAACTCAACATAAATTGCGATAGGAAAACAATACAATACATACACATGCATAAAAATACATTATAGTGTCCCATTCTAACTCCCTGAATGACGCGCCTGGAACTAGAGCGATTTGTGAGATAATCAATAAAATTAAGCAGCAAAACAATAATCGCATTTACGGAACGAACGACAAATTCAGTTCATATATTTTTTCCCCCTTTCTTTCTTTGTTTTCGTTTCTTTTCTTTCTTTCGTTCTTTCTTTTTTTTTTTTTTTTTTTTTTGACAAAATGGTCAAATATCGTTTTCCCAGTACATATCACTCCTAAGAATGCAAAAATTTCCAAAGCAATGCAAGTTTTCTAAATATAATTCAGCTTTGACAACAAACGTCGTGTTTTCGTTTTGTCGTGTCTAGCTATACTAGGAAAAGCAGAAGTTTTCCCTTATTAGGCCAATTGAAAAAATAAATGTTACGTCGTTTCAGAATGCAAACTCGATATTTATGTTAAGATATTTTGCAAAAACAAACTATTCATGATATGTTTATTTGTTTATTTATTCATTTTAATTTATTTTTTGAAAATTTGCAAAAATACTTCACCTGCACACTTATAGCAAGAAACATGTAAATAACAAATACCTTCAAAATAAATTTGTCCGTTTCCATAGTAATAACACGCGAAGGTGAAAGCCTTTCTGCATCAAAGGAAATATAGTAGAAAGAATAGTTTCTTGTATGCGCATAAAAAAGAACTTTTTCGTTTTGTATTGGGTTTAGTTTGTACGCATTGTAGAAAGCGTTAAATTAAATGCGAAAAAAAAGTGAAAAAGAAAAAAAGAAGCGTAATCTGCAGAAAGGCTAACAATAACTAACGAATAGTATAAATAGATAAGGGTACATTGTTTGAGTGTATCCAGCGGAAAAATAGCGGGAAGTTTCCCCCTTCCTCAAAATTTCAATATCTAGTTGAAGTCCTTTAAACTAACAGGTAGTAATAGACGGCCCAGATGGCTCGTAAGCAATATCCCCCCCCCCCCCCCAAAAAAAAAAAAATATAAAGCAGTTGGTTACCAACTTCAGATGGACAAGCAGTTTTCTCGCCATTATAAACAGGAAATGAGAATGGCAAAGCTACATAATATTTATATGTCTATTTATCTCTCTACTTAAATATTCCACAGAGCTTTAAAGTACACGCCTCTAAAACTGAAATGCTTTTTTTGTAGCTGCATTCGAACTTGTTTTGCTTGAGGGTCTGTCTGCCAAAACAGTTGCTCCAAAGTTTACATTTCTTAATTTTTAAATCTTAAGATGGACAAGCAGTTTTCGCGCCGTTATAAACAAGAAGTGAGTGGCAAAGCTACATAATATTTATATGTCTCTTTATCTCTCTACTTAAATATTCCACATAGCTTTAAAGTACATGCCTCTAAAACTGAAATGCTTCTGTTTCGTAGCTGCATTCGAACTTGTTTTGCTTGAGGGTCTGTCTGCCAAAACGGTTGCACGGGCGAGTGTTAAGAGAAAATATTTAGTGTCCGGAAACTGCTCCCGTTATAAGAGGCGATCTTGATGGGAAATTTTGCTGTGTTTTCAAGTTTTTAAGGGGATGGGTCAGTTGCCCTCAAGATAACGCAAAAGGATCGAGTTGCCTTCACCGCCCAAATTCTGAGCGGCCGAGTTGCCCTCAATCTCCATCCCTTTCATAAATGATTATACTGCTAGCAGGGTTGGGTTTTAGCCGTCAAAAACTAGTTTTTGACGTGACATAGGTTTAAACCAGGTTTTAACCGGTTTAAACCGTCAAAAACCCCTATACAATTTAAATACGCTAAAAATAAAAACGAAGGCTGTTAATAATAGCAAGATACAGCATAATTTTTGTTTAACTATAATGTTAAGTTTTAGTATACATTGAATAATAATTAAATATTAATTTATATACTTTTCTTTGTTCATGACTTAATTTTGAATCTTTTACACGTATTTCTTTCTGGTCTGGATTTTTTGCGTATTTGGTTAACAAGCTTATTTATTTATTTTATATTTGGAGTAAATTCAGAACAATAAAAGGTAAAATAAGAATAAAATTTATTTTATAAATTTTTTAAAAGAATGAAATACTGGTATCAACAGATTAAAATATAAATAATTTAATTTTTGTAATGACTAATAATTATTTCTTACTGGTATAAAGTTATCTTACTCAAGGAGTATCTCCTGAAATTAAGGACAAATGAATAATTCACCATATCACTAGAAAAGAAATAATTGCTTACCTTTCCAAATGATGAAATGAGATTTGTTTTGTGTTTAATTTAAATTATGGAAACTTCAAAACTTTGAAGTTCGTACTTTTAATAATTACAGCATACATTTATTATTTACATGATTAATATTCTGGTTCAAAAGAACCACGTAACATACGGTAACACATGACTAATTTGGAGCATTTTTCCAAACCTAATCTATTTCTTATTTTCGAATGTATATGTCCAAAGTTTGAAAACATTCTTTCAATGGAGGCGGAACTAGATGGACAAGAATGAAGAACAATCACCATTTTTACAAATTCAAAAAATGGGCTATCCTTTTCTGTAATTCCATTATGAATGCCTTTCCACCAAGTCACTGGATTAGTTAGTCTACCACTTTCGCTAAAATAAGATGCAGGAAATGGTAAATCACACGCTTCAAATGCAATTAAGAAAGGAAGACAATTAGGGAATTTTTCTGTTGCCCATAAACGAGCAGACTCAATTTGTACACGGTTTAATCCATCTCCTTGATATTTGGGATGAAGAAGATACGCTAAGAAATGGAAAGGTTCTAAAGATTGCGACATTCTTTTTTCCACAGTTTCAATGTGTGGCTGCAGAGATTCTTCCTTCATTAGACCAAGCCAAGCTGAACATGCATCAGCTAAAGTTGCACTATCCCGTTGAAGGGCGTCTAGACAAACACTAATTGGTTTAAGTTGTATCAGGAGGTCTTTACATTGCTTATAAAGATTATAATTATTGATCAGAATAGCAATATCTTTTTCAATTTTATCTTCATGATCTTGAACTATTTTTTGATAAAATGGTCTGTTTCTCAAAAACGTATTGATGCATACAAGCTGGCTGTTTCATTTTGTATCACATTGCAATTGTGGCTTTATAGATTCTGGATACTCCTGAAGTCATCCTGCGGGTAAGTGATGATTCCGAAAGTACGTTTGAACGTTTATTACAGGTTTTATTATGGCATCTGGTGTAAAATCTTAGCCTAATAAATTTATCCAGTGGGATGAGCAACCATAAAAAAAAAGGTCTTTGGTACTCTCTTCCATTTGAAGTAATTTTCTTGTTTTTTCCATCACTTTTGCATTATCAGTCACAACAGCTTTTACATCACAACCAAATTTGATTTTGGCTTTATTGATTGCATTTTCAATGATTTCCTTATGATACTCAGCATTTTTTACATTTGTGCCACTGTCAACAGCATCAAGAAAGGCAGTTTTACCTGAGACATGCAAACTGGATGCAATGACTGGGTCGTTATGGATGTTACTCCATCCATCTTCAATTAATGTAACATTTTTTCCTTCAAGACTTTTCTTTGTTTCTCCTTCTACTTCAGCAACAACTTCATCAAGAAGAGTACCAGCTAAAGCTTTTCTACTAGGAACATGATAGCCTGGTCGCAGTGCAGAGACTAAGTCTTGGAAAGTTGTATGTTCCACAACATTGAACGGAATACTGTTGGCGTAAAAAAATTTTGCCACTAACAAATCCAATTTTTGAGCTGAAGAACCACTTTTTTTTACAATGAAAGAATCCAATTTGAGTTTTTTGGCTTGGGTTTCCGGTACTACTAAGTTTGATTCTGATCCAGACACATAATTAATGCCAGGATCTGAGTCTCTATTTCTCAAACACCGAGACAAATGATTTTTCATCCTTTCAACATGATTGGAACGTACATTTCCACAGTATTTGCATTTCGCACATACCTTTTTATCTCTCTCAACTTTATAGAAATGCTGCCATGATTCATTTTTAAATTTGGAAATCAGGGCTCTTAAAACACACACTATTAACAGCAGACTTAAGTTTCAACTGTCCTAAAATCATTTAGCTCCTCAATTTATAAGTTATCTGTGGGGAAACAAATCTTCTTATAAGGAATTTTGCATGGACCAATCAATTAAAGCAGGTGTTGTAAAATAACCAATCACTAAGTAGGTGTGGGAAATGGAAGAATGGAGTGGAAAGGAAACATTGTGGACACAAAAACTTTAAAATGCAATCACTTTTGATCTAATATTTAGATTGCAAAAATAAAAACAGATTTGGAATCCTTGCAGCAAAATGCATAAATAGACACCAAATACTAAGGCATTTCGCAAAGAAATAAAAAATTTAAAAAATACATCCAATTAAGCAAGATAATTAGTTAAAATTTGAACTAAAACTGAATAAATTTGCTGATTTTTTATTAAATTGCAAAATGGAAGTTAATTAAAAGGAAAAGGAATCAAAATTTTAATAATTAAGTAAAAATTAAATAAATTAGAAAAATATCAATTTTTAAGAACAACTTGAGAAAATGAGAACAGAAACTTAACAAATTAAATTAATTCTTATAAATCACGAAACAGAAGTTAATTTAAGGGAAAATAAAATATAATTTTAATAATTATGCAAAATTTGATCAATTAAGAAAAGGTTAAAGTGAGAACAAACACATAAAACAACGCAATTTTCCACCATTCCAAAACCAAAACTGAGAACAACTGATCTAACAAAAAGGTCATAACAGTTGTGATTAAATAAACTTATACCTGTACACTTCTCTACACCTGACATAAAGTCTATCCAATTCTGCTAAATCATTTCTTTGATAATTCTTTTTTACAAATTAGGTTTTTGACACTTTTTGACGTTTTTGACACCAAGGTTTTTGACAAGCCGGTTTTAACCATGGTTAAAACCGTCGCTTGTCAAAAACCTGCCAACCCTGACTGCTAACCTGGGATTACACACCTGTCTGCCTCACTGTCATGCGTGCTTTAAATAATTTTACTTCAACTTGACTACTACTCTCTGTAAGTTTTTACTCGCCTCATAACTATGATGCAATTCCGATTTCAAAATCACTGTAGCAATTTCATCTAAATATACTTTCGTTGTGCATTTACGACTAGGGCATCTCCACTTCCAGCCTTCACTGGTCTCGCGGTCTTTATAAAATTTGTAGCCTGCTAAAACAACTAACTTGCGTCCTTTTTCACTTAGCATAGATTCCATTTTAGCAACTTAGCAAAAAGACAACTTTCAAAAGAATGACCTACAAGGCTACAAGTACAAATTCAGTAACGAATAAGTCTGCAATATACAAGTTTAACAACCCCTTGTATTGGTCAGAGAAAGAGCAACTCTTAACAGGTAGTATAAAAGTGATCATCTTCCCTCCACCACCCCCACCCCCAGGTGACAGGAGGAGTGCAACTGACCCTCGTCAATTTACTGATAACAAATACTTTGAGGGCAACTGACCCTTTTGCTTTGATTGACAGGTGAGTAGGGAGTGCAACTGACCCTCGCCCGTTTTTAAAATCATATATTTTTATTATGCAGGCGATTCAGCATGAAAGCGATTTATTTTTATCAGGTCGTAAGCGAAACAATATTTTGTTCTTTAACAGCAATACGATAAAAATATCAGAAAAACAAAACGTTTTGTAATTTCCGAGTTATATTGCTAATTGCATGCTCAGCTCAACTTTAGTGACATCTAGTAAAAATTGTTTTTAAGACATATTGTGATCCTAGTAAAACCATTTTATACATATTGTAATGTATATAAATTTGAAATCCTGGTTGAAGGAAATAACTACTAATTCAGCTGGCATAAGTTTTCCATTGCAAATCCTAACATATCTTCCCAGGCGAATCGACTATGTTATGAATGTATTATATCTTTTGCTCGGCCAGATTCAAAACTGAAAATGCATTTTACAAATAACTGCTTTTCTCTTGCAGAACCATTTTGTCGATTTCTTTGGAATTCTTTCACGTAGTATATGAAATGTGTTAACGTATTTTATCTATACAAAACCTTTTCTAGGAAAAGGGAATAATTCTCAGGAAAAATTGATTTTTCAAAAGAAAATGCTATCGTTTCGTGGAAACGTCTCCTCAATTTTCGATTTATTGCAGGGAAATTGAAATATTATTCAATAACTTCTTTCGATTTCGATTTCGTGGTCTGTTTTCTTGGATTGTGTGTACAACATTACCAATGGTTAGATGCGTCCTCAGTAAGCATGAAACAAAACGTTAAATCTTAAATTACTAATTAATCATTTATAGTAGTTCAAAAGATGTATTTAAATGAACTTCTTAGAAATTTTATTCAATAAACCATCTACAGTTGAACTAGTTTATAACGACACTACCACCAATATCAATATCTGCTATAAAATTGAATCGCTAGTTCTAACAGATCTCCACTGATAGTGTTAAACCGCAGCGCTTTTAACGTCATAATTTGGAAAGGCGACCTCAGAGGCTTGTGATTCCAAATTTTTCCGGGGGTGGAAATCAAAGGGTATATTCTACTTATGTATTACATTCAAAAAAAAACAGCAAAATACATGTACATTCATAAAAATATCAAGGGGAGAGTTTTCATGGCGCATACTTTGCCTTTGAAATTGTTTGTTGGGCTGAATCAGCAGAGTGTGTAAGCTAGGCAGAATTAAGACAGTTGATAATGTAAGATAATCCTTTAATATCGGATACCGACAAGACATAAATACATAGAGACATAAAACATACATGTTCTCAGTTTCACATTTTTCTTGAGCTCTGATTAACGCATGCGCACCATGAAAGGTGGCGTTGCAGGCGACTGTTGCATAATCATTATTAATGAGGGGAATAGCAAGACATTGATTTAGAGAGAACACATAAATAACATAGCTCAACACCCCCCCTCAATGTCGACACATTTACCCGAAGAACATCATTGTATCTTCAACCCCTAGTAATTTCATGCATTTTTATGCTTTGCAGAGGGCAATGATTTCGTTAGTATATCCGCTCCCATGTCATTGGTAGGCACGAAATCTACTTCAATATGTCCATTTTTCAGAGCTTCTCTTATAAAATGATGTCTTACATCAATGTGTTTCGTTCTTTTGTGAAACACCGGGTTTGCTGCTAATTTTATTGAACCTTGATTATCGGTTAATATATGCACAGTTTCAACAGGATCATCATATAATTCGTTAAGTAATTTACACAAATACATTGATTCCTTTGAACCATCCGACAAAGCCATGTATTCGGCTTCGGTCGATGAGAGAGCCACCGTACACTGTTTGCTACTTTCCCATGAAATAGCACTACCACTAAGTACAAAACAATATCCTATATATGGTTTACGATCATTAGAACAGTTTCCCCAATCAGCATCAGTATACCCGAATAAAGGTTCATTATTTTTTCTAAATATTAGTTCAAAATTAATTGTTTTCTTCAGATATCTTAAAACCCGTTTAGCTGCTAACCGATGAGATTTATCATACCCATTTAGAAATTGACTCAACTGACTAACTGAATTGGCAATATTGGGTCTAGTGGATGTTGCAAGGTACATTAAACTTCCTACTAATTCGCGATAAGGAAATTCATGCTCATTACATTCTTCAGCCTTTTGCAATTTAACATTTATATCCATAGGGCAAGATACGGGATTCGCATCTGTCATACCAAAACGATATAAAAGTTCGCTAATGTAATTTTGCTGACTCATCTCTACAATCCCATTTTCCATTTGGAAATTAATACCTAAGCAATATTTAACTAAACCCACATATTTAATTTCTAATTCTTTCTTAAGATGAACTCTAAATTTTGCAATCGCATCAGGATCTTGTGACATAATTAAAATATCATCTATATAGATCATAATAAGAGTTAAGCCTTTTTCATTTTTAATACAATATAAGCATGGATCAGCACTACTTTGTTTCGCTCCAAAGTTACATAAAATGTCATTTAACTTCGTGCTCCAACATTGACCTGCTTGTTTTAAGCCATAAAGCGACTTCTTTAGAAAAAGAACTTTGTTGCCTTCATTTAAAGAATTTAGGATCTTAGCAGCTGCTTTAGATATAGAATCACTACAATCATTTTCATTTGCAATTAGTTCAAGAATTTTATCAAAATAATCGGGGCATTCCATAAAAATTTCCTCATCTAGTTTTCCATTTAAATAAGCTGATGTCACATCAAATTGATGAATTTTTAATCCTAGTTTCGCGGAAAGTGCTGCCATAATTCGAACTGAACTAATTCGAGCAACAGGTGCAAAAGTTTCCCAAAAATCAATCCCAGGTTGCTGACCAAATCCTCTCGCAACGACCCTGGCCTTCTGTTTCAGAAGAGAACCACCTTCGTTATATTTATTTGTTAAAACAAATCTGTTTCCTATGCATTTTTGCGAAATTGGTCGATTCACTACTTCAAATGTATTATTTTTTAATATAGTTTTCACTTCATTAATCATCGCATCATACCACTTAGGCGCATCAGCACTTTTGAGTGCATTATTTATGGATATCTCAGTGTTACAACTATAAACAGTTTCTGCCCTTGGTTCTATACTACGTAACACATCACGATTACGCAACGAGAGAATATTCCTCTCCGAACTTGACGCCTTTGAACCTAATGATGGTTCGCTTTCTTGTTGGCTCATGGTTTCACTGGCCAATAAATTCACTTCCCTCCCCTGGCACTTGAGATTCAATCTCTGGCTGATTTATAGTTATTTCGCGATGGAATAATTCCTGCTCCAGTTGACCTACATCTGAGTACTCATTAGAGCTATCTTCAAAAAATTTGACACTTCTAGAAACAATTACACGAGTTTCATCTGGGAAATAAATTCGAAAAGCCTTTGAATGATCCCTGAATATCCTACAAAAATTCCCTTCTTTTATCTTGGAGAAAATTTATGACTTGGTTTATTATTAAAGCAATAAGCAGTACAGCCAAAAATTTTAAAATAGCTAACATTAGGCACTACATTGTTCCATAATTCATACGGTGTTTTTCCATTTAGTAATTTTGTGGGGCACCTATTTCTAACATAATTAGCTGTATTGATTGCTTCTGCCCAAAGGTTTAGGAATAACTTTGATTGAGATAAAAGACAACGAGCCATCTCAACAAGGGCTCTATTTTTGCGCGCAACAACTCCTCCCTGTTCTGGGCAATAAGGGGCAGTTATTCTATGCTCAATACCATTTTCTCTTAAAAATGTTTCAAATTCACTACTAATATATTCACCCCCGTTATCAGTCATAAAACTTTTAATTTTAGTTGATCTTTGATTCTCCCAAAGATTTTTAACATCCTTAAAAGCTTCGAAGGCTTCATTTTTAGTTTTCAAAAATTTTACTACACAATAACGCGAATGATCATCAATAAAAGTCATAAAATAAAGCGACTTACCTATTGACGGTATTCTTATCGGACCAGCCAAATCTGAATGAACAATATCTAAAAAGGTTGTGACTCTCTCTGACCGTTTTGGAAAGGGCGCACGTGTTAACTTATTTAAAGCGCACACTTCGCAATTTAACTCGTCAGAGAATTTTGAAATATTTAAACCTCTAATATTGCCTTTAAGACTTGATTCCATTAAATCTTTAAAATTAAGATGACCCATTCGCTTATGCCATTTAAAAATATCAACCTGTTTGTTGTTGTTGATATCTATAGATTCACTTACGTGGCTTACACTATTATTTGCATTAGAGTCACCAATTCTCAAATAATACAAATCCTCCTTTCTATCCGCAATTAATACAACACTGATTCTTTATAAACGCACAGTTATTTTTGAAATTCACATTGTATCCTTTGTCGCAAAATCTTGACACGGATAATAAATTCATCTTCAATTCTGGAACAAATAATGTGTCCGACAGTTCTACGTTCTGTAATTCTTTATTTACTTCGGCTTTAATCAACACTTTTCCACTCCCGTAAGCTTCTGTAGCTCCATTGTTAGCTAGACTAACAGACTTTATTTCTGTATCATTCAAATTTAGAAATTTCGAGTTGCTGTTATACAAATGCCGAGTACACCCACTATCGGATACACCAAGAATTTTCCATAGTTTCACTTGAAATAGTAAGTGCATGAGTACGATCGGTAACGCTCGTTATTAATCCAAGATTATTTTTCTTATAATTTGCAGTTTCCTTTTTGTGACTTTCACATTCGTACTGTCGGTGACCAGCGCGCTTGCATTTGAAACAAATTATTTTCGAATTATCTTTTTCCTTCTGGTTTGAATACTCACAATATTTCGAGCTCTTCTTATTTTTACTATTCCAGAACGGCTTCTTTCGAAAATGATTAGCATTGAAAGCTCCTAAGTCACTGTTCTGCCTTCCATCGTGGCGCCGCGCATCATTTTCTTCTACTATTTTAATGGGAAGTACTTCCGGCTTGGGTAGCTCGTCTCGAGATTCAATAGCGCATCGGAAGTTTTCAAAACTTGACGTAAGACTGTATAATAACATTACAGTCAGTAAATCATCGTCGATTTTAATTTCCATTTCTGATAATTTATCCACAATATCCAAGAACTTTCTTAGATGATCACGGATGCAAGTTCCTGTTAGATGAATCACCCATTTTATATTGAATAAGTGACTTCAGCAGTGAAGCTTTGCGGGCGGGACCTTTCGACTGATAGATCTCCTCTAATTTATTCCACACGTCAGATGAAGTATCACAGTTTTTAATTTGATTCAGCTCCGAAGGAGATATGCACAGAACAATGTCTGCTTTAGCTTTCTCGTCCATTTCAATCCACTTGTCGAAAGCTTCCTTGGAGGTTTCATCATCTCGTATTAGTTCAGGTTTCGGTTTCGAACCAGATACTGTTGGCAACAGCCCGACGTTTTGCCGAGCAACATCTCGTTCTACAGAATTGAGAGTCGATTAACGGCCGTCGCCGGTGTAGTTAGCATTTCTTAAATGTCTTGTAAATATGTATAATAAATAACCCACTTTTCGTAATAAATTATATTTGTTGTATTGTGCCAAACATCACAATCACGTCAAGATACAACAACGTGGCGACGAGGATTTTCAAGAATCTTTTACATTTAAAAGTCTCGAAGAATCAGCAAGCGGAAAGAAATGGCTACAACCGAAGATTTATTACAGCAGCTGACGGCTTTGGTAATCTCAACAAATAAACGACTTGAACTTTTGGAAGAAACCAATCGTCAACGTTCCTCAACAACTGCAGTTTCAAATGCAGCCGATAATATTGAGTTTTTAATGGAAACTTTGGCTAATGGAATCAGTGATTTTGTTTATGACCCAGAAAGTGGACTGTCGTTCGATAAGTGGTACACACGGTATGAAGAAACTTTCATTACCGATGCAGCTAAATTGGATGACGCCGCAAAGGTTAGATTGCTTCTACGTAAGTTAGACCTAGCATCTTACAATAAATATATCAATTACATTCTTCCAAAGAAATTCAAAGATGTGTCATTTAACGATACAGTTAGCCAGCTGAAATCTATTCTTAGTCCCAAACAGTCAGTATTTCATAAAAGATTTAACTGTCTTCAAATTAAAAAGAATGACTGGGATGATTTCGCCACATATGCAGGCATTGTTAATAAAAAATGCGAAGATATTGAGTATAATCAACTCGATGTAGAACAATTCAAGTGTCTTATTTTTATCAGCGGTCTTAACGCGCCAAAACATTTTGAAATTCGTGCCAGATTGCTACAATTAATGGATAAACAATCTGCCACATCGCCAATTGACATTCGTAAATTGGTAGAAGAATGCCAAGCTTTCACTTCATTAAAAGAAGACGCAGCGATGATACAACAGTTCACCCCCGCAAAATCATCAATTAACAAAGTTTCAAATGAAAAACTTGCAAAATTTGGCGAGGAAAAATTTGGAGAATCCCGCACTGTAAAATCGTCTGATTTTAAGTTTGGAAAGAATTACGCCAAGCGTGGTGCGTCATCGCCAAAGCAAGATAACGGCGGACTAAAGTCGCCAAGATATCCTTGTTGGTTTTGTGGTGAAATGCATTTCGCAAAGAACTGTACTTATTCGAAGCATGAATGCCAAAAATGTCATAGAATAGCACATAAAGAAGGATATTGTAATAGCGGTCGCCAAGCAATTCCGACTAGACGAAGGAAAAAGAAAATAAAGAATTTTTCGCCAACTATTCAAGCGATTACGACTGGACAGGTGCAAAAGGAAATAACGACGTTTTCGCCAAATACTGAAGCCCTTTTTGCTGTAAATAAAATTTCTTTCGAAGATAAAAGGAAATACATTACAGTTAAAATAAATAATGAATTAGTTAGATTACAATTCGACACAGCTTCTGACATCACCATTATTTCTGAAAGTACATGGGAACAAATAGGAAAACCTATGGCGAACAAAACCAAATTTTCTGCCAACAGTGCATCTGGTAATCCAGTAAAACTAACTCATAAATTTGACTGCGAAATTACAATTAACGATACTACAAAAACTGGAACTTGTTTCGTGACAGAAGTGCCAAATCTTAATTTATTTGGAATACAATGGATAGAACTTTTCAACTTGTGGAATGTTCCGATGTCTTCAATATGTTGCAGTGTCCGCTCTGTATCGGACGAAAATTTTAATTCGCAACTTGTCAAGGATTTCCCTGCAGTGTTTTCGACAGAATTAGGTCGTTGTACAAAAACAAAGGTAACACTACAGTTAAAAGATGGTGTTCAACCAATTTTTAGAAACAAGAGACCAGTGTCTTATGCAGCACTTCCAAAAATTGAAGAAGAGTTAGATAGATTGGAAAAGTTAGGAATAATTTCACCAATTGACTATTCAGCATGGGCAGCACCTATCGTAGTAGTCAAGAAGCCTAATGGAAAATTACGTATATGTGCAGATTACTCAACAGGACTGAATGATGCATTAGAATCGAACAATCATCCGTTACCTGTTCCAGAGGATATTTTTGCAAACTTAGCTGGAAATTGTATTTTCAGTGTGATAGATTTGTCCGATGCCTATTTCCAAGTTGAAGTAGATGAACATTCAGGTAAATTGCTTACCATAAACACTCATAAAGGTCTTTATAAATTTAATAGATTGCCTTTTGGAGTAAAACCAGCACCTGGAGAATTTCAGAAAATTATTGATGCTATGATTTCTGGTCTTAAAAACACCAGTGCTTACCTTGATGATATCATGGTGGCAAGCAAATCTGTTTCTGAGCATAAACGGCATTTAAAAGAACTTTTTGCAAGGCTTGAGGACTACGGTTTTGTAGTGCGTCCTAAAAAATGTCAACTGTTTTTACCCCAAATTGAATTTTTAGGGCACGTAATAGATGGAAATGGACTTCTTCCAAATCCAAAGAAAATTCAAGCTATTAAAAGAATGCCTGTTCCAAAGAACATTTCTGAGTTACGATCTTTATTGGGAGCTATAAATTATTATGGAAAATTTGTACACAGACTTCAGCAACTCAGACAACCATTAGATAATCTGCTTCGTAAAGATATTGAGTGGAAATGGACTAAGCAATGCGACAAAGCTTTTGATGACATCAAGAAAATTTTGCAAAGTGATCTTCTTTTGACTCACTATAATCCAGAATTGCCAATCATTGTAGCAGCTGACGCATGTAATACTGGAATTGGAGCTGTAATACATCACGAATTTCCAGACGGTTCAAGAAAAGCAATTTTTCACGCTTCACGAACTTTGTCAGCTACAGAGCAAAAATACAGTCAAATAGAAAAAGAAGGACTTGCATTAATTTTTGCCGTAACAAAATTCCACAAAATGGTCTATGGTCGGGAGTTTATTCTGGAAACTGATCATCAGCCTCTGTTACGCATTTTTGGATCATCAAAAGGTATTCCCGCTCATACTGCAAATAGACTTCAAAGATGGGCTTGTATCTTATTGGCCTACAATTTCAAAATTAAATATATTTCCACTGATTCTTTTGGTTACGCAGATATATTATCAAGACTGATTAATTCCAAAATCCAACCAGAGGAGGAAATCGTCATTGCCTCAGTTCATCTGGAAACAACAGTAAATCAAATTTTGGAAGATTCAGTTAATTCAGTCAACATCACACACAAATCTATCCAGGAAGAAATTAAGAAAGATGAAGTCGCTCAAAAAGTTATAGAGTTTCTTGACCATGGTTGGCCATCACATAAAAATCAAATTCCCGAAGAGATTCGACCATATTTTAACAGAAAAGATTCTCTATCAGTTGTGAAAGGATGCCTAATGTTTGGTGAACGAGTCATTATTCCAGATAAATTTCGAAACAGAATTCTAAAAGAATTGCACAAAGGACATCCTGGAATGGAACGCATGAAATCATATTCTAGAAGTTACGTTTTCTGGCCTTCAATAGACAAGGACATTGAAACTTACGTCAAAACGTGTCATTCATGCCAAACTTCTCGAAAATCACCAACCAAGGCATTACTGCGTTCTTGGCCATTAGCAAAAGAGCCATTTGAAAGAATTCATATCGACTACGCAGGTCCAATAGATGGTTATTACTTCCTGCTCATCATAGATGCAAATAGCAAATGGCCTGAAATCTTCATTACGAAAACAATCACTGCATCTACAACATTGAAATTTATCGAGCAAACTTGTGCCAGATATGGAGTGCCAAAAATTATAGTTTCTGACAACGGTACTCAGTTCACAAGTAATCTTTTTGGTGATTTCTGCAAGAAAAATGGTATACAGCACTATAGAATACCTCCACATCATCCTCAATCAAACGGTCAAGCAGAGATTTTTGTAGACACTTTCAAAAGAGGTATTAAGAAAATTCAGCAAGGGGGAGATCTACAAGCTGCTCTTAATACATTTCTATTCACTTACCGGTACACACCAAACAAATATATCGGAAATAAATCACCTGCCGAACTGATGCTTGGAAGAAAACTGAGAACAGTTTTGGACTTGATTCGTCCTTCTGACGACACAGCTGCCAAAATGAATGAAAAACAAAATTTTCAGTTTAATAAACATCATGGCGCAGAAAATAGATTCTTCAAAGAAGGTGATTTAGTTTATGCTAAAGTATACTCAAATAACAACTGGAAATGGGATCCAGGAAAAATAGCAGAACGTAAGGGGAATGTCCTTTACAATGTGTTTCTTGAGTCGAATGACAGAATACGACTCGTTCGCTCTCATGCAAACCAACTACGCTATCGGTATGAAGCAAGTACAACACCATGTCCTAATTCAAATCCATTTGTTGACGAGTTCAGAGCCTCTGACTCGCTGCAGCAGGACACATGGTTCAACTCCATAACTGAGAGATCAGAAATAGATGAATCTCTATTGAGTGAGTTTGTTACTCCACCCGACACTTCAACAACTTTGCGGACCAGACCACAAAGAACCATCAAACGTCCTGAAAGATTCAAGGACTATGTCATGACTTAAAAGGGGAAGATGTTGGCAACAGCCCGACGTTTTGCCGAGCAACATCTCGTTCTACAGAATTGAGAGTCGATTAACGGCCGTCGCCGGTGTAGTTAGCATTTCTTAAATGTCTTGTAAATATGTATAATAAATAACCCACTTTTCGTAATAAATTATATTTGTTGTATTGTGCCAAACATCACAATCACGTCAAGATACAACAGATACATAGTTCCAAAAATCATTTTTAACTAATATAGCTTTCATCTGAATTCTATATGTCTCAAAATTGTCCTTACTCAGCGTCTCAATACGCATTTTTCCATACGACGCCATCTCGAGTAACTATCCGCTCTATTCTAGATTATTAAATTCAATTCAACTGCTTGTCTGCTGGGCCCATAACCTGTTGGGCTGAATCAGCAAAGTGTGTAAGCTAGGCAGAATTAAGACAGGTGATAATGTAAGATAATCCTTTAATATCGGATACGGACAAGACATAAATACATAGAGACATAAAACATACATGTTCTCAGCTCCACATTTTCTTGAGCTCTGATTAACGCATGCGCACCATGCAAGGTGGCGTTGCAGGCGACTGTTGCATAATCATTATTAATGAGGGGAATAGCAAGACATTGAATTATAGAGAACACATAAATAACATAGCTCAACATTGTTAGGGGGTGTTTTCATAGGGTTTTGGCTCTTATTTTTTTGGGGGGGGGGGAGGGAGGGTCGTCGTTTCTTTAGGGCTACGTAGCTTTTTAGGGGGCTGGGCAACCCTGAAAAGTATAATATATTTGCAAAGCCAGCGTGCACAATTCCCAATATAGCCGAATATTCTGCCTGGTCGAATACTGATAAACTATGCATTCGGCTATCAAATACTTGTCCTGTATAATAGAGATGAAAAAGGAAAAGGAAAAGAGGAAACTTGTAGCTTTCAACTATTTCTGTTTGTATTGCAGTTATTGCAAAAATCCGTAATCTATAATTTGCAATAAGAGTCATTTGGAAGAAAATTACGTCTTCTAAACATTGCTTTCAATTTGGAAATACGTAATAATTAAGGCAGATATGTTGCGAAACTAGAACTTATCCTGAAGGCAACATAGGCTATTGATATTTTTGAAAGTAAAATTTCCAATTAAAAACATCAAAATATCTTTTTCATTAGCATGTTAAAATCCTGTTTTGTCAACAAAAATGCGTAAAAGATGCAGTTCGTAATCTAAAGATTTTTTTTTCTTTTCTTCGCCCTGGAAGTTTTTTCCCTGCAGTTCTGATCATGTGGGGTCGATGTGCAATGAAAACAAGCATTAATCACTACCCCCTCCGCCCCGCTTTTTTTCTTTCTCTTTTTGAAACGATTGCTACTGTTTTGAATGCATCCCCATAACGTGAAAGTGACATCAGTAATTTTTTAAACGTATAGAGCGATGCAAATTCGTTTTCGAGTTTTTCTATACAGTTGAATATTGGCATTATAACTAGAACATCTGAGGTATGTATATATATTTCATTTCTTTTACAGTTTTTCTTGATTTTATATTATTCTTTGTTGGTAGAAGTAACAGTATTACTAACGGAAACTAGTATAATAAGCGTCATCTTCATAATCGGTAGGTTTTATGCAAAATGAAAAGTTTCTTGCATTATTTACGTTAGAGAAAAAAAACTAATTTTTCTGATATGTAATTATGCTGAAAGTTACATATCAGACCTAATAAAGCCAATAGCATAATTACATATCATTGTCTGATACGCAATTATGCTAGCAATGAAAATTGGTTCCACCTTTTTTTGCATATTTCTTTCTTAAAATAAAAGCTGGATTGAGTCTTTAAATTGAAAGCGGAAATATAGATTCAATCAAACGTAAATAAATATTTTGGAAAGATTTCATAGCTATATGTAAGTACAAAGATAAAACAATGTAAAAAAGCACAAATTCAAATAAGAAGTATCGCAAATAACTATTTCGAAGCTACAATGGAGCCTCTTCATCAGTGCAGAAAAGAAACGCTCAACACGCAACTAGAAAGCTGTGAGTGAACAGTTTTCTAGTTTCGTGTTGAGCGTTTCTAACAGATATAAGTTCGTCAAATTGCAAACTCAAACTTCAAAAATAGGAATGTTAGTCTTCATGATGCTTTCAATTTTTTAAAAGAAGTGGTTTAATTTTTAATAAATTCAGGCGTAAATTCTACCCTAAAGGAAGTTTTCATGATGCTTGTATTGCTGGTATTATCATTCTCTTGTTTGAAAAACGTACTATCTTTTTCGGCCACCGAATTTTCTGAAAGGTGAAGAGAAATTTTTACTTTTAAAATTCTGTAGCCACCCTGCAAGAGGTTCATTTGGTTCTGAAATCACTCGAGATGCTCATTCGATTGTTGATCATTGGTTTATGAAATAACTTGAGAGGTTCACTCAATTGCTGATTATTAGATTATCAATACTCGATATTACCAATCACTCGATAGCCAATGGCTCAAATATGCAAATCTGCCTATTATGCTCATCACAAATATGTTGTGCACTTAAAAGTTTTTAACTCTCATGTAGAAATTATTAAAAAAAAAAGTTCTGGAATTAAGTGAAGAAACTTTTAATTTCATCAAAAGTCAAAGAAACATTAGTTGTTTTTTCTCATAAGACCCATAGCCTATTCTTCCCCCTCCCCTCCCCCCAAAAAAACTATTGTGATATTCTAGGAGCTAGACTGCTTGTTGTTGTTTCTAATGCCACTTGCGTATCCAAGCTCCCTTCGCAGAGCGACCAGGAAGTAAAGCAGTAAGGAACGCCTTCCGTTTGTAGGGGCCGTTCATAAATGATGACCCCCTTCCCCCCTTTGTCACAATATGTCACACTTCAGCGGACCCCGCTCCCCCTTTTGTCACATGTCACGCTATGTTGCATAATGCACGATGTCACACTTCTTGTTGCCCCCTCCCCTCCCCTTGTCACAATTTCACAAATCCCCTCCCCCTCGAACCGTGACATCATTTATGAATGATCCCATAGATGATCACCACACAATGGTGGAAGTACGACTTGGCTCATCTGTATTTGGATGACATCAGATGGCGCCACCTTCCTTTTTGACCTAAGAGTGAAGGGAAGGGACATTTTCCACCCTCCGGTACCCTCGGGACTTCAGGGTCCACGGATTTTACATGCACGTATTCCCAAGTGTACATGGTGAGTCTTCAGCGGGTCGGGTGTCGAACACCCGGTTGGAAGCCCGACATCCTAACCACTGGGCTACCACGGCCCTTGCATTCTCAAAAATAGAATCCTCATTTTCGACGATTCTTCAACCGTCAAGAAAATTTCGTCATTTTTAACGATTCTTTCCTCGTGCGATCACGTGACGTAAAAAAGTTACCACACAAATTTCGCCCATTTGACGAAAGGTTTACTCGGAGCATTTTTCACGAAGCCATTTCGTCAAATACGACGAACGTTTCGTGAGATTTGAGCATGCGTTTCTGAGAGTGTGGAGCTAGACTTCTTGAATTTCATTTCAAATATCTTATGGGCATTGTTTGCTGACATTTACATTTTCACCCTCTGGTTGATCTTTCCGTGGTGTTGCCCACATATGCGAGTGTGAAATAATATCGGTAGGGAAGCATTTCTTCCATTTCTGCTCGCAATACACTTCTGAAATTCAATTTCTCTTGAAAAACTGAAGTTGTTGTTTTGGAAGAAATCAAAAGATCGTCTTAAATTAAATCGGGGATGTAAGTGATCAGGGATCTACAGCAACCAATTGTTTTGAGTTTTTCAGCTCGGACTTCTAGATACTTGCTCTGGCTACTTGCTCTGAATACTTTTAATAAATTACGTTATCTTTTCTTTTTTTAAGTTAATTTATTTCTTTATGTGATAAAAAATCAAAAAAAGAAAAAAATCGGAGCAGTGGAGTACAACAAACTTCTTTGCTCCGGCTCTGCTCTAACTATATTTTCTAAGAAAATTTGAGAAATCTATGAAAAATGGCAATGATGAAAATATTCAATGGAAAATTAAGAGTTTAGAGTTCTGCTTATATCTACCGTTTTCTACATTTTTTTTTTTGGTTCTTGTTTTGCTGATTTCTTTCCTCCCTTATTAAAAGTTTAACTTTCTGTGGCTGCAGTTTAGTTACTTTTTAATGTAAATAGCGCCTAAATAGTTTTCAAAGAAAAATATTTTTTTTTCTTTCCGTTGTAAATATTTAAAAAAATGTTTATTTTGTGTTTACTACGCTTGGGATTTAAGAATATTTCTTCATGTGATAGTAATGTGATGTTCTGTTACTTTATGCTTTGTTTGCAAAAAAAAAAAAAAAACAATTATGTTTTTCATGTTTATGCTTTTCTTTTAAATTTTGAATAAAACCATTTTCAGTGTTTTTCTTTGAGTTTTGAATGCAAACGTTATTGTCAAGCCGTACATTATAATGTTTAGACAAACATGAATTTAAATATTCACTTTTTCTTAACGTGATAAGTTGTTCATAATTCTGCTCGCAATGGTTTTCTTTCGGGAAAATAATAAATATTAAATTTTAAGTATAAAACGGCGAAAAGCAGCTTGCATATAATTCATGTTTTATTTTGATAAAGTGCTGACAACACTCTGAAAACAAATTTGTAGAATATTTTTCTTCATTAAGATTTTCTAGTTTAATTGAAAAAGAAATCTAAAACTCATCTAAAAGAAATTTCAGGGCAAGGGCAGACCGTGGCACAGTGGATCGCTTTTGCTTTTTTAATTTATTTTTTTGTGAAAAAAAAAAAAAAAGAAAAAAATTTATATACATTAAAACCTGTGTAAGTTGACCACTTGCGGTGCCGCACTTTAGTGGTCAACTTATAGAGGGTGGAGATTTTTTTTTGTCATTTCTATGCATTTATTCATTTGCAACTAATTAAAATATAGCTTCAGTTATTAACTTTACTTTAAAATAGTAATTAGCTATTTTTTTCACAATTATCTAAAATATCATTAGAGAAATTTAGCCTGAATGACCTTAAAATGTGTCCTATACAACTTTAAAATACAAGACTTAGTTAAAATAAAGATAAATGTCTTATTAATTATTTAAATTACTTAGTTAATGGTAAAGATTTTTAATAATACATAATTTTTCAAAATGGCTATAGAAAAACGAAGAAACCTTTTCAAAGAATAAAAGAGTGTTCATAGTAATTTTCCCATATGATTAACTTACTAAGAATTTTAGTCAAACTTTATATTGATGTTTCATCCATCCAAACCAATTCTGGTCTAACATTATAGCATAAAAAATATCCCCCAGAAAATATGTTACCTTTTTTTTATCTTTACAAAAATAGATAAACAAATAATATAATAATAAACAAATAATATAGTAATGATTAGGGGGTCGACTTACAAAGGGTTTCTTATAATACTCCTACAGAAATTTGGCGTAAATAAGTGGTCAATAGAGGCACGTGGTCAAGTTACAAAGGTTTTTCTACATTATATAATATAGGGCTAGTTCCGTTCCTGACAAAAACGGTCAACTTATACAGGTGGTCAGCTTACAAAAGTGGGTAACTTTTCAGGTTTTACTGTATACTCAAAAAAAAAAAAGACACTCTGTAAGCTTTTGCTATCACGACCTAATTTTTTACGACTACATTTGCAATGAATTATGAATGAACAGTGTGCACTCCCAAAGTGATCTACTATGCCTCTGCCTCGGGGTGCAGTGGTACAATCTTAGGTCTTTAGATTAGATTAATATGATAAATATTTTTTGATTACACCCATACATGTATATGTACGGGCCATTATTCTTAAAACAGAGAGGAAAAGGATGGCGTATTAGAGCTTGGCAGTGAAACAACAATCAGAAGTAATCGGTATCTCATCAGCTCTCTCGCCTCTCAGTGTCTGATAGTAATTGAAGGGTCCACTGGAAAAACGACTTAAGTCACATACTACTACTTGATATTGAAACGAAAGGGATTCCATTGAATTTTGTTTGTTTTATCATAGTTCCTTTTTTGGCTAGTTGATGAGCCATTTCGTTTCCGTGGATTCCACAATGTGCTGGGATCCATTGCAGTTCTACTTATTTACCCATCTCATTCAGATGTTTAAAGTTTTCCTTCAAATTCTCCTTGATTCGGGAGTCTAAAAAGCAATTATAGATTGGATATCATAGATGGAATCGGATAAAATAACAGCTTTAAAAAAATACTTTTCTCTTAAATTCAGGCGTTCTGTGGTAATACTGATGCTCTAATCTCTACATCAAAAGCTGTTGTGCTCTTTTTCACAATGTCAGAAATTTCATCATGAAATTACGGTTAAATAGCCGCCAGCAGTCTGTCCATCTAATTAACCGTTAAATTTACGGTTTGGAACATTTTTGTATGTTTACGGATTCTAAACTATTTCCCATCAGCTTGGTTAAAAAGCCATAAATACAAAAGTTTACGGTTTCAAAATCATTTAGTAACACTTGTGATAATTTACGGCAGTCTATGGTAATTAACTATATGCGTAGAATCCATTCATAGCTATTATATTGTGGCGGACGACGGGATGCGAGGACATGGTGGAGCAAGAGGCCTGCCGGCGATGGGGATAGAACCGCGGACCTCCCCGGTGGAAAGCCAGTACTTCCATGCGTTGCTAATAGGTACCTACTGGATCTCCAAGATTTTGATAAATCTTTTTTATTCTGATAAAGAGAAAAATGCAATATCAAAAAATAATTAAATGGGATATGTTTCCACAACCAGTTTTTATAACTATTACTAACTTCATTTCCCCCTTCAATTAAAAAAGGAACTATACAATATTATGCGATGGAATTCTAATCTTTACACTCCTGCGATCCATAACCAAGATGGACGCTCGATTCTTATTGACTACGAGACCTCGGTGGCGCTCGTAAATTACGGTTAATTAAACTTTCTTTAGAAGAAACAAAGAATAAACAATTTTTTTTCACAATCAGCGGTTTGAGTACCATCTTTTTAATGGTTGTTGGACTGTTGTAATTAAACGTGGTAAAATAACAATCAAATACATTGTTATATTACTATTTTTTACGAAAATTTTTAACAGTGCAGGGAAATATAGAATAAAAAGAGTCCTGCATAAATTTCAGCAAATTATTTCTCATTCTGCGAGAGTCTCGAGCCGTCCATATACAAACAGGGAACCCTTCTTTTATGGAACATCTTTCGATAATTCTTAAGTTAATTTGAATGACATATTTTCTATGAAATTAAAACTTTCTTGTAATCAGGCCCAGGAAATTGATGACCTAAAAATACCTGAAAATGCTCTAAAAACACAACAAAAATTACTAAAAAAAAAAAAAAAATGCCATTCAAGTTGAAACAATGTACTTAAAATTTTGAAAAGTGCACTTAAGATCTGAAGTTAAAAATCCATTAAAGCATTCTAAAATATTCGTTTTTTGGAAAAAATTGTAATAACAACGTCCCTAAATGACTCTTTAAAATAGCTAAAATAAAATAATAAAAACAATACGCCAATATCTGGTAAACATGTGTTTTGATAACTTTACTGTCTTAAATGATCTCCTGTGCCGTGAGTAATTAAAGGATTTTTTACATTATCAAAGACCGCATACTAAAGTAAGGTTTTTGTATCTCAAAAAACGTTTTTTTCAATTCAGACATAGTTAGGGTAACTTTAAAATAAATAGAATCCCTCACGGATCAATTTTCTTCAAACTCACCCACTGTATCTTCTCTAATTATAACACCGCAACTTTTTTCAACGCCAAAAATACTTTGTTTTCTTCAATCTGTCTTCATTCAGTTTTGTGCAATAAATTTAGTTTTACTCTCGAGTAACTCTTTTTAAGTGTTTCGTGAAATTTAATGAATGAATCAAACTAAGTTTTGATCAGAAAATTAAGAAAAAAGAAAAAGAGCCAAAACTTAGAAAAATGCTCTAATAAATGAGGAAAGTACTTAAAAATGCAATGTAAAAATATTTAAAAATTGCTCGGAAAGAAGAAAACCGTCGAAAAATGCATTATCATCAACTTCCGGGGAATGCTTATAATTCTTTGGTCAAAATTACTTTGAGTAGCTCAAAACGTAAAATCTGCCCAAAATGGATACCTAGGTATTACCTATATGATGTTTCGACTGTAAACAACAATAACCATACAACAGTCTGAGACTTCATAGGCACAAAAGGGAATTGGAGAATAGTTTTAAATGGATGTGGGGTTTACTGTGCTTCCCAAGCTTACGCGATTGTGCGGGTTAAAAACTAAGTAAAATGTAATTTTCCTGGATTGGCCGTAGGTAATAAATGCTGGAAACGAACGATTGTGCTGGTTCATGGAAACGATGCTGCATTACCCATTTTCCTCATCAGATGGGGGAAAGAATACCATTCTAACTTTCCAGGTATCACTGAAAGTTTGTCTTCATGTTTGTTGAAAAAAAATTCAGGTCTTAAAGGGGTATGATATTTCTGGTTTTTATGTGAGCTTATCAGAAGCAAGTAAGAGATAGAGAGAATTATAGACATAACAGCCCCCCTTTTTAAATGAGGAAATTGATTTCATCTGGTCTGACCAGATGTGTTTGCAATTTTCATATCCAATTACGGTTCCTTATCACATTGGATTTTTTCAAGTGCATAGATTACGCAAGGTAAATGTAGTTTACATCACTGCGGTTACAATAAAATAAGATAAAATTTTATTCATAAACAGATGTTTTAATGAGTTTGAACGAAGCTCTAAAATCCTTTTTAATAGTTTTTGCATAAAAAAATAAGTTATTAAAAAATTTGTTTTAGTAATTAATGATGCTTGAATTGTTTGGTTTGAACTTCCTACTGAAAAAAGGAAGTGTTTGTTTCTAAAAACAAAATAAGTTCTTTTTTAGAGATAAGAAGTGCATTTCCATTTACTTTTAATCACACAGCAAATGATCGCTGAAAATATCGTTTTGTGTTATGTTACTAGTTTCAAATCATTTAAGTTTCCTGTTAATGTTGTTTAAAGTAGTTAATTTCTACTTCGGATCATGTGCAATCCAAAGAGAATTAGAGTTTATCAATTAATTAATCACCAACAACGTTTTCAGCCTGTGAAGAAAATAACTTTGTTGGTTTAATGAACAAGTTTTTGAAAGTTTATCAGAGAAATAAGGAATGTACGAAAAATACTTATTTTTAGAATGTTTGCAAACTTAAGTTGTAGCATAACAAGGCGGAACTCACATTGATTTCCGTTCTGTAAAAATAAATAAAACGGTTATTGGAAATGGCAGGGTAACGAAAAATATTATTCGTTGATGTAATTTCTTTGAACATTGTTAGGGTTAGCCTGATTTCTCATGATCCTCTTAATGGGAGTCTAATGTCTGCTATTGATCAGGGTTAATTGCTTTTAACATTGGAATATTTATTTCCTGTTCTTCAAAATATAACTTAATGAAATGAAATGAAGCAAAGACTTAGTTTCCTTTCCGAAATTTCTCTGAATATGTATTTTCTTTTTCTGTAATTGGTAAAAATATTTTGTTAGATTGCGCTACAATTGTTCTCAATGTTTCAATTTTCTTCAGTGGTAAAATGTAGTTCTATAAATAGTTCGAGAAAGAATTTTTATTTTAATTTTCATTATTGGATAAAAATGATGATACAAAGATCCATAATGTTTTTTGATTGTCTTAGAAGATAAAAACACTGTTAAGTTGTTAAAAATTGCGTTGAAAAAAGGATGTTTTGACGAATATTTGAGCATGTAGTGTTTTTACAGTTTGTGACGTATAAAATTGATTCATATTTACCAAAGGAAAAAACTTTGGACGGAATCATTCACCTACTTTTAGTTTAGTAATTAAAATTATTTTCTTGAAAATTTTTGATATGGAACCTATATGGAAGGAAGAGTTTTTTTACTTATAGCATTGTAGAAGGAAGGAAGAAAGAAACATGAAAGAAGGTATAGGTAATTACTCAGAATTCCCGTAAATTATTCATCGCATATCGGAAGAGAAAAAGGTCAACTTTTCATTCAGATAACTTTTTACCACAATAGTTTTACCTGACTCACACATGAGCCAAAAAACTAATTTATCGATCATTTAGTGTGGAATTTAAAACGAATATTTTATTCGCTTTTTATTCGAAACTTCGTTAAACATTCTCGAAATTTAATGCCATGGAACATTTCTATGATCATTATGAACAATATTCAGGATCATGAATGACCACTGTCATTCTAGTTGGTTGAAGGTAAAATGTAGGCAATCATTTTTAGAAAGCAATTTGGACTTGGTACTTTTTCGGAAAAAATATCGTTTATCCAAGGTGTCCCAGTAATAAGAGTGCATGCTAAAGTTGTTACATCATTGTGTAATTCTAGTAATCTAATTGTTTTGCAGTGGCATTGCGACTTATATGAGCCTTTAAAGTTACATCAAACAAATACATTTGTATATTTAATGTCTTGGAATTTTCAATAAAAAGTCATTTAAAAGGTACATTAAAACGAAATTGTACGTCATTTAGAAGATGTTTGTTATTGTTTAACTGTATGTACTTTTATATTTGTGTATGTATGCCAAAGAGAATGTAACTAAAAAAAAAAGAGTGGATATGCGGAAAAAAGGTTTTATAACCAGTCTAACTTTGCAATCGAAGCAAATAAATCAAAATGTTTTTTTAGAGTTTGTCTCTTCTCAAAAGATATCTACAAGCTAACACATTTTAACTTCTTCATCTGAAAAAAATCCATAAGTGTTTTCCTTTTTAATAAAACAGGATTAATAACTTTAATGAAAAAGAATAAAGAAAATGCCGCTAAGAACTTCTGTTTTGCAGCTGTTAAAAATAAGGAATATTTTTCACTGTCAAGCAAATTAAAAAGATCTAGGGGAAAGAAGTTTTTAATTGATGAAATTCATAGAAACAGGTATTTCCATTTGCAGTTTGCAAATAGAATTCCGATTTCCTTTCTACGAATTCTGTCTACAACTGCTTTTAAAAATTCATTATTTTAATCATGATATCGATTTCAGAGGGGAAAATGTTCTCGAATGCAGTTTGAAATTAATTCAAAACACCAAAATGTAAACATTTGAATTGGAATATTTCATGCGGGTTACGAAATGTAAATTTCTGTGTGTTGTTTGAACAATTGAATTTCAGACTTGGAGGAAATAAATGAGATGCAGTAGCATACAGAATCAGTTGTATTATTATAAGCAAAGACGAAAGTTTTGCTTTTTCTTATTGGCTTCAATGATTTTCAGATTCAACGTTTTTGACAAGTTCAGAAGTAAAATGATGAATGTGGAAATATGTTGCATATACCAAAAAAAGAAGAAAAAAAAGGAACTTTGTGCAAAAGTAAACTGTAAAGAATAATAATTGCACTCATATTTAAGCACAAATGAGAATCAAAATGCAGACATATGTTTCGGGATTGTTTGGAATCCCTTTGGGGGGTTCAATGCAATAGTGGAGTGTTTTTGCATCTAGAAGCTCCACTATTGCATTGAAAAAGGGATTCCAAGCAATCCCGAAAAATATGTCTGCATTTTAATGCTCATTTGTACTTAAATAAGCGTGCAATTATTATTATTTTTTAAAGTTTATGTTGCATAAAGTTATATTTATTCATTCCTCTTATTATTGACCAATTTAAATATTCTTATATGTTACAATACATCCTGAAGAAAACTGCTGTCTGCTTTTTTATTTTCAAATGAAAAGCAGGTTATCTTTAAATCTGGATTAATGAGCTGCTTATAAATTAATCGTTTTTTGAACTGTTAATAATGAGATGAATGTTATTAAAGAGAGGGACACGAAAAAAAAAAGCATACGTTTTTATGAATATAGCTTTGCTGCAAGCACTTGACTCTCCCCCCCCCCCCCAAAAAAAAAAAAAAAAATCCGTCACGCATGGAATTGTATATTTCCAATGAGAGAACGTGGTAATAGAAGTCGTTTGAAATCTGATTCGTGGTAATAGAGCGGGGTAATGAGAAGTTAATGTTTGTCTCCGAGAGGTGCTTTTTTTTCTTCAATAAATCGACTTTAACTATGAAAATGCGAACTTTAGTGAATATATTTGCATTATTCATTATAAATTTCTCTTTAAAATATTCAAAACTAAAATTAAATTCTTGAAATACATTTGAGCAAAGAAGGTTTTTAGAAGTCAGCCACTGATTACGAGCAAACTCATCCCCGGAAAGTTTGAATGCAGAATCCATCCACCTCTTTGTGGGATTTTGATATGTTTGCAGAAATCTTGTCCCATGAAAAACATGAAACTTTCCAAACCATCTGCAGATTCCTTACCTTTTATGCTATTGCATCAGCAGCTTTTCTTCAAAGACCAAGCACATCTTTTTGCTCCATAGACGAAAAACAATTTCCTGCTTGAAACGAGCTTCACAAAGAACTTTTTCTAAGATATTTTCTTTTCACGTTATTTACCTATCCGAGGAATTAAAATATTTCTTTTATAAGTTGCTTTAGCCGTTGGAAAGAAAGGTATCTTATACGTGACGTTACTATAGAAACGGTTTACGTCTTTTAGCTCATGATACTTTTTACTAAGAAACAGATGTCTCAGAAGAAAGGCACGAAATGGAAGCGTATTGGTTTTTCAGAAAGTGTATGTTACCTAAGTGAATAGAAAACAGTTTATGTTTATTGTTATTTCTCATTTACTTAGGCACTAATGATCTCCTTATTCTACCATCAAACAATATAATACTCAAAGATGTAAAGATATTCAACAGAGATCAGAGCTATTTACTGAGGCTTTGTAAAATCTAACTTGAAAAAAAAAATACTTTATTTAGAATAGAACTTCTTATAATATAAGTAAATACACATATATATATATATTCTCACAAAGTATGAGAAAGTACTGTCACAGTCATAGGATATACTATAAATGAGTTTTGTTAAAAAAATTTTAATAGCATTTGCTTTAACATTTAAAAATAATTTTACACTAGTGTTAACAATTTACTACATTTTAAAAATGAAGTTAACGACCTAATGTAATTTTCGTGGCCTGTAACAAAAAATGATTGCAACAACTACTGACTTCAAAATTAACTATACATTTTTCCCTGTTTAATTTTTTTCCTGATTTTTTCCCATCACTTATAGAGTATATGCAAAAGTCATTATTTCTAAAATATTTTTTAAAAATTAGTTTTTATGTCAATAATTTGTATGTCACTCGACATTTTGCCTTTTTCCAGGTCACATTCTTATTATTTCTATGTCACATACATAGAAGCTGTTTATTCTTTTAGGTTAAAAGATTGATTGGAATGCCATTTTGTTATTACATGTCTCTCAGCAGGAAGAGAAGATAATTTCTGGAAAAAATCTATTCAAAATAATTTTAAAGAGCGAGCATGTATTTATGATGCCATTTTCCTGACTCAATAAGAAACTAAGCATTGTGATCCATGTTGATGTAATATAAAAAACCACGTCGTTTCCAACACAAAATATTAAGATGTAAGACCTAAAAGAAGAGGAAGGAAAGTAAAAAAAAAAGGTGACCAATTATCATTATTCTCGCTGTTGTTGTACGTGAATGAGAGATAAACTTTCCAAATGTAAGGAAAGTCAGAAATAACTTTTTTGTTTTAACTTTTTCGCAAGCGTTTGCTTCATGATGGGAATTTTGTATACTACAGTTAGGTAGTGTGATCGGGATACTTTCCTTATATTTACGGTGTGTGTTTATTTCGATTTCAATACATATTTCGTTACTGTAAATAAATGTTTTTTTACTCTGCTTAGTTGTAATAATTTACAAATTGCATTATGTTCCTGATATAAAGGTTTTATCAGGAGATATCAACAAAAAACTGAGAAGTTTTTCTTTCTCTTTTTGTCAAATACTCGTGGATCAAGTGAAGCCAAAATAGTCATAATGTAGGATATAATCGGAAATGCAATCCATATTTATATCTATATAAGTCATCAGAACCTAATATTTTATTAACATAAGTTTTTTATATTTTTACTTGAGCTATTCGTTTAATAGTGGATTGTCGAAGATCTAGTTTGCTCTGTACAGATTAGCAACATAACGTATTTTTGCTTTTTTTTCACAATACACGACACAGTGCATAAAATAATTCCTCTATACAGTTAATGGGGTATACACGGCTAGAGCCTTACATATATCTTTGTATGAAGTCAACTTCAAAATTTGGTGAATTTAAATATCTTCTAGAGCATAGGTTCTCAACCTTTTTTTGCCCACCGCCCACTTTGAGATTTTTTTTTTTTTTTGTAAAGCCCCCCCCCCCCCCTTTTTTTTTCTTGCGAATCTGAAATAGCTATTTCCACGAATATATTTTTAAATGTGTGGTATTATACATTTTATTCGTAGATAGGATATGACCCTATCCTATTTATGTTTTTAAGGAAGATTTTTTTTAAGAGAACAATCAAAACGCATATTGAAAGGTATTTTTATTAGAATTTTCAGATACTGAATTCGTAACTTAACTCATGAGAAGGTTGAATTTGATGCATTTTAAGGAGTTTGCTAATATCAGGCTCGATTTTACTTTAAAGAAATCTAGTAATATGGAGCCGATTTCTTTGTTTGGTTACCAATATTGCTACAACACTACAGCTACGTTCAGTTAATATGAAGATGAGAATGCTATCAGAAATCGTTGAACAATCAACCATAAACCTAATACTTTGGTTAGTACATAATCAGCATGTTTAGTCTATTTTAGACTATATTTAATTAATTTGCCCACGCTCCTCCGTGTTATCTCAACGCTCCCTAGTTTTCTCTGGATCATTTACTGCCCCCCTGAAAGTCTCCAATGCCCACAAGGGGGCGTTATCGCCCACGTTGAGAACCTATGTTCTAGAGCAAGATATTTAAATTCTAGAACATTGTCAGCAAACTACAATGTTCTAAAACGATTTATTTTGTTATTTATTTTCCGTTTTTACTTCTTTTTAAAACTTTTCTATCGTATAAAAAGATGACTTAACTGAAAAAAAAAAAAAAAAAAGACAAACAAAATAATCCATTAAAAGCATTCGGAGCACAGAACTGAGCCAAAGCAAGTATTTAGAAGTTTAGTTTTTTTATTCGAAGCGGAGCACCTCATAACAGAGGCTGCTCCAGATCCATGCCTAACATAGCTGAAATCGTCTCGAGTTGCTGGTTGGTAGGTGGTCGTGACATGGGGAGAACTATAGATGACCATGAGTGTGCAGAACACAGCTGGCTATCTCCTCGATATTTTTGGAGACTCTTTTCGTCACAGGGGGAGAATTCCCCGAGCTGAGCCAGAGATCTTAAAATGGCAGGGCAGTCAAAAATGTGTTTTGGTGTAAGTGGAATATCAGTTGCTGGTTTGCTCGAGCGAAAAAACCTCGAGCGCAAAGGGTTAATATCATTCTTATTTTGATGCCAATCCATATCTATATTTCACTTAACGTGGACCAGTTACGATTAAATTTTGCGGTATGATACAATACTGACATGCGGTATGAAGCCAAACTATGGTAAAACTATGTTTAAAAATTTGTTTAATGACTAGCATAGAAAAGTAACACACTATTTATTATCGTAACACTGTATTTATTATCGTAACTTACGGGGGGACTTGAACAATTTCTTTCCATTTCTTAAAAAGTATTTTCATTCATAATTCAATTTTTGATTTTCGATTTCTTGAAGTGGCAACACCTAAGTTTGTTTATATGGAGCGATCATTTTCATGTTTATAGCTAGCGACCTTTCCTTAAGCCTTTCAAAAAAGCACTTTGTAGGATTTTAAAATGGTAATTTCTGATTCTTTGGAGTGGCAACACCTTAGTTTGCTTATATCGAGCGATCACTTTCAACTTTGATTATTGTACTTATTGCCCGTAGATGTTCTGCTGGCGATCAGCTGGTCTATATGTGATAGACAATTATAATTTTAAAATTCATTATATTTTAAAAATGTTTTCTTTTCCAAATTTTATCAGAGTACTAAAAATAACATGAATTACAGTCACGTTTGGTAATTTCACATTAAAATATGGTGACTTGGTGGCAAATTTTGTTTCCAAATTTAAGTATGATTTTCTAGGAGTATTAAATCTTCAGGATATTTTAGAATGTTCTATTCTAGTTTGTTGATTGTTTATCTCGCAATGCAAAACGGAAAATATTTGTTTATAGTTTTGTAATCATCCTTTTGCGCATTTCAAACATTGTAAACCTCACCTCAAAAATCTGGACTAGTTAAATTTTTTAAAATGTGCAGTAATTAGATAAAAAGAACACAATGACAATTAGATTAATCTTATTAGTGCACTCTATTATTTATTTATAAGCCCACAAAATTTAATCTGTTTTTATGCAAAAACGTATAGAAAAGCACTTTTTTTAAAAAGATAAATAATCAATTTCATTCAAGGTATTTAAAGAACCCCGTATTGGAAAATATGTTGTAAGAAGTTATAAAGCATGCTTGTACAATTTTTTATGTCGAGGGACAGGGAAAAATGAATAATATAGAGTTCAATCAATACATGCTGTACCGGTTGATTTATGGCAGAGATTTCCAATAAAAAAAGCCAAACTAAACAAAAACAACATTTTCGATTCTTAGAATTACGTTAAATACTAAAATATTCTTTACATTGATCAATTTTTCCCAGAAAAGCAGTCCCCCTTTCTTAAAAAATCAATTTTCTCTTTCGATTTTCAGCAACAACTTGGAAGAAAGCATCTGCAGAAGGAGGAAAAAGAAAAGATATACTCTTTTAGAAACTTTAATGGTGGCATTTTATAAAAAGTTGTACTAATGCTTGTTAAGTTTGGACTAAATTATAGGTTTTATGAGAGGTATATTTTTAGAAGTAATTAATAATAAGCTCTTAGCTATTATTATAAATGGAAGCTTAGAATAATTAAATAGAAGTTGGGAAATAGTAGTTAAATGGTAGAAGACATGAAGTTTTCTCAAATGCATCGTCAATTTTCAAAATTAAAAATGGATCTAAGGACATTTACAATATTTTTAATAGCTTTTTATACCCCTTATAGCTGCTTTCGTTTCGTGCAGTTTCACATAAAATAAATGCGTTATTCAGATAACATTTGTGAACTTAGAAGATGTGCTATATATATATATATATATATATATATACATAACACACATTAAAATTTACACAGTGATGGATTGAAAAAAAAATACAAACGAAGGGCAATAGAAAATTTTTAATTAACAACAAACAAAACATACACACGCACACAGGAATCAAGAGGCAAACCTGCGAGTAACTTTCCCATATAATCACCAAATCTATTCAGTTGCTTTTCAGAGAGCAGAACTAACTTGTTTGTTGCTTAACCTGACTAGGAAAAATAATCTCCTAGAATGGGGTACACCGATTAATCGGAAATAACCGGAAATCGGCCCTAATCCGCCACTTTGACGAATACTCGGGGAATTTATTTTTAAAACTAAAATTACTTATTATTAATTACGTATGGAAAAAAGAAGAAACCATTCTGAATGAGTTCATTAACAGTACCAGAGGTTCTGTCCCTTCTAGACCTGTACCAGAGGACAATGGGGCATTCCCCTCCCACCCAAAAGGAAAAAGATAACTGAGAAAAGTATCAGAGCAACATTCATCAAAATATGATTTCAAAAAAGGACCTGACTGGCTCTTATAAAATATATGTTTCTTAACATGCATGATACTATTTCTGCATTTTAAAAGAAACTTGGTGTTTGGGAACATCAGTTGAGGACAAAGAACTTTACTCATTTTCCTAAATTGTCATTTCAAGCAAAAGGACAAATATGCTTAACTAATATCTAAAACCCTATTTAAAAATTTTAGGAAACATCACCTGCTTTCCTGTGCGTTTGCAAATGTACAACATCAACCGCTGTAGAGTGTAGACCACGGTTGGTTTTTCACTACAGACATTCCATTTGCTCTAGAAGTGAATTTATTAATAGGAAGATTACAAATAGCACATCGCGAAATATGTTGAACTACGTAATTAAAAGAGTTCCTTAAACATTATTTATGAATGACTACAAGGAACTGTGTCCATTGCTTTAATTGTTATATATTTTGCTCTATTAAAATAAGAAATTAAGTTTGGAATTAGTTGAAATTTTATTAATGCATTGTAAAACAGAGCCGGTTTTATAAATAAGAAGAGTAGGCAGCTGCCTAGGGAGTAATCAGTGGATTCTTTTTTTTTTTCTCTTACGACAACCTTTTCTTTTTTTCAAAAAATATTTATTTTCATCCATTTCATAGTAGTGAGATATTTTTTCGATATTAATCACTTTAATAACCTCTCTCTTGACCAGTTTCTGCTTTTGTCTTGACAGTAAATAAATAATATAAATAAATAAAATAACATAAGAAAGTCAGTCTTTATTCACAAGCTTGATTCTTTAATTTTGGGAACACTTCTTTTAGACGCTTTAGTTAAGTTTTCAAAGTGAAGGTGAGTTAATTTCTTTTTTTAATATGGACTTCGGGGAGAAAGTGGGTGGGATCTCAGTTCTGTCTATAGATGGCATGAAGCAAAATTCGGCCCTATTGCGAATAGGAAATGCCTAGCAGACCATAGTTGAGCAACAAAGTGCGTGTAATTATTTGAACCAATTTAAAAATAAATAGGTTTTTCCGCAATTTTTTAAAAACAACAATAATAATAATAAAACGAAAATTTTCGTAAATTTATTTTGCACTATGTTAAGGTAAAATGAAATAGGCTGAAGTTTATTATTAAGCCCCACAGAAATGATTTTTTTCTGCTATATTATTTTTCTAAAATGAAAGTGATAAAAATTTCCATAATAAAAATATTAATTTTAATATTTGCTTCAAAATTTTGTATAGCTTTTCTTCACAAAGTTTAGAATTTTCAAGGAAATGTCGATTCCGAGAGAAATCAGCCGACATTTCCAAGAGTTTTAAAAACGAATTTACTACGAAAACCTACTTCAAAGAAATAGTGGTAGAACACCCAATACAAAGAATGACCCGTATGTTTTGAGGAACACTTTGCGTGAAAGCTGTTTGACATTTCCCCCTCTATGCTTCGGCGAGTCAGATAAAACCGATCTGGGTTTATTTGAGAAAACTGGACTTGGAGGAAGGTAAAGAGTTCGGGTCGATATCACCGGCTCTTCTAACAGTAAGATGAATTCGGTTTCGGAAGGCAGTGTTTGAACGGCTGCCAATTCCAAGGGCCCTGGTGGGACAACACCTGGCTGTATGTCCAAGCCTTCAGGCCTGTCGAGAACAGTTACCATCGATTTGCTTAGAAATAGATAGAACGGCTCCACATTCTCTTCCGGGCGTTTTCTCAAAAACTCGAGTATTTGGAGCTCGAAAATACTTTCGACCTTAAAGTTCTTCAAGAATTGGGAAATAAATAAAACCGTGGCAGAATAATTTTACAGGGCAAGAAATATTAAATTGATTTTAAAGAAAGGAACTCTTTAATATGGAGCATTTAAATTTGGTTTTGAGCATCGCTATAAGTAAACGAAATTACCTAATGCAGCTTTAAAAAAAAAAAAGCGTGTAAAGAGTGTATGAGATTGGGCAACAGGATGCATGTTTACTTAAATTATAGGCATACTTTGAGCTGTATGGCACTACTATGTTGCATAATTATCTCAGCAAAGAAAATGATTTTGAATATTGCTATTAGAAATAGAACTATAATCAGATAGTGTTAGAAAAGAATACATTTTTAGCTCTACATATAATTTTTTGAAGCATTTATTAATCTCAATCGAAATATATCAACTTTTTTTAGGCGTACAGATAAGTTTTGATTCTTCATACTAGGTAAGGATTTATCCACCCGTTTTTCCCATCGAGAGCAACGATTTCGCATACATTTGCATTGTGTAACTACAGGGTCATTCAAAAAGAAGTAGGGGAGACCGGGGAGAGTGCGGACCGGGGGACACTAAGGACAGCTTGTTTTTCACCTAACCTATAGGTTTCCCCGCGCAAAAAAAATTCTGTCATGTTGGTATCATTCTGCTATTATTGTCATGTACAAATGGCTGCACGTCAAGTCAAAATACGGCAGTGAAGTGAAAGAAAGTGATTTGGCATAGTCTGATATAAAATTGTGCGGTAAGTTGCTAAGCTTTCATCAAGTAAGCTTTCATCAAGGGTATTTAAGCTATTATTTATATGGGTTTAAACTGGCGTCACGTACACACTGCTTCTGTCAGATCACATTTTCTTCAAGAACGTTGCTTGGGTTGTACGTTTCACATATGCTGAATGCAGGGAAGAAAGGGAACAGGAGCTAGCACCCAAGCCCCGAAACGCACACTGACTTTCAAACAACAACAACAAAAAGCAATAGTTAAAAAAATGAGAACTAACTGTGACACGACAAGCTCGGACATCGACATACCCTCTGCATCATATGATCTTGACATTTCGGAATATTCAGGAGACGAAGAACATCAAGAGGAAGTGCCAATTCAAAAAATCGGTAGGGGAATATGTCGCAGTTAAATACAACTGCAACGTATTCCCGGGCGTGACTGTAAATGTGCTAGTAACCTGGGGATCAGACGGACTGGAGGTTAACGCTGTGCTAAAAAACGGTTTATTGTGGAAGTGGCCCGCTCGTGATGACATCATTTTTTATAAATGGTCCTCAGTTTTAGGGCACCTTGAACCTCCTCAACAATTCAGCAAAACTCGTCAAATTTTCACCGTACCCGATTTATGTAAATATATTTCTTGAATTATTGCTCATTGTTACTTAACACTTTTTTTTTGTTAGCCCCTTTTCTCAGGCTATCATGCAAAACATAATTTCCCTGACTCCCCCATCCCGAATTGAATATCACTCACTGAGACTGTTCCGTTCCGGAATGACATAAAGCTCCCTCTAGCGAGTTTTATTGAAAGGACACTCAGAACGCTGCTGGACACCAATGCTTCAGCACTTATCTCAACCCAAATCCACCCGTTTCAAGCGGTGGCAATTATTATTGCTTATTTATGTTGTGTGATTATTGTGTTTTTATGTCAAATAAAAAAGGAATTTAAAAATATACAGTCCACTAATTCGACGACTGAACTCCTAACAGAGGCCTTGTTTTAGCCCTGATAAGGTATTCAAAGATGTATATTCCTGCACAGAGCTATTGGAGCCGATTCAAAAGGAAGTTGACAATCCCGAATTCATGATACAAGTGGCTCTTGAAACTATTAACCACATACCGAGTACTGCTCTTGAAGTATATACCGATGGCAGCAAGAATGATCAAGGTCATTCACGTATTGATGTTTTCATTAGGACTCCCACCTCTACTTTTAGTTTTAAATATAGAAATTCTAATACTTGTTCCGTATTCAGATCGGAATCGATCGCTATTGAAAAAGGCCTTGGTCACGTTGAGAGTATTGCTGAGACTGAGTTTACAAGTATATGGATTTTATCCGACAGTCGCTCCTCAGTTCAACACCTGTTCAACTGCATGGAGGTTGGTGACAGGGCAGAAATGTCCATTTTAAGGTTAGCTGATAGCCTTTTTGCTAATTTTCAAGTACATTTTCGGTGGATTCCTTCCCACGTTGGAATTGACGGAAACGAGAAGGCGGATGCTTTGGCAAAGGCTGCCTTTATCGAGCATCTCCAGCTTGCTTTGAAATCCACTTTCAGAGAGGTTTTCTCTGAGCGCAGGAAATTGGAAAGGGATCTCTGGATGAACCCCCCTATGCATTACTGGTACTCAAGAAAGCGCCCTGGAGGTGCCCTACTCTTTGAGGGTCATCGGTACCAGCAGACCTGTCTTTCTCGTTTTGTCAGTGGACACTTGAAGAGTCTCTCTTTTGAACATGGACAGAGGGTTTTTAGGATTTGCAATAAGTGTAGTGCTGCTCAGGCGTCGCCTTAGCATATTTTATCTTGCTTGGCTTATAATTTGGACGAGGTGTTTCCGAAACCTCTACTGTTTTTAGACTTTTTAGAAGTTTTTGAACTTATGGAGTTGGTATGACTTTTTGCTGTATCAACTGGGGATCAGAAACAACAACAACAAGCAAAACTTTTTTATTTAACATTTAATTCTTGTGTCATTGGTCATTTTCTTTTATTGTATACCCAGATTTTATTGTTTATCTGGAAGTAACTTGAGTGTCAACTTCTTGAAACGCTGATCTTTACTTTCCCATATGTGTCCTGAGTCTCCCCGTATGGTGTCCGTGGTCTCCCCATGTTAGGTGGACACTTTCCCTCTTTGCACTAAAATTCATACTGTCCCTATAGAGGACGTCCTAGGTAATTTAAAAAAATCTCACATAAAGCTGAACCTTCAAATCACAACAAAACGCTTTCTGAATATTTCTAGCTGTATTGGCAAATTAGAAAAAAAATCGTGAAGAAAAATTGTCCGGACTCCCCCCGTTCTCCCCTATACAACTGCAATGCACTATAAATCTAGAACAATGCCAAATATTAAATGTTACCTGCAACAGAATTGTATGGGATTACCTTAAGTTTTTTTTTTTTTCAGAAACAGTCAGATGTTCTATGTATGACCCTTTGTCGCACGACACACATCAAGCCGATAATCCTATTTCACCCAAACGCGTGTTAAAGTATCAGACGGTATCACAGCCACTATGGTGGACTCAAGTCAGAAAACTTAACACGCGTTTGAGCGGAAATGAATTACCGGCTTAATGCGCGTCGTGTGACTAAGGGGTCACACACTAAAGATCTGTGACTATCTGTAACAAAACTTAAGGTAACTTCATAGAATACTGTCGCAAATAATATGTAATATCTTACATTGTTCTTGGTTTGGAATGAAGTTGATTACTTTTTTTTTGAGTCGCCCAGTGTTTTAATTTGAAATGCAATCTCATCTATTGTTAAAAATATATACACGTTTAGATGTATGCAGAAATCCTTCTTACTGCAGTTGACATCTGTTATAACGATATCGGAGGGTACGTGGTATTCATGACGTTGAAACCAAGGTGACGATGTAAAAGAGGTTTATTTTAGAGATGAGGGAAAAAATCAAAGAAAATACTGTAATGCAAGAAAAAATACCATACGCGTGCAACGTAATTTTTATCAAAATACTTCTTGGTGAGTTTAATGCCAAAAAATACTCTTGGAAATGTCCCAAGATTGATGACAAAGGAACACAGTTTGACGGTCTGCTGTAGACGTAACCTGTCAACACTGCACTTAGCTTGGCCTCTGCACTTGACATCACTGAGGTTGATCTAGCCCATCTTGATCTTGCCGAGTGGAGAGTGGTTAAATGTGCCATTAATGACCACTTCCAGCTATCATCAATCTCATATTAGATGTCAATTCTTCTTCATGGAATTTTCGCAAAGCCAACTGATATTGATGATTTTGGTTAACAACCAAGGTATTCGCCGAAAACCTTGAAATATTTCTCATTCAAATGCAAGATATCAAAAGCTTGAACAACCTTGTCCAAGAGTTCAACTCCAACATTCAAGGTGCAGAAAAGTTCTTTATCCCTAGAGGGAAGAAAAAGTAGTTGGGCGCTTCAATGGAAGGATCAAAACATTGATGTCAGGATGATTGAAAGAACTGTAATCTGCGGCGATGGAAACAGGGAAAAACTCTTTGTTATCAGCCACATAATCGCAGAAGAAATTTGTCCCCTGGTTAGCAGATTTCGGCTGTTCGATCAAAAGAAGGAGCACCAGCGCTGAAAAATTATCAATATACCTTCCTTGATACCTTCCTATTTTATCCTCTGAGAAACTCTCTGCAAAAACTGAGAAGGACACAGTCAACCTATTCGTCCAAAATTATCAAAAGACCTTTGTTAGAGGTGATGGAAAACAAAGAAGAGCTATAGGCAGGTCCTTTAACAAAACAAACCCTACAAACAAAAAAAAAAAAAAACGGTTTTTCTGAAAAGATCACTGAGGAGGAACGTGGAATGGTAGTTCAAACCTTCGACTCTAATAAATCTTTCCTTATTTATTTTATCAATATCCTTCTTTTTGCGTACACGACGATAATCGGACCGATCCTTTAACCTGTCGCATCCTTAGGTGCTCCGGTATCTTCTTCAGCAACGGAAGTGATTGATACCACTTCGTCGCATTGGTTTGACAAGGTTCTAACTGACCAAAGAGCAGTTTCGAGTAAATTGACTTCAAAGATTGCTAGGTCCATAACTTTTTCATTTTTGTAAGTTCTTCATTCATATTATTTATCAACCAATATTTAGGTGATATCTACATGCTGAACTTCTTGTTATTGATAAAAATTGTTCAATAGCCACCAAAAAACCCCCTCAAAATGCAGTTAGAACCTTGTCACAGTGAAATAGACTAGATTTCACATTTATGACAAGGTTCTAACTGCTCTTAGAACCTTGTCAAACCGAAATACCTTTCAAAGTTTGGTGAGAAGGAATATTTCATGATTAGTATGAGTAAGAAAAACCAAAATATTTCATAGAATACAATTTTATTCATTTTTATTTTCACATAAACCATTAATTCTACAATATTTTTACATTATAGGCTTGATTTGACATGAAAAAGTTTATAGATTAAGTACCACCCTATAATATTTTCTGTCTTGTAGAGGCATGTACTGCAATGCACTCCTGATATCTTTTTTTTAAATTCAGGTAACTCAACATGAAATGTCTGTATTTTGGGTTTCACTTCAAAAACAGAGTAAATTGGACGATCTTCCTTTTGAATTGGACCCCTTTCTCTTTGTAGTTTCATTGAAATTAATGTTCACACAGTTCATTGGTTCATGTCTGTTGTGCCTTGTTTTGAACTCTACAATATTCGATGATTGTGTGAATTTTATAACTGCAAGTTGAGTAAAAGGAATTAATTTGTATTGAAACAGTTTTGAAGTTGATCCAGAATCTTTAAAATCTGCTGAATTCATTTGGATGACACGGTAAGGATTTGATCTGTTCACTTGTTTCAAAATTCGGATCAATCCAATTGGGCTGTAGAAATCAACTTTCCTCATTAACTTTTGCATCTCACTATGAGCATGATCCACTTCGTGAACGCATGAGTGCCCAGGCAAAGAATACTTCATTGTAATAAAATTGACAATGGGGTTATCCCTCAAAAAATGTAAAACAGCATTGGATATTATACTGTTCCAATTTTGTGAGACACATGAATCTGACCATGTGATAAGCTCAGTCACATCATTTTTTTCAATTACTGTATTTAATATTTTTATGAAGGCACTTGCAATATCATTGCCTGCTCTACCAGCCATCTTCTCAGTCCACAATGCACAATATACTTTTTTGGTAGTTGTGAAATATGCAGTTAAATTATACACATTCATTTTTTCATTTTTCTCAAATAAAAAAAAAGAGCTGATGTCAGCATGAGAAGTCAGAATAACATTTTGGAGATCGAATAGCAACACTGGAATAGTACTGTCTTTCTTCTCTTCAGCCCGTGATTCTCTCATTTCTGTTTGATAAACTAGATGTCTTTCAAAATCTTCTTTCAGCTGTTCTGTCAATGTCTCAGTTCTTTGAGCTACATGAAACTTCTTACAAAGGTCACATCTATCATTGAGTTTAATTATACATCTTACCTTTTGTAGTTCACAAGGCTAAAATCTTCGTTTTCAGATGATGAGGTTGGTGAAATAAATTCATCAGACGATTTATCACCAAACAAATCAGATGAACTTGATTCATATGAAACGTTGTTATCTTCCATGTTGCAAAATGCTGAATTAATAATATAAATTATTATTTGCACACAACTTTTACAGTATTGAACCCTTTCTAACCTTAAAAGTCAACTTCTGGTTAAATTAATCGCAACAGAACTGATTGTGAAGCAGTTGGAACCTTGTCATCCTGAAACAATATTATTTACTTGGGCAGTTAGAACCTTGTCATTCTAGCTAGTTCCACTATTTAACAACAGATAGTGTTCTAAGTCAGTTTCCTGGATAGAAATACTATAGAGCATTGAGTTAGTACTCTAGCCTCGAATTCACAAAAAATGTCAGTTAGAACCTTGTCAAACCAATGCGACAACTTGCCTGCAAAACTGTTGTTTGAGCTGTTTTGATTACAAAGGACAAAAAGGAGGAAATCGAAAGTTGTTTACCTCACTAGAAAATGGAAGGAACTTGCCACAGTAAAATTTACAAACACAATCATGAGAAGCAAAGAAGGCTATACAGTGCCCGCCGCTTAATAAAATCACATTCGTCCTGTACATTTTTGATTTTATTAAGCGGCTGATTTTAATAACCGACGATTCCAAAAAATAGGATTTTTAAAAAATTACTATGGATGTACTGATTGCTCAGTATTAAATATTATTCTTTACAAATGTTTTAAAATTAGTAATTAAATGGAACTAATTAAAATAAAAAATCAGTTATCTTAACTTAAATTTATAAATAATAAGAGATGCAGAAATTTTATTTTTTTAATGTTTCATGTTTTTTACAAGATTTGAAGTACTTAGTGATTGTGCTTTATTTTGCTGATTCATTTATCCTTTTCTACAGTGCTTGAAAAAGCATAAAACTTTACATACTGTTCTTTATCCCTCCCCCTTTTTGTTCTAAAGTTCGGCGCAAAACATCCAAATCTTCGTCGATTGATGAAGAGTTGGACACCCGTGTCAGGGGTAGAAGCAGACAGGGAGGGAGCGGGCTATTATTCTTTCTCTTGAGAGTCCCTTTTATTTGTAGAAAAAAGTAGAACCAGGAACAAATTTTCGACTAGGCTTGTCTTGGACTTTGATTTTAATAAGCGGAAATATTGATTTTATTAAGCGGCGATTTTATAATGCTTTCCTATTGATTTGATTATGTTCCTGGAGATTCGATTTTAATAAGCGGCTGATTTTATTAACCGGTGATTTTAATAGCGGCGGGCACTGTATATATGAAATGCAACTCTTTCTGGACAACAAAGAACAAGCTGAAAAATCGACCACGCAGAAGATGTCAGACAAGAATTCATCTTGTAACACCCGAGTTTTGACATCATACAGAAACCAATCTTTCCGATCAGACTGTCCTCTTTAGCAAAACTCAATCTGAATCTGTTAGAAGCTTGTTGATCTCAATTCTGAATCTGTTAGGAGTCAAAACTTGAACTCAAGAATCAATGAGAGGAAAGTTCTGGAAACAGCCTTCAAGAACACGAAACTAAAACTAGTCACAGTCTACATTTGAAGGGTCTTCGCCTAGAACTTTACTAGCCTACTTCCCCGTAGACCCCAACTTCAAATTTATAATCTAGCTTCCTCTCTCTCTTTTTCTCATTTAGCATTAGCTCTTAATTACTTATACATTTTTTAACGGTTAATATATATTCAATCACTCATTCATTCATTCATTAACTCATTCATGTATTTTTTATTTTTTCATGTATTCACTCATCCATTCTTTCACTCATTCATTCATTCATTTAAAAATATCCTTAAAAATCCCGATCAAAATGTTTCACAGGAAAATAGGCCCTTTTAGTTCTTGTTGATCTTCGTGTTAGTACATGTTCTACATCAAAACTTCTTTCCAATAAAGTTTGTTCCAAGCAAATCGGTTTGTTAAATCGATATTTATATAGGATTGAAATTTCCCCGCAGGCGCTATGTTCACTTTTTAACTGTTCAAAAATGAACAAAAATTGATCAAATAATAATAAAAAAAAAATCACGCCGAGCGCTTCTTCCAATAAGCTTGTTCATAGGAACTGAGCCCACAGTTTGCGTGATTTGTTTCATTTTTGTCCATAGGCGTAATGTATAGATTTTTTTAACAGTTCAAAATTGAATGAAAAATTGTTCAAAGCAAACAATAAAATATGGAATCTCACGGAGATCTTTCGAATGCAAAAAAAAAAAAAGGCTTTCGAATAGGACAGTTTCCTCAAAAGCTGCTGGACGGGAGGGGAGGGGGAGACAGACAGACCGACAGACACACATTTTCCATATCTCAAAACCCTGCTTTTATTTTTCAATCTTTATTGAATTACTTCATTCATTTTTGACTTCTCTTCATTTTTACCATGTATTGAGCCGGCTTTCATGCTTTTTTTTTTTTTTTACTTTTACGGAAAAGTAGGCTAATAAAAATGGGATTTTGTTGAAGAATGTTAAGTGTAAGGACTTTTTGTAGCCACGTTTTTTTTTTATTTCACAGGGAAATGTATATATATGCAGTGAAACCTGTGTAAGTTGACCAATTGCGGTGCAGCACTTTTGTGGTCAACTTAAAGGTAGAGGGTGAAGGGCTAATTCCATTCCTGACAAAAGTGGTCAGCTTTGCAGGTTTTACTGTATATATATATATATATATATATATATATATATATATATATTCAGACCTTATGTGATTTGTTTTTTAATTTTTAATGTAAAGTTTCTTTTTTTTTTCTTAACAGAGAACCTTGAACTTAGTTTTTCATTACTTACTCGTTAACTTTTCTTACTACAGTGTGCAATTTTGCCCGTAAATATTACGATAATAATTACGTTAATTTTTTTTTCAACTGCTACGGATTGTAAGTTAAATCCCTGCCCGGTAAAATAGCAATCACAGAGGCGAACAAAAAGTAAAGCGTTTCCTTCAAAAATAAAAAATTAAAAATTTTACTTTAAATATTCGAAAAAGTCAAAAATCACTTAATCAACCTTAAAAATTTCTTCACGCGCTCTGAAAACTGAAAAAACACCGAAATAAAACTTTGAAAAAAAAAAGTCAAAATGTCGTGTTAATTATCAGGCAAAAATTTCCAGAATCTTGATTAAAAATTGTCAATTTAACAGAAGGTAAGTACAAAAATATTCGAAATTGAAGTGAAAAGAAATGAAATATAAATCATAAAAGAATTAAAGAGAAAAAAAAAGGGGGGGGGGGGGGGGGTTGTGCATCCAAAAGAGAGAACATAGAAATGATCATTTATTCGGAGGGCCATTTCGCCAGCTGGTAAGTTGAGAAGACCAATAAAAATTCCATTAATAAAATAATGTCGATATTTAAGTTTGAAAATAAATAAATAAACTTTCAAGTTTTACAACATTTGCACACACACATATAGCAATAAAAAAGTTCCAAAAACAATTACAAGACATTTAAAAAACCGATCCCTGTATGCAAATTCAACGAATTTATCTTTTTAAAGTTTGTAACGAAAAATGTTTCTTTCACATCTTAATAATTCGGATTTTTCAATTTATAATTCAAAATATGCTTTCATTTTAATGAATGTTTCCTTTTTATGTGTTCTTACGGCTACGTTTTTATTTAACTCTTTCTTATTACATCAGTCAAACTTTCTCCCAAGTACCACGCCTGACTCCTTCAGCAAACTGCCAACAGATGTCAGTAGCATCGCCTGCGTGCAGACATCCTCTCTCATCCTTCGCTCTACCAGCTCCACTTCCATTCTATCGGGGGCAGTGTGGAGATTGCGTTCACTCTCGTTTCCCTTAATCTCGACTACATCCTGTCTCCCGCCCCAGGAACACAAAAGGGGGGCAGATCTCTTTTCTCACGTGACATGAGGTTCCGGAATTCGGCATCATCACCTCTCACTTTATTCTCCATATCTGCTGTTGAAGTATGAAATGAGGGAAAGGGGGGCACAAACGGCCAAGCACTGCGACCAGAGGTCTATTGTACTAAACCCCAAAAAGATGAGCATGCCTCTAGAAGAGACCAGTAGCTGATGCAAAGTTCAGCAGGCACCTAATAGGGATGTCATGAATTTCCCAGGGTTCAATGATATGACGACCCAGGTGTTCAAACCTATAAGCAGAAAACACTTCACAACTACATAAGATATGTGCAACGGTTTCCTCATGAAAATGGCAACCCCTACAGGTTGGGTCGTTACTGACCCCCATAATAGTGAGATGCCGCTTTAAGGTACAGTGACCAGTAAGAAGACCAATTGCCTTCCTGATACCATTTCTATTCAGTTTTAGTAACTCTTTCGCCCTGATGCTGGGGCAACCGTAATTAAGCTCTTTAGCCTGGCGTTGTCCATCTATATTACGCCAGTTACGATACTGCTTATCTTTAAAAATATTAAAGACAGTGGTCCTAATAAGATTCCTAGAAATCCCAATTGCAGGCTCTGGGCCAATAAAGGGAGTGTCAGAACCTTTCCTAGCCAGGCGATCAGCAATTTCATTGCCCGCGACACCTGAATGCCCGGGCACCCAATAAAGAGTAATCCTATTATGCTTTGCAAGAGTACAAAGCAAGTTGAAACATTCCCAAACAATTCGGGAAGTCATAGCAACTCTATTTAAGGCCAGTAAAGCAGCTTGACTATCAGAGCAGATATGAACACACCTGTTACGGTAGCCCTTCTCTGAACACAAAATACAGCACCTAAGAATAGCAAAGACCTCCGCCTGAAAGACAGTACTGAACCTGCCTAGAGGACAGGAGTACTCAGTGCCATCACTGGGACAATAAGCTCCAGCACCTGTATTCAAATTCATTTTGGAGCCGTCAGTGAACCAGAGAGCGCAACTCTTGCCGTGCATTGGAGGCAGATCACTCCAATCACGGCGAGAGGGAAAGATCACTTGATAGGGCCTATCAAACGCCCAATGAGTGTCAAAAGAATCACTCGGCAAGCCAGAAAGGGGATGCCCCAGGACCTCCTCATCAAAGTTTTTCCAGGAAAGGTACCCAGAATAGGATTTCCAGAGCCCGGAATGCTTAAGCCTCTCCATGCACAAGAAAGCCTCAGCCTCAATGCGCATGTAGAGGGGACAAAGACCTAAGAGCAACTCAAGAGAAGCAGTAGGTGTGGTCCTTATACAACCACTTATGGCAATACAGACCATCCTTTGCAACTTGTTAAGCTCAGTCTTAACAGTACTTAAGCCGGTTCTTGACCACCAAACAATGGAGCCATACGTAATGATGGGACATATTATCATCGTATAGATCCAATGGACAACCTTGGGCTTAAGGCCCCAAGTACAGCCAACGGCTCTTTTGCAGGACCAAAATACTTTACAAGCCTTGGCCAGGCAATGGGTAAAATGCTTGTTCCAGTTAAGTTTGGAGTCGAAATAGACTCCAAGGTACTTTACCTCATCAGAACAGGTGAGAGATTGTCCAAAGAAGCTGACACTACGCACCTCGATAGTTCTCTTGCGTGTGAAAGCAACCATAGTAGTTTTAAGAGGATTCACAGAGAGACCTTCAGAATGACACTACCTTTCCACACATTTTAACCCTTGCGATAAAATGGAGGAGACAGTGTCAATAAACTTACCTCTGGCTACAATAGTTACGTCATCAGCATAGCTGATGCAGGAAAGACCAAAAGCCGTAATATTATTTAAAAGTGAATCGACTACGAGACACCAAAGGGTAGGTGAAAGTACACCACCCTGAGGACAGCCAGCATTTGCTTGCACAGTAAGTTCGTCACCACACAGAGAGGCGTTAACATACCTATATGATAACAGATTTTCAATCCAATTAACAATAGTTGTGTCAATACCTCGCCTGTTCAGGGCACCCAAAATAGTGTTTACAGGTACCCTATCAAAGGCCCCTTCAATGTCGAGGAAGACAGCTAGGGCTATTTCCTTGTCTTTTATAGACTTTTCCAAAATATAGGAGAGACTATACAAAGCAGTTTCAGTAGACCTGCCAGACTGATAAGCATGCTGAGAGGGAGAGAGTGGTGACACCAACAAAATTGTTTCTCTAATATGCCTATCAATAAGCTTTTCTAAAGCCTTTAAGAGGAAAGAAGTGAGACTAATGGGCCTAAAGGATTTAGCCTCACAATAATTATCCTTTCCAATTTTAGGTATAAAAATAACCTTAGTTTGCCTCCAAGCAGTCGGAACGTGCTCATAAGCAATGCATGCTCTGAAGATCTTACAAAGTATGGGGGCAAGAGTCTTTAACCCTTTCTGAAGAAGGGCGGGGAATATGCCATCCACACCAGGGGTTTTGAAGGGCTTGAAAGAATCAATAGCCCAAACGACTCGTTCATAGGTAATAATCTTTTTAGCACACACCCATTTACGCTTTACACATCTACGAGTAGGTATGGTAGCAGAAGGGACTGGGCCATTAATGATATCTGAACCTGGAAAGTGAACTCTTAGCATTTCTGCCAGAGTTTCCCCTCCTGATTCCGTATACCTGCCATTTGGAAGTTTAATTGTATTAAGATCACTGTTTCTATCTCTGACCATGAATCTAGTAATTCTGGCAGTTGAAGAAACATCGTTGATATTATCACAGAACTGTTTCCAGGAATTATATTTTGCATCCCGGATAGCTTTATTATAGTTGGTGAGGGAAGTTTTATAAGATACCCAATCACCATTCTTCTTTGCTCTATTAAAGAGCTTCCTGCACCTACTACGTAGATTACTGATCTCTTTTGTCCACCAAGGAACTAACCTTGGCGAGTCAATAACAGTAGCCTTACAATTTTGGTAGTAAGACTGGAGAATGGCGCGTTGCACTGTATCAACAGACAATTCCAAGTCAGCTACCGAGTTAAATTTACTAAAGTTACCTCTAGTAAGATGCTCCAAATCCTCCACATAGGACGCCCAAATGGTGTTTCTGGGGTTCCTTTGGATGTTTTTTAGTCTCGTAGGACCTGAAACAGAGAAAGTGACCAGGCGGTGGTCTGATAAAGTAACTTCATCAGACACCCTCCAGTCATTAACCAGATTAGTGCAACAGTTATTGCACAGTGTTAGATCAATAACCTCTTTTCTGTTTGCAGTAATGAAGGTAGGTTCATTGCCTTTGTTTAAAATGTTTAAATTAAAATATAAAATATCCTCAAGTAAGCTATCACCGCGTTTGTTGCAGTCAGAGCTGCCCCAGACTACATTGTGCGCATTAGCATCACAACCAATGATAAACTTCTTATTATCCATCTTACAGTGTTCAATAAAAATTTTCATTTTCACTGAGAGGGGATCCTTGTTCTCATAAGGGAGATAAGAAGACATAAAGATAAAATCATCCTTATGCCCAGCAACCTCAAAAGTAACCTTGACTGCGACATTTTCACCATCTAAGTAGCTAACTAAATTTAGAGCATTAAGCCCAGTGCTAGTAATAATACATGCTCTGGGCCTATCACAGGTAAGATCGTAATGAATCTTATGATCCCGACTACTAAGACCAAGAATCTGTCCATTTCTGGTCCAAGGCTCCTGAATAAGAACAATATCAAAGTCTCCTTTAGCCATTTTCATGCTCAAAAGAGCAGAAGCAGCACGGCTATGATGAAGATTGATTTGACCAACTTTCAAGCGACCAGCCATAAGTAAAAAGCAGGACCAAAAAGAAAAGACAAGTGAGGACAAAACCAAACAAGTCAAGATTAGGTGGTGGTTTGACCATCACCCTCCGTATGCTCTGTTTCTAACACTTCTTCCATCATCTCTTTTGACAGAGGTGAATGGGCACGCAATGTTTCGTCAGAGCTAGAACCTAACTCTAATTCATTAAACATTAGTAAATCAGAATCTTTGTCAGAATCACCTACCTGGGAGGAGGTTTCCTTGCTTTCAGGAGACTGCTCCTGTAAGGAGGTAGATGGTTCAGCCGAAATATCTTCCGTCCTTTTATTGGGGTCATTCAATATTTTGAAGATCCCATGATCGAGACCGGTAAAAGCACCATAGTTTGCAATCCTGATAGCCTCAGCAGCCTCACAGTCAACCTCGAATATCCATCGTATGGTGTATTGTTCCTCCAACTTGTGGATGAAACGCCACTCCTCCGAATTCAATCCAGGGTTTAACTTGTTAAGACGCCTTAGCATCAGGGCTGCATCCTTAGTGAAAAGGTCTCTTGTTTTGAATGCCACCTTAATAGGTTTTGGAAGTTCACTAGCCTTCAAGACTTTGAGTGTAGTGCCACCAACAACCTCGCCATTACCATGAAACACCGACTTTAACCACTCTGCAGTTTCAACATCACCACAAAAGATGAGCAATGTTCCAGCATTTGCAATTATCCGGTAGATCTTCGGCGTATGATTCCCATCAGGGATCATGTCCGTTCTCCTCAATATCTCCATCTGAATATGTTCGATGTCCCCCTGAGTGAGCTTATCCTTTGGATAGGCCTCCTTCACAATAGCCATCTTGAACATATTCGTTACTTGGGCATGGTTCCGTGATTGCACAGTTCTTGCCCTCTTATGTACGGCAGTTTGGGCAGGAGAGGGTGTTGAAACTTCAGACCGCAGTCGCTTAGTTCCGACAGACTTCTCAGGATTGCTGGTGTTGCCCCTAGTGCCAGGATCCAACTCCATAGGAGTTGTTTCACAGGCCCGTTGAGTATATTCGTCAGAATGACTCAACTCTTCATTTTTTTTGGAAATTTTTTCAATTTTTGAATTTTGAGAGTTTTTTAAAGAAGAATCCATAAAAGACCAAATAACTGGGAGGAAATAAAAAGTCAACACCTGCATAGCCTCCCTGTGCAGGCGCAAGGCTAGATAAAACGAGGACTCGCCAGGTACCTCGAGTGGACCGTTAGCAACATCATGACCCAGATGCCACACATCCCTCGGCACGGTACCTCACACCTTGGATTGGGTTCGCCTGCAGATTTTAGCTGAGCATATGGAATGGCCTTCTCGCCATGGGTGACCCTACCAGGAGTTATAAAACTCCCGACGTGCATCGCCCATTCCGCCCAGTGCCACCCCCTTGCCACGTTGAGGCAATCTGCAGGACTTAAGGGGATGTTAAGTGTAAGGACTTTTTGTAGCCACGTTTTTTTTTATTTCACAGGGAAATGTATATATATGCAGTGAAACCTGTGTAAGTTGACCAATTGCGGTGCAGCACTTTTGTGGTCAACTTAAAGGTAGAGGGTGAAGGGCTAATTCCATTCCTGACAAAAGTGGTCAGCTTTGCAGGTTTTACTGTATATATATATATATATATATATATATATATATATATATATATATATATATTCAGACCTTATGTGATTTGTTTTTTAATTTTTAATGTAAAGTTTCTTTTTTTTTTTCTTAACAGAGAACCTTGAACTTAGTTTTTCATTACTTACTCGTTAACTTTTCTTACTACAGTGTGCAATTTTGCCCGTAAATATTACGATAATAATTACGTTAATTTTTTTTTCAACTGCTACGGATTGTAAGTTAAATCCCTGCCCGGTAAAATAGCAATCACAGAGGCGAACAAAAAGTAAAGCGTTTCCTTCAAAAATAAAAAATTAAAAATTTTACTTTAAATATTCGAAAAAGTCAAAAATCACTTAATCAACCTTAAAAATTTCTTCACGCGCTCTGAAAACTGAAAAAACACCGAAATAAAACTTTGAAAAAAAAAAGTCAAAATGTCGTGTTAATTATCAGGCAAAAATTTCCAGAATCTTGATTAAAAATTGTCAATTTAACAGAAGGTAAGTACAAAAATATTCGAAATTGAAGTGAAAAGAAATGAAATATAAATCATAAAAGAATTAAAGAGAAAAAAAAAGGGGGGGGGGGGCGGGGTTGTGCATCCAAAAGAGAGAACATAGAAATGATCATTTATTCGGAGGGCCATTTCGCCAGCTGGTAAGTTGGGAAGACCAATAAAAATTCCATTAATAAAATAATGTCGATATTTAAGTTTGAAAATAAATAAATAAACTTTCAAGTTTTACAACATTTGCACACACACATATAGCAATAAAAAAGTTCCAAAAACAATTACAAGACATTTAAAAAACCGATCCCTGTATGCAAATTCAACGAATTTATCTTTTTAAAGTTTGTAACGAAAAATGTTTCTTTCACATCTTAATAATTCGGATTTTTCAATTTATAATTCAAAATATGCTTTCATTTTAATGAATGTTTCCTTTTTATGTGTTCTTACGGCTACGTTTTTATTTAACTCTTTCTTATTACATCAGTCAAACTTTCTCCCAAGTACCACGCCTGGCTCCTTCAGCAAACTGCCAACAGATGTCAGTAGCATCGCCTGCGTGCAGACATCCTCTCTCATCCTTCGCTCTACCAGCTCCACTTCCATTCTATCGGGGGCAGTGTGGAGATTGCGTTCACTCTCGTTTCCCTTAATCTCGACTACATCCTGTCTCCCGCCCCAGGAACACAAAAGGGGGGCAGATCTCTTTTCTCACGTGACATGAGGTTCCGGAATTCGGCATCATCACCTCTCACTTTATTCTCCATATCTGCTGTTGAAGTAAGTAAACAATCTCTTTTCGCAAATAATTTCAAAAGCTGAAGATTTCTGGAAATTCACGGAATTTGCATGCGGTTCGAATTCTGTGCAGCGCACTGTATTTGTAATCATTGTGCACACATGTGCAAGTAAAACTGCATAAACAGTGCACCGAAATATACTTTTAAAAAAGCACACTTTTGCATTGTTGACATTGCAGTTGAAATTAATCATATTAATGCATATTTTCAAACATTTATATTTTATGCAAATCGCTTGATGTTTATTAAAAGCGCATGCATAATTTTCACTAGAAAGCTATATAAGTATTAAATAGAAAAAATAATTTGATAAAGATTTTTAATCTACTAACGTTATATATAGTTGCAAAATTTTATCTATTGGGGAAGGTATTTGTTTGTTAATTTAGAAAGTGTACTTTTCTTTATTCTCATCATTCATACTGTTAAAATGAGAAAAAATACTCATACGTATGAGGTAGTATTATTTTTACTGTTTAGTCATGTAAAGTTCAAAGATTTACTTTCTACTAAATACTTGTCAGTTAAATGCATGGTAATTGAAAATCATTAGGCCGATGAAATAATTTGGTGATGAATGCTTTATTAAAAATTCTTGCATAACTGACGATTGTTGAATTTGTTCGTTTTGTAGTTCGTTTTATTTTCGACTTATAACTTCCCTAAATTATTTGTCGCTAAGCTGAATTCGCTATTGCTGCGTAGTTTTACTCACTTTTGCTTTTAGAAATGACGTCTAAATGTTACTAGTTCAGTTGCATAGTTTTAGAATTGTTAAATAGATTCAAAATATTATATTAGTAAAGTCTCAGCAATTGCTTGTCTATTTATTTGAGTAGCTGTACGAAACTGCACAAAAATACATGAGTGTAAAAAATTCAGTATTTTGCATAATTTGAAAACGCCAAATCAGACATTTTTGACTCTATTTATTTATTGTTTCAGCACTACATACATTTATCATTTGTACTAATATTCTTCTTATACATAATAAAGATAAAACACATCCTCTCTCTCTCTTTCTCTCCATATATATATACAAAAATAATATTTATATTATGCAGTGGCACAAAGTGCTATATGCAAATTTATAAAATATCCTTATAAAAGCAAAATAAAATTTCAGAGTAAAACAAACAAATAAATAAGTAATTAAGAAAAAAAGTTAACTAGAGCATCTATCTTGATTAAGTTTACTGCGCAATCGACAATTGCAAAAATTACTATATCGTACAATCAATTTTACAAAAATAGTTTTCATTGATTTTCGTCGTTAATTTTTTATATGAAAAAGACTAAGCAATTTTCTGAAACATCCCTAAGAAAGAGCCAACGGTAATAGAAGTTTTTTTTTTTCAAAGTTTACCTTTTACTGTCTTTAGTTGTTATTTTCGCAAAATATTCTTCTTATTTTTTGAGAATTTCATACGTTTACAAAAGTTAGATAAATTCATTGACGGTAGAAAGTTTCAATGACAATTAGCACAATTCTTGATTGCCGAACGATTCTTTTTTCCTATTCTTTATTTCGTCCTCAGTATATATTTTCCTTATTTCTTTATATTGCTTTGTTTGAAAATGTTGAAAAAAAGCGAAGACCTGTCACATTATATTTTACATTGCTCAAGCTGCGAATACAGTTTTCTCTAGGAAAAAAAAACTGGAGCTACGTATTTATTTGTTCTAAACAAGATGCTCCCTATTTCTCTATTTTTCTTTAATTCCCTCACAAAAATTTTTGCATTCATGATCTTTTGAATCAGCAGGGAAACAATCAAAGAAAACATAATTCAGAAATATACTGTACACACCTGGCCATTTGCAGTTCATTTTGAATCGTTGGAAGCACATTGTTCTACACGGCATTATAAAAATAAAAAAACTGAACCCAAGTTAGTCGTATGATGTAAAACAATTTAATAAAGTTAATCTTAACAACAATTAACAAATTGCATTGTAACATAAAAAGAAACTAATACTATTTAATAAAATTCCCGAAAACACGCTTCTACAAGAGTCCATATGCTTACATACAAAAAAAAAATGTTTCAAATGAAAAGTTTGCAGAATATGAACCATATTTCTCCATCTGCATTTGTTCAAGATTTATGAAGCACTTTATTTTAAATATCAAAGAAATGTTTTATTTTAATTATTCTCACTTTTTATCCCATTAAAATTTGAAATAAAATACATTAAGGTTTATAATTTATTCAATTTGAAAATGAAATGCCCACGTGTTTTCTTTTACCTTGACCAAAAAAGAAATATTATTATGATTATTATTTTGAAGGTGCCCCTTGGAATTAGGAAACAGACCCCAGTCATAGCTAAATTTTTTTTTCTCTTGCTTATTTGAATAGTAATTTCTTCTCATGAACTTATACCTTGCTAAAGCACGAAAGCAAGCATTAACTTTTTTAATAATTTCAGAGAAAATATAGTATTTTGTTTCTTTCCTTTTAGTTTTTTTTCAATTGTTTTTTCTTTATCATTCTTTCATTTTGTTTTTGAGTCCGTGATCCAGATTCCGAAAGCAGATCTCAGTCATAATCTGCGATCTAACTATTAAATAGTTATTTTTCTCATAAAGACCTACCTCGCTAAGGTACTTGAGATTACATTGACCTTTTTAATAATTACCAGAAAAATGCAGTATTTTAAGAGTACATGCGAATATTAAAATTATTTGTAAATTTGAATACCTGTTTGCAGTTGTAAAATGAAACTTGTGTTGCAAAAGCTCTACGTGTACTTGTAAATTCAAGCGTTAAAGAAAATCCGTTTTGTGCTGCGCGTGCGTGAGAAAGTGAAAACACATTATCACAGAATTAGTGATCTCAAAAATGATTTTTTAATTACGCTTTTAATATTAATTAATGTAAAAAATAATGTCGGAGAATGCCTGAATTAATTTTATATTTCGTTTCCACATACTTAATTTAGTAATACGCTTATGACTTTTCTGTAAAAAAAAAGAATGAAAGAAACACCCCTGCATATACACAAACAAATAACTGAATAAATAACTCTATTTAGTATGTATATACAGTAAAACCTCGCAATACCGCGGAATCGGATATAACGTGGTTACTATCCTATCCCCGACGTTTAACCCACCCTTTATCATTGCCATTTAAAGGTGATTCCTTTATTTGCCATTGCAAAAAAATCCGGCCGACAAAGTCTTCTCCGAGTGGTTAAAGCGTTATTTCCCTTTATATTCCAGATTCTTTAAAATTTTTGAAATTGAACATATTCTCCGAGTGAGTGTATAAACACTTAAAACATTGTTTCTTTGAAAAGTGCGTTCCTTCCCTTTCATACATCTGCTTTTAATTAGAATCGTTCCCCTTTCATAATCTTATGCAGATTAGTACTGGGCGATGTCTAATTTTTGATACCGCGATATATCGTCACAATAATATCGCGATAGTTCGATAGATCGCGATGTGTCAGTACAGTATGGGACCGAAAATTCGGAATCCCGAAATCCGGAAGAACCAAAATCCGGAACTTATTCAAAAAAAAATGGTAGCTGAAAAAAATAAAACAGATTTTGTTTTTTAAAGAAAAACGGGAAATATTTCGCACCATTTTTTTGGAAATAGACGTTTTAAAAAGAAGTAAAATAAAATGTAATGAACATGTTTAAGATCGGAAAAGTGCAGTTTTCAAAAAAAGTTATTTCGGGATTTTCTGAAAAGGGTTCGTTTTTGCGATTAGAGTTTTTATTAATTGTTTGTTTTAATGCTGAGTTAATATCATCAAATTTTGATTTTTTAAATTTCTTGTAGTTATATTTATTTTTTAAGATGAACTAATTTTCGCGCGATACAGAACATGCGCGAAATTGAAATTCGGCGTTTCTCGCATTTTCCCGGTAGCTTTATCTTTTACTGCAATTAAGTGACTAGAGAATATAAAATCATATCAGAAAAGTCTAGATTTTTCGATTCTAATGTAAGTCGACTCCAACTTTGTTTTTTGTGTTAAAATTCCGCGACTTATAGGCAAGTATATACGATAATAAAAAATGCTATAAATGAGCAAAATACTAATAAAACTTCCAGAGCAAATTATATGGGCTCTTATGCTACTTACAAAATTTTTTGAATGAGGACCCAAAATTCGGTAATCCGGAAAAATCTCGGCCCCGAGCGTTCCGGATTTGAGGTTCAAAACTGTATGTTAAATTCGCTGTATAGCTAAGCAAATATATAAAAGAAATTCGTTTGTAAAAAATCAAATATAAAACACTAATAATAATATTTTGAAATGATATTTTAATTTATTTCATATAATTTTTTTAAAAAATAAATGCTTCTCTCAAAATGACATAGTACTTCCAAGTATATAGACATCATTTTTATTGAAAACAACTTACATACATTACCAAGTTTAAAACTGAAAATAATTATTTCGGAAATTGAATTACGAGCGAACGAGCGCACGCCCCCCCCCCCTTTCTTCCCGCGAATTTCCCTTAGGTGAAAATACCGATTAACCTCCCCCCCCCTTTGATTGACATTGTAATTATAAAGAAGAAATAATTAGCAAATTAGAAAAAAAAACCTTTTACAGAAATCGCAATCGCAAAAAGACAGACAATGAGTAAAAAAAAAATGCTTAATTTACTATCTTTAAATATTCCCTAAATTTTATTTTCAGTATTTTAAAAATATTAATTTCAACTTTAAGATAAGGAAATACAAAAAAGAAATTCTTTTATTAAAAGTCATTTATAGAACACCAATAACAATAATACAGTACCGAGCCCCAACTTCGGTATGCTTGGGGCCGGTGCTATGCCGGATCCTGACCCAAAATGGCAAATTTACAGAACCAAATGTGGCCGACTTACGTAAGTATCAACGCCGACATACGCATTTTTACTTCGCATGCAGTGTTTTCTCAAGTGGTAGATAAAAAAGTTTTTTTTTTCTTTTTTAGAAAGTAACATAAGTAAATTGATGCGTTAATATATTATATTTTTACAAAACAAAAAATAATTTATTCATGGATTTTGATAAAACGCTCCAAATTATAACACACAATTTAGCGAAAATAAACAATAACTCAGTACTACCAGACATAGTAGCTCTCCATTTCGCTTTCAACTGCATGAGAATGAAAATAGAACAATTTCACAGACTATCAGTCTGACAGATTGCAACATTAAGTGATGTGGTACGGCGTCACAATCTTCCGAAGTGTAACCATAATAATAAACGATTATCCCGCCCCCCCCCCCCCCAAGCTCAACACAAAAACTGTTCCCTTTGCTATCAATTTAGCTAAGAGCCGAAGCAAGCGGAATTTTTTCTCGTGCATCAAACAGTGTAATAAAAACAAATTTCAAGTTAAGAAAGCACAATTAAGCATTAAAATGCTGACATGTTTCCGGATTGCTTGGAATCCCTTTTTCAACACGATAGGGAGCTTCTAGATGCAAAAATATAGTCTGTGAAAATACTAGAATGCTGCAGAAGCTCGAAGCTCAAAAACTCCGTCTGGGGAAAAACAACCATTGTTCGTGGACCTAAACATGTGCTAAAAGGATGTTTGCATTAGTCAAGTTGAAAATAAAACGTGAGAGAAAAAGAGCCAACTATTCATATCAATTAGCAAAGATATTTAAATATTTCGTTTTCAACTATATGTATTATATTAGGTTAGGTATTTACGTTTTTAAGGCAATTGCAATCCATTCTTCAATTCGAAAATAAGAAGATTTTTTAAACATCCTTACTATGAAATGGCACTTCAAAAATCTTAGTTCTATACGAGTAAACACGACCTCTGTCAAATTAAACTGTGCAGCATTTTATTTTCCTACGATCTTATTTCGCCCCTCCTCTCCCCGCGTAGATCGGCCAAATCAGGGGGTTTACTGAATTTACGGAAAATATATACGTATGTGTATGTACATGTATATATCAGTAACGTTACTACGGGGGGGGGGGGGGGAGCGGAGCTGCAGTGGATTCAGAGAAAGTATTTAGATGTCGGTCGGAGCGAAGCAACGCAGAAAAAGTAGCTGCTCCAGATTTTTTATATAAACTGCAAAACTACAAGTTATTCAACCCAACATTCTTTTTCTTTTTGTGGAAGGGGGGAGTGCTGACACCCATGCTGGAGTACGCCACTGCTGTAGCTTCACTATTTAAAAGGGAGGGGGGAGATGTTCACGAAAAAATAACACTCTCGCAGAATATTATCGCATTGTATTCAAAAAGACAACAGTTTTCCATCTTCTTCTTTTAATAATAATAGCTAAAACATCTACTTATTTCATGAATTTAGAAGAATCACGCATTAATAACGCATTAAAAAAATACAGACAAATTGCCGTTACACAGATTTACCGAACACAAATTTATAATTTTACTATTAGTAAACTGTTTGTGAAAATGTACTATACAAGTGTTTCCTATTTTGTAAAAGGAAATAACTTGTTTTCGGTTGAACTTTTTCAGAAACTGAACAACATTTTTGTTGTAAAAGAGAATGAATGAATTATTTTAAGATTAATTCAAAAACATACATCTTGTTTTTTCAAACTTATTAAATATATTTTTCATGCATTAAGAAAGTCTTAAATACCATTTACAAACGTAAATACAAAAAATAAATAAATAAATAAATCACTTAAGGCTTAAGGCATGTTGCAGATTTTAACCTATTTTAGTAAAAAGAAAAAAAAAAACACATTTCATTTTACCGAGCGTTTACCGCTTGTCAATTAATAAAAAACAAAGGAAACGAAATATTTTCCTAATCATAAAGAACCCCATCACTTCCCATTATTGCCGTTAGCAGACCCGAGTCAGAAGTTAGGAATGCACACGCCACGCTAACGTTTCGAAAAAAAGAACCAACACACGAAGGAGCGCCGACAACGATTTCCTGGGCAAAGACCGTGACCTACGTGACCTTCGAGACTCCTCTCGAAGGTCACGCAAAGGCGCGCCACAATGATTTCATCGGCAAACGCCGGCAGCACATGTTTTCCCCCGCGTCAGGAAAAGTAAAGAACAAGAGCTTACGAAGAATCCGGTATCACCGTCAGTCACGATAAACCGTAATGTATCGGAAACCGGTATCACCGTCAGTCACGATTAACCGTGATGTATCGGAAACCGGTATCACCGTCAGTCACGATAAACCGTGATATATCGGACCGCGATATACCGTGATATATCGGACCGCGATATATCGCCAATCACGATATATCGAAAGATACAGCAATGTGTAATCGAACATCGCGATGAATGTGTAATACCGGTATTTTGCGATATATCGATATATCGCCCAGTCCTAATGCAGATAACGAGATTTTTAAGCACCCATTCTCTCAGAACAAAATTGGTGTCGTTGCGGTTGATATGGTTTTAGCTTAGGAGTCTCAAAGAGCAGAAAAATTTAATCTGAATAACCTATCACTCGATAGACAGACCGTTCAGTTGAGAAGTGCGCTTCTTGCACAGCAATTACAGCAAATAAAATGGCAGCAAACAAGAAAAGAAACGATTATGCAATAGGAGAAAAGTTTCGAGTAATTGATAAAGTTAAAAGTGGTGTTACAAGAGCGAATTTATTTCGCGAATATGGCTCCGCGCTACAGTTCCACTATATCGCGGTTATGTTATACCGCGGGTGCCAAACATGTCCCCCGACACCCGCGTTTTAACGGGGTTTTACTGTATTTTCAATTGTACATCCCTAAGTACTCCAGTCCAATGGTAGAGGAGTACTTAGAATGACCAATGTGATTAGTTTTATTACCAATGTATTTGAAAGCTATTTCCGCGTACTGCAAAGTTAACTGCTTCAAATAATATGCATACATTTTCATAAACTAAACTCTGCGGTGCGACAGCCCATTGAAGGCTATGGCCTACTGTGCCCCTCCCAGCTTTCGAGGGCCCAGGGGTGCAGAATCAGATGTTCCTGTCAAGCGGTTGGCCTGACGCGGAACCCGGTTTCCAAGCATGCTTGGTCCTCATTTTATCGACCCCACTGAAGAAATGAAAGGCTGAGTCGACACTACCCAGCCCAGGAAATACATATTAATAGCGACAAGTATTTATGATGTTTGGAGCTTAAAAAATACTAAATAATTCACATGCTTGTTGACTTTTATTTAAAACACAGTCACTCGGCAAAAGTTTTTTCGTTGTTTTTGCATGATACAATAGCAAGACAATTCCTTTTTATTATCTTACTTTTTGAGGTCAACATTGCAGAACACACTTGCAAAGCCTTGAAACTGCGCGTTGTCGCTTTTAAGGAAAACGCTTTTTTCTTGCATTATTTTCATTAATTTGTATTTAAAAAACTGTTTCACGATGCTTCATTACCTATTTATACCCTTTAAATCTATACTTTTTATACAATCGATATAGTTATAGTTATTTGTAGATTTTTTTTCTTTCTATATTTCAATTGATCCCTCAAGCTTTGGCACTTTTTGTTCGCTTGGACTCGCCTTCCTTTTTTTGGAAATCATCATCAATATCACGTTAAATTTAAAGCAAATTTAACTGTTGTATTTCTAAATTCATATTGCCTATCTCTGTTATAATAAAAACATTCTTTTTAGTGACGTAAAATATTCCTAAAGAGCTAAATTCTTTAAAATTCTACGGGAAGAAAATGTAGAATCGTGTTTGTTGTGTTATTTATTTGAAATCTTCTTTTGGCCGTAATTCGAATCGCATTTTTTGAATAATTAGTTTTCAAAGAAATTCTTTTTCACTCTTTGAACTTTTCTCGTAGTCACTTATTTTTCTTCGATTCAGTGAAATAATTTGATTTTACAAATCTCTAAGGTCAAAACATTAGAAAATCGTAATTCACTGAGGAACTTATTTAATTGAAAATAAAAGTTTACTTAATTTATTCGGGTGTTCCTTCAACTTGGGCGAGCAAGAAGAATCTATTATTCAAAATCTCTTTAGACTTATGCAAACAAAAAAGTTTTCACCAGAACTGAAAAGTTTTTATTTCGAAAGCTTCTTTGCTAAAACAACAATCACGCAATCACAATTTTTTAATGGTAGGAAATAAAGCTAGAATTTATATATACTTGCAGGGAAATTTTAATTGCGCTTGAAAATCTCAATTAGCTAAAAGAAAAATTCAAATAATCACTAAAACTAGCCTTAAGACTGCGAGAAAAGTTCTCATTACTGAGAATTAAACCTTTATGAAAATAAAGATATTCTAGTAATTAATAAGAAAAAAAAGTATTTATTACTTGAAGAGTTCCAATGCTTAAAAAATGTCATATTTACCTAAAAACACTCTTAATTACTAAGAAAAGTACTTATGATTAATAGAAATATACTACTAAACACAAAAAGCTTAACGTCTTAGGAAAAAAACAGTGATTAATAATAATGACTAACTAATTATAATGACTGTCAGAAATTTTTTAGTGATCAATTGCAGTATTGCATTAACTAAAAAAAAATACCCTAATGACTGAAAAAGAGGTTATAATGAAAAGCAAAAAATTAGTAGGAATACACTAATGACCGCAAAAAGCTGTAACGACTTGGGGAAATACTGATGCCAAATAAATAACAATAACCATGAATATTATCTATTCAAAAGTACTTTAATGATTAAATGAAATTTTATCACATGGATGGGAAAAAATGCCTTTTTAAAATTTTATGAAAACGAAAAATTGTCTATTTGAGAAAACAACTTAAAATGCATATATTGTGGACAAAAAATCTATTTTAATTGCGGGATTGTCTGCCGGATAGCAACGTTGAATTCCTATTAAGCCCGAAATCTATCAGGTTCTCAAAGAGATAATGAGGTTTTCTGACCCACTCCCTCCATAAGGGCTGTTTCCATTAGTGGATTCGTTTGTGGAGTTGCAACTGGGTATGTTAAGCATGACTCAATCATGTCCTTATGGGTCCAAATGAAAGCCAAACCGTGCTGGAAATAACTTGATTTTGAGTTGAGGAATGTACCGAATTGTTTGAGGGACATTTAGTTTATCGCATAGTCATGTTATTTGATAAAATGAAAGAAGAAATTATATATAGATTTTTTCCTTGATAGGTAAGATTAAAATGTTCTCAGAAATATCCCGTAAGCTGCAAATTTTTTTAAAAAAATTTTTAGAGAATTTTTTTTTTTAACTTTTACAGAGCATTTTAGTTTTTTTCTATCAGTCTGATGAGCAGATCCTCTTTCGAAAATTGTTTTTCAATGACGTATTTCACCTTTTATGAAATAATGAAGAGCGTCATTTTGTTAGCAAATTGTAAACATTATCGCTACCACGACTTACAATCAAATTCAATTATGAACGTTCTGTGTAACACTACTGAGGTAACTCAAACTAACTCTAATAGCAGTCGTAGATGCAATTCGTAGTGTTATTTTGAGAAAATTTCACTCTCCAGAACAATGCAATTTATATAATTCCAAACATTTTTATCTAACAAGCTTGCAAATGCCTCATATCTAAATGCAAAAGGAAGGAATCTAAGTATTTCCCTCCTGAGCCATTTTCTAATACTATGTGTTTGTTTCTGTTGCTCGGGAAATTGATTGCATGAATCCCTGGTGTACGGGAAAGCAAATGGATACAACAAATTCCTCGTCTTTTGGATGCTTTACAAATTCTTATTTTTCAAAAGAAAAGAATTTAATCTCTTTCCTTCCGCAGGCGCTATGCCAAATTTTAGGTCACTGTATATGAAAGAGAAAATTCCACTTATTGTTCGATGAATTTTTCTGCCTTCGGAGCAGCTTCCGAAATTTATTGCTGTGCCATCTCCGTAAAGTTATAACGCAGATGTAAGATAAATAACAATTTAGTAGTCATGCAGAAGCTATTAATTATCTTGAAGTAATTGATGATGCTAGTAAAATGCAAACCGGTGTGTTTGTGCAAGGATTTTTTTCAGCCGAAGAAGAAAATACATTGAAAAAACAAGTTTATTCGAAAGTACATTTTTTGCCCATGTTTTTACGGAAGGATTACTTTTCATTTTATGCATGTGTATGATAAATAGTTTGTCAGAATTTTAAAATAATAATAATAAATGATATTTAAAACTTTGCTTACACTATAAGGTAATTTTTATCTTGAAGAACAGCATTTTTAGTCAGAAAATTTCAGCAAAATTTGCACATATGAACTTTTAGACCACAAGAAACCTCGTTATCGCTACATATAAAGTTTATGCCAGCCATGGGCAACTTTTGGAAAGTTTCGGGTTAACCTTAAAAATTTAAATGAACTCGCGGGCCGTAGATAACCGGTAGTTGTGAGGGGAAGGATATTACGGTTTATTTTATCTTATATAATATTTATAACCTAACTAAAATATAACGATAAATTTACAAACACCATAATAACATCGTACCGACTAAGGTATTTACTTACAATTAGAAGAAATTAATAAGAAGCTTGTGCAAGCTTGAACTTGAGAAATAAGATTGTCGACGCAGGGATCAATCTCATTAATACACAGGTGCAGAGTATTTTTTAAATTTTCATCTGCATGCCTGGTTCTGTACTTAAATTGATTAGTTAAGATCTGTTAATTTCCTTATTATTAGTTTCCTTAACACAAGCCCATTAGAAAAGGTTTTAAAATGTTTCACGGGCAGGATTAAAAGGAACAGCAGGCCACATTCGGCCCGCGGGCTTGGTGTTGCCCATATATGGTTTATGTATAAAAAGCAGCTTTATTTATTATCATTCCTCGAAAGTTTCAGACACAAATAGTGCGTTGATATTTTGGGTGTAGCATAACAACCACCATCCTTTTTTACATATATTTGGCTAAACAGTTCAAACACGAAGTGCCACTATGGAACGTCCAGAGACAACTCTACATGGGATCTAGCACGGACTCAACATCTTTTTGCAGGGGGCTTTCCTCCTTCCCTGCTGCCCTTTTCATGCTTCCTGTTACTCTTTCAAATGCTCCCTCCCTGTTTGTCTTTCGAATGCACCTTTTTTTGAATCACCCTCACTCCAGAAAGGCCTTAAAAATGCCTCTCCAAGTACATTTTCCGCAGATTTCCTGACAGTTTTTTTTTTTTTTTTCAATATGAAATCCACAGAAATATGAAAATTTATTTCTGACATCATCGCGGCGAATTTAGCAGTTAAAAATCACACAGTATACCCATTATTTCCTTTTATTCCACCAGTTTCAACATCGCCCTTCCGGCGAAAATACCCGTTTTGAAATGTTGGTTAGAGTGGAGCTTAAAAGCCATGACTTTTTTCCTTCATATTTTTGCATGTCTCACCCTCTTGTAAAAAGATTGAGCAATGCAATAAAATATTTGGACATAGCTCAGGTGACTCAAAGTTTAGAAACAGTAGAAAAAAAGTGAATTGCAATCGAGCATAAGTGTTTAAATTTAATATGCATTAATTTCAAACTATATTTAATACATTGCGCACTTTAATTTATTTTATTTATTTTGCTAAATTCTGCACCTTTAATAGAAATTTCAACCCACAATTTTACCCACAAAAGTGAACAAAATGATAATTTGTCCGAGATGTTTTTCTTCCGCAAATTTCTCTAGTCTAGGGGGGAAAACAAGAAAAGAAAAAAATGGCAAGCTTAAGTGTGGGTAGGGGATGAAAGTAATATTTTAAGCACGGTAACTGAAAATGAGGTCTCCCTGAATTTCACATAAACTTTGCGTTAATTTGTTCATGTAAATTAATTTACCATTTGTTTGACTTCAAGAAATAAATAATAAAAATTAATTTAAATAAATAATAAAATTAATGCTTCAATTATAATGTTACTACAATTACAATATTTTTTAATCCAAATATTTGTCAATGCGGAAGAATTTGACGATTTTTATTTGGACCTGGAGTTACTTTATTTTAAGTTTTTTTGGTTTAGATTAATAAATGTATAAATATATCGAGCTTTTAGTTTAAGAAGTGATAAACAAGATGGCGAAAAAAACGCTTTTGTGTACAGGTTTTGGCTATTAAAAGGCGAGATAATTTTTTTATGCTCTGGCAGTTATTTAATTGAAATAACCAAAGTAAATTTGAGCCTATTGTAAAATTTTCACCAAAAATTAAATTTTAGAAATGTTATTATTCCGTATTTTTAAATTTTTTATCCTTCAAAATACTTATCAGTTATTTTTGTATAAACATAAATTACTCTGCGTGACGTTTTAATATATATACTATATATATATATATATGTACTATGAAAAGAAAATTTTAAAATTTCAACATAAACTTCAAAAGCGTTACATTTTAGCCCTGTGAGAGGATTCAATTACTTTTAGGGCTCAAATATGAAATCTAATATGATGTTCCTCAAGAGGGAAACTCAGATGTGATAAACTAACAACCCGGCAAAGAGTAAAAACAACAAAAAAAGAGAAGACCTTTATCATTTACTACCACTATGCAAATTCATTAACCCTTTGTATTTTGAGGAACTTCAACACCAACAGATGGGGGGAAAACCTTCATTTTCTTTGCTAAACGTGTGAAATTAAAAATCTGAAAAGTTAAAATGCATAGAAATCTCTTCGGTCTTTTACAAAATCTCATTAGAGACACATTAAACATAAAATATTTTTTTTAGAGAAATTTAAAGCAGGAAACGAAACAAATAAGGCAATAAAAATAAAACATTCCCCATAATTTTTTTTTCTTTTTTTTAGGCAGAAACTTTGAATTGCTATTTTTAAACTACTTCAATAAAGAGGTCACCAATTCCTACCTTTTTTTCTTGTTTATTTTACTTATCATTGGATGAACCGAATTGCGTAATTCTTTTTTTTTTTTTTTTGAATGATCCAATCTAGGTCTCGTACCTTAATTTTACCATATTTGTGCTTCAGAAAAGCTTAGTTTATCGTTTTCTTATTAAATATCTTCCTCCCAGCTTGTTATAGATCCTTTTAATCCTGATCGCTGACTTCTTATGCGCTTTACAACTTTATCTGGACGAGCATGAAGTGCTGTACCAAATAATTGATTAATAAACATGAAATTCATGGTTATGAAAAATTGATTGGCATAACGCAGGAATATTAACATTAATTATAATAAAAGCTTTCTAAATGAAAGCTTCTGTAAAATAAATATAGCATTCATTTAGTTTGTTAGCTCAAATAGCATTGCTAAGTGATTCCAAAAGGAGAAATTTATCAGTTTGCACTGTGCGTATAATTTTGCTTACCTGTTGGTCTACGTTGATTTTCTTTAGGACCTGTTGCATATCGTCATATTGCAAAACTCGCCCGTCCTTTAAGCAAAATTTGTGTAACTCAAAAGAAAACAAAAATCCTTATTGTAAATATAGAAAACCTTCTGAGACCAAAGTTGCACATGATTTTTGGTGTATAAAGAAATAATTTGCTCAAGCAGCTAAATATTGATGCATTTCATAGTACTAATGTTTGATAAACAAGAAGCACAAAGCGTTAGTTAATGAAAAAATATTCACAAACTATTTTCAAATCACATCGCTTGAATGTAAGTAGTAGAGCGTATTACGTGAATTTAAGTAGTAAGCGAAAATATTTTTAATAAAATATTTTCGCTTTCCTGAAAAGTTTACACATAAAAGCTACGAGTTCTGCTAATTAGCATAATGGCATGCAAAAGTTTCGAAACTTTTTTTACCAATGGGCAGCTGTTGGCTTCTGCCAATTGCAGAACTAGTGCGTTTCCGAGAGATTAGTTCTGCTAATTAGCATAATAGCATGCAAAAGTTTCGAAACTTTTTTTACCAATGGGCAGCTGTTGGCTTCTGCCAATTGCAGAACTAGTGCGTTTCCGAGAGATTAGTACCAACTCTTTCAGCGGCACCACAATAAGTGTGGTACATCGCCGCATAAGAATTTTTATGTCCGGCTTCTCAACCTGAAAGAGCAAACACCCGAACTCTGTTGATGCGAAATTGCACTAGGAATTTAATTTAGCCGAAAGCATCCAAGACAAATGTTTACTCAAGGGATCTTTTACATGCCACAAAATCATACGACATGGGCGCAGACGATTTTCTGCATCTCGAAAATCCGACACTGCCAGGCTCGATCCTCAGCCTTGGGGCGTACGAGCTCGTTTCGAAACTAATGTTTCAAATACTCGTATGTTGTTCTCTACGAAATATGTAGCCGCTTCTATAGTTCAGGACACACTGCATGAACTGTATTTAAACTTGGGAAAAACTCCCCATTCTTCAATCATTTATTTAATGCTTTATGTTCAGTGATAAAATTGAAACTAACTTCAAGCAATCGCTCCTTTTTCATTCAAGAAGATAAAGTGAAATTATTTCCTAAATTTAATTGCTTAATTCTGCAATGCTAACTATTCTGTTGAGTTCTATCTTTTTTACTGCAAATGTACTTTCATCATATGTGTGATATTGCGCATTTCCTTTCGTGTGCAAGCTTTTAGCTTTAAAAAAGTTTAATTTATAAAAAATGTAAAAAAAAGGCAAATAGCTAATTTTTTGTAAGCCATGTGCTGTCTAAGAAATGTGGGGGGGGGGGAGGGAGGATGCTGGGAATGTTTTAGGCAGATGTTTTCTCTCTCGTAACATGCAACTTAATACGAAGAGATTCATACACAAGTACAAACAGCAGTTGCTTTTTATGTAATACCTCTGAATCTACAATAAAAGGAAGTTTTTTAAATACAGGGTGTGATCGACAGGAACCGGTTGTTTTTGAAATGAACTATACTTGCTTTTTCATGTAAAAACCATTTTATTATTAAAAAAAACTCTTCGTAATTTAATGCCCTTTGGAATGCATATTACGACTTAAAAATAATGTCAGACACGGAATGTTCATTTGCTTGAATGCAGGATTCAAACCTTTTCTGAAAAGCGCGAACGCGCGGTCCAGGATTTCAAGAAGAAATGTGACTACTTCCTGCTTGATTGGCTTGCTGAAATCGTCCAAGCTTAAGTGATTGATGCCCATAGACGTGTGATCATCAGATCTCCTTCAACCCCCAAAAAAGTCCCAAATGCCTTGACTTGGGGACGTTGGAACCTGATAGATTCAGCATTTAAAACAAGCGATTCGTATGCAAACAAAAGGTGGTTTATACGGTTCACTGCTCCATAGCTATTAAAATTACAAGATCTAGCAAGAATTATTATACCTCGTTAAGGTATCTTCGCCTCCTAGCAGCCAAATACTATTCATTTCAAAAACTTCCGTATTCCGTACATTTCAGTCATTTGTGTTCTGAACTCAAACCATATAGCTACGACACCAAACGTAGAATGATTGGCGTTCAATTTTTGCAAAAATAAAACGGTTCTGCACAGCAAAGAAATGGAGTTGTGAAAAACAGCTTTACAGCATTGCGTGAATGAAATATTTAACTTTTTTTAATCTTGTTCTGCATTGTGCGCTTTTTAACCGAAGAAATGAAACTTTGACTTGTCATGTAAATGACGCTGTTAAAACAAATCAGCTAAAAAAAAAGTAAAAGGGGAGAAATATCCTTTGAAGAAATAGATAACGAGATTCGTTTATATAGCTATACAGAGATCAAAGAATATTTTCCTTTATTGAAAAATCTAATTATTGTTATTTTTTAAGCATTAATCTTTTCGTTTAAATGGAAGCATTTTTTTAGTTCAATAATCTTTGAAGCTGGAACTGCTTTAAACGAGGTAGATAACTTACTAAATAAATGCAAAATTCTGGTTTATTATGTGAGTTGCATACAGTAGATGGCAGAATTAATTAAAAAGCAGACTCCCCCAAAGATACATTTTCGCAGCGGCAAAGCGTTTCAAGTTTCACATTAGTAAGCAGATCGCAAACTACCGGGCAAACTGGCAATTTAAGAAAAGCACAATGAGAATAGATGGGAAAGGGTCGGTGGTGGAGGCAACCCCAACTCAGAACCGGGGCTCACTTTTGCATTGCATCCCCGGACTGACGTCATCCTATTGATTACGTCATCTCCCGCCATAATCCAATCTTGGCAACGGAAGGGGGGCCCCAGCTGCTTCTCTTCTCTCTATTCCCCGAATGAAAGTTTCAATATTTCATTACCCAAGTGAAACAGAAGAGCACAAATAAGAATAGAAGGAAAAATAAAGCCAGGAAGAGTTACATGCTCCTAGATAACGATAAAGGCTTTTCTCATGGTTTTAGAAACACTAGTCATTACTTCATGGCACAGTTGGAATTTAATATCCCCAGTGCTCTTGTGCTTTTTGTTTTGCTAATACCTCTTCCTCATTCTTGCAAATGCAAAGCATATTTCTCATTCCTGAAATAAGGCATGCGATGCTTGTGATATGAATAGAAGAGGGATTAAAATTCACTAACCTGACAACATTTTAATCTACGCTTTTCTTTTAAAGTACTTAAAAGAAATATGTAAATTTGTTTTAAAAATGCACACATAGTAAGCATCATGGCACAATCAAAGATTAATATTCATTCTTTTTGTGCTACTAAAGACGTTAAATAGTTTAAAAAATGCATTTTACACTAGAAGGTTTGAAAAGAAAAACTTCCACCAACAATAACTTTAATTTTCTACCATCTTCCCGGAAGCTTTTACTATATAATTCATTCTTCTGTGGAATTTCTTTTCCCACTTAAATCCTTCTGTTTTACTTCGAATTTTGATTTACTAAAAGCACTCATCAGTAAAAATTTCCATTTTGACTAATGCAATCTCTTTACCCTTTGAAAATATGGGAGGAATCATCATATTTTTACGCATTGATTCAAATCGTGTGGTGAAGCTTAGATTCCATTTATATATATAGCACAACATTATACTCAATAAATATCTAAAAGTCCGTGTTTGAACTGGAATGAAAATGCATTGCATAAGTTCAATATATTTCCAAAGCAAGTAGCTCAATAGCAACGCAATCAATTTAAATTCAGTATATATCTATTAGAGTATTGTTCTTAATTTATATTCAGTTACTGTTAGAGCATGTTATGTTATGACCATGTGTGTTCAATGTATGTTCAGCACGAAGATCGCTCGAATTAGTTTAGATACAATGTGTACATAAATTACATGTGGCGGTGGAATAAACATTGGTGCAATGTATGTTCAAATTAGCAATCTCACTAAAGAATCGAGGCGAGAATAATATGCAAACATGTTGTGCTTGAATCATAGCGCAAAGAGTAAACATAGACTGCGCTTTCTATGGTAAGCAAGTTAGATCAGTATGAAAACAAATCTTGTAGTCAAGAAAGAGCGGGCAAGGGGATTTTGTAGTTGGCGTCTTTTTCGCCATCACGGTTGGATTAAACTACGTATTCAAATAACTTTGCGTATTTTAACTATTTTTTTTATTCATGCATGTGTTATAAATATACTTTAGCAATTAACCAGATCTGTCAACGTAGCAAAAGCTGACGCCGACAGCTTCGGTGTCATCTGACTTTTTTTCGCACATCTTAAATAGACACGACATCATCATCATCATCATCATCATCATCATCAGCAATTTATTATTGAAATTTGAACGTACCAATGAGTCATGTGATAGTAGTCAGAAACGTTTTTATGTTGACAACGTAAAAGAAATCCTAAAGCTCTTATTTAATCTTTAATTTGTGTTTGGAATCAGTATAGGTTCAGTGAACGTTCAAGGCATAGAAGCACTATTCCCCATTGTCAAAAATGAATAAATAAATAAATAAATAAGTAAATGAAAAATAAATAAATAAAATATGGAATTATTGCTTTGTAATTTAAATATTCTTATATCGGGTTTCAACTTACTTTTAAGTTTTGCTTCGTATAGTTATACCAATATTACATACATTTATCGCAGGTAATTTGGGAAAAAAAAAATGAAATACTCATGCAATCTCAGTCTACCATCTATTAAATAGAAAGAGTTAAAAGCAGCGAAACTGAAACGTAACTGATAATATAAATTTAATTTATGCACTAGTTGAAAGTCTGCCAAATAAAATACACAACTTTTGCTGTAAATTAATTTTCGTAATGGTACTATTTCAATTAACATTCCGTTAGCGTAGGTAGATTTCACTGTACTATTTATTGCTTTTGGGATAGATGTATTCTAAAATATACTATTTTTCAACATATTTAATTTTCGTCTTTGTCACTTTTAATTCATGCACTGAAAATGAGTGAAGTACAGTTTTTAGAAAGTAATAAATACCTTTTTACTCGTTTTATGCCATTTCATATGAACTTCATTTAAGAATATTTAAACTATTCCAGGGTTATAACACTTTTTTAAGGGCACTTTCTGTCACGTTTTCTCGAAAGAGTTTAGATCTGGAAAGTAATATCAGTTTCGAATCATGTTATGTCGTCTTCTATCAACTTTACGTTTCTTAAATGTCATCTTCGTGACCATTTAAAATTGGTTACGAAGGCATGACAAGATTTGTTTTGCTGTTAGCTGACGAAGTTAATATTCCCTATGCTTGGCAATCGTTTTGAGATTACTAAATGTAGTGTAGAGCGCAACAATGAAAATTTAACGGTGCAAAAATATCGCTTTGTTTATGGTTTAGTTATTGAAAAGCATAAAACGGTAAGTAAACTGTTTTTAAAAATAATAACAACCCTAACGTATATAAAATACACACTTTTTATACACTATATACTTGTGTTTTTACGCAACAGCACAAACATTTTAAGAGGAAAAATAAAAAAATAAAAAAAGGAGAAGAAGATGAAAAGGGAAAAAAAGCAGATTTATTTAGAGATAATATTAAACTAATTCCTTAACCATTTAACTGTTCCATTTTCCCGCCAAATTTTGTCCAAAAATTATTCTTTCAAAACAATTAAGTTTTTGCACTGTACATATATGACTGTAAATCAGCAATGAGAAGGGTTATAAGTATTGCATTTATTAATTTTTGACAATGTTTATTTAGGGCTTTGTTTACCTCTATTTTAACAAATGTAATCATTTAATCCTTTCCGAAAGAACTCCACATCATGTGGCGTTCAAGCTATAGTAGAAACATTTATTATAAACACAGCAAAGTAAAATTTCTGAAAAAGCCGGCAAAATCAATGGATTGGCTTCTTTCTTGAAAGTTGTAAATTGTATTCGAAGATAATTTTTTCCTACTATACTAATAGGACACTTTTAAATTCTTGTTTCTTCTCAAAACAAATGTTTACAGTGGATTCACGTTTGAGAGTGTTTCTTCTTGGGGTAATTTTCGATTCAAGCAGACGGCGATTAGTAATATAACTTAGTGGATAGAAATAATTTTTGACACGTAGGTATACTTTAGTTTACATTTTAAACTTTTAAACTTTAAAGTTGTATTTTTTAGAGATGCAATAAAAACCAGAAAAATCTTCAAAAATAAACACTTTGATACGTGAAATTTGCACTTGATTATTTTTGGTTTCTTTTCTAAATCCTTCAGGAAGAATTCTCTACGTTTAAAACAAACGCTAATACTAACACAATTTTAGCGTTTTAGATTTACTGCTTCAGTACTTCAGATTCTTCAGAAACGTCGATTCAGGCTTTATTTTTAGTGTGTGTGTGGGGGGGGGGGGAAGGAGAACGTTGAACTTCATCTTCAGCGGTAATCTCACCCCTAGGCCTTCAATACTGTGTGGTACTATCAATCGGGGGCGTGTCAGCCTAGTGGTTAGGATGTCGGACTTCCAACCAGCAAGACTGGGTGTTTGATACCCTACACGCTGAAGACCCGCCATGTACACTTGGGGATACGTGCATGTAAAATCCGTGCACTCTGAAGTCCCGAGAGCACCGGAGGGTGGAGAACTTCCCTTCCCTTCACTCTTAGGTCAAAAAAGGAAGGTGGAGTATTTGTGGTGGCCCCATCAGGTGTCATCCAAATACATAATGATGAACCAAGTCGTACTTCCACCGTTAGGGTGCTCATCTAAAAACGGAAAGTGCTTCTTAGTGCCTTAACCCTCTAATGCCCAAGTTTTGTTATCCTCGTCCGCCTTGAGGCGGAGTTGGGAATTGGAGGGTCAATCCCCTACGGCCTTCCCTTCCATTTACGGTGACATGTATGGGCGAGACCACGGATTGGCGAAACCTGTGGTTAACCTAATTGGCTCTTAAAACTCAGTAATTCCGCCTTCGTGTTGACGGATTGTCGGTTTCTACTGCGTCAGTAAAAGTACCAATAAGTCAACACGAGGGTGGGTTAACCCTGTAATGCCCAATTTTTTTATCGTCGTCCGGCTTGAGGCACAATTGGGAATTAGAGGGTTCTGCTGAGGAGAGCTTGGATGCGAAAGTGGCATTAGAAACAACAACAACAACACTATCAATTATATGTTCACGCATGCTACGACGATTGAGCTAAGTTTAGTAGTTGAATATTTGTCATTTCAATAAAATAATGTTTTACCCCCTATTCCCTTGTAAACCTATCCTTGCTATGAAAATGGTGTGAGGCATGCTACTTAGGCATGCTAGCTCTAAAATCGCATTTCAATCATTTTCTTTAATGGGTGAAGTTGAAAGTTTAGAATTTATTCTTAAAATAAAAACTATCATTCTCCTGTTTCGTGCTATTCCGCCCCCCTCCCTTTTAAAAATAAATATCAAATGATTATCTAACATTCAACTTTCCTTAGAGATAGCTCCCATTTAAAAAATTGTCTGCTTTTAAATTTAACCAATATTTTGTAAAATTCAAGACATATCGAAAAGCTGCGCGCCATTTAAATAGTTGAAAGAAGATTTTGACTACAACAATTCAAAACTTCAAAAGTTCTTTCCTTCTGATCCTGCATAATATGAGCTAAAAATATTCCCATCATAGGCAATGAATCTTTCAGCAAATCTCCTCACAACAGCATTTTCAGAAGAGTGTTTTGATTTAATCTTGCGCTGGTGAATGAAATCGTAATTACCTTATCACTAATTACGCAGAACATTAATATTACTCTTTCGCCCTTTATTTTTAAAAGAGATGATGCTAGTAGCGAATTTGAATTTTAATGTAAGAATTCACTCAGTGCATTATGGAAACCTAATTTCACGCATACGTAGCTGGTCATTTATTTGAAATTATCAGTTTAGCTAAGTACTTGAATAAATTATTGGAAATGAGAGGAAGTTAGTTGCATTTTTATACTGCTTGAGCATATTGGATTAACTTTTAGAATAATGATTTTATATTATGAAAACTTATTTTTTAATTATTATTAAATGTGTTTCAGTTCTTTGCTACCTTCTTATTTAGGAATTTAAATCATTATTCTTTATTGTATAGCTTGCATTGCTTATTCAACATTATGACAATCGTTTTTATTGAAACGTACTTAGGTTTAATAAGTTCTGATTACAATGATAGAAAAAATGTAATGCTTATTAGAAAAAAGATCTTTTACACATATACCACCTGAGACTGTCCATTATCACCCTCATTTGATGATTGCCTAGTTGTTATCTTGTTGTTATCCTAAAAAAATAATATCTTCACTAAACGCGTCAAAAGAGTAATTTCAATTTCTTCCAGCATAATATAATATCTAGCATTATGTCCTTATTTTTTGCATGCAATTTGAATATACCATATTGGCCCAAGTTAGTGAGGAAATTTGGGGGAGTGTAGAGTTTTCAGATGTGGAGAAAAAGTTTGTGTCCGTCGGTCTGTTCTCCCTCTATCTATCTCTCAACCCCGGCCCGAAGTTCTTCCGGAACTAAACGAGTCTACTTTAACTTATTGATCTCGATTTTTTAAGGATGGTTAGCAATGAATGAATGAGTGATAGAATAAATGAATGAATGAATTAATGAGTGAGTGCGTGAATGAAACAATAAATGAATGAGTCAATGAATGAATAATTGAATTTAGAGAATAACTGAATGAGTGAACGAATGAATGAGTGAATGAAATGAATGAATAAATGAATGAATGAGTGGGTAACAGAACTAGAAAAAATATCAATTAAAACAAAATCAATTTTTCCGTATTCTTAACAATTAAGATATTGAGCTAAAAGATAGAGAAAAAGAGCGATATATATATATATATATTTATATATATAAAAATATTAAGGCTCGACCGATTCATCGGTGCCGATTGTTCAACAAAGTTGCCATCGGCCATTGGCATTGGCGGCCGATGTTAACTTTAGAAAAGCATCGGCCCATCGGCCTTAAAAAACATCTAAAAGCCGATGCAAGGCCGATGTTTTTCGCAGGGACAACTTTCCAGAAAACATTCTGTCTTTAACTTTCTTTTTCCTCCATAGCTAGATTTCTATTTCCATTATAATAACAGGCAGCCCATCAGTTAGAGGGCACAGAAATAATGTCATTCTACAAAGTATTTAATAAAAAATTCCGAAAATTAATTTAAGCAATCGCTGCTCGAAAACCTTTCATTATTAAAATTATTTCTCTTTAACAAGAATGCTCGCTAAATAGAATATATTAAAATAAATTAAGTAAAAGTATTAGAGGCGTCTTATAAGTGCTATTTGTTTTTTGCACTAGTTTAGTTGCCTCATTTTTGTCCGTTTTTCGTTTAATAATGACATAGTGCATTAGATGTCATTGTGCAATAATCTTATACCACCTGCTTTTAGTTCGTCATGTTTCTTATTAATCTTGAAATTGTAAACAATACAAAGAGAATATAAACTCACATCAGAATTTGACGGAATTCTTTTCTTTTGTTGTTTTATCAAAGAGGCTAAAACAATATCGAGAAGCGTGCAGACGTTTCGATGTTTTGCCACGAATGCAAGCCTACACCAACTTCGTGTTTTGTGCTAAATTTCGTGACTTATAGACGAGTATATACGATAATAAAAATGCCATAAATGAGCAAAATGCTGAAAAAATCTTCCTGGGCAAATTATATGGGCTCTGATGCTACTTCAAAATTTTTTGAATGAGGACCCAAATTCCGAAATCCTGAGAGATCGCGGCCCCGGGTGTTCCGGACTTGAGGTCCCATACTGATTTTTTTTTCAAAATACATCTTAATTTTTATAATCGATGACGCGTTTTTCAGATTATTTGTCAACAGAAAACGGCTGGTGCTCAAAATCTTTTTCACGTTTACAAAATATTGGTTTATTTCGGTGACCTTACATTGTGCTCATAAAACTATAAAGAATATGTCAAGTATTTCAGTGTAATTTTCAATTCTCAAGCAAAAAAGCTCATACGATTTTTTTAAGACTCCCCCCCCCCCCCCATCATTCATTTGTAATGACAAAAAATCTCACGTCTATGTTTGTAAAGCAATATTCAGTACTTTTTGGTTATGAAGAGGGCGGGGAGGATGCGTTACTGCGAGCGAAGCTTTTTAACATTTTATTTTCATTTTATAAAAGAACCCATAAAACTTTCCCGCTTTTCCTTTAAAAACGGGGGAAAAATACGAGGAGGGAGGGTTGACAATTTTGTTAAAGATACAAACCCACATTGTTCGTTTGTCTGTATTATAAAATCTGCCTTTCTCCCCATGAAAAAAATAAGAAAATAAAGGCAGCTGCACGTGGCATTTGCAGTGCAGGCGTTACAAAGAGAAAATGTTGAAGGAAAGGGAAGGAGACCCGAAGCGATACAACAGTTTTTGAGTTTTTTTGCAAAGATAAGATAAAAGAATTAAAAATCCTGTGATATAGCTTTTTTTACCGCCAAATGGTTTAATTACTTTACTAGTTCGCGAGGGATTCTTTTAGTTTTAATTATTATGTAAACTTCCCCCAAAGTCTTTTATGGTGCTTGAATAATACATTTATGTTTTTATAAACATAAAAATAAATAAATGATTCAAATGACATTTTTGACAAGCCTACACGTTTTACTGGTTTAAATCGAATTTTTTCCATCGGCCATCGGCATCTGCCATCGGCCGATGGAAGAGGAAAATAATCGGCCATCGGCCGATCTCGAAACAATCGGCCAACAATCGGCATCTACCCATCGGCCAAAAAATGCCATCGGTCGAGCCTTAATAAATATATTTAAAAATTTTATCTTGGCACACGCGAAAGTAAAATTAGGCTCATGTAGTACTAGACGGAACTTCTTGTCTGGCTAAAACTCCGATTTTAGGGGGGAAAATTTTCCTTCTAAAATTGCAGTTATTCATGTACTGTCTTAATCTTTATGTGTATGATCAAGATACTAAAGAACTAATCAGTACCTCGTTTTGAAATAAAATGTAAATTTGGACTAAAAAAGTCCTCATTCGGAACAAAAATAGCTGGCTTCATACATGAGGTTTTCAAATTTTGTCAGAAGAAAAAGGACACGAATGATGCTCTGGATATTATCAGAAATACCGTTGCATAATTCTCTTTTTAAACTCCTTCCTCCGGTTTGTAAAGGTGAAATTTACGCGCAGCGGAATCAGTTTTACTGCCTCATCTATCTGGGACAACGATCTTACCAATTAATCATCTCTAGAGAAACTATAAAACATAAATCCGACCTTTATCTGATGGAGTCAGGGGAAGCAATCTATTTTTAAGAAAACAATTTTTCGAACATGATTTTTTTTCTGTCATAAATACAATAGAACATAAATAACTGTCATTTGTCAAATTCATGTCTCATTGCTCTAAAGCTATACTTTTAAGGCACATATTTTGTGAATAAATTGCTTTCACGTGCAAATGCTTCAAGTTTCAAACATTACTGTTTACTCGGTCTGTAATTAAGAATAAGCGTTGACTTATTTTTGTCAAATATTGTAGTACAAAATTCCTCTTTGAATCAAAAATGAGCAAAATATTACAGTTTCTTAAGCTTCTCGGCTTCATCGCTCTTGTGGAGGAATGAAACTCTTTTATGACTGTTAAATATAAGTATCACTTTTGAGTGTAACTTTCTTCGATGTCCTTTGCTCAGAATTAAGCTTTGTTATCACTCCCAGTACTAAGCTTCTCTTGCAGCTCAGATTATACTGTCTCCCATTGAAATCATGCTTTTGCTTAACCCTGCAATATATATTTTTCATTGTATTTTGTTAGGAGTTAACTAATTACATAAGGTGAATTTCGTAGTTACGGACGTTACATACCCACACAAAAATAAGTGTAAAATAGACTATGAGATGCATACTAATGTTTCAAAATCCAAATTAGTTTTTTAAAGAATAAAACGAATGCTGAAGAAAAACTACATATTTGAAGAATTATATTTTGTTTTTGAGGTAGCAAAAATTAAAATTCTTTGAAACGGATGTTACATAAAAATGGAACAACATTAGTACATTTTTTTGAAGATATACAGGCAATTTATCAGAACCTTCAGAAAAAATTCAGTCATATTTTGCCGTTATAAAAAATTAAATATGTCGTGTAACAGACGTTACTGGATGTAACGGATGTTACGTACTACGATAGGCGTAATATTTCTGAACTGAAGGTTAAATGAATCGATGAAATTAATTATTCTTATTTTCTGCAAACTTTATAGTTTACAAAAAAATAGAATTACAAAAGTCACATTAAATGCGTTTTAATATTTAAAAATTCATCTTATAAATATAATTGATAATCGTAGTATTATTAAGTTAAAAAAGATCACTTCGACAAAGAACTAAATTAGTGTAAGATGTAGTTTTAATTCAATACTTTAATACAATACTTTATTAAAAAAAATTGACACATTTTCATTACAAGGAGAAGTTCCGTCTAGAACTATACAGGCCTACTTTCCCGCATACACTAACATCAAATTTATAAGATATCTATTTCTTTCTCATTTAGCATTAGTTCTTAATTACTTCAAATTTACCTTTTTAAACGGTTAATACATCTTCCTGAACTCCATGCATTATTTATTCATTGATTCACTCATTTATTCTTTGTTATTGCCTTCATTTAGAAATATCCTTAAAAATCCAGATCAAAACGTTTCATTGGAAAATAGACTCGCCCATTTCTGTATGAACTTTGTATCTATACATGTTCTACGTCATAAGCTCCTTCGGATAAATTTTGTTCCAAGGAAATCCGCCTGTTAGATCAGGATTTATACAGGATTCAAATTTACCCCGTACGCGCTAATGATAAATTTGTCCAACTGTTTAAAATTGAACAAAACTTCTTCAAATCAAAACATATTCCCGTCAAGATCTAATTTCAATAAGCTTGTTCGAACGAACCTGGATATTAGTCCAGAGTTTACATAATTTGCTTCGCTTTCCCCTATAGGTGTTTGTGTTAAGATTTTTTGGACTGTTCAAAATTGAACGAAAAACTTTTCAAATCAAAAATTAAAATATCTAAATGAGATGTCCTCGCCGAGATCTTTTGAATAGGACAATTCCCTCAAAAATTATTAGAATGGGAGGGGTGGAGGGACAGACAGGCCGACAGATATATTTTCCCAATCTCATAACCATAGTTTCAATTTTTTTCATTTTTCAATCTTTATTTAATTGCCTAACTTATTTTCGACTTCTTTTTTAATTTTTAACGATATTTTCATGATGCATGAAGCCTTCTTTCGTATTTTTTTCTCTCATTCCTTCTTTTTTTTTTTTTCACTTTTACGGGAAAGTACGCTAAAAGGGGGTTCATCTGCAAGAAAGTCAAATATATAGTTCTCGAGCTGACACAAGCACTGTGGGGGTGATTTGGCTTACACCACTCAATGTCTGTTTTTTTGGGGCAATTCCCAGTTATTCAAAGACTTGCGCGGCTTCAAGTTTTCCAATGATGAAAGTGAAGCAGTGATAAAGGACAATGTCAGGAAATGTTAAAATAGGTCATTAAAAGTGGGGGGGGGGGATAGAAGTAATCGAAGAAAATAAATTTAGATCTATTAGGAGTAAATTAATTCAAATCTTCCTAACTCTGCCATCTCTTGATGTTCTTTTCTTTTTAGTGCAAAGTTGGACTTTGCTGTTTCCGGCCTTCCCTCAAGCCAACTTTTAATAAAATGTTTTCGTATTATTTTCCGAAGGGTTCATATTTGAATAATATAACTGCTGAAAATTTAGTTCAAATTGGTGAAATAACTTTGGTGCAATAATTTTTAACTTTTAGTACTGTAATACAGCTGCTGGATGGGTATTTAAATTACCCGCTGTAGGGTAGGGCTTTAAAAATTTAAAAATCAAGTTGAAGGGTAAGTTAAGTTATTTTATAGAAAACAATAGTCGTTTTGTTCTCTAGAAATAATAACAGACAGGTAAGGTAATCAGACAATAACCCGTTTTTTATGAAATTTTCCCAGAAAGACACCAAACAAAAAAATACGCTCGCAAATAGTTTTCCATGTCCACTAACCACTTTCCACATAACTCTCGAGCTGAGAAGCTTCCACTCGACAGTTAATTAAGGATGTAAAACATATTGCTAATTAACTTATGAGATTTGCTGAAGTTTTTAATGCATGAAACATATTTTTACTACAGCAAGATTTTCCCCCTCTTACTCTGCGTCAAGAGGGAAAAAATCTTGCTGTAGTAAAAATGAGGAAAGATTTATTGTAATGAGTGCGTTAACTACGTGAGGTGCAATTTGAAATAACTTTCTCGAAAATTATTTTCGAGAAAGATATGTAAAATTATTTTTAACTTCAGCTTACAACTCTTTAGGGAAGACTGTAAAGAGTATGTTCTCATCCAGTACAGAATTTTCATCGGCCGCGATGATTAATTAAATGGGTTCTCCCCGCCCTCAGTTGATTGATGCTTTCCTGTGACGCAATGTTTGCCAAAAACTTATTTGAGCGAAAACTAATGTTATTATGTCAGTTTCGTCACCTTGTTGCACAATACAAAAACAAAAAAAAGGGGATACGTGGGAGGAAGGGGGAATACTCAGAAAATTTCAAAAAATCTGCGTAACGGCGAATTTTTAAAATTAATTTTCTTGATACTGGTTCGATTATTTCTGATGACGTGTCATTTTTTCTATGCTTAGTTTACTTTTCTCCTCCTCCAACCTCCTTCCCTATTCACACTAGGCCTTAGGGATGCCTATCCCCCGGGCGCGAGGGTATTGGGGTCCAGGAATTTTACATGCACGTATCCCCAAGTGTACATGGGGGTCTTCAGCGGGTATCGAACACGCGACCTCCCACGTGGAAGTCCGATCTCCTAACCACTAGGCTACCACGGCCTTTATGCTTAACTTATTGGTTTGGTACTTGCTCTGGCTTGTGGGAAAATAACGCCTCTAGAAATGTATCGAACCAAGAATCCCATCAATTTTATGGCACGCTTATGGAAAGCTAAGAAAGGGTGCTTTAGGTTTCGTTTCACTTCTCTAAGTAGAAAACCAACTGTAGGATAATACAAAGTGCACTGTAAAAAGTTCTAGTTAAACCTTTCACCAAAAAAAAAAAAACAAATGTTGAAATTTACCTGCAACCAAACAATTGGTACTAAAGTTGAGTCATTGTAGTGGTTCCTAGTTTCACATTCATTAGGTAAAACTGCACCATCATAATGGTTCAATTTAGTTCCAAATGTTGGTCGAGGCTAAATTTCACCATTTTTTTGGTGAAAAGTTGAATTAGAATTTTTTACAGTGTACTTTATTCATCATATATATACAGAATGAATCTTATTATAAATATTTATTGTTCTTCAACTGTTATATCTAGGCATATGTTTGTTTTTATATGTTGTAAGTACTTTTATGCATTTTTGTATAGAGTACGTGCTGAAGCACTTGGTAAACTTAAACATGTGCTCTTTGCAACTCATAGAATATCTATGCGTTATTCCGCCATGGGTTCTTTAATATGTAATTTGTTACACTATACACAGCACTTTGCATCCTATCTTTCTGTTCTGTGACGATAGATGTTGGTGCAAACCAGTTTGGTGAGAATTCTCATCAAAGGTTTAGGTCGTATGCTAATAAAGTGTATAGTGAAAATACAACAGCTCTTTCAATGGTAAGATTGCCACTGTAAAAGAAATGAATGCGAAAAACTAACGTGTTAAATGTTAAAATGCATTAAAAATAAAATACCATGGTAATCATTTTTTTTTGTCAAGTATTCACAGGCAGAGCCTTATTTAATATTCACATAATAACACGTATTTATAATACCTATATTGAAACAAATATCAACTAATCTGAATCGAGAATTAACATTCAATTCGATTAATCATACTGCTTGTAGATCTACAGTGGACGCTCCACCAAAAATACTTTTAGCAATCGTTTTTTTACTGTTATGATAAAATTTATCCTTTATTATCTATAAAATACCAGGTATTATTGCCTAGACTTTTTCTGTGTGATATATTCATAAATATCTCATTCTTTAGAAATGAATTAAGAAATGCCTAGAAGTATTATTTTTAATCAGTGAGGGCTATCTAATTTAATTCACTGCTAAAACGAACGCATAATCTATTCATTTTTTTCTTTGACTAGAAAGTAATGAATATGCATAAAGTATTCCTTTCTGATTGCACATAATCTAACTTTCATGAAAGGTAAAAGTGAGTCAACTCCTCTTTAACTCTTCCGTAAGTAATGAAGCGTCGAGAAGTGCCAATTTTCTAAGCTTCCAAAAGTACTTTGACAAATTTTAAGCACGGAAATCTCATCAGCACTCAATTTTTGAACCACAACTTTCTTTTTGGAAGACTCTATCAATTCTGATTTGTAATTTTTCTGCGTCAGCTTTCTCCAGGAAGAAAAGAGTTTCTTTCTTTTTCTTTCTTTTTAACATGAGATCTTTTATTTTCTTGTTTTATTTCATAATATTTGAAAATGTTAGAAAGAGTTTGCAGATGAAAATGATATCTGTCATTGACGAGGGAAAAAGTTAAGGAAAAAAATTAATATCATTAATATTTAACCACTGTTTTTGTCAGTTTTTTTTTTTTAAATATTTTGCTTCATTAGCATATTTTATGTTTCAAAACTACGACTTTCAGGAATCGAAACAGATTACCGCACAAATTAATTTTACATTCTTCCTTGATGTTTATCCCACACTGAAAATCTGCCCCAAATGAGCACGAGCTAGCGAGCAAATTAACATAAAACTGTATTAAGGTACTGGCAGATACTGCCCACTGGCAAAAGCATACTTGCCATATTATGTTTTCCTTTGTGACACAATATCCATCAACAAAAATTTTTCACAGCTTAGCATGCTTTTGTGTTTAGCTGTTTCTCCTTTGTTTTTAAAATTTAATTAGTTGAACTTTTTTTTTAAACGTTTGTTTCATTGAAATTGAAGAGGACGATTTGAAAAAGTTGTCTTAAAAAGTCCTAATTTATTCTTGAACAAAAAAAAAATTGAAAACTTTTAGTACATGAAAGAAATATCAACAATAATTATTATATACATAATCTAATATGAAAAGAAAACTTTATATTTTGTAAAAGTATATTGTTGACTGTCATTGGTAATCATATTATTAACTATTTCTTAGTAGCTCAAATAAACTGTGAGACTCTGTTGTATTGGAATAAATAAAAATATTTTTAGTTGTTATGAGATAGTTTTCTTTATTCAAACTCCTTGTTACAGTTCGTAGAACTTGAGTTTAAAGGCAACTGTACTCCAAAGATGTGAGTCGCCTTTTAACCCTGGCCCTGAGCTGCATCCTTTTCATATTAATTTTAATTCTATGTTGGCAGACAAAAAAAAAAAAAGTTTGCAATTTTCATGAGACATTTCCTTTTGTTCAAAGTCCTTTTCATAGTTTGTAGAATTCGAGAGCTTGAGTTTGAAGGTAGCTATACTTTGAAGACGTGAATCATATTTGAGCTCTGTCCTTGTGCTGCGTCCTTATCACTTTTCAGACACTTGAGACTCGTTATTGTGTGCTTTGAGTCACTTTTTCTCAAGTTTCGCAGTACGTTAAAAATTTATTTAGGTATTTTTAAAAACAAAAATGCAGGAAAGACCTTCCGAAAGTTTCCGAACAAAATTTAAAAAAAACATAATCCACTTATCAGACGTAATTTAACAGTCAATATTAGCTCACAAAAGTGCAATAGATTCTGTTTCATTCTAAGCAAGCAAGTGATCTAATTACCCAAATGCCCTGAAGGTACTATTCAGTTTTTAGAATCAGTCATTAGCCATAGATGGACCCTGAAAGTATAAAAAAGAGTTTTAATTCACGGTTGGTCTGTGTAAGATGTTGACAAGTCAAATACATTTCCATGGTTTTCATTGTAATAAAATTACTTCAGTGCAAATGGGTAATGCAGCATGGCAACGTTAAACAAGTGTCTGAATAACAATAAATACAAATACACATACAAAAGTGACGACCAGAAACAGGCAACAGGGCCTAGCTAGGCTGGTCCTAGTTAATTTGACAATCCCCAATGAACATCAAGCGCCTTCTTAAAAGTTTTTACCCCTTAACATATAGGCTTATGTTGCAATTTTTACCAGAGCAAAACTGGCCATTATTCCATTTTCTTAATTCCTCTGTTGCCCTTAGTGGTATCGTTTTACACTGTAAAAAATTCTAGTTCAACCTTTCATCAAAAAAAAAAAAAAAGAAGAAGAAAAGAGAGGAAAAAAAAAAAGATGACATTTATCTGCAACCGACATTTGTTACTATAATTGAACTATTATAATGGTTCCTAGTTTCACATTCATGGTGAAACTAGATGAAACTACACCATTATAATGGATCTGGTTGCAGATAAATGTCATCTTTTTTTATTCTCTTTTCTTTTCTTCTTCTTTTTTTTTTTTTTTTTGATGAAAGGTTGAACTAGAATGTTTTACAGTGTACTTGTGAATAAAGATATAACTGTGCACTGAATTGCACCAATCAAATGCCACCAAAATTATTCAAGATTAAATGCTACAATGTACTACAACGCGTTATGATCACATCTGGTGGTAGTTGATTGAAAATGTTTTTCTTACATAAAAAGAATAGAAAAAATGTTTTTTTTTTTTTTTTTTCAGTTTTTTTAACCCTCTTATGCATGAAAGCCTCATATGAGGTGACATACATTTTTGCTTCAAATTTTTATGCAGATTCGTTTTTGTGCTGCAATTTTCATGTCTTCCTCATCTAGACTATACAAACAGTTCTTGGAAACCACAAAATATTTCATGGGGTATTCAAGATTGTTAAAAGATTAAGATATCTTTGGGAGTCCATGGAGGATTCAAGAAAGAAGAGAAAATCTTAGTTTCAAATCAAATTGTGTTTAATTATTTTGAAGTGTGTTTTACATTACTGGGAAGTTAGTTATTATTTTACAGCTTCTTATTCCTTATAAATGAAGTTTGAATATTTAATTTTGCCATGTTTATTATTATACTGAATAAATATGGCAAAAAAGTATAAAACATCTTCATACAAGAACACGAATTTTTGACTATACAGGAAAAAAATTTCTAAAAATAAATTATTACACAGATGCTAAATTAGTTTGCGGCATATGAAGTTTTTGTTAATAACACAAATAAATAAATTCATGCATAAGAGGGTTTATCATAGGCTGAAAGATGTAATTACTTCCTTCATAGAAAACGTAGTAACGCGAAAGATTTGTCTGATCATGCAGCCATTTTTAACCATTAATAAAAATATTCCTTTATCTAAAAGAAATTTTTGTCATCAACAATCATGCTAGTAAAAAATGCTAGTAAAAAATTTTGTCATCAACAATCATGCTAGTAAAAAAAAATTCTAAAAATAAATTATTACACAGATGCTAAATTAGTTTGCGGCATATGAAGTTTTTGTTAATAACACAAATAAATAAATTCATGCATAAGAGGGTTTATCATAGGCTGAAAGATGTAATTACTTCCTTCACAGAAAACGTAGTAACGCGAAAGATTTGTCTGATCATGCAGCCATTTTTAACCATTAATAAAAATATTCCTTTATCTAAAAGAGATTTTTGTCATCAACAATCATGCTAGCAAGATTAAATATGTCATTACAACTTTAAATTAATAAAAATTTGTTGATTAACAAAAAAATTTCCGTGTCTACTAGAAATTAACTTACTATCAACCTATAACTGTTTTTTAATTAAATTGGCTCAGGGTTAACCATACGTCAATTATGGTTAACCCATAACGTTGTACCGTGAAATACTAGATGTAAAATTTTCTTAAAACACGCAAAAGCAATAAACATAATGCAAACTATATTGTATGCAGTATTAAACTAGACACGACAATTTTAAGTTAATGATTTTTGCTATAAGAACATAATACTTTTTTAAGTAGTGGATAATTGTTTCATCCATCTTCATCACGTATGAAAGTAATGTAAAATAATCCCTGAATGTTTGATGATGATTCTAAGTGTACCAAGTTAACGAAATTCCATCAATTATTCATCTTGATGGCATTAAAATATCAAGTTTCTTTTTTCGTTGGTGAAAGGAATAATTTGTGGTAATTACAGGAAGATGGGAAATCATTTGAAACGTGAAAACGTTTTAAATCGTTATAAACAATGTGATTAAATTGGGTCATGGCAGACTTGTAGTCTGTTCCCTAAGTTGAATATTTATGAACATGATAAAGTAAACAAAATGATAAAATAATAGTTTGCTATGAAGTTATGAGTTTTTAAAAAAGAGTCATTTTTTAACGAAATTTCACCGATTTTTCCCCCAGAAATGAATTAAAAAATTTTTGTTTTTCAGTTTTTATGCATTCATATAATGTTTTAGTCCATAATACAGAGATAAATCCACATTTGAAAAATGTTAATCAAAATTTTCAAAATTTGGCTTCTGAACGTAGTTAGGCACCTTAAACTACTGTTGAAAACAAAAGATCGTAAAATTTCATACTCCATAATGACATCTTTTAATGTAAAATGATGATATTTATATACTTTCATCGCACAGAAACGAAATACATTTTTAAAGTAGATCACTTAATATCTTGCCTAGACCAGCTATTTGCCATTATAACACTATAGATGTAAATAAATAACCCAAAACTGTATGCTTCTGTATAAGATATACTTTTCAAGTTCGGGAGTTCCTTTAGGTGCTTTAGTGGGGTTTTGAAATCCAAGTTTGCTTCTTTTAAGAAGAAAGAGGAAGAGGGGGGGGGGGGATTAGGTTTCAGGTCTGGCTTATGGGCAGCATGGATCATTCGCCTTCATCTCTGAAAAAAAAAATGTTCTGCTTTAAGTATTCATTTTTAAAAACATTTTTAAAGTTCAAAGCGCAGTAAAAGATGCAAAAAGTAATTAGTTTGAGTATAAATCTTAATGGATATCGAAAGTATTGTTATTGTAATAGGTTAATATTATCTTTTTTAAGAAATTGCTGCAATCGCTTCTAATCTAAATGACAGTTCAGGAAACAGTGGTAAATTTTATCGCGCATTATTTGATGATATTGGTAAAAAAAAAGCAATATAATGTCATGTATTATTTTATTGTTACCAGAAAAGTTAGAGCTAAATCCATTTAATAACTTAGTTTTTAATTTCAACGGAAATAATATTTTGTACAGACACAGTGTTATTCCTCCAAAATATTACCCATACTTAACTGTAAATTATGTTACCTATTCAAAATTCCCCACACAACGCACAATTTCGCACGCCCTGTTATACATTGGTTCGTGTGACCTTCGAAATATTAACTATTAGTTGTGTTCATTAAGCCAACCTGACTAACACAAGGCCTTGAATGCCAGAAATAGGCAGGCTTCTATGGAAATCAATGATTCTCCATCAGGGCATTTTCGCTAAGTGTGAGACTACAACATCTGACGTTTTCTTTGGAACATCATGCTAACCATTAGACAGCGAACGTAAGTGTATTTCGAAGATAGGGCACGATTAATTATTCATGTTTTTATCAAAAACATATTGATCGGTATCACGCAAGGTTACCTAGAACAAGCCATGCAGCCATCGATTTTGTAGAATCGAACTATTGAAGAAATACGTCTCGAGTAAAATGTCGTATAGCAGAAATTTACAGTATTTAGCAGGTATATATTTCAAAGCGAAGGTTCTTTAAATGTCAAAACATTGTTTTGAAACTATTACTAATGATGTAGTACCTCCGATGATTGTTAATTAGGCAATTTTTTTTGTACCTCCTCATGTGAGTTATAAAGTGAAAACCAATTTCTCTTCCGTAATTGAATTTCTTATGTTGGTGTAAAACTAACTTTTGCTTTAATGACAGAAATATATAAGTAAATACATAAATGATTGTTTGGAAGACAATCAGAGAATAAAACGATGACAACATTTGCAATGCTATCGATAGAACATCGATGCACTTAGAATTATACTTTTTTTTTTTTTTGAAAGGCAATTAAACCTTTTAAGCATAGCAATCTTATTGATTTATTTGACTTACAAACCATGCCTCAGAATTGTGCAATAAATAATTAAATAAGTAACAAATAAATAAATAAATAAATGAAATAAATTTCGAGGAAAAAAAAAACCTGTTTGCTCTGAAATGGAAGTTGTACTATTCTCGTAAGGCTTAGTTGCAATGTAATTAGAGATAAATGTTAATTAAAAACTAATTTAATCTACTGCAATCTGCTGTTGATAATTTAAAAAAAAACCTACAAAATGAATATTAGTTAAATGCATAGAAAAAAGACCACGATTATTCACATCTGAATAAAACGACTGTTTCACATAAATGAAAAAAAAAATAGAGCTTTGAACATTTCGTAAAAACGCAGACCTTTTTATTTTTCTGATATTCTTGTTTTTAAGCTAAGTTTTAATTAATTAATCGATTTTCCAGTTTTTAATCTCGCTTGATGCACTTGGCCCCCATAATAATCCAGGAAAGTTACAGACGACTTAAATTTTATATTCATTAGACTGAAATTCCAAAAGCAATACCAAGTTCCACCGCATTTTAGGACAATGAGCAACTTAGACTTTTGTTGCCCAATTGTGAGAAGGAACCGTACCTCTGTCTCTAGACTGAGAAAAATTGAGGGAGGCTTTGAGGAAGCTCCGCGAAAAATGGGTAGAATAATATCTCAAAATATGCCGGGGTGGGGGCGTCGTGGTAAGGTGCAGGACTTGCACGCCTCAGGCCAGAGGATCGAACCTTGCAGTGTCGGTGGATTTTCAAAATGCAGAAACTGCGCCCATGTCCTATTATTATTCGGCAAAAAAGATCCCTTGAGTAAACATTCTGCTTGGATGCTCTCTGCTAAATTAAACTCCTAGTACAATTTCGCATCAACAGAGTCCGGATACTCACTCGTCCAGGTGCAGAAACTGGACGTCAGTACTCTAATGCGGCGATGGTACCCCAATCTCTCGGGAACGCACTGTGTCTGCAATGGCAAAAGCCAACAGCAGCCCATTAGAAATATTTTTTAAAAAAATCTCAAAATACAGTTGATCTCATTCTCTCTCATAGCAAGTTAATCCAGTTTGTTGCTTCTTGATTGCCTTTTTATAAAAGATCTACTTATTTTTCCAAACAGGATTTTATTCAGGAAAACAAAAAGATGAGTAATGCAAGTTTTCACTTGCAAGTTGCTTTGTCAGTCCCATTATGCAGGACTTTTCTACGAATAAGCTAAGAATTAAAATAAAAGTAATGCGTCTAGAAATTTTCAAATATTCGAGTACTTTGTTTTTTTTTCTTGAAAATTTTTAGCCTAAAAAATGATTCAGGAAAATGATTGAAATTGATGAAATTGTCAATTTTCGTAGAAATTTAGAAAATAAAACGTTCGAAAATATTAAAACTATGTTTTTAAAATTATCTATAGTAAAAAAATAAGCACTTCCAGCTAACTTGTCCGTGTATTTAAAAGCAATGACGTGGAAGTTATTTTCTACATTCTGAAATTTATCTAATAAGAGGTTGAGAAACGATGTTTCCATTTATTGCCATGGCAATCGAAAAGGTCGTGGTTAAATATTCCGATCAATTATGCGTCTGTACCAGCTGCTTAGTCTTATGTACATCATGTTTGACTTTTAACAACAGCTGCACCATCTTCCTTAAAACGGTTTTCTCAGCAATACCAAATGACTTCAATTGCAATATACTGATAAATCATTACCATGGGACATCTTTAAAGTATCTTCGCAAAGTTATTTCGACTGATACGAATTCAGAATAATGCTCATTGGTACTTGAATATTTACAATAATTGATTTTGTAAGCCCCCCTTTTGTTGTTTGTATTCTCAGAAGTGTAGTCTTTAATTCGATATCATTGTGCACAAACCAAGTAAAAGCTTAACTTAAAAAAAAAACTGAAAGAAAGTTTCTCAGAAAAAACCCCTTTTTGTTTTTTGCAGATTACCCAAGTATTTTTATAACTTTTGAAAGGTCGTCAGTAACAGCAGTATATCTTGTAAAACACATTTTATTGAGTCGTAAAGCTTTGGAAAACTATTTAAAAATCTAATTAAAATAGCGTGTGTGAAAGCATAAATGTATGAGAGAGTAAAAATTGTTATAATCACATAAAAAATTCATCTCTCTCTTTGTCTCTCTCCATATACATACATTCATACACATATATATATAATCATAAAACTAATGTGAACATAGGGAATGTATAACACACAAATCCAAACATAATAAAGTATCATTTTACAAATATGAAAATTTTCTTTTATATATAAGCATATACCTAATTAAGAGATGTATTAGTCAAACAATGAAAACGAATCTATAAAATTTATATGCACGAAAGGTAAAAATGTATAACATAAATACACAAAACACATTATTTATACATTAATATAAATAGGTTTCAGTGTCAAATATTATTATTTTATAGATGATGAAGAGACAAAATAAAACAAAAGGAAACTAAAAGACATAATCCTAATAAGTAAATCCACCATAAAATTTTCTTCTTTACAAATTCATTGTTTGTCACAGAAAAGTAATGCAAAAACAACTAATCAATGAAATTTAAATACGTGTTTGAATTGAGTGTTTATTTACAATATCTTTCGATTCCAATAACAACGTTTTTTACAAATATCTTCGAGTTCCCAAAATATTAGCAAAATCAAAGCGACTCCATTATTTCCATTCCGCATCACCCCATCAATGCGCATCGCAGCTCATTAAATATTTTTTTCGCGGTAGAATTCACCTATTATGTAAGTCGAGTCGACACCATTTCGTGAAACAAATACGGGAAAAAGATTATTTCAGATTTCGGTACTTCGGGCAATCCAATTTGAAGTGTTCTCGTTGGCAGAGACTTACAATTAGTGTTCCTCTTTATATTCATGTACGACGGGAAACCAAAAGTCATTATAACACGTCGTTAAAATCTCATTAATTTTTACGGCACTCGTTGCAATATCCTTTAATCGAAATCCCTCGTTACTGGTTGGAATTCCGATGATAAACATGTGCGATGTATCGGTGAAAAGAGTTAGATTCATTGCCAGCATCATTTACTTAAGTAAAGAAATAATTGGTCATATTTTTGAATCTTAATTTACGGATAATTTGATTTTCCTGTGTGCATTACGTGCAAATAATTTAGATGAATTAGATTTAAAAAACACTTTACTTATATAAACATCTGTATTTTTTTCCTGGCTGAATATATTTTTTATTGTTTGATTCTTAGTGCAGCAGCTTAGCTTAAAGTTTTGGACATGATCAGTCGGGATGTGTCTGTCTTTGTGTGTGTCAGATGTCCTGGCAAATCTATCGTACTAACAGACTTGAAATTTTGTAAAATGTAGATTAAAAGGTTGGAAGATGCACCTTGAAGAGCTTTCCTTAAAACTCGGACTAGGAAAATTTAAATTAACTTTTAAAAGCCGAAGTGTCTCAAATTTGTTTTCAGTTCCGAAATCTTAAACCTTGCGCAGTACATGTGCAGCAGGCATGATTGAAGATCTAACGTTTTTAGAGTCAAAGAACTAGAAATTTCCGACGTATGAATTCGTATGTCAGGTTTCCAAAAGATAGATCTATGTTACGAGCTTCAATAAGAAATTAATCCCTTTTGAAATTAATACGCTAAATTAAATTTTTGATATAATTTATTTGTTCGATTTATTAATTTTATTACCTTTTTCTGATTTTTGCCGGCTGAATTTTGTTGGAGGTCACCTGATCAACATTTACACTCAACATGCTCTTGAACTGTCTTGTTGTTGTTGTTTCTAATGACACCTGGACATCCAAGCGCCCATTCACAGAGCGACCAAGAATTAAGAAAGTAAGGAGCGCCGTTCATTTATAGATGAGCACCGCAACGGTGGAAGTACGACTTGGCTCATTATGTATTTGGATGACACCAGATGGCGCCACCACAAATACGACACCTTCCTTTTTTGACCTAAAAGTGAAGGGAAGGGAAATTCTCCTCCTTCCGGTTAATTAGGAACTGCCTCGGGACTTCAATTACCACGGATTTTACATGCACGTGTCCCCAAGTGCACATAGTGGATCTTTAGTGGGTCGGGTATCGAACATCCCATCTTCCTGTTGGAAGCTCGACATCGTAACCACTAAGCTACCACGGCCCCAATGAAATGTCTTTTGGCATCTGATCCATTTAAAGTTTTAACCTCTTCATTCCAAGTGTACCCAATTGGGTACATTTTAAAATACTGTTTATTAACTACTGTTAGTACAATTTGAAAGCTAAAACACCCAATTGTTTTTTAAATTAATCAACAGATAGTTTACTTCGTTTTAAACATGTAAAACATGGAAATTAGGCATTAATTATTATTTAGAACTAATTATTAATTAAAATTAAAAAAGAAAATTTTTATTTAGTTATTTTGTTTTGTAATCATTTTTTAAATCAGAGAACCAAAAAATTGCGTCAAAATTGCCTGTGCTTAGTTCTGGGGTCTGAGGAGGTTGAAGTATTTTATTAAGTAATATAGGAGAAAGTATTTTGCTGGACACAACATACTAGCATTAACAAGGTTTTTAAAAAATTTCATTTCATGTTGAAACTCATTAAGCAAAATTGAATAATACCTATTGATACGCATTTTTAACACAATTCTGTGTGTGTGTGGGGGGGGGGGAGTATTTATATTTTTCTTTCTTTTATTTTAACATTTATAGTGGTCACGCTTTTGGCAACTGAATTTCTCCTTTATATTACTACGATCGCTTGTAAATGAACTTTTACACTCTGAAGTTCACGATGGGCAAAACCATCAAACCGTTTCTGAAATTGCTCTTTTAGGAAGTCACGCAGTTCCGTTGCATTCCAAAACGAATTTGCGGTCAGCTATTAGTGGGAATCGAACTGTGTGTGGGCAATTTGAGGAAAACTTTTTCTAACTACTTGCTGCTATGTGCCTACCTGCTTTTAAGATGCGTGTTTCGCCGCTAATTAGAAAGAGGTGGGGGGAAATGTACTTACGAAGATAATAAGAAGAATTTGTTTTATGAATAGTTTAATTTCACATTTACTATTCGTATTCTCGTAGATTTATTGTGTTTTATGCAGCAGACATTTTAAGCTTTTTCTTAACAGTTTAAGGTATCCGACTACATTCGCAAAACGTTTTTTTTTAATTGACAAAAATATTTTAAGCCTTTATATTTTTAGATTTATTTAACATCATAATTATTGAAAACACACTTTAAAAACGAATGCATCAATATATTTTAGAAAATTTGAAAAAAAAAAAAAAAAAAAATTTGTAAAATTTAGCATTTTTTAAAAAATGCTCCAATTTTTACAAAAATGCATCTACATGAATATTTTTGTATGATTTGCATTTCGTATACACTAGACTAGGGAATGACCTACAATCTTAGCTATTATTTACTTTCAGTAAAAAGTTATGATGCTTCGAAATTGAATTTTCGATATTTTAACTACCTTTAAAGCTAAATATGAGCACAAAACCAGTAAAGTTTATGCAAATCAGAAGATTATGTCATTCCCTAATAAATACTATGTAAAACATTTCTGTTAAAATTCATTCAAATATGTTATGAACTTTTTAAGAAATCATTTTTGAAGTATCAGTATCAGTTCAGTTATCATCTTTGAAGTATCGAAAGCAGTTCTGAGAAAAACACGTTAAAAGTGGGAAGAAACAGTGTATTTTTATAGTTTAAACTACTGTAACGTTCCTTTGAAAAGACGTAGAGACAAAACAAAACGTTTTGAAAATCCTAAAATGTTATATTTTACTACACCGAAGTTTTTTAAAAAGTGATTTTTTGACGGAAAATGAAGTTTTAAACGTAGGCAGATACCTTAATAAATCCTTAAAATGTGAAGATAACAAAGTTTATCTTGTGTTGTTTTAACATTGTTAACATTGGGAGCCTCAAGTCCTGTTCGACAGATTCCTTTCACTAGGGAATCTGTCTTAGAATTTCTGAATTCTAAAGAATCGCTGATGATTTATGACGCCTAGAAATGGATTCAATTTGTTTAACACACAATGTGGGGGATGGGGCACCTCTTTTGAACTTAGCTTTTATCACAGAGGGAAATTTTGACGTAACAAAACTTGATTGGACAGATGCTTATTTTAATATTTTCTTTATGCCAACAAATATTCACAGAAATTAATGATGGAAGTTCCTCAGATATATTCGAATTTCTTTCATATAACAAATGCTTTAGTCATCCTCTAACTTGCACACATGGAATTTTCACTCTTTAAACACAACTGAACGTACTCTCTGTGCTCCCACAGGTCCACGCGTACATTATTGAACATTCTCTGATGTATCCAGGTTTTGATATGGGGAAGAATGGGACACAGTGGGTCACTTTCTGACTTTTTGAAAAATTTTACACAAAAAAGAAAAAACAATGCATTTGGGAAAAGTACTATCATCCTCCAAACTTCTGTTGTCACGTAATAATTATTTTGCATCAATATGTTCAATGTATGTTAAGTAAAAAATGAATTGTATGGCGTCACAAAATTGACAACTGTCCCGAGGTAAAATGTATCAAACCTTTTTGCTAATATTAAAATATTTAATATAATTACATTTCTTTCCAACAAAATGCTTTTTTTATACTAAAGAACGTAATGCAAACATTTTTAGGAAAAAATACCAAAATTTAAATAAAATAAAAATAAACGAGATGTCAAATAAAACTAAGACATTTCATTAGGTGAAAATAGGTTGAATCCAGCAAATGTTGGAACTTGGTAAAGAATATTGAAAGATATTCTGCGCGCTTAGCACAAATGTCATATCTGCAGCTGGGCTCAAAGTGAGATATTGACGATTAAAATTTTTCACCTCCATGTATTTGACTCAAAGACCACTTTTTTGGAATTTTAATGTTTCTCCTTCCACGTGATCACAAAACATTGTATTTAAGTAAATATAAGTGACATAAAACCACCTGATGGCAATAACTCAATTTTGCTAAAAACTGCTGATACGACATTTATGCTTATCACGGCACTATTTTGAAGAGCCAGCTTTGAACTTCCTGAGGACGCATCTACATCAGGAAGAGCTATGACAATTTCCTATGGGATGCGATGTCCTTCACATCAGTAATTGGATGAATCAATTGTTTGTGGAAGTGTATATTGATTTACACTTAACTTTTGCGCATAAATCTGATACGAATACAATCATCATCCGTGTGTAAACAATAAATCTTACATAATAGATTACTTTTTTTTCTGCAAATTGTACAGCCACATAGTTAGTAATTTTAATGCTTATTCAAATATTTATTTTATTAAAAAAAATTATTATCTTTATTAATCATTTTCGGCTATTAATACTATTCATTATTTGTTTTTATGCAAATTCAAATAAAATACGTACACTATTATATCAAATTTGTACTTTCAGGTACATTGGATGGTGGTCCATTGTGTCCCATGTCCAAGCAAGTCAAATAATAAAAATAAAATTATGTATGGACTATAATTGTGCGAATAACTTTTAAGGAAGGAGCAATATTTTATGTTTCTAGAAAATCACTTTAGTACTTATAGACATTAGTTCAGTCTTAAATAAAATTAAAAAAAAAAAAAAAAAAAAACATCTTCAAGAGGAAAAATTGCTTTGAGCAGTTAAAAAAACAAACTCTGTACAAAATTGTTGCCTGAGCGTTCGCCATGTGATGTTTTGGTTATACATAGCTAGTACCATGCAATACTCTTCTTTATGATCAATCTACAGATTTCATATGAACTTAAATTGTTTTTTAGTAATAGATTACCATAGGGGCCGTCCACTGTGTCTCATTCTGTCCTACTTGTAAGTTGACCCTTCTGGTCTACCCTTCTGGTAGGGTAATCTCATAACAACCCTCCCTAAACAGTTCCCTATAAACCAAAAAAATCGGTATTTACAAATTTATTTTCGATATAGCAAAAAAAAACAAAAAAACAAAACAAAGGTATTTTGTTAGCTAGTTCTTGCATTTTGAAAATATATGTTTTTGAGAAACTTCGTGGTAAACGTAAAATTAGGAAATAGAAATCTCTAAGAAGGTATGGAAACGTTTTTAACTTATGTTTAAAAATAATTCAAAAAATAGGAAGCATAAACATAACCGAGTTGTAATGCATAAAGCATTAAAATCCAGAAATGTTGAGCACATCTATATGGACAGCAGGCAATGAACATAATGGGAAAAATTGTTATTTGCTTACGTAAATTTCTAATACATTAGTAAGTATGCAACAGTTGTTATACTTAGTATATTACTTAGTCTTAATTTATTAGGTATGCATCTTACACAAAATAAAGAAAAAAATAATAAGATTGCTTGCAGAGCAGAAAAGGGATAGCACAGAATCGATTGAAGCATCGAAGCATAATTAAAATCTTAGGTAAACAATGTTTTAATCTGATGTCACAGATGAGCAATTGCTTACTAAAGCCAAAGAATTTATGATTAAGTATTCACGGCCTTGAATAGTGGCTCCGTAAATAAAAAACTCATAGATTTAAAATTCTTTTGAGGCCTTAGCAAACTATTATCAGGAACTAACTTCGGAGCTCGTGGAATTTGAAATATTTAAATATATTCTTATGTTTAGTTTTTTTCCGGTAGAGTAAAGATGAAACATTCTGTTTAACTCTTGACGAAAAATGACAATTTTGAATTTTTGGTTCTTAAGAGGAATGTAATCTATTTCAGATATGTACTGCTACTTTAAATTTTAAAATACCAAGTATGAAATTATGTATTACTAATAGCGAGAATGGCTAAAGTTGCACGAAGTTGTTGAACCCTTCATACAGTGATTTATGATTGCGGAGGAAACGAAAGGTTTGGATGAATTAAGAAAATTTTTGCCCACATAGATTCGTAAAAATTTACAAATATGTAAACAAATAAATAAAACAACAACTCATTGGTATTATTCAATAATCGAAAGTTATTTTATCATTTGAGTATATTTTTCTGAACTAATTTAACATTTGACAATTAAAAACTATTGAAAAAAGAAGACATAGCGATTTTTTAAATCCCACTTTAACATAAAACTATCATTCATAGTTCGTACTTTGAACAATTTAATTTTCTTTTTTGTTGCTATGTGAGCTTTTATGGGCATCAAATGTGAGCTTTTATGGGCTTTTATTGCATCAAAGGGGTTCTCGCGAAGAACAGTAGAATAAAATGCTAAAAAACCTTCTGAATAGAAAATAGATTCCAAATAGTATTATTTACGGTATTACAAATGGCAATAAAAATTATTGTAAATCAGGCAGGGGGGCGTCCCCTAGCTGTTCATTTATTGACTTCATTTGACCTCTTAAATAGAGATTAAAAAATAATATTCCTGATTTTTCATTACTATCAAATAAAAGTTTTTATCTGAAATCGAAGAAATTTTTCATTGTTGCTTTTATAGCATCAATCAGCAAAATTAAGAAGAAAAGGAATAAAAAAAAACTTTAAAAAAAATTCTGCATCATTAGATCATTTGTGCTGTATAATTTAGAATGCCATATAACTGAGAATGTAAGTTAAAAACATAAATATACTGATTAACTTATAAAATATTTTATCTTTGTTAGACGCTGACTAATATGGGTAAAGCATAGTATTGCTTTTTTATTTAATTCATTGGCACCCGCTATCAAATATTATAGCAGGCGCAGATATTTGAATTAAATAATAATAAAAACGATGATTTCTACAGATCTAAAGAATAAAATTAATTTCATTAATGATGTACTTAAACACACTATTTTATATTCTAACGCTACCATAATTTAGTTGAAAAATGGTATACATTCATTTATGATCCTTGCTTTAAAATTGCTTTACAAAACAGCATTTTGACGTAAGCACTAAAATTTCCTGAGAACTACGTTTTACCAACATTGATGTAGTTAACTGAAAAATTATGTAGTAGTGACATGGTAAAACTTATTAAATCATGAAACCATGCAAAAATAGAAAAGGGACCGTTCATAAATGATGTCACATTTTTTTTCGAATATATTTGATCCCCCTCCCCCTTTGTCACATGTCACGCTATGTTGTATAAGCCTGATGTCGCACTTCTTGTTACCCCCCCCCTCCCCTCCCCTTGTCGCACTTTGTCACAATTTCATGAACTCCCTCCCCCCTCGAAGCGTGGCATCATTTATGAATGATCCCAAAGCAGTTTCATCACAAAAAATGAATTAAAGTATGGATTTTATGCAATTGCACAAATAGCATAAATTCCAAGAAAAGAGATCACTTTGAAAATGAAAGAAATAGGTTCAATATGAAAATATTTAATTCTAAAACCTGAATACAGTCAAGTTATACACAGAAACACTGATTCATCTTTATGGAAGTTCAGATTAAAATATAAGTTTTATCACGTTCGAATAAAATTGATACTTCATTCCTCCATAATTAAAACCTAATTATTTTGGGCCAGCATTTAATTAATTATGCATTAATTAATTAATCTCTCAGGCATAGAATCCGATTATCCATTTAATATGATTATTTGTTCAACTAATAAGTTCGGGGTTCTGAAAAGAAAAGAAAAAGAAAATGGTTATGCAGTTTTTGTAATTAGTTTTAGTTCTTTATGTATAGCTAACGTTTATGTCTTTCATTGACAGCATGATCCAAATTTTCGTAGCTTCTGAAACAAAAATACGCACCTGATTTTTTTAAGCTTTATTGTCAACGTGATTGTAAAAATGAACTTTGGAATATTGGCGCGCTTTTGTTTTTCTGAGAAATAATATGAAAAAGCGTTTAACTGGAATAAAAATGAGTAAATAAAATACATAGTTAAAAAATAATGTTGAACGTAGTTTTTTCCGTCAAAAACGACGGTTAAATTTACTGGAAACAATGAACACATTTGATTCGCAAATTACATTTATTTTAATATAAATAATAAAACCTACCCGAGCTCTACATAGTTCTAACAGTTATTTAAAATGTTAACTTTTTAAAAATGTGTGTTTCGGGGTACACTTTATAAATTATGATCAAATTTTTGGAAATAAATTGAATAATAAAAATGTTTAAAGTTGACTTTGTATTTATTTCTTTGATTTGTTCCCATGTTGCTCACTTATCTGAGTGAATCTGCCCCGAATCATTTGCCCAGCTCAAATCAATAATTATTCTGTTTCATCCTGCTCCAACGCATAAATTTTTCAGCGAAATAGTTTATTGCTCCGAATTAGCGTTCATAAATTTCCATCGATGCTAAGCCCCAACACATTTCTTTCTTTAAGATTTCTTAGTTTCCTCTCACGCAATATAGAAATGCAAGCCAGGTATGTATCCTTAGCAGTCTTCAGAAAAGCCGCTTTAACCCAGAATGCTATGTTCTCCTAAATATTATGGGGTGGGGGGGGGGATGTGATGTTCAGTATAGCCCACTGAGACTTTTACACCATTAAATCCAATACTATAACTTACCAGTTGTATGAATCTTTCTGTGATATCTCTTAATTGATGGTGAGAGTAATGTAAACAAATGATGTAAACAAATCTTTTTCAGAAATATGACCATATAACCATATACAATGCAGAATATGACCCTATACAATGCAGAAAACAGTGTATTCAACTTAATCACTGCAATAAAATGGCGATAAATGAGACAGAAAGAACATAACCATTTTAATGTTTACAAAGCCTTTGAAACTCATTTTCTCAGGAAAAAAACATCATATTATTTGTAAGAGAGAGTCAGAGACAGAGACACAGGGAGAGAGAGAAAATCTGTAAAGAAAACCGCTGTAAGCAAATAAAACATTTTCAAAATCTAACTTGCTCTACTTGTTCAAATGCTCCATATTGCGCTAATACTAAAATTCATTTCAAACAAGAGAATGTCTTTGTTCCTTTATTTAAACAGGAGGAACACATTAACCGTTTTGTTTGACGAGCACTAAAGGACATTCCGTCCTTGACGTCGTGTAAACCCTAAATGTATTTATTTTTATGGGGCTTTTCTCAACATGACAGCTGTCCTTACTATAACAAGGTGACTTTATACTGCAAAACATTTCTCGAGAATCTTACCAAAAAGGGGTAAAGAAAGTTCGAAGTTTGTCAAAAATAAAAAGGAGACCTGACAAGAATTTAAAATATAAATTCTATGCAATTTATTTTACATTTCCTATTTTAGTACACACTTTCTATCTTTAAAACGTCGATTTGAAAACTATATAGATTACTGTGATAGTTATTCTGGAATATAAAAACCATGATACTTTTAAAAATATTATCGTTTAAAAATATTCTGAAAGTATTGTCTTAAGAATTGCTGTTAATCTGCATTCAGATAGTATGTAGTATATCTGCAATTCATAAAATACAATGCTTCTAAGAAAATGCTTCAATAGGTAAGTTTTACAATGTATGAATTCTTGTGATGGGGGTATAGCATGTATGAAGATTATTATTATTGTACGATATTGATATTTATAATGCATGAGCTGACTGCTAAGAAAGAGATGTTTTTTTCTCTTCAAAGACTTTCTGTTGATTTATTTTAAATTTCGTCATCAGATATAAGCATACATTTCTCACTGGTGTATAGATATATAGGAGAGAACGGGGCCAAATGACGAATGTCTAAAGTTTTCCGTTTTTTACTTGGTGGCAGCATCAGCCGGACACTACTGTCTATCCTATAGGCCGTTCGTAAAATAAAATAGTATAGAGACGCTGAAATCGCCATTTTTGTGTTAGTTGTGAAGCTCTGATTGTTTACCGCTGCCACGTTATAACTTTTATGCATGTGTAAATAGGATCTGCTACAGATACATGTAAGATATATCGTTTCTCTTTAATAGTTATTAGTAACTTAGCTTAAATACTACCTAATGAATAAATATCAATTAATCGCCTTCTTTCACGGCAAAGAAAACAAATATTTTTGAACAGGCAGTCCGGGGCAAGATGACGAAAGACCTTCACGTGAAACCAAGCAAAGAATCTCCTGCTCTGTTGGTTATTGACAATCACAAAACTCTCATAACTTTGCAGGATATCTTATATTGCAGAGAGAAAACCATCATCATGGTTAGGTTGCCACGCCACACATCACATCGCTTCCAGCCCATTGATGCGTCATTTGTCGGCCCATTAAAAACCTACTATAGTAAACCTACTATAGATTGTCCTGGATGAGTGACAACTTTATGGTCACTCATCCAGGACAAACTATCACAGACAAAAATATTAGTGAGCATTTGAGCACCGCTTACTTCGAAGCAACTAAGGTTGGAAATGCCGTTAAAGGGTTTAAAGAATGTGGGATCGAGCCTCATAATTCTCGTGTGTTTAGCGAACATGATTTTCCTGCTGACCATGATGTTGTTGGCGATGAAACTGAGAATAATAGTGCTAATCCTCAGATCCTGGTAATAGAAAACCATCATATATATTTATATATAGTTTCTTTTTGAATTCACGAATAATGACGTACTCTCAGACAACTTGATTGCCTCTTTTCTTATTGAGCTGTTCTCGTAATTTCATTTTCAAAAAGAGAAACAAATACATAATGTATAAATATTTTCATAATAATCGGAAATATATTTTTTCACAGCATTATTTTCTGAGGATTTCACGTCAAATGAGGGCATATTAATTTTTTTTTTTTTTTGTAATTTTAAAGTCAAGTTTCATGTGTAGGTGATGTTTTTTTTCTTTTTCAGAATGAATTTTTATTTCTTTATTTCATTATTTTATTGCTAATACTGCTATTACTGCCGTTGTTACTTTACATTTTTTTTGGTTTTTGTGTAATAAAAAAACTTTCGGTACAAAGCATTTTAGATTTTTCTTTTCTATGTATTTTTTCAACAGGAATATATATATACAGTGATACCTCGAGATACGAGTTTAATTCGTTCCTTAACCTTGCTCGTATGTCAATTTGCTCGTATCTCGAAGCAATTTACTGCGCAGGCGCAGTAAACTGGGTTGGCCGTGGCGTCGCAGCTGGCCGTTCTCGTATCTCAAATGTCGCTCGTATTTCAAAACAAAACTTCGCAGCACTCGTATCTCGAAGTACCACTGAATATATATAAAAGTACTTTTAGCATTTTTATGCAGTTTTTAATGTGAAATGCGGCTTTTGTAATTTTAATTAAATATGAATATTACTTTGAACGACATCAAAATGTGCAATTTCTTATAGAATAGCAAAGAATAAAAATAAACACACTCGAGTTGAAAATTAATTGAGTGAAAGTAGTTCTACCTTTATCTTATTAGTTTAATATGCAAAATTAAATTAAATGTGTCTAGCTTCCATTCTTAATTCGTAATTACTTCTTTGTTGTAGAAAATAACAGCAACTCGTTCATAATTTATTATACATTATCATATAACACTCTAATACTATTTTTTATAACCTTTTTTCATGACAAACACTATAAAAGACAAGCATTGAATCAGGGTCATTTAACTGTCTACCCTTATGAAATCATATCCCAAATTGAACAAGAATACATTTTTTAAATTCTTATCAAAATAGTTTACATTATTTTTACATTATTGCAATGCAAACAGAATAACAAGTTGGTCAAAGCTGTGAGGCAAATTTCAATCAATCATATTTCTTCATTTAACTAATTTTACTTATTTACTAAATTTGTGGTTGATCATTTCATTCCAAGCTTTAAAATTTTTCTTTCGTCGTGCAGACTCTTAAGTTCCCATTTAGAGAAGTATTTTGCAGCATTAAAAAAAGAAAGAAAGAAAAGAAAGGGGATTTGGGGAGGGGGGAGTTACCCTACCTTATTAAGAAAAACTCACAATGTAGCAATTTTATGCCTTTAATATAAATTGATTCAATATAAATACGTTTCCTTAAATTAAACATAAATCACTATTTTTTCTGAAAGTGCGTGAGTGTAAGAAATATGGCCTCAAAAGTTGCTATTAAAATATGCAAACATTTAAAAGCAATTAATGAAAGAGTGGCTATTAAGCTAGGGAAAAGACAAAAACTATTTTGCTATGATTAAGCAAAATCCGGTTTTGTAGCAGACGCAATTTTGGTACATTTTTAAGTTAACTGCTTTTAAATTATTATTTTTTTAAATAAATGAAACTATCAATTCGCCATTTCACTTTTAAATTTTGAAAAGACTCCAAAGAAATTCAATCAACCACGAACGAAAACCGCTTGGTAGTAAGTTTTTTTTACTGTAGTCTAGTCAGCAAAAATATAACGAGATCAAATGTCGGGGCACGAAACTTGAATTTAAACATACCCACGCATTTTTTTTCCCGCAAAAGGTGAAATGAGAATGAAGGGAAATATTAGAATAGGTTATTATGTATGGACGGGGAATTCTTTTCAAAAAAGGACATCTTCATGTAGCGTAACAACAAATACAAACAAATAAAATAGATAAATAAATAAATATATTATGTAGGAAATTTCTTAGAAAGATACTAGGAAAAATACTTATTGGGAAACAAATACTCGCGACTCGATGGGCTGCTTGTGCAGCTGAGATGTATGCTTCTTGCACAGCAATTACTGTGAATAAAATGGCAGCAAGAAGAAAAGCAAAAATATACTATTGGGGGAAAGAAATTTACGAGTAATTGATAAAGTTAAAAATGGTGCAACAAAAGCGAGTATTATCTCGTGAATATGGTTCCGCGGTATACTTTGACTATACCGCGGTTATGTTATAACGCGGGTGTCAAACATGTCCCCCGACACCCGCGTTTCAACGGGGTTTTACTGCATTAAAAATAAGCCTTACGAAAATTCCTTCTCACAAACGTGGATTTTGGTCTGTACAGTGTGAGGCGATAGAAAAAATATCAATCAGGTATGTTGCTAAAATTTAACAATTTAAATAAGTTATATAAGAATTAAAACGTTGAATATTAAGAGCCTTGGCGCCCTGTGAGCCGAGGGTCAGTAAGTGGCAGATTTTATTATTTCAAGTGACACGATTGAGTTTCAAAAATACAGTATTCGAAAATAAATTATATAAAATCTAAATGCAAAACAAACGCACGTGGAACACATGAAAAAATAAATAATATCATTTGTTTTTGGTTATGAAGCTATGGTTTAAAATTCGCTTATTTAGTTAAAAAAAGAAAAAAAAACAGAAACACAATAAAAAATAATAACATTGCTTAGAAGAGAATAAAAAAATAATAACGTAAATTAGGATTAATGAAAATATCGCTGATATAACCATATCGAAAATGCCGCAGATCCGAAATATCTTCTTAATACTCATATTTTGGTAGATTAGACCCGGAACCAAAAAAGGGCACCCTCTGATGGTGTTTCAGTACACCAATAAAAATAATAAAAACTATAAAATAACTAAAAATAATGTTTCAACAAAAAGTGTATATCTAAAATATATTATTACTGAAAGAAAGAAAAAAGTAATATTATTTCTGAAAAATATATCATTACTGTAAGACTAAAAAAAGTAAGATTTCATCGGAAGAAAAGAAAGCAACATGATTGGCCTTAGCGATTTTTGAGGTCCTCGAACTTGGAATCATTTATCACAAGTGTTCATTCCAAGTTTGAAAAAGAGCTTTGCAGATATGGAACTCAAAATTTTATATTCCGTTCCTCAAAGATAGTAGGCCTTTTTTTATTCGGTTCCTTTTTGCTTAGTTTTAGGGAGATATGCAGCTTGACATAATTGACCTCATGTACATAATTTCATCTCTAATTCTTAATGTTGAAATCGCAAGCATTCAAGGGTATTAAACAAGAAATAATTCTCCCTAACTTGCAAAATTAAGAGTACAGATACTTTGATCCGAAACTAGTGCCCATGGACAACTTAACCCTATTTTCAATTCACCCTATTTAAGAAAATCTTAAAAGACCCTTTTTTAAGAGGAGGGGGGGGGGGAGGGATTGTTTTTTTCTACTCTTCATAAATGATATCACAAAAAAGACAGTATTATTAACTCACACTTAGGCCTGCATGCGGTGTTTTTGTATTTTTCAATTTAAAATACCTCACATCGTAATGACAAATTCAAACTTTAATGAAAGTAAAATGTAATTTTGCACCGGTGATAAATTGTGTGCTCGTAGCACTCTTAAAATTTATTGGAAAAATGTTCCGACATCATTTACGTAAAACGCAAATAAACTTTGAGCTTATCCATTAAAGGTAGCTGAGAATGATCAGTGCGTAGTCTTCTCTATTTATAATATCGAGAAAACTGCAGCTCGCCCCCCGCAAGCTGTTTAGCCCGAGCTCGAAGAATAAGCTGCGCTTCTTGGCGTGTGAAATTCCGTTACTATCGTCAAACAAAGACTGCAAATTCGCTAGCTCCTAATTAATTGTCATCGATTGAGTTTCTCGTTTGCCCGGAGCCCTTCGTTTTCATCGACAAGCTGCGTAATTAAGCCACGGCTCTGACGACGTTTTTTATGTCTGCTTCGCAAGAAGTTAATTAGCATAACGTTGCAAGAATGAGGAATTGCTTCTTTCTTTTTTTAATTGCAAAATTCGAAGAGCAGTAAAGGAGATTAAATTTGACATAAATCAGCGGTTCGGAAAGGCGATGTCGATAATAAACTGCTCGATGTACGTCACTTGACTTGCATTAAGCACTGGTTATGATTAAATCTGCATTCTTTTTGTTCGGCTAGCTAATCAAGGGAGATGCTAAATTGCAGAATAATGCATTTTAATTACGTAAATCTAGCCCTGAATATTTGAGGTTTTCACTAGATATCGATTTTGCATATGATACGTTAATTACCTTGAAATTGCTTTGTTTATTTCTGTCAAATCTCACGTGAGTTTCGGTAAATACTCTTTGAAAAAATGTAATGCTTACGGTTATAACAAACATTTACGCACCCTTTACTCCTCTAAAGAAACTATTTGATGTGAAAAACCTTAATTGAATAGTTTCTCTCTTACTTTATGTTTGAACAGTGTAATAAAATTAATTAATCACTTCCCCTTTTTTAATTAAAGGTTGTTTCTATATTTGACTTTGATCTGTAGTTCCAGTTTTTACATTATATTACCGTACATTATACGCCTATGACGCTAAAAAGATAAGAATTATGGACAAATGGTTCCTCCTGTCCTTTCCACACGAAGTGTTCAGGTTATTAGCTTTCTAATTTTTTCGATTTCACATTACGAAAATGTTGTCACTTATCCTGCCGAACTTTAAACTTACTGCTTACTTTTTGAGTGGTACGCAATTTTGGTATAGGCGTTAATTACCTGTTTCCTGTTCTACGTTCTTTATGTTTAAATTAAATATTACACTGTTAAAAATTTCCGTAAGAAAATAGTAAAATAACCATTTATTTGATTGTTATTTTACCATATTTAATTACAACAGTTGAATAACCATTAAAAAGATGGTACGCAAACCGCTGATTGCGAAAAAAATCGTTTATTCTCTGTTTATCCTAAAGAACGTTTAACGTACCGTAATTTTCAAGCGCTCAATAAGAATCGGGCGTCCATCTTGGATGTGAAACCTTACCGGTCGTACGTTGTTTTTAAATAGGAATACGGATTTATCAGTTAAAATCTGCATGTGTATACAAAAAAAGAAGGGAAAAAAACGTGGCTTAAGCAGTGGATACTAAATAGAAACACATACACACGTAAATCAAAAATTGGAGACATCGGATTCCCAAACTGTTTGCGAATGAGCGAACCCAAAATTTGAGCTACTGAAGCTTGTTTGTATTTTAATTTTTGCAGCAAATAAAATGATTTTCGTCAATATACAGTAAATTTAGACCAAAAATAAATTTAGATCCAATAAAAAACTGAAATCTCAATTTTAAGGCTGTTTGCCTGTTGGAAGAGAAGATTTATTGATAAATAAACGTCCGCTTTACGTGATGACGGTGGTCGAGTGGATAGAGAGCAAGACTTGTACACCTCGCATTCGGGGTTCGAGTCCTGCAAGCTTCGTTTACAGTTTCTACGCCTCGTTATGGATTAAAAACGTTGAAAATTTTCTTTTGAAACCATTTTTAAATGGTTATAAAATCGTAAACTTTTGTATTTACGGCTTTTTAACCAAGTTAATTGGAAATGGTTAGGTCCCGTAAAGATAGAAAAATGTTCCAAACCGTAAATTTAACGGTGAATTAGATGGACAAACTGCTGCCGGTCATTTAACCGTAATTTCATGATGAAATTTCTAACAGTGTAATTGTTTTAGCTTCTGAAATGAAAATACAGTAAAACCTGTAAAGTTGGCCACCTTTGTAAGTTGAACATCTGTCTAAGTTGACCACTTTTGTCAGGAACGCTATTAGCCCTTCATCCTCTTTAAGTTGATCACCTGTCTAAGTTGACCACTAAAGTGCTGCACCGCAAATAGTCAATTTACACAGGTTTCACTGTAATTTATGCTCAAAACCAAAGTTGAGTTGATTGATTGGTCGATTGAAAGATTTGGTCGAAGTTATAGGACTCTAAATCCTTATCGTCCGGTTTTTTCTTTACTAACACCAAAACCTAGTTATACAATACTTTTACATTATAACGAAATTTTGTAAATAATTATTGGTATATTTTTATACTCGTTACCAAATAATATAGGACGAGAAACGTGACCTTGAGTCGCTAGGTTTTGAAACAGATGTTAATGATATTTAAATGATTAATTCTGCAGCCGTGTGTATCTTTTTTGAATATTAAATTTTTGCTATTATAAAATTTATGATATTTTTTGAATGAATTCATCTGCACATTTTAAAGCCAGTTAGTCCATCACAGTTATTTCAACTCTAGTCTAGAACTCGGGATAGTCCAAACCTTTACATTGTTGTTGCGCTGTAAACTGATTTACTGCATATTTTTATAATATATTTTATCAACGAGGTAATAAGTATGTAAGAAAATATTCATGTGCGATTAAATTCCGGTTTTGTGTAATTAGTTTTGGTTTATTAGAATCATTGCAATGTCAGCCTTACACGATGTCAAAAATAAAGCTCAACCGCTTTTAAAATGCATTCCATTATCCCTCAATATAATAGCAAAAATGAATTTTCTAAACAAGAGTAATTTTCAGTTTATGAATAATTTAAACAGGTAAAATCAAAACAAAGGGAAATGCTTTTTTTCTCCGAAACAACAATATGTAGTTAAATCACGCCTCGATCTCAGCTGAATCTTAAATTTGTTCTGTTACGAATGATAAAAGATAATTTAAACAGAATATTTTAGATTTGGAGTTACATGTTCCGTGTTATTTTCAATGCAAAAAGGCGTTCTCGTTATTATTCTGGTAATGAATAGTAAAAACCCTGCTCAAATTACATTTCTAAGAGACTATTTTCACAATAAATTCAGAAGTAATTTGAAAGAAATTTACGCTTTTCACCGCTTGGCTTTTAAATAAAGTTTTTTTCCTTTCTTCAATTCTTTCGTACTTTTTTTTTTTTTTTGATGATTTATAACGGTGTTCCTTCTTAATTATTTAAATTAAACACATAAAGGGGAAGAACTAACTTTTGCTCATTGTAATTGTTCGGTAATAATTTAGATAAATGTTTTATATTTTCATTTTAACTGATGAGTCAAAAAATATTATACTTGTAATACATGATACTTTTTTTTAAAAAAAAGGTAATATTTTCACTTTTCTTTTGTGGTAATGCTGCTTTATATAAAACAAAAAGGAATTAAAGTAAATGTAATTTTGTTTACTACTTATATATTACTTCCTTTGTGTAGAATTTCTTACCAAAATATACATTCTGAAAGTTGAACCAATGTACAGTAAAACCTGTCAATAAAGGACATAAGAGGACTGGAAATTTTGTCCCTTAAATAGAGGTGTCCCTTCCTCGGAGGTTCATAAATTTTGTCCCTTAAATAGAGGTGTCCCTTCCTCGGAGGTTCATAAATTGATGCATACACGTATAGTGTACTAACTTGATTCAACTTTTTAATAATAAATATGTGTTACCATCTAAGCTTAAATACTAAAAATGCTTTATGCATACAAATTATAAGTTGAAATTATTGAAATTAAAAAATTTTTCATTAGAAAAAACTAAAATTTTAGCACAAATGTGGTATTGGCAAAGTTTTGTAGCTTACAGAAATGTATTTGAAGTAATCTATGAGATGGGTTTGTTTTAAAGTACGAAATTCGGGAATTACAGCATAATTTAATTCGTGTACTTTCTCCAATCGTTGGGAAACTGTAGCCGGAGAAACCTTTACAAGAAGGTTTTGGCTAGCACTTTAAAATACACTTGTTTCTTTGGTTATGCTTCTAAGACTCAGACTAGTACTTTCAGAAGTTAATTTTTAGAAAAAAAACTTCAATTTCCAGTACATTTTTCTTATCTATGTAACTTGAATTTCAGAAATTTTTCTCTGTGAATGTCCCTTAAATTGAGTGTCCCTTATTCAGAGGTAAATACATTGCGGTCCCTATTCAAAGGGACTGGGACCAGAAAAAGTGTCCCTTAATTAGAGGTGTCCCTTTTTCGGAGGTGTACCTTAAAGGAGGTTTTACTGTATTTTCGTATATATAATTATGTCTAGTCAAAATGTTTCAAATAAATAGCGAGAAATTCTTAAAGCTTCCCAGAGGCCGTATCAATACTCAAAATATACGTAGTGTGGTGTTCTCAATAAAACTGTTTTACGTTTTTTATTGTTATGAATATTTATTTGAATTTCTTAATGAAAATTTTTTTGGTAGGTGTTCTAAGTACATTTGTAAAAATCTCAAAAAATGATGATTCGCTTTTAAAAAGCAATTACAAAGTTACTTGAGGCTCACAAACATTTACTGAATATGAAAATATATGGCTTATACTGAATTCGTAAGATGTTTCTCATGCACCATATTTATTTACAACTGACCAAAAAGTATCTTGGCATTTTTGGGAAAACATGTCCAGTATTTTTCATTTATTTATTTATTTGTCTATTTTTATATGTTGCTTATATTTTTAACTTCGAAAACGCTCTTGTTCAATTTCAAATCCGACGTGGGTTTTTTATTTTACCTCACATGAACCTGCTTAGATATAACATACATAATTTTTCTTGTCTTACATACTATGATCGCAATTTTATCTGAACATTTGTACTTGAAACGGGTAAAGTTATGTTCCTGAGAGATTGAATTTGTAGTTCTGAAAATTCATTTGTTTAATATGCACAATATTAAACTCAACAAATGCAAGATTATTAGGACTAAATTTTCAACAAACACTTCATCGATTTGTATCGGAGTTATAAGGGCTGTTCTAAAAAGGTATTAAGAAATCAGCTTTGTGAGAGAAATTGACTATTTTCTTTGTAACTCTGAAATACGTATACGCAATTTTCATGGCAAATTTTTGTCAAATAATGCAGAACATCTTAAGGGGTACTCAAGTAATTTTAAGATTTTACAATGTGATTTTCTCCTTCAAACATATTTTATGCTTAACAATACAATGTTTCTAGCTAATTATTTCAAAGAGCTTCGAAGTTTTTTAATTGACAATAAACGAAACTATTATTGACTTTTTATATCTATTTTTTTCTCATTTTTATTAATCAATCATTAAATAATTTTCTAAAAACACAATGCAATTGTTGCAGACTTTCTTTAAATGGTTTGAAAAAAACTTTAGAAAGAATGTTTTATGACTAATGGGGAAAAATGCATCATAGAGTTTCATATACGTAACCAATTGTGCAAATCAATCTACAACGTTTTCTATAATGAACTGAATGAACTTCAAAACATATCCAATTACTTTTCCCCTACGGCTTTCCTGGACAATGTATAACTGGTACTCATTAATGAAATTACTTATAAATTTTTACAGTATCAAAAGAGTCCGAGTTTTAAATGTCATTCAGAAGACGCTTTTCAGCAAAATCATTTTCCAGTATGCATCATTTATTAATCCTATTTTGAGTTTTAATTAGTTCAAGTAATAATTTTTTCCATTTCGTGTACTAACTTTTTCACATACAAAATGTTTTATTTGCTGAAAACGTTTTTTTCAATTCTAATTAGATCATTAAACTTGCAATCGTTTTATCTGAAAACTTAGGTCTCTTCAAATTTAGCTAGTTGAATTTGTAAAATATTCTTTACTGCCTCTTAATGGAATGGCCTTTCTAGGCTTGTCAACTGTTTCTTTACTTCTACAACATGCGACTGACATTAGTTAAATTTTCATGAGGGTGTTTACTATTTTGTTCCATTTATTGCCTAAAGGTGAGCTGAATCCAGACCATTTGGACGTTCCCATTTATTTACGTGAAATTTAGGAGTTAATTTATGTGTTGTAGAACTCCTAATGCTCTACGTTAATTGAAGAAAAGAATTAGACTTTTATCGAACGGCGCAATGCGTTATATGGTTTTTGCCTGTGAAGGTTTTGTGCACTTAAGTAGTTTAGAAGTTAAAACTTTAAAAAACTTAAATGATAGAGCTATTATTTATACCATACGTAATTTTAATAAATATCTTTTTTTATATATCATACGTATTCTTTATTTACATAGATATTGGTCCAAAAAACAGTTAGGTTTTAACTATTAGTCAAAATATAAATAAGTAGTTTTTCTACTTATTTATATTTTGACTAATAGTTAAAACCTAACTAAAATACAGAACAATAACAACATAATAGTCAAACACGACTATGACGAGTTCTGAGACAATCTGTTCGGTGAATCCCAGTGCTCGTAATAACCAGGTCTACTGTAAATTTAAATCGATCTGCACAAAAATTAAATCAATAAAAATGATACTTTCAAAATTGCTTATTTTGATTTTTTCATCATTTCTTGCTTAAGAAGGAAAAAAAACTGGTTGGAGCTGCTTGGAAAATTTTTGTTTTTCGTTTTTTGGGGCAATAGCAGGAGTTTAAATTGTAGATGAAGGTAAGCCATATTTCCTCGAAATTTTAACCTGTTTTTGTACTGATAAGGCGGCAAACCTGGTATCTAGGCACCTGTACGAGATACATTTGTATGTACACTTGTATGTTTGCACCAAAAATTACGGCGACTACAGTGGTTATCAATGAACCATTATTTCAAATAACACTTCTCGAGTATATTTTTCTGCGAGTGACCTTGAAACTAAATAGGAAAATTCAAGTAAAGAGAATAATCAAGTAAATAGGACGCTTTAATAAAACATATTTTATCGAGACAACTACTTTACAAAATGTTCATTTCTTTTAAATTAATCTCTTGTTCGGTCGGTGGCTTTCTTTTTCCGCAGTATTGTCCCACTCTGTGCTATGTCCTGAAAGGTCCGACCTGGATAGTATACGATCTCTTAGCAACATTTCTACTTTAATAGTTTTACATCATCCTGGTACAACATAAGGGCTAATTAACTAATTTTAAGTATGTAATACCTGGGAATCACTATATTTATAATATCAAAATGTGCATTTTTGCTATAGTGGTATCTTTGTCCTATACTGTACTTCAACAATGGCTTGAACGTTCCCAAATAACATGAGCATTGCGGTATGGCGTCACAACTGGCTGGCGAGGGGCTGTAAATTCACTTCCCGTCAAGCACCAACAAAACTGGATCTATTCAAGCGGAAGCCTTATTTTAGTTTTAAAGTAGTCATAATGGGTCAACTCACTTTTTGTTTGATTTTGAGGTACGGAGTCGTGAAGTCTGAGGAGTGTTGACAATTCTATGGTTTAGATACTTTCGACATTGCCTACGTGGGCAGCAGAAACAAGTAAGAGGTGTATCATTTTCAAAATAAAGACAGAAGGCACTTGCATGAACATAAAAGTGTAGTAACCTCTATTTTTGTAAAGTAGAGTTACCGTGATATTCAAATGAAAACTTCAATTATAACAAAGTTTTTATGCTTGATCTTAGCAAAGTAATGAATTCAGTGACAAGTGTGTTCTTTTGAGTTCAGAAAAATTGTGCTATGTAAAAATTTATTTATTTATTTGTTTATTGTTATCATTTTAGGCTGCATTATGAGTGATGAAACACACTTCATAAGTTCAATACCATACATTTCCTTTAAATGGATAACAAAAGGATAAGTTTAAATTATGTGTGAGAATTTTTGTGTTAAGTGAAGAAGAAAATTCAGAAATGTTATCTGCGTAAAAACATTTCTGTTTCAAAACATAGAAGTAATTCAATGCTTACTTTAACGAAGTTAAACTGAGAAAATAATTATTTGCATTTCAAGAAGGAAATCAAAATAGCTTCGAAAAAAATCAGAAGAAATTACCTGGTTCATTTGCACGTAAAACATTTTTTTACTTCAAAACTAAACCATAGATTAAGAAAGTAACTTAACAAAACTTCTTTTCTTTTGTAAACGAGCAAGTAATGGAAGCAAATTTTACTTCTTTACTTTGTGAAGTAATTACTTTAATTAATGTTTGCTGAAACTATTAGAAATGAAAGCAGGACATGTTATTGAAATTCAATAGAAATTTGTACATTGAAAGAAGAAAATTGATATCGGCTGAGTTTTCTCTAAACATACATTTTTAAATAAGAAATTAATTTATCAGTAAAGTATTTCTTTTCTCTTTTAAATAAAATATAAGTTATTTAAATGGTAAAACAACTTCTCTGTGTAAGTTTAGCTTGATTCCAACTATACACTACTGATTTTTGTTTAGTTTTACAGAAATACAGATGCAATTTTTGCCTGTTGAATAAATAAGTTAAAATAAATTTGTTGTACGAAATGTATTTATAATTATTATCACCTCAACCTGTTTGCTCCCAGTCTTATGCAAAGTAATGCTTTTTATAGCGTTTCTTTTAGGCAAGATACAGGAAGTAGATAGTTTATTTGAATAAACTTGAAAAACAGATGAAAAAATCCTTTATCTTTCCAAAAAAATCCTTTAAAAGGAAACGGGATAAATGTCTTTATTTTAGTAAGCTCTGCTTTTATTCTACTATTTTATGCAAATAGGTGTTTTAATGTGCTCAGTTTACTTGTTATATTTGTTTCGTTTTCTAAAATATGCCAATCTTCTTTACTTTTTTTGTGTTTACTGCTGTAAGAATAATTTTCTGATGCTTTTAATTGCTAAATTAAGTTCTAAAGTATTCAATTTAATTTCAAGCGATATTTTTATGCGAAAGCGGTTAAAATAAATGAATCTGAGGTGATATTTAATGACAAAAATTGAAATATTTGGATATATTTAATGATAAAAATTGAGATATTTGGATATATTTAATGATAAAAATTGAGATATTTGGATATATTTAATGATAAAAATTGAGATATTTGGTGACATTTAATGATAAAAGTTAAGTTCTAAAAACTGCTTGAGTTTTCCAATTGTTTCACAGAATTTCCCACTTTCTTTTGCTAAACATATAAAAATGGTGCTAAAAAGATCCCGGGCTGTGAAATGAAAAATTGTTAATTAGGCTTCAAAATAAACATTCCTTAAAAAAAAAGGTTTGTTTAGTGCTACAAATTGCGTTATATGAAATACGAGCCGATTTAAAGCAACATGTCTTAATATATTTAAATAGAAAAACGAATCTTACACAAAAATAGTGTAAACCCTGAAAATTCTTAAATTTTAAAGCTTTGAAGAAAAAAAAAACTTTGATTAAAAACTTTGAAGACTTAGTCGTAAAAAAGAGTTTTTAAAGTATTTGAGGTATGGAAATAATGAATACAAAACGTAAATATTTTTCCTGTCTCGAGTTAAGGCTCGCTTTTGTGAGCTAATGGGGGTACCTGGTATCTATGAGATCTCCCGTGCGCACGCCTATGTGTGTAAAACAGGTATGAACCTAATTTTTATGTATGTTCTTTTAGTGAGTTTGATTGTTGACTTATGGCTTTGTCCTGATGAAATTTAATGTCTTTTACTTTGAAAAACGTAATTTTCTCTTTAAGTATGGATGACAAAAATATTTTTATGATTGTATTTTGACATTTTTGTCAATTCTTCTTAGGTTTAGTTTTACGTTATAAATATTAAATTGTGTCTAATTTGTGATTTTCTTCTGCTTTCAGGAGATTTTATAGTGAATTAAATTCAAATGGCTTCAAAACACATTCCAAAAACAATTCTTCTTGTCATCCTGCTGCTGCTAATGACTTATTTGGGGGAGTGCAGAAAAAGGCGAACAAGCGAAGATGATTCTCTCATAGTTGAAACCACAAAAGGACGAGTTAGGGGTATGACTGAGATTAGTGGTCACGGAAAAGAAGTCGATTCATTTCTCGGCATACCATATGCAAAACCCCCAATTGGAAAATACAGGTCTGTACTGCAAAACATAATGCATTTTTTTTACATTTATTAAATGGCATTTTGTAATTTTCATTATCATTCAAAATTGTTCCTGAATAAACATTAGGCCTCAAAAAATTGTAAACCAAAAGAAACAGGGTTGGAGAAAACCCGGGTTTTTTCAGAAAAAACCCAGCCCAGTGGGTTTTTTCGGGTTTTATTGGGCTTTATTGGGTTTTTTCAAAAATTTGAGGTTTTCTTTATTTGTAAGAGGTTGCCTACACATAATGGTATTAATTAAAGTGAAAAAGAATAAATATTATGTATTTCTTTTAAGAACATTTTATGTTTTAATAAAAAAATGTTTTGAAAAAATAAAATAATTGCCTTTTTAAATATTAATTATTCCATTCTGTCCTTTACAACTATAAATTAACTTTTTAAAAGTCAATTACTTTGCCCCTTGTTTATTGTATTTTTAGTGTTCAATAAAATTCCATGAAAGGGTTTAAGAAACAAGTTATTTTTAAGTCTAGTTAATTGCAATTATTTTATGTTTAAAGGAGTTTAAGCTAATTACTTTCAAAATTACTGCAATCTCTTACATGCATCGATGCCGCGGACGCGCTATAGCACGTCAATCATTCAAACATCGGAGGTGGAAACGCAAAAAAAAATATTACACGCCCCCGGGACGCATAATTTTTAGCAATTTTCATTGCGGAAAAAATAAAGTCAAATATATAAAGAATTGATAGGCAAGAATATTTTTGTGCGTCCTTGACCAGCATTTTGTTAGATGCCATAGATTGTTTTCTTAAAATTAGTTTCTCTTAAAACATATCTATCATTTTGAGTGAAATTCTCTTTTGGCATTTGTTTCTATACTTTTTTCAACAGAGAATTTTTTGTGGGAAAGAAATTTTATTTTGATTATGTAGAACAATTTCAAACCCATCCAGCATTTTTGAGTTTTCATAAATGATAAAAATATATTTGGTTTAAGTCTTTTTTTTTTTTTTTTCTGTTTACATAAGTGGAGTTCAATTTTGAGCATTGAGTTTGAAAAAACCCACCTGTAGGATTTTTTAAGTGGGTTCTTATTATTGAGTCAACCTTCAAAATTTTACACCCATGACATATAAGGTATATATAATGAAAGTATGTTATTATGTTTGGTCAAAGTATTTTTATTTATTTACATAAGTAAAGTTCAATTTTAAACAAGAAATTTTGAAAAAATCCAGCAGTGGGTCTTTTCACTTGGGTTTTTATTTTTTATCCAATTCTCAAAAATTTTTAGACATTACATATGATGTATGTATTATGAAAGTATGAATGTTTGGTCGAAATCAGTATTTTAATTTGTGTACATAAGTGGAGTTCAATTTTGAAAAAGAATTTTGAAAAAACCCACCTATGGGTTTTTTCAAGTTGGTTTCTGTTTTTGAGCTAACCCTCAAAATTTTATACCCATGACATATAATGTATGTATTATGAAAGTATGTATTATATTTGGTCTAAATCAGTATTTTCATTGGTTTACTTAAGTAAAATATAATTTTAAGCAACAATTTTGAAAAAACCCGCTTGGGTTTTTTCAACTGGGTTTTTTCGGGTTGGACAAAATCGAACCAACTCTGAAAAGAAATATCTTTGAATTATCCTCATCACCTTGGCATTCTGAATGTCAAATTACGTTTAACAATTGCCAATGGCCCTGAAGTCATATTATATTTCGGTTCGAGCCACTATATAGGCTGCAGACGCATCTGATATTTAGGATGAGAGCGCATATGTTCTGCACGGTTGCCCTTTCTGGAATGTATAGGCTTTTGGGTATGTTTTACTCTCTCTGGCATTTAAACACTCTACAATTTGGCGAAATTCGGTAATTTGACATATTTGACGGGAACTTTGCTCGTAACCTGGCTCTTCCAGAATGCAAGATCTGATCCAAAATGCCTGATGCGTCGTCTCGTGCATGTAGTGGCATAAAGTCAGTCTAATCAGATAAATGACGGCATACATTTTGATAGTTAAACAATCCTGAACTTGATTTAAAGTAAGTTTTCAATAACGTGATGTACCTTCATCACCGCATGACTCACATTCATGAGCATATGACATTAACGGTAGTATGAGTATCAGGAATAGATTAAGTTTTCCGTGCAGCCTTGTAATATATCTTCAGTAATCAAATGGTTCGAAAAGTTGAGTCAACGCCATACCGCTGAAAGCAACCGAAATAAAAAGATACTTATTTTGCAAACAAAGGAATTTTTTATTTTAGGTTTCTCTTTAATAAAGCAATTTATTAATTGCAAGGTCATAATTTAATATTAATTTAAAAATTAATTAAATACACGATTAATTTTATGTATTGTTTAGTAAAAAGGCATTACAGCAAAAGAAAAGGTAATACAAATATTCACTTGAGAGGTGGAACTTAAAGATGCCAATATTTTGAGCTAAATTTTTGTGACAACTTGTTCCAGCTCACATGATTGGAAACCCATAATGGCATATTCCACGATCACGGAATTTATATATTAGGGCCCTTTCAAGGTCTCCCAATGTATTTCCTTTCGCCGTATTTTAGGACGTATAGAAAGATAAATTCAACGAAGCCAGTTAATCCAAAAGCGGACAGTTGGACTCGCGTTTTACAAAAACAGCTCACAGGTCACAAAGTGTGCAACTGGACCCATTTTGTTAAAGCTCGTCAATAGAATCTAGCCATGCACCCAACTCTCAACCGTTAACTGGTTTGAATTGTAGTTTCTTGATCGTAGTTCTTATTGTACTTTCAATTATCAGAGCCTAAATAAGGGGTTTTTTTTCTGTTTTTTTATACTTAAAAAATTAGTAATAAAATTTTTAAGACCAAGTTTTAAAGTAATATCTTTCTAGGTGTACAGCAAAATTGAAACATTTTTGTCCTTTTTTTCTCGTGTTTGTGCAAATTTTGAACTTTTTGGCTGCCTAAAGAAAATTGAAAGTAAATTTACACGTGAATGTGCGTTTCTTTTTTGCGTTTTTTTAAAGGAACTTGCGGATTTTGATCCCTACTTGATGAAATTTTGCATACTTGACATTCAGAGCAAGAATATAATGTGTCGATAAAAACTGCTCATTAGTGTGGAACGAAACAATATTTTCTCGAAATTTACATTGCCCGAGTCATTATATGGTGTGAAATTGACTGGAACCAATTGTCTCCAAATTTCAGCTCAAAATGTTGAGGTTCCACCCCACAAGTGAATATTTGTGTTGTTTTTTCTTAACCATTGATGCCTTCTTATCAAAAAAAAAAATATATCTAATTCAATATTTAATTAAATTATAAATTAATTACCTTTGCAGTAACAAATTGCTTTATTAAAGCGTTATTGTCAGATGCCAGGTCTAGATATGGCTTTTCGTACATAAATAGCAAATTTATAATCCAAAATTCACTTTATACATGACATTGTAACGTATGCGGCCTGTGATTGATAAGAAGTAGCGTGTGGATCCTCACAAGGTCCAACGTACAGACTACAGTCGAAATATTTACTTTTTTTATCTGATTTATTTCTGGACTAATTCAATATTTCTATCTACACTATATACAATATACTGTTCCTGACAATAGCTTCCAGATTGTCCGTCCCTCCGGATTCCGGCAGGAACACTCGTGATAAGTCCGATGCAAGAAACATCAACTCAATCGAGGCGTTGCACCTTCGACTTTTCCGGCCCGGGGCGAGCCCAACATACAGAATCCCTCTCCAGGAGCGTGCCCTCCTCTCTCCAAAAACTCTCACACCACACAACACACTCAAGTTCCAGGCTGTCGTCCTCTTTGCTAAAGGGGCGGGGGTACATAAGCGCCCCTAAATTTCTTATTCGTGGAAAATTGTAAACGTTCCACGGGATTGGTTTGGGTCCGGCGCCGAAATTCTTGGGCCTCTCCTTCTCGTCTCGAGTCGCGGCGGCTTGCAGCAAAGAAGGCGCGCCGATCGGTGCTCGACCCGCTTGTCGTTTTTAATTTGCAGAAGTGTCCAACTCGGCGCCACCGCGTCTGGCCGTATTGTACAGCCGTGCTGTCCCCACTTGCTGGACAATGGTTGAAAAGGCGGTCGGCGGTTCTTCTCCGCAGAGGGGGTCCCGGCGAACTACGCGGCTCTCGTGAGAGGAGAGGGAATTTGTCACAACATATGGATTTTATTCAACGATACACCACCTAAAGTAAATGAGAGGAGTAAGCTGAAGAGAGAACGTCGATAGGTGCGATCACAGCTTAATTCTACACATGTAACAATCTTTGTACGCCATCTACTTCGATGGAAGAAAGGACAAAATTAGAATACAAGAAAAGAAGGGAAGTTATACATTCGACTATAGCTGTTGAACAGCATATTGTTTTGTTGCCAGAACCTGGTCCAGTTGTTTATATAGGACATGTGATTCCGGATTCAGGCTCCAGTGCTAATAGCACTCGAAGCCTCACCAACTTCATTACACAAAAAGGAATTAAGCGTTGGGTGTGATGAAACGAACGTCAACATTGGGAAGAAAAATGGCGTAGTTATAGGACTTGAAATTTTTGTTGGTCACAAATTGCATTAGTTTGTATGCTTATTGCACACTAATGAATTACCTCTTCGACACCTTTTCCTGCAGAAGATTGACAGTAAGACATCTGGACCACAGCAATCTTCCGAAACAATAGGAAAATCTCTGGATACGTGCGAAACCCTTGCTGTGACAAGTTTTGTTTCGATGTCAGTTGCTCTGCCTGAAATTGATAAAAAGACCTCAGTGCTGACCAACAATTTTTGAAATTTCCAGGGCAGCATCTTCGTGGAAGGGCCTTCTAGATTTAGCTAACAGACTTCCCGAAGCGATGCCTCATTCAAGATGGCTCACTACAACGAACAGGATTTTGCGCCTATGTGTGTCGATTGCCGAGCCAACGGAACACTTTTTTAAGCTCCTGATAGAATAAGTTATGAAAGTTTACATGCGATCCTAATTTGAAAAAAGGAAAATTTTACGAGCTACTCGTGAAGCACGTCACCTTCACGGAATGATGAAAAAAAAATCGTGCCATAGTATTTTAAATCAAACGTTATTTAAAGGAACTCTTACTTAGCTCATTTTAGAAACATTTCGTTGTCAATGCAGTTAGATGAACGACTACATATTAGAGAACTTGCCCTCAGAAGAATACTGAAGCAAGAAAAAGTAGCGGGAAAATATGCCTTTTTGATATTCCAAATTTAAGTTTTGAGAAAGAAGAATATTTTGAGAAGATTCACTGGGACAATCTTTTAGAACCACCAGTTACCATAAACCTATGAGACGAAGTCACAATTTGAAATAGAGAAGCTCCCTTTCCATTCCCGAGCAAACGTACGTGCGACTAGAAATACAAACCTCATTATTGGTAACACGTGGAGAAGAGAAGTCAGGTATGGATACTTTCGCAAGCGAATCAAGTCAAGAAAGGAACTTCCAAAAGTTAATACCTGGTTAATTATTTTGAGCGTCATGTGGAATCCAAAACTGAAGATTGATTAATGTAAAATGTTTTTATTAACCAATATAACTAGAAAAGTACATTGTAAAATTAGTATACGTTAAATTTATTATCATTTTTCTTCCTACATCTGTGCATTTTCTAAATATTATCAGCTGTGTATTCAATATAATTCACCCAGGGACTTACGACGCTCGATTGTAGGTTAGTGATATGTTTTTGAAACGACAATGTTTTAACGCTTCTTTTAATAATTAGAACGGCTTTTGAGTAAAGAAAAAAGCTATTGTAAATATTAAACTTAAATAAAGAAATTGATTTTTCAAAAAAATTTTGACGATCTGTGATTCTGCTGGGATTTCTTTTGCAGGGTCTTGTTTTCCAAACAGCATTTGTTGAGTCAGGAAATAGTAAAATTAGAACATATCAACTCCGTACTATAAATGGCTATAATAGTATGCAACATTGTAATGTTCCCATTTCCAACTAGATCTTTGCAAAAAGAATTTTCATTTAATCTATAAATATCTTAATCGATAAAATATAAACCTATTTAAAAGAGTTGAAGACATGATTAATTGTTAAATTTGTTCTTTACGTCCTTTTGGAATAATAACAATCAAAATAGTTAAGAGATTTTCGTTGTCCAAATCGAGGGGTCTTCTGACCTAATAAAATTATCACAATTTTTATTTTAAACTTTATTGAGGATTCCATCTTATTGCACAGTTGAATTTGCCAATTGTTTTTTTTTTTTTTTTGTTGATTCCAAACAGGATTTCTTTTTTTGTAAACTGTTTTCATGAATTCCTTGGATGTTGATGTAGAAAATATGTCATGTTGTGATGCATGTCAGCAGAAATACATCAAACTAACTAATGATTGGAATAATCGAGAGATTTCAATAATCGAGTGATTAGTACTCGGGTGGTTTTGATAATCGAGTGATTAGTACTCGAGTGATGATTTCGAGTTCTCGAGTTCTCGATTGATCTTTTCGAGTTCTCGACTAGTCATTTCAAGTTCTCGATTAATCATTTCGAGTTCTCGAGTTCTCAATTGATCATTTCGAGTTCTCAAGTTCTTGTTTGATCATTTCGAGTTGTCATTTGATCATTTCAAGTTCTCGATTGATCATTTCGAGTTCTCGAACGATTATTTTGAGTTCTCGAGCGATTTCAGAATGGAATGAATCTCTAACAGGGAGGCCATTTAGTGAGTCAGAAGGGAAAATTTTCCACCCCCTCCCAAGCCTTAATATAATGTATTTCTCCGTAGGTGCAAGTATTCTCGTGTCAGGGAACTGGAGCAACAAAATTTTTGAGTTGCTCCGATTCGACTGTTAAATATTTGTTCCAACGCTGCTCCAGCTCTGCTCCGTGCAGCGAATAGCTTTAATAAAAATCATCTTTATTTATTTAATTAAATATTTAAATAATAGTAAATTTATTTATTTATAGATAATTTATTTTGAAAAAAATCTTTCTAAAAAATCCCGTTTCGTTTTACGTTGTTGTTCACTTAAAACTAGTTTTAATGAAGAAAGACGTCATGTTTGATGAAATTCTAATTTTAAATGATCAGAGCAGTTAAGCACAACAAGTTTCAGTGTTTTGGCTCCGCTCCTACCCCAAGCAAAAACTAGTTGTTCCACTGCTTCGCTCTGCTGCTCGACGCTCCGCTCCAGATCGCTGTTTATTGTTTCTTTTTTTTCATGTAACATGTGCCGAGTTTATGCCCCCTCCCCTTTGAAATGAAGGGGAATGATCTCGACAAGTTAGGGGTCATTTATAAATGATGTCACGCATCGAGGGGGGAGGGGGTTCATGAAATTGTGACAAAGTGTGACGACGGGAGGGGAGGGGGTAACAAGAAGTGTAACATCAGGCTTTTACAACATAGCGTGACATATGACAAAGGGGGGGAGGGGGGTCCGTTGAAGTTTGATATTTTGTGACAAAGGGGGAAGGGGGGTCAAATATATCGGAAAAAAGCGTGAAGTCATTTATGAACAATGCTGCAATACAGTCCCTCAGCGATGATTATTTCAAAAGATTTCTAGGCATGAAATTAAAGATGGCCCCCTCCCACCGCACTTGTAGCATACAGATTTATGGGCATTGAAGGGATTTCGGTAAAAGAGGAAGTAGCGAAAACTTTTAAGCGGGTGAGAATGCTAGTGTTATTTCTACTACGTTCCTGATATTAGTTAACCCAAAAAATATGCTGGCCTAAGGCTGCATTTCCTAATTTTGTTTCGTGCTAGATCTGTTTACTGCTTAATGCTTATGATTATTTTGTGAATAACCGAGTAACGTTCTTTATTGATGGCATATTGCAGCATTTGTTTATTTTATGTTTCTTTATTTATTTTATTGGCTAGTAAAGTGACAGCCGTTTCCTTTTTTTTTTTTTAATTTTTTGTTGACGAAAAAATATTTCAGCAGAAAACTTAGACCGAAATTGGTTAATATCAACATTCACGAATTCCATCAAAGTCCGAATATTTGGTTATATCTTAATACATTTTGACATTCAATACGGTATGTCGACAATCACAGATGTGCTCTGGTGAAAGTCGAAACAAACAGCCTATGCCAATAAGAGCTGCGGCGGTCTGACGAACTTTAGTCTGAAATAAGATTGTATAACGTTAAATCCTTAAAATTATTGTTTGTACTTTTCAGTGGACGAGCAACGGCACCCCCCTACCCTTATGCTCTTACCCCTGATGACACACTAACGATAACCTAGAAATGCGTTTGTAAAACTTAAATTTCGATAAATTTTGGGACCCCCCCCCCACCCCCGTTTTTTTAACGTCATCAAAAACAGCTTGCCATTCCGTTTCCTGCAATTTACAGAAGATGTCCGGAAGTCCCCTAAACTCCTCAACCACTTCCCATCGCCAAAAATATACTAAAATGACGCATATTTCCGCAGATAATTCCGAATATCAGTTTTCCCAACTACTCTATAAATACAGCATTAAGCTGCGAATTTATCACTTAAATTTCAAAAAAATTCTAGAATTGTGCCCCCCCCCCTCCCCCCAAACGCCACCAAAGAGTCCAAAACGTTTGCCAATATCAAAGTAATGCCCCATAAAAATCCCCCCTTAACCCTAATAGCACCACCCAAAATTGTGTTTTCAGGATTTCAATTTCGAAAAATTTCCGTCACTTTTCATTTCGTTAACATGATAAAAATAGTCTCAATTTCTATTTTTTATATACTGAACTCTAGAAATTTTTAATTTTTCCTCCCCCACTTTTCCCAGGAAAAATAGCCTAAAGTAACGTTCTCGGGGGGTCCCTTTTTTACTAACATCTGCAAAATGCAACACAAACTGATTTTAGCGTCTAAATTTCTAAAACTTTCGGAGAAATTGTACGAACCCGTTCCCCTAATGTCACCCGCGATAGCTTTAAGATATATTTTGAGGATTTTAATTCAGAAAATTATCCTCAAAGACTCCCCCGTGAAACCCCTTTTCTGTAGCACTTCAATTCCATAAATTATTCAATGTAAAGAGATATGTAACTACACCTAGATATAAAGCAATTCTGCGAAGATAAAAAAAAAGAGAGGTGGTGCGAATCAAATAAACATGTCAACTTTAAAAAAAATGCATTGCTTTCGAAAGGACGGGAGTGCTTCCCGGCCTCTAAATTTGTTTATAGTAATGACTTCCTCTTAAATAAGCAACTATCCGCCTTTGTTACCTACTCACACACATAGCCCTTTTCGCAATCACGTGACTATGAATCATCCAAATGTATTACCCGAGAAGAAAATCATTCGAGACATTCATTCGATTCTATCTTCCGAGAAGTGAACTAACCGAGTTCTCGAGAAGTTCAGCCGAGTTCTCGAGATGTTTAATCGAGTTCTCGAAATGTTTAATCGAGTTCTCGAGATGCTTAATCGAGTTCTCGAGATGCTTAATCGAGTTCTCGAGATGCTTAATCGAGTTCTCGAGATGTTCAATCGAGTTCTCGAGATGGTCGTCTGAATCGAGTTCTCAGATGTTTAATCGAGTTCTCGAGATGTTTAATCGAGTTCTCGAGATGTTACTCGAGTTAGGCTCGAGATTGTCGTCTGAATCGAGTTCTTGAGTTGTCCTGAATAATCGAGTTCTCGATTATGATCACTCGATTAGGCCCATGACTAAAACTAACCGACCATACTTTTGCAGGATGTTAAATTAATAATTAGAAAACTGTTTTTAGCAGGGATTAAAATAACTTTGACGTGAAAAACACGAATCCTGCGTAAAATAGTTATAACACGTTAACAACATGTTACTGTTAATAACATGATAAGCAGAATAAAAGTGTTGGTTACCTGAATTAAAACTATTAATATTATTACTTAAGTATTATTATTCCACTGCTATCTTTTCCTTAACGAGAATTATCTTTTAGATTCCGCCATCCGAAGCCTATAGATCCATGGAAAGGAGTGTTCAACGCGACATCGCTGCCCTATTCATGCATCCAGATCAATGACACTGTGTTTGGAGACTTCAAAGGATCCATGATGTGGAATCCCAATAGCCCAATCAGTGAAGATTGCTTAACAGTTAGTGTTTGGGTGCCGAAACCTAGACCGGAAGGTAAGTTTTAAGTTGTAACAAATGCGTTTGGGTGTTTTGTTTTTAATGAAATAAGAATGATGTTTCACTAAGAGTGTTTGCAATTTTTTTAGAAGGGCGGGGGGGAGGGCGGAACAAGAGTGACACTAAAAACACGGCTTTTCTAGGCTGCAATTTCTATGGGCGCAGTTTCAGGTTAGCAGTTTCTACTGTAAACATGTCCTCCCTTTCAGAACTATTCCCAAATTGTGAAAGTGGTGATCTGCTGGTGCTATTATGTATCGGTGGAGGCTAAAGCCGGACTTCTGCTTGTACGCTGTCTCATTTCTCAAAGTCCCACTGCTTTAATTTCTGATCGCTTTGCTAGTGGTGCTTGGGTATCCCTCCAAGTAGAATAAGGAACAAAAATATTATTTTTTATCTACTAAAATCCTGGGTGGCGAAATAGTTAATTATTTATAAAATATTGAAACTGAAATAATTTATACATTTAATATGATAAATAACATAGATAAATAATAATTTACTTTTGTGTTCGAAAAACCACTATTAATGCTTAACTTCCAACATAATAGCCGCAGTTGAAAATTGATTGACATTTAGGAGGTGTCCTAAATTATAATGTTCGGAAACAGCGTTTTTTGCGAACTGTTTTTAGAATGGAAAAAACGAAATGAAGTTATTGAATTTTGAGGTATGATTTTATATAAAATATATATTTTACGAATATAAAACGTTTTTTTTTAATTAAGAAAGGTAATTGTAAAACATTTCTAGGCCTATTTCATGGGCATCCTGTTCTTAACTGCTTGGCTTGACAGCTAAAAATCTAAACGACTTATTTAACAGAACCATTTTTTTCCTCCTCAGTATTAAATTATCTTCTAAATGAACCATAAAAGTCCGTCAAAAAGTTGATTTAAATAATTTTTATAGCACCTAAAAGTTTATTTATTTATTTATTTTTTGAAAACACATAAAAAAATGACAAAATTTTTAATACTGAAGGAATTTTGGTTCAGTTAAATATGTCGTTTAGTATTTTAGCTATCACGCCGCAAGACGCCCATGAAATAGGCTTAGAAATCTTTTATAATTACATTTTTTTACTTAAACAGTTTAGTCTTGTATTCGTTAAATATATATAAATCCATACCTCAAAATTCAATAACTTCATTTCTCTCTTTCCATTCAAAAGAATAAAATCACAAAAACAACTTGCTGTTTTAGAACATTCTACTTCAGGACCATCCCTAATCCAAACAAAGCTTCACTGAACAATTGACATCCATACGCAAACATAGACAACGTTGTAAAAGCTTCTTCTTTCCCCTCTGTACTTTGATCCAACTTGTAATGTTCTTTCCTTGTCTATCTTTGCAAAAAATGTCATTTACCTTTCCCCATTTGTGATTTTGTTTTGACTAAAACGTAAGCATTGATCATGAATAAACTTTATTATAGGTATGAGGTCGTACCAGCCACAAAACAGCTGGACTTTCCAATTCGTACTTACATCAATGCATCATACGGAATTCTTAATGAAAGCTTCTCTATGACAGTGTTTGCAAATGAAATTCGTGGAAAACCTAAGCACTGTCCTTTACACACAGAACCATTTACATTCAATATTTTGGTAGATTACTCCTGCAAGATATTGGTTATTGATAAAATCTACGTGCGGCTTATGGATTTTTTGTACCATTGTGATGGAATCCCTCTCTTCATTAACTCCATGTAGTAAGAAAAAGAAATATTTACATTGGTTAAGTTTGTAATCAACTCTTCATCGCTCTCGTTGTTATGGTCTTTTTTTAATCTCTTCTCTTTTCTCTTTTTTTTTTTTGTTAATAACAGGAAATAATTTCTCCGATTACTTGAAAATTTTACTTTTTTAATTAATCAACTAATTTTGTCTTATTCTTCATTTTCTGTTTTTAATGCATTGCAGTTTTCCTTCTGTTTTGCTTTTTATTTTCAATACTTGTTTCATAAATTTATTTTCTTTCTTATTTCGATTTCTCTACCGGGTAACTTAAACTTTTGTTTATTTACTCAACTTAAACTTTTATTTTGTTATTAGTTTTAGTGATTTTATAACTTTTAGTCCGTTCAATCTTTATTTTTTGCTAATAAAAATGATTTAACAATAATAAATAAAATTAAATGAACAAATAAAACCAAGATGGACTGCAATTATTTTTTTTTACTATCTTATAGATGAATGTATCAATTTTATATAAATAAATGTTCTATTTATGAGGTATTCACAGTGCCAGTATTACAAAAATACATACATCAAGCATATTTTATACGTGCCACGTTAGCGTGAAACATAAATACATAGTAGAAATTTCTTTCGCACTTCAGATCGAAATCGTGTCTTTCAAACACAGCGAAATCCTACAGGAGATTAAGATTGTTTCTGCTACATATTGCGAATTGCAAATATTTGTGAAAAATCTTTAATGCTGCTCAACTAATAATCTAACACCCAGAAAATAGCTATTGGGCTGTTGCAGACGTGTTCTACAAGTACTGATTGTAGATATGCGTGCAACTTTTCTTACAGTCAGTCTCAAGTCATAAAGAACATTTCTACTCACGCTACGAGAGATAATGGATGTTTAGAGTGTTTTCATCACGCCAATGTTTACAAATTCGCAATTCGCATTCTTTGATACACCTTAAAACGAAAGGTGCGTGCTGGTATTTAGAATTAAATTCGGAAAAATTAGAAAAGTAGCAAACAAAATTGTATGTATATATATATAACATAAATGTAGCAAAATATTTTTGAAAGGTTTAAAAATCAAAAAAATTTTCTTTTAAAGTTTTGAGAATGAGACAAGGATTCATCAGTGTTGGTTTGTCTCCAAGAATGAGCAATTCAGAGCATCTCACATATTTCAAGCAAAAACACAGTAAAGCCGACAGTAATATAGGCTAGAAAATCATTTAATCAAGCAAGGCTAGAAAATCATTTAATAAAAAATTTTAAAAAGCTGGAATACAATAAGTGTTTTTTTTTTTCGTTTTTACTTTTTTCAAATCTGTCTTCCTATGTATATATATATATATATATATATATATATATATACTAGGGCGGAGCGTAAAAAACTTTTTTTTTTAAATTTTTTTCGCGTGAGGGCTGAAAAGTTGTGGGGTGGCATGAGGAACATACACGCAAAATTTTAACTTAAATCAATTAATATCTTCCGGTTCCAGTTTTGGGTCAAAAATCGCAAAAAAGGTAAAAATTAAGGTAAAATTCAAAAATTTTGTAAATTTTCAAAGTTTAATTTTCTTTTTGTGATGATGACGAATATTTAGCAGAATATATGAGAAACATAAATAAAAGATTTAAATTAATCCATCAATATCTCTCGGTTCCACTTTCAGAGGTAAAACGTGCAAAATTGTCCGAAAATAAAGTAAATTTTGACATATCATTCAATTTTCACGTTTCCGATTTTCCCTTAGCAAAAGTGTGGAAAAGTTGGAAATGATATGAAAAATTGTGATTTAATTATAGACTAACCAATACTTATCTTTAGGCTACACTTTTTTGTTTCTAAATTACCCAATTCTGGCGAAAATAGCAAAAGTTAAGAATTGAATAACAAATGATAAAATTTTGCTAGAACATTAATTTTTGAAATATTCAAACATATATTCTTGAAAACTTAGATGTTTGAAAATAATAATTATGAACATTGAGCAGCAAATGTCACTAACAAAACCCCATTTTCTTGTAACTAAATGAGTCTTCAGTTCCAGAGTTTCAAAGGTGCGTTATAACTTCATTCCCAAACATCAATATTTTTTGCGCTGTACTTTTCTCCACCAAACCCCTACCTGTTAGCCGAGGCCTTAGGATTGCTTACGCACGGGGAGAGGTAGTGGGGTCTACGGATTTTACATGCACATATCCCCAAGTATACATGGTGGTCTTCAGTGGGTATCGAACGCGCGACCTTCCAGGTGGAAGTCCGACGTGCTAACCACTAGGCTACCACGGCCTTTTTGCGCTGTACTGGCTTTTGTTTTGAAACGATGGCATAACACTCCTTGATTTCATTCCTGACTTGATGTATCCATAACGTCTGCTCACACCGATGACTGGGACTCCAAAATCCGGGGAAAATATCTCTTGATCGTTGGTTGACAACTTCGAATAGAATCTTGCGTCTTTATTTTGGCACCAAGGAGGCCTCCAACGAGCTACAACCTCTGGAGGGGGTTATAATGAAAGTATATGCCCCTGCGTGGTTTAGGATTAAATCATATCACAATTGCACAGATGATCCACAAAATCTTTATAAAACAATTCAAGATTCGCTATATCTTACAGACAGTCTCAAATTAGTTGTAAACTCTGTCATTCAAAGAAATTGTAACTTTAGTCATCCTGAAGCCATAATTCTTGCAATGCTTGTTCACCTAGACCAATATATGCAATAATATGGCCTCTGCAGGACTTTGAAAGCAAGGGAAGAAATAAGCCGATTAGTTCGTGTGTTCAGAATTACTGAAATAAATTTTAAGGCTGAATCTTATGTGCTCAATGTTAGAAATTGTTATTTTCAAACATCTAAGTTTTCGAAAATATATGTTTAAATATTTCAAAACTTAACGTTCTAGCAAAAATGTATCATTTCTTATTATTATGTGATTTTTTTTCTTTTTTCGCCAGATTTTGGTAATTTAGAAAAAAAAAGTGTAGCCCAAAGATAAATATTGATTAGTCTTTAATTTAATCATACTTTTTCATATTATTACACAACCTTTACACACTTTCGCTAAGGGAAAATCAGAAACGTGAAAATTAAATGTTATATCAAAATTTACTTCATCTTCATATAATTTCGCACCTTTACCCCTGAAAGGGGAACCGGAAGATATTGATGGAATAATTAAAAAAATTTTATTTATGTCTCTCATACATTCTGATAAATATTCGTTAAAAAAGTAATAATATCCGTTCACAAAAATGAAATTAAAATTTTGAAAATTTGCAAAATTGTTGAATTTTACCTTAATTTTTACGTTTTTTGACCCAAAACTGGAACCAGAAGATATTAATTGATTAAGTTAAAATTTTGTGTGTATGTTCCTCATGCAACCCCACAATTTTTCAGCCCTTACGCAAAAACAATTTCAAAAAAAAAAAAGTTTTTTACGCTCCGCCCTAAGATATACATTAGTTTCTTTTTTGAAATGTTTTTATTTGATCATTAGTTAATCTTTAAAATAGGCTTGACGTAAATGTTTTCTTTTAAAATTCTTAGCATTATTAATTTTATCACTTTCTTTCTGAAAATAAAAGTTTACAAAACCATGCATCTGACATTAGAAGCTTTCCTGTAAGAAGAAGTAAAATAATCCCAAAATTATACTTTGTTTGAGCGATAAACTAACTGTCTGCAGCTAAAATGTTTTTTTTTTATTTCCACTGAATGAATAGGGTGTACCATAAATCAAATTGACACACTGTACCTAAAAGAACTCTTTATTGTAAGCTAGAAGCGTAAGAGATTAATTTTATTAGGTTATAAACATTGTGAATAGCAAGGCATTAAACCGAAATTCAGGATGAAAATTACAACTAGATAAATAAATAAATGAATAATAGAAAGTATATGCGTGCCTGGCGTCAGTACTCGAAAAAGAAAAAAAAATATTTTAATAGAACTATCGAGAAATGTTGTTTGTGTGTGCGTTCGAATACAAAAGATTTATTGCTATGTAAATTAACAAGCTGGGGAATAAAAAAAGTAATGGTATTTCTTGCTACTGTTTTTTTTTCTTCTGGCATAATAAGTAGTTATGTTTATATTTTCCTGAGTTTTTGGTCATTAGTTATGACTAATTTTGTAATATAAATTAGCTTCATCGAAACTTAAATGTCTCCTACATGTATTCCCATTTTAAACGGCATTGTTCAGTTTCTTCAAATATTTTAAAATTAGTTTGTAGACATTTTATCTGGTATTAGTACTTGTTTGACATATTACAAATATATTGCCCTTTTTCTTATCATTTTTGAAATTTTTTTTAAACATCCACTTTCACACACAGATAATTTTACATAAACGGAGGGTGCACCAGTGAGCACCAGAAATCACTGAATGCACCAGTGATTGACACCTTTCCCCAAAATTATTAATTTATAAGGGAAAAAAATAAATCAGTAAATAAGAAGCCTATCGATATTTATTTCATGACATTACTGATTTATGCTTGAGTATTATATTGCTCACCATATGTGTTGCTATCAACAAAAAAGAAATGTAAGTGAAACGCGTGGAGTGGAAAACACAGCCACTTATTGTGTTCGCTTCCTTGGAGACTTAAGGCGAATCAATGCTTTAATCTTGTTACATCTTAATTAATTTCAGCAATATTTCTAAAAAGCTACAATTTTAAATCTTTTAGAGGTACATATTTAACTACTAAAATGTAATTTTAAGAGCTTGTTCACATTTTCGTAAATTAATAAGCTGTACGAATTACTGAATCATTTATTAATCTATGCACTAGTGATTGACAGAAGATTTCAATCCCTAGTAATTTGATTGATATTCTCTATGACTTGAATTGAAGTGTATAAAATTTGAGGCATTTTTCATGTAAATTAGATTTATACCAGTTCTATACTTTTTGTTTAGATTTTTCATCAATTAACACTCCTTTAAGAGAACGGTGTCAATTACTGGAACAGCTACGCCATCTATTGGCATGTAAAGTTTAAAAAAAAGAATGCGATGCAGCTTTACATTTTTAGATGTCTTTAGAGAATGCATGATAAAAAAATGTTTAAAATAAATTTATTTTAGGTTCATAAGCAGGGCTCCCACGGCTGCGCCAATTGCGCAAAACTGCGCCAAAACGATTTTTCCGCTACATGCTGCTACAAAATGCGTTTTTTTTTTTTTGGAAAATGTGCGCCAAATCGCGATTTTCGGAAAAAAATCGAAATTTTTTTTAGATATTATACTTTTTTCACCTTAAAATCGGCATCATTTGTTAAATTTTCCTTTGAGTCAACTTATTTTTTACCTTTGAAGCAGTTTATTAATGAATATTAGCTCTACCCGCTCTTAAGAACATCAAGTGTGGATGAGAAAATTGAGCAGAATGAGTGATGTATACTACGCTTGTATAAGAAACAGTGAGACGATTTCTCATATTTTGTAGTATTATAGAGAGAAAAATAATTCCTCTTATCACTATTTATGTTGAACATTTTATTTAGTAATTTTTTATTGAAATAGATAAAAAAAAGTTTAAAATTTCATAGAACGTGGAAAAAATAAACTTGGCGTTTTTCCTCAGTGCACTTTGTGTTTTCTATTCTAATGTTTAGGAAACACTAACCAATGTGAAAAATCAATAACAGAACAGATGTTAAAAAAATTATTGCTCCATTATAACAATTCGTAAAAATTCCTTAAGCCTACTTTCCACGTGCAAGCAAAGGAGTGCATACGTTCTACAATCTTTTTGCATCCGCTACAAAAATGGATTTTTTTCATTTCAACTGTTTATAATGTTTCTTTACAAAGTAAATAAATAAAATGTATTTTTATTTTAAATAAAAACATTGTTTGAAAATATATATTTGTTTCCGAAAGTGTTTAGAGACAGACTTTCAAGCGCTGTAAAATTAAACATTGAATTGTAGCTTTTTTTCTTTTATCATTACTTTTTAAGCTCTATAATCTATATCATATAACCACAAGCTATTTAAAAAGAGAAATATAAAGAACAAAAAAGTAAAAAAAATAGTTAAGTTAGAAAATTTTAAAAAAGCATGTATATCTTAATAAATTGATGATCTTTAGCAAATATGTTAAGCAATATTATTAGAAGAAATAGAAATTTTGTTGTGGGTGAACGACCTCATAAAAGTACTCTTGCTTAAAGTTTCAATTTTTTAACTAGATTTGAAAGTTATGAAATTATGCATTTCCTCTTTCTTTTAATTCAGTTTAGTTTCTTTCAGCATCCAATTGCTGTAACCCTAGGACTCTTAAAATTTAATTGTAACTATTACACAATTTTTGAAAGATGTAAAGATAAATTGTTAAAAAAAATCATTAGACAATAAATTATCAACCTATAGTAAGAAATACATTTTGCCTTTCTATTATAGAACTGAAGAATATAATTTGGTTCTTGAATTTTCTTGCTGCAAAATTATGAAACCCAGTAATTTACTTTTGGTGCCATTAATTGCTTCCAAAGCATCTAAGTGAGCATTTAGGATTGAAATTTAAATATTTCTTAATTAGAAAAATAATAAAATTACTGCATCTAGAAAATAAGATCGAGTTCAAATATATTTTTTGATAAAATATGAAATTATATTTAATTTATTCAAAATTTTACTGTTACTATAATCACAATGGTTATACCTAAATAAGTACCATTTAAAAAACAAATTTTAATCAATGATAAATAGTTTTAAATAGTTTAACCTTTCATATTAGTTAGTTTTTGCTTATTTCCTTGTAAGAATAGTGTTTTAGCTATTAAACAAAAAAGAGAGAATGTAATGATTTTTGAAAAGAAGAAAATTGTAAGCTTTCTTCTAGCTATTCTTAATCATTGGAAGAAGAAAAAAAGAAAAACAACAGAACATTTATTTAAATAATCTGTTTCTTGAGAAAAGTATTGAAAAACACCTTTGTAAGGGTTATAGGTTTAATTAGTCTTACTTTTTGAATAGGTTATGAATAATTTCTTATAAGAAATATAAAAATAATCCAGTTTTTGAAATAATCTAATTCAGTTTTTGAAGGATGACTGACATTTACATTTCCTATCATTTTGAAGACTTGAAACTGCTCTTACCCTTGATGTATGAAAATGACATTGCTTTAAAACATCCATTTATATTTAAAAAATAAAGAAAATACCCTCCAAAAATAATACAAATTTGATATTTTCGGCTCCTAAACTGATACAAAAGTCGATTTCTTTTGCTCCAAACTGATACAAAAGTTAAATTCTTCTGCTCCAAACTGATACGAAAAGGACATTTTACCTGCTCCGAAAGCTGCTACAAATTGTATTAGGCGGGGGAGCTCTGTTCATAAGTTATAGACGAATTACTTTGTATGCAGTATTAAGCTTATGTTAATCAACTACTTTACATATTGGAACTTTAATACAGTGTGTCAAACACTGGAGCAGGGGGTATCAATTACCGGTAAATTGGAAAATTGTCGTGTCAATTACTGGAGCATTGAGTGTATCTAAAATAAAAATTCATTAAAAGAAAATTGGGTATCGAACGGATAAACTTTAATAGATATATGTTATGGTGAAACACCGAAATTGGTGATTGTCGACATTCACCAAATAAGTCGGTAGAAGTCCGAATATTTGGTTATATTCTTGTATATTCGGACATCCGCCGGTGTTTGTCGACAATCACAGATCGGCTCTGGTGGAAGTCGAAGCAAAAAGCCGATGCCAATAGAATTACGGCAGTCTGACGAACTCTAGTCGGAAATATGATTGTATAAGCTTAAATAATATAAATTATGTTTAAAATTATGCTGGCACAATGGCTTCGTGCTAAGGCGGCGGACACATATCATTTCCGTATTTACTTTTTGATTCGAACAGTTTTCGTTCAAAAAATCTTAACATTAGCGCCTATGGGCGAACCTGAAGCAAATTATGTAAACTCTGGTCATAAGATCGAAGTTCCTTTGAACAAGCTTATTATAAGAAACTCTCAACAGAAAACTTTTAATTTGAACAATTTTTGTTCAATTTGAACCGTTCAAAAAAAAAAAAAATGTTAACGCCTAAGAGGAATTTTCAATCCTATATAAATCCTGTTCTAACAGACGGATTTGCTCTAAACAGTGTTTACCGCAAAGATGTTCTCGCGTAAAACATGTGCAGATACGAAGTTCATTAGAACTCAAGGAGCCTATTTTCCCGCGAAACGTTTTGATCTAGATTTTAAAGGACATTTCCGAATGAATGAAATAATGAATAAGTGAGTGATAGAATGAATGAATAAATGAATGAGTAACTGAATATGCATAAACCGTTGAAAAAGGTATATTTGGAACAATTAAGAGCTACAGCTAAATGAGAAGGAGATAGAGAGATATAGCTAGATTATCAGTTTGATATTGGTGTCGAGAGGAAAGTAGGTTCGTATAGTTCTAGACGGAACTTCTTGTTAATATATAGAGAAGAGGTAACGAAATTATTTTGATTCAACATCCACAATCAGTGCATGGTGAATGTCGACATTAACTGGCGTAAGTCCGAAATAATGATATTTAGCAAATGTTTCGGACATACACCAAACGACTCGGGGAATGTCGACAATCACCAGATTTCAATCTTTCATCGTAACATATATATATATATATATGGTCCTGAATGTCCTATTGAAACATATATTAATTCAAAAACTGTGTAACAGTAACTTCTGTTGATTTAAACTTTCTCCTCTTCCAACCCTGTTAACACTATGCCTTAGGGATGCCTTGAATCCGGTAGCGAGGTAGTGGGGTTCACGGATTTTTCATGCACGTATCCCCAAGTGTACGTAATAGTTCTTCAGCGGGTATGTAACACACAACCTTCCAGGTGGAAGTCCGACATCCTAACCACTAGACTACTAAGGCCCTCAGATGATTAAACTATTAAAAATGTGATAAAACACTCTCAAGGTTTCAATCACTGGTGCACTCAACCTGCATTTCTTTTCCGAAAATAATGTTTTTGGAATGCAGTTCAAAGCCGAGTAATGTTTCGGTAAAATAACTTATGTATCATTGCGGAGCTTGATAACAATAATCGACTGATAGTAATAACCGAACCCTACAAAACATGATTAATAACTTATCACATCAATAGGGACACTGTGCTCTAAATGTGAAATATGTTTAACATTCGCAGTAAACCGATACTATGAGAAAATATATATATATATATTCCAGCATCAAAACTCAGCTAATATTTTATTTAGACTATCCTGAGGCAGCGGGAAAAATATTTACCCCTTACCTCATGCTTCCCCTCTCGCCTCCTGTTGATATAATTTATTGTCCGATGTCAGTTTGCTTTTTTAAACCTACCTATATTTTAATATACCTCACTACTGGAAAAAAAACTATGAAAGTGTGTAAGGTATCCATTTAAAAATGCACAGACTTGTTAAACGCAGGTATTGTTGCCTGCAATGTTTTCGTTTTTAAAGCATAATTGTATGATTTGCAAAAGTTCTATCACGAAAGAATAATTTAAGCCATGTTTTACAATTTCTCATGAAATTTTTATTTTGAAATATTCTTCCTTGTCTCTTAGAGCTAGCAAACCGATTCTAGTAAGATGTCTCTTCTTCTGTACAAAATCTTCTTAATTTTGGATTCCCTAAAAATTCCCTAAAAGCGCCATTCTGTGCGAAGAAATATTTATTACAATTACATGAATTGTTTTTTTCTTTCCCTAGAACATACTTAGTTTAAACGTACAATTTTTAAGAACCGGTTCGTTCACAAATTGATAATATTAACGTAAATAATATTCACAAAAGCTATAATTTTAACGTGAATTCGACAAGCAAATGGATGATTTTAATAACATTAAGTGAATGACAACAGTGATTCACATTCAGTAATCATGCAATAATATTTAAAAAAGCAATAAAATAAATAAGGAAAGTAAGAAGAAAGCATTACCGTTGAACATTTTACAAAAATACATGTTAATATCACATCTAAAAATTTGATTGAATTATTTTATTTCTTGATATTTGTATTTTATATAATGAAATATTAAATCTAACATTCTAACTGCATGTATTTAAAATATTTCTAGGTGCGGCAGTTTTGGCGTGGATATTTGGTGGAGGCTTTTACAGCGGAACAACAACTTTAGAGGTGTACGATCCGAAAATCCTAGTCTCAGAGGAAGAAGTTATAGTTGTTTCAATAAATTACAGAGTAGCATCCCTAGGGTTTTTGTATTTCGATAGACCGGACGTACCGGGGAATGCTGGAATGTTTGACCAGCTAATGGCATTGGAATGGATAAGGGACAATATTGCCTACTTTGGTGGTAATCCACACAATATCACAATTTTTGGAGAAAGTGCGGGAGCAGTAAGCGTGGGTCTGCATCTGTTGTCTCCTCTTAGCCGTAATTTTTTTAATCAGGCCATTCTTCAGAGTGGATCTGCAACATCCCCGTGGGGAGTTCTTGACAGGAAAGAGATTATGAGGAGAGGACTGAAGTTGGCAAAAGCTCTAAAATGCCCTCATGATGAGAACGACTTGGATCCCGTGGTGGAGTGCTTATTGACCAAAGACGCAGCTGATCTAGTCAATAATGAGTGGGATGGGTATGGGGTTGTCGAATTTCCGTTTGTCCCTGTTGTGGACGGAGCCTTCCTTGATGAAACTCCAACCCAATCCCTACTGACCAAGAATTTTAAGAAGACTAACATCATGGCTGGTAGTAATACTGATGAAGGTAACTACTTTATAATCTATTACCTGACGGATTTGTTCAAGAATCAGGAAGATGTTTACGTAAACAGGGAAGAATTTATTCAAGCTGTAAAGAAACTGAATCCTCAAGTAGGAGACCTCGCTCATGAAGCAATTATTTTTGAGTATACGGACTGGGTGAATCCTGAAGACACTATCAAAAATAGAGACGCCATTGATAAACTTGTAGGAGACTATCAGTTCATTTGCAGTGTGAATGATTTTGCTCTGAGGTATGCCGAGACTGGAAATGATGTGTACATGTACTATTTCTCACAGCGCTCTACTGTACACCCATGGCCTAAATGGATGGGAATACTGCATGCTGATGAGATAAATTTCATTTTTGGAGAGCCACTAAATCCCTCTTTTGGCTACACAAAAGCTGAAGAGCAGTTGAGTAGACGGGTCATGAGATACTGGGCCAATTTCGCAAAAACAGGGTAAGTTATTTGTTGAATTATTTTTATTGGTGAATAAACACAAGTTATACAAGAGAAAAGAAGTTGTAGTACATGTACAAAATTTCACACGAAAGATTTATTATAAATACCATAAGTTTTCATTAACGAGTGACAACATTATGCAAAATAATTATTTTTCACACGGAAATTGCAAACAAATTGCTTGAGAAAACTTGTTTCTAGAAAATACGTATGTATTAGACCAGTGGTCGGCAACCCGGCTATCGCGATCGACCGGTCGATCGCAAGCCCATTTTCGGTCGATCGCGACAGCATTTTGAACAGTTTATAGTTAAAAAAAAAAAACTTTTGAATTGGATGGCGAATTTATTTTCCCTTCAGAAAATGTTTATTAGTTTGTCAGACCATTCACCGGACCTAAAAAAAACTTCTAATAATACGGAATGTCAGCCGTCAAAATAACTATGCTCTCGGCGAGAGTTAGTTCAAGAATGTAGCTGCATAATACGGAATGTCAGTCGTCACAATAACTATGCTCTCGGCGAGAGTTAGTTCAAGAATGTAGCTGCATAATACGGAATGTCAGTCGTCACAATAACTATGCTCTCGGCGAGAGTTAGTTCAAGAATGTAGCTGCATAATACGGAATGTCAGCCGTCACAATAACTATGCTCTCGGCGAGAGTTAGTTCAAGAATGTAGCTGCATAATTTTGATGCGAGTTAACGGCGCTAACAAATCATTATTAATTAAAATTTTAAAGTAGGTATTTTATGGGCATCAAAACTTGTTCTGACAAAAATTAACTTACAATTTGAAGACGGACGCAATCCTGATATGGCCTATTAATAGTGTATATCCCCCCCCCCCCCCGTCCTCCGAGTCGATCTTGGTGTTCGCCGAAGGTAGATCTTCAATCAATTTAGGTTGCCGACCGCTGTATTATACTGCTTAGTCTTACAATTTCATATTTAATTTTATTTTATATCTAATTTTTCTCTAATAAATTCATATGAATTTTAATTCATATTTGGTTTTAGTCTAATAAATATATATTCATTAGACTACGATTAAATATGAAAAACTTAACACGAACATGACATTTGATGATCTTTATTTAAAATATCAATCAATTCGTCTTCCGTTGTAACATAAAATTCTTGTGGCTAGAACAAATTCATCAAATAGTGTAGAACGGCATTCTTTGCAAAAGCACTACTGCTGTGGTAAAGCTATCCTACAAGTTATAAGTTGGGATTCTGTTTCGTTATGGCGAATGCCAATGCTGATTTAAATGAGTTTATATATTGTACTAAGGGGCCCACTCTTTGCACGCTATGACTCGCCACCCCGGAACTGCATGCAATCCCATCCGGATCACTTCGCTATCCAAGCTAGTTGCGCTCACTCACCGGATAGTAGTACATTCTTGTAACCTAGCGGGCATTCCTTCATCCATGTCCGCTGGACCACGACAAACCTTTTTTTTCGTAATTTACACTGCTTTTTAAAATCGTAGTTCATGTCACTTTTTAAAATTAACAAGAAGTTCCATCTAGAACTATACGAGCCTACTTTCCCGTATACACCAGCTTCAAATTTGTAATCTAGCTATCTCTTTCTCTCTCTTTCTCGTTTAGCTTTAGTTCTTAATTGCTTCAAATATACCTTTTTCAACGGTTAATAAATATTCCTTCAATCATTCATTTATTTAGTCATTCATGTATTTATTCACTCATTTATTCATTCATTCTTTTGCTTATTTATTTAATGATTCATTAATTCAAAAATATTCTTGAAAATCCCGATCAAAATATTTCATAGGAAAATAGGCTCGTTAGTTCTGGATGAACTTTCCTTCTGTACAATGTTCTACGTCATAAGAGCTTTCTACGTCATAAAGTATGTTCCAAGCAAATCGGTCCGTTAGATCAGGATTTATATAGGATTGAAATTTCCTCGTAGGCGCTATGTTAATTTTTTTTGAACTGTTCAAAAATGAACAAAAATCGTTCAAAACAATATTTCACGCCAAGAATTTCTTCCAGTAAGCTTGTTCATTGGAACTTGGATCTTGTACACAGAGTTTACATAATTTGCTCATCATTTTCGCTCATAGGCGCTAATGTTAAAATTTTTTGAACTGTTCAAAATTGAACAAAAAATTGTTCAAATCAAAAAGTAAAACATGGAAATGAGGTGTCATCGCCGAGATCTTTCGAATGCAAAAAGAGTAATCGGACAATTCGTTCAAAAGTTATTGGGGGGGGGGGGGCAGACCGACAGACACACTCTTTTCCCATCTCAAAACCCTACTTTCAAATTTTTTATATTTCAATCTTTACTTAAATACTTAACTTATTTTTGACTTTTCTTGATTTCTAACGATATTTTCACGATACATTAAGCCTTCTTTTATGCTTTATTATTTTTTTTTTTTTTTACTTTTGCGGGAAAGAAGGCTAAAAAGGAACATATTTTCACATAAAATCTTTAATATTGTATAGTGACTTTCAATCGATAGTACACTTCTAAATTAAACAAGAAGTTCCATCTAGAACTATACGAGCCTACTTTCCCGTATACACCAGCTTCAAATTTGTAATCTACTTCTCTCTCTCCCTCTCTCTTTCTCGTTTAGCTTTAGTTCTTAATTGCTTCAAATATGCCTTTTTCAACGGTTAATACATATTCATTCAATCGTTCATTTATTCAGTCATTCATGTATTTATTCATTCATTTATTCATGCATTCTTTTGCTTATTCATTTAATCATTCATTAATTGAAAAATATTCTTGAAAATCTCGATCAAAATATTTCATAGGAAAATAGGCTCCTTAGTTCTGGATGAACTTTCTATTTGTACATATTATACGTCATAAGAGCTTTCCGATAAAGTTTGTTCCAAGCAAATCGGACCGTTAGATCGGGATTTATATAGGATTGAAATTTCCCCGTAGGAGCTATGTTAATTTTTTTTTTTGAACTGTTCAAAAATGAACAAAAAATTTTCAAATCAATATTTCACGCCAATAACTTCTTCCACTGAGCTTGCTTATTGGAATTTGGATCTTGTACATAGAGTTTACATAATTTGCTTCATTTTCGACCATAGGCGCTAATGTTAAATTTTTTTGGACTGTTCAAAACTGAACGAAAAGTTGTTCAAATCAAAAAGTAAAATATGGAAATGAGATGTCCTCGCCGCGATCTTTTGAATGCAAAAAGAATTTTTCGAATCGGACAATTCGTTCAAAAGTTATTAAGGGGGGACAGACCGACAGACAGACAGACAGACAGACCGACAGACACACTTTTTCCCCATCTCAAAACCCTACTTTCAAATTTTTTATTTTTCAATCTTTATTTAATTACTTAACTTATTTTTGATTTTTCTTGATTTCTAACGATATTTTCACGATACATTAAGCCTTCTTTCATGCTTTATTATTATTATTTTTTACTTTTACGGGAAAGTAGGCTAAAAAAGGCTTTTTAATTACTACAATAAATCAGTCGTTTCCCCTCAAAATCTCAATCATGTGGTTTAGCTGCGGCAGAGTTTTTATTCCATTCATTCCGGAGCGAGATCCGAATCAAAACTAATTTTCTTCTCAGCCCCTGATCTGAGCATCCGTTGCCATGACAAATGGCCTTCGGCGACATGTAACCGTGTTACCTCCACCAATTGCCTCTTAAAGAGAAATACTCAATGGCATTTAGTTCCCGATCTGTCCGAAAGCATTACGGTTGCAGTGGAGGATTGTCAACCACTGCCACCCCTTTTCTACTGATCCCCCTATTCTGATTTGATTCCCCTTTGATTTCCAGTCCTCGAGACAAATTGGAATGTTGTCGGCAATCGATAAAAAGCGGAAACTAATCTATGGAATAGAGAAGAATGTGGAAAGAGGAATTTATTGCTCATAAATCGAAAACTATCCCGTGTTTGGATACATTATCTTGCTTTTCTGGAAAGTGATACTTCTGGGATTTCAGGGGAATTTATGGAATCCGCTTGATAATCTTGGAAGTTTATTACAATTAAGATACAGTTTATTGCTTTGTTTTACGCATTCGGATATTTTAGAGTAGGTATTGCGAAAGATATTGTACAGATGTGTTAAGATGTGCGAAGCAATTTTAGTTAATTTTCAAATTTTTAAATAATTAAAATGGAAATCATTGTAAAAAAGTTAAGGACTCTTGTTATGTATACTTTTGAAGCAACAAAATGTTATGACAAAAATGTAGGCTTTAACTATACCAGAAATTGACTTTAAAAAGCACAATAGCTTGCAAAACGAAATTGGATAAGAAAACTCGCACTTGTTTTGTGAACGCAGAAGTCATATACTGTCGTACTGAAAAAGGATGTGGCAAATGCATGTTCTTGGTAAAATATTGAAAAAAGTGAGTTTATTAAAACTCTGATTTTAAATAAGGGATCATTCATAAATGATGTCACGCTTCGAGGGGGGAGGGGGGTTCGTGAAATTGTGACAAAGTGTGACAAGGGGAGGGGAGGGGGTAGCAAAAAGTGTGACATCATGCATTATGCAACATAGCGTGACGCGTGATAAAGGGGGGAGGGGCGTCGGCTCAAGTGTGACATATTGTGACAAAGAGGGGGAGGGGGGTCAAACATATGGGAAAAAAGCGTGACGTCATTTATGAACGGCCCCTAAATTCAAATTAATACTGCTCTGGTGAGGATGATTACACTGTAAAAAATTCCAGTTCAATATTTCAACCAAAAAATGGTGAAATTTAGGTGTAACTAACATTTGGCACTAAAGTCGAACCATTATTATATAGTTCCTAGTTTCACATTAGATATTACTCTAATTCCAATTTTAATGGGGGGAAACATTTTGCAAGACACAAATTTATAAGGAAAAAAAAGCATTTTAAAAATTGGTGACTGTTTCAAAGAGCAGAATATTTTTATTTGCTATATATCTCTCTTGTAATATACCCTCGAGAGATTCCTATTTAACCCTCAAGTTTGAGCGCCTACATTTTACTCTAAATCACTAAATAATAGTAGCATTTTTTAAATTCTAAAATATAATACATAAAAATTCCTAAATGAAATATTACAATATGCAAGGTGATAAGAACTACTTCTAACCTAATTTTAAATAGGAAGCACTCATTAAAATAGGTTGGATTAAGTCACTGCACTGTAAAAGTACTAATTTCACCAAAAATTAAAAAAAATAGAGAAAATAGTGAAATTTAGCTAACCAACATTTGGTACTAAGTTAAACTATTATAGTGGTGTAGTTTCATCATGAATGGGAAGCCAGGAACAATTATGTTGGTTCAACGTTAGTACCAAATGTTGCTTGCCGCTGAATTTTACCATTTTTTTTTGGTGAAAGGTTTAACTAGAATTTTTTAGTGTGCGTTTTGTGACGTTTAGGAAAATACTTCAACTAGTACTCTTTGAGGGCTTCAAATTTAGGAGAGCAAAAAAGCAAAACTAAATTTGTAATTTACAAATCTGAAATGAAAATTTAGACATACCTGTCTCTGAGAACACATATATTAAAATTTTAACTTAAAAACATTAACTACCTGATGAGTACAGATAAATGGAAGAAAAATATTGTGTGTGGAAACTGCAATGGAAATGGCACACATACATATCTGTAGTGGAAGAAGAAATTACCTATAAGATAATAGATTTTACATTTGTGCTGACTGCCGATTAAGTGAAGAAAAACGTTAGAAATCCGGCATTTGCGAATAAAACGGCTCTCTCGTGCGCCTCCGTTGCAGAAGTTGCAAAAAGCTTAAAACATGCTTTCATACTCAGTAAAAAAACACTGTATCCCATGAAAATTATTAACATGTTTCATTAACATGAAAGGACACACCCAATTTGAATGACTGGCGCTAAAAACTAATCATTTGTATAATAAATTCTATTTTAAAGTTGATTTTAAAAAGTCGTAATTAATTTTATTAGGTGAACGGATTTAATTTCTGTTTCAAAAAAGACTTCACTCAAACTCTTGTTATGATTGCTTTAAATATTACTGCTTAATGGCAACAAACTCATTTTAGCAATGCGTTTTTTGTTTATTAATATTTTACTTAACAAAGAAATATGAAGCCAAACCTCTAACTAAACGAAAAAACTTAATTTTCACTCATGACATTTTTTTTAAAGAACACTTGTATAGTGTTCTTTAGAAAAGTTCAAGTAAACGTCTGTTTGGAATAACTGAAAAGGATGATGCTTGTGTTGAAGAACGTTATATCAAACAAGAAATAAATAAATAAATGAAAAAACTATAAAATTAAAATGCAAATGAAAAACCTCTAAAAACCGAAACTTTTTTTTCTTCTGCAGAAGTAGATTTTAGTTTTGTTGCACAAACTAAACTATAGATAGTCAAATCGATGTTTAAGTTGGACTATCCTCAATCGATTAAAAAAAATCAAAATCGGTTCATTTAGTCAAAAGTTATGGATGGGAAAAAACAATAGAATTACTATATTTTCCTCCATAACTGTTTTTCTAATTATTGAATATGGTAAAAACAAAGTACGGGACCTATGAGACACCACCATGACCGATTAAAAAAATAATCATCAAAATCGTTTTATCCAGTCAGAAGTAATCGATGAACGATCAGAGAAACAAAAACAAAAATAAAAAACATACGTTATGAATTGATAACCACCTCCTTTAGGGAAGTTGGTTAAAAATTATCCTGAAACCCCTCACAGCTTTATTAACAAACACGCAAAGAAAGTGGCTTACATCTGTATTAAAGTTGTAGAAATAATACAATGAAGAGTAACTTTGAACGACAAATGTGCATAAAAATGTAGCAGAAGAAATAAAAAAACAATGAATTTAATTTACTTTCATCACGTACTAGAAATATAGTGTTGTATTTGCGTTACAAGAATGTTTCAATGCAACGAAAATGACAGAAACATGCTCTAAATTGCCCAAGTAATCAAATTTTAAACCTTTAATATTGACTTCACGCAGCCTCATGAGTACACAGAAACATTAAAGAAAAAATAAAAAGGATTGTAGATATTATATTAAACACATGACCCTGCTATTGTTTTAACACTTAATACGCTGGAAATTCAGTATTCTTAAGAGATTAAAGGGAAATTATGTTATTTATGTGTTTATTTCCTTACAAAGGAAAATCAACATATTTCAAAGTTTATTCTTATCATAGAAAAATTTCGCAACAAAACATGAATTTGCTCATAAGTCGGGAAAAAATCTTTCAGGCTTATCTGGTTCTCCGTTCTTTTAATATTATGGATGGTTTTTAAAAATCAACAAGTAAACATCTGTTTGGTATAACTGAAAAGGATGATGCTTGTGTTGAAGAATGTTATATCAAACAAGAAATAAATAAATAAATGAAAAAACTATAAAATTAAAATGCAAATGAAAAACCTCTAAAAACCGAAACTTTTTTTTCTTCTGCAGAAGTAGATTTTAGTTTTGTTGCACAAACTAAACTAAACTCATCTAAAGTAGAATTATTTGAAAAAAAATAAGTAGAATCATGTTATTAAAAATAAGTTAACCTATAAATTCCTATTTGTTTCTGAATTTAAAAAAAAAAAGGAACACGAGAAATACTTCAAGAATAACATATTTCAAACCAATAAATAAGTAAATTAACAAGTTATCGCTCTTTCCAAGTTGAAAAGAAAATGACTTTCCAATAAAACTGAGAACCTTTCCTGCCATTCTTTACATAGAAACAAAATGAAAAAAGAATTTCCTTTTTTATTCTTTAACTCTGTTAATCCCGTTGGCCGCCTTAAACCGCGCCTCTAAGCAAATTTAAAGATCAATAGAGCTATTTTTAGCAACTGTCCCCAGTCTTTTGGCAATAGCTTGCGTCCTTAAATCCCCTATAACGTACCCGAAAGAGTAAACATCAGCATCCGACCCCAGTTTATGGAGCTCCATCCATCCAGGTCTATTGTGAGATGGAAAACAAGCCGGCTGCACAAAGAGAAAATTTTCCAATCCCCCTCTTCAATGTTCGATCGATCGTTACACCTCCATCCACGTGGGACCTTGTAAAACATGGACGAACATCGGTGAATGCTATATTCTTTCTCAAGATTTTTTATCTGAATCTTTAAAGAAGCTTTCGTCTCTTAAGTTGTGAGTTTCGGAAAGTTTTGAGAAATGAAAGAAAGTGTAAACAGATTCTTTGTGGCTTATTTGAAGTTGAAAAATTCTGCATTTATTGTAAGTTATATTTTCGAATTAATTTTCGTTTATTTGTTTCAAAGCAAGTATGTTCGTAGGCACTTTTTTTTGTTCTTTTGTCATTCATGAAGTAGATTACAGTCATAAATGAATAATTACTCAAATTTTTAAAAAAGTTACACCTTTCTAAACTAACAATAAATGCATAAATAAAAAAAAGACTACCACTAAAACTATGCACAGCAAGTACTGTAAATCATAGAAAACGTTTGCGCCAGAAAATATAGATCGTATCTTGCTAATAACTGACGACGAATTGTAGCAATTTTCTTACATTTTTTTTGCATAATTATTTTTTCATATGCTTAATTACTTTCAAATGCATTTATTCACTTCAATTAGCTTCACTGCATCTTTATTATTTCTATTTAGTGCACGATGGATTTTTACTGGCCTATTTCTTATCTTTAGTATTATCATCAATTATTTTTATGACTTGTTTTGCAATAGTAGTAGCCAGCTCTCTTTAATCAGGACTGCATAAATTTAACACTCATTTTCCAGCGAGCTTCATATTTTGCAGCGAGCACAGTTCACATTATAATAGGCAGGAGAAGATATACCTTGGGCATGTTTGTGCCTTGAGAAACTTTAGCTTGTGGGGCCCCCTACAATTCAAAGTTGTTAATATTAATTTCTGTTTTTGCTTCTGGCGTCAGGTGGTAGTACATATACTCGACATTGACAGCAATAAAGAATACAGTTAATTGATTTTTCAGCTTCAAGTTATATAGGTTCTCGAAGTAAATACTTTCAACTTTACTTCTGATCTTCTTTAATTGTTGCAGTAATGAACTTGAGAATTGTTAAAGCATTCAGAGAGTGTAGTTGTCTGTCTTGAATTGGGTAAGTAAAACGCTTCATTTTGTTCTGATGTGCCACGTGGTGTACCAAGGAACATCACATGGTACCTACACATAGCTAGCCCAAGGTAGTGTTCCTTGAACCATCCCAAACTACAAAATGACGTTTGAAAAAGCATTCCAAAATACATTCAGAGTATATGCAATTTAATTTTACTTAACTGTAATAAGATTACTTTACTTTTTTCAGTTCTTAGATATGTTTTTGTGCATCGCGTTACCTTAATTTTTGCCTACTTACTCATAAAGGATTTTTTTTATTTAAAAAAGAGGGTTTGGGGGGAAAATTTGGGGATATCTGTTGGTAGATATTTTTGTGATTCATCCATTCAACTGTTCTGCTGCATTTTTAGGAAAAATGCAAATAAAGGCTGCATTTCTTTCAACATTTTTTAACTAATTGAGTTCTGTTATAATTTAAATCCCGAACTTCATTCAGCAATTTGTAAATAACGCGGTTTTATTAATAATGATTATTGATTAGTGACTATTTTAATTTTCAGAAATCCTAGTCAAAGGCCAGACGGTGAATATGAACCCGTGTACTGGCCAGCTCATACAGCCACCAGCCGTGAATACTTAACGCTATCTGCGAACTCCACGGAAATCGGTCACGCAAGGAGGGCCAAACAGTGTGCCTTTTGGCAGGAATACATACCTAAATTAGATAAATATTCAGGTAAATATACTCCCGTTTTACTGTTAGTACATATTAGTTTAGATTTAAAGCAGAAATATCTTAAAGGGATATAAGAAAATTTCCTCATTGGGAAACATTTTCCTAATGAAATAGTTCTCTATGTGATGATTAATCCTTTACATTCGTATGTTGCCTCCGGGTAGTTCAAATATCATGTTATGGTTTATATTTACGAATACAGTGTATTAAGAATACCATTTATGAAACATGAATAACTAAAGGAATGACTCATTGGTTAGGCGCAAATGAATTAATGGATGTAAAAAAAATGATTCAATGAACGAATAAAAAATCTACTTAATAAATGAACAAATAAATGAATTAATAACTGAATGAATGAATGAATGAACGACGAATGTATTTATCTGATGTAGTTACAAAGTGAATTATAATACTATTCACTTTGAACCATATATACAAATTGTACCGAAAGTCTGAAATCAAAACAAGCCTGACATAAAATAAATTAACACTGCACTGGACATGGGTAGATCTTAATTAATGTTTAAAATATTAATAATAGTAATTTTATATTTATATAATAACAAAATATAGTTTCGACTCAATACAAAAAAAAACAGCATGAGCATCGAATGGCTTGTATTAACATATAGGTTGGTCTTAACTATTTTCGGACTAAAATGAATTACATCTTATACAACATAGTTAAATGTTTTAAAATAGGTGTCCCTGCAAAGAACGTAAATATTATACCATTTCACTTTGCCTCACATTCATCTACTTATGTTAGAAATATTCTTCCCCAAATAATCAAGCGCATTAAGTGTAAATAGATTTAGCAATATATTTGGTATAACCTGCTGAAGTATTTTTCAGCCATAACCCAGGTTCACATCTTACATCAGAGGAATTCTCGTTTCTTGGATGTCTCGCTTAGATTCAGATCACAAAATAGGTTTTGGTACCATACGGCAATGCTTAACGAATAATCACAATTCGACTCTGAAATTTCTCGGTAAGATGAAAGAAAAAATCTCTATGATGGAAAAGAATTTAAAGTACCAAGTGAAAGCAGTGAAACTGATAGTAATGAATATGGGTTGTAAACGTGGTAAAAAATTTGAAAATAGTATTAGACGAGAAAGTTAGATTCAATTTAACGACTGAAAATTGTCAGATAGTGCACAGTAATGCTCAAACAAAACGGTTTCTATCCAATGATGGAAAATGAACACAGATGAAAATGAACACAGTTTATTTACTCCAATAAAACTCGGGTAACTTGTTGATTAGGAAAAGCAAATTGCATTTTTACAATAATCATGCATTTTTATTAGTTTAACTTAATCATTTGGGCATGTAAATTATATCCTAGGTTCTGATCCCCCAAACTAATTCTAATCACTGGTTTAGGATTACATCTATGGGTTGTTATAATCCGTATGGTTATTATAATCCAATACACATCTCATTTTTGGGATTTTTGTGCTATCGTCTGTTGAGACGTGAAAGAAATTTGCTTTTCATTACCAGATCCTCGAAGAAATCACGGGAATTCAGTTATGGATCAAAAGCTACCTTTTACATTTTAAAGAATAATCCTTACTAAATTAAAGTTGTTTAAAGTGTAAGTGATCTTAAAGGTAAAGCAATGAGTTAAATATCAAGTTGTGGATCAAATGATGAATTTCTATTCCCATTTCCGTAATTAGTCAATCATCTAACTCAGATTTAGGGTCAGTGACCTTATCCTATGCCCAAAATAAATATATGTGGTTGCACTACAAATACATTATCTCAAAAATAGCAAAGGAGCTGTTCGTACTCTATTCTTCCATTTAACGACTTATTTGCTCACGCAACTTTCTTCGTGTGTAGAGAGCTTTTATCCTATGCCTTAAGTTTTACCTATATTTCCCAGTTTTTAGTGCAACTGAATAGTGAATTAATTAAATAAAATTGGCAAGAAAAAAGTTACTAACAGTATTTTAACAGCTAGACTTGCTATTAAAATACTTCCCTCTGGACGTAAAATCCCTCTGAATTCATACCATGAAACATAAACGTGTGCATAGATTAATTGCATCATCTGTTTGTTGAAAATGAACGTTCATAATGCATTTTTGGTTGATTAGTTTAGCGAAAAGTTTTATGAGTTTTATTGCAAGGAACGAGTCATTCGATTTTTAAAGCTAAGCTTTATTTTTGCACCATTAATTTTGGCGTAGCGTCATCTTAGACTTTGTCTGAAATGGATATTTCATTAATCGTAATCCAATGCATTCTGACAAAAAATGAGCTTCATTCAATAAAATGATAGACAACTGTGAATACTTAGAATATTTCACAACAACAAAATTTCTTTTCTTTACGATAACTGTCATTTAGTATCCGGTTTTAGAGGTTTGCAAAAGGTCTTCAGTTATACTGTCGAACCCGCTTAATGGATTATATGTTAAAAGAATAACCTTGTTATAATTCATTTGTAACTTTTCTTATAATATTGGAACAGCCCATTCAGATCAATAAATCAATGAATCCCTGTCAATGACGAAGTCTGTGTTAATGTAGGCGAAGGAACATTTATTTACATTAACACTCTATTTACATATATTATAAACTATTATAAGAGCACCTTACTTCTTAACATAGCTATTTATTTCGCTATTTATCCAAGATCTAAAGCTATTTTAAATGTCCCAAACAATAGTATATATATTCTGTGATTCCGGGTAGTGGAATATCCGGCTAATTAGAATAATTTTTCGTGGCAGAATGGGCGATTACATTAAGCAGGCTAAAAACTAAAAACCGTTTATTATAACAGCCATTCCCAGTTGGATTTAAAGGGTTATATTAGTCGTTTCAGGTCAGCTGAGCTTTAAATACTTAAACACCTAAGGCAGTCTCTATAAAACAGATTTAAAAAAAAAAAAAAAAAAAACAAGTCTACAACTATACGAGTCTACTTTCCCGTATACACCAATATCAAATTGATAATCTAGCTATCTCTCTCTCTCGCTCATTCGCATTTAGCTTTAGTTTTTAATTGCTTAAAATTTATCTTTTTTTCAACAGTTTATACATATTAATTAACTCATTCGTTTATTCATTCGTTCACTCCCTCATTCATTCATTTATTAACTCCCTCATTTATTCATTCATTTACTCCTTCATTTATTCATTCATTAATTCGAAAATATCCTTAACAATCCAGATCAAGACGTTTCGTGGGAAAATAGGCTCATTTTTTTTGGGATGAACTTCGTATCTGTACATGTTCTACTGCTAACATCTGTTTGATAAAGTTTGTTGCAAGCAAATCATGTTAGAACAGAATGTCTGTTAGAACAGAATTTATATAAGATTGAAATTTCCCCGTAGGCGCTAATATTAAATTTTTTTTAACTGTTCAACATTGAACCAAAATTGCTCAAATCAAAAAATTATGATTTCTTTTTACGATAGTCGAGACCGCATGGTGGAGTAGCCAATTTGCCATGAAAAATTATTCTAATGCACCGGATATTCCATGATACAGGAGCACAAAAACAATATATTATGGTTTGGTTCATTGAAAATTTATCACATTAATCAGGATATTCTTTTAGCTAGGGATGTAACGAATATTCGGTCACTATTCGGTATTCGGCCATTCGGTCGAATATTCGGCTGACTGAATAGTCAATTCATGACACTAGTTGAATATTCGGCCTGGCCGAATACTCGGTAAGATGAAATTCGGCCTGGCCGTATATTGATGGACTATTCAGCCGAATAGTTCTGCTACAGTAGAAATGCAAAAAAATAAAGAAATTAGTAGATTTAAACATTTAAAACTGTATTATAGTTATTGCAAAATAACACATTGACGGTATATAGTTTTAATAAATAAAAATAACTTAGTAAAAGCTACTTTTTTAAACATTGTTTTAAGGTTTGACTGAACAAAAATAGATTTTAAAGTTGTAATATTGTATTTTATACTTGGTGCTTGCTTCCAAATGCTGGCAATAGTTAATTGTGATTGAGACTTTTATTTTGTTATTATTAACAAAGTGGAAGTCAGACTTGGTAAGAGAGGAATGTGCCTTGAATGTATCATGAATATTAAGATAACATAAGTTCTTGGGGTTTCAGAAAGTAAAGGTATATTCCAGTTTATTTCAATAGATCTTTTTAAAATAGGTATGTAAAAAAGAACTTTATAAACTAAAACATTCTTTTATAACTTTTAAAATACCTTCATAAAACTATTTTGAGCAAGGTAAAAAGTTCACTGAGCGATAGTATTTCTTTAACCCTTTACATTCGAGGCCTTTTTCGCTTGCGCGAACCAGCAACTCGAGACGATTTTGGCCAAATTCGACAAACACTTTACAAGTGATTTAAAAACATTTATAAACAAACAAACGTTTACAAATAATAAAACTTCACCAGTTTATTCATTTATATGTCGCAGCAAACTTTGATAAATATTACACAATGTCATTAGTTAATCGGCGCCGCTCGAATGCATAGGGTAAATCTGAATTAAATAATTAGTAAAATAATGATAATGCTTGCATTAAAACTTGTCATTTCTATTCCACTTGTAAGTGAAATTCTCAGTTCTATTGCATTCAAAATAATACAGAAAACACATTAATTTAAGATAGTTTTAGAATCTTAGCAAACAGAATTAAATCATACATCATAAATTTATGTATGGAATTGGCCTTTGTGAATACTTTTAAGTTTGACAAATTATTTCTATTTCAATGGTTTTCTAGAAATTTTAATTTCGGCCGCCGAATATTCGGTATTCGGCTAAGACATTGGCCGAATATTCAGCTTCGGCCTAGAAGAAACGGCCGAATATTCGGTATTCGGCTCTTCGGCCCATTCACTATTCGTTACTTCCCTACTTTTAACCAATATTCTATTAAGCTGGTTCAATTGTACCTAGTGAATGAACTTTGAATTCAACTTCTGGGCTTGATATTAGCCGATGGTTTTAAAACATAAAACCGCAGCAAAATGTCAAGTTCATTAATTCTAACAGCAAAATATTTCATTCTGATATCAAATTATTATGTGGACAGCCCCTTGCATTGCAGAAAAAGGTTACTGTTGTTATCTAATCATCAATATTATAAAAGGTTCATTAATTTCGAAGAAATAAGAAAATAAAAAATCATGCACCTTAGTAATCCTTAGCTCATCAATTATTTAAGGTTTAGAAAAGCCTGTTCAGACATTCTCAAATTGAACTACACTTTTCGAACTGAGCAGAATAAATCATCCCAAGTAACATTCTGGCAACGTTCCATTGCATATCCAGCGGTGGCATTTATATTCAGAAGACTTTTCCTGGCAGACCCACCCAAATGCCGTAATTAAAATCATTTAGAGATTTCCCTCCTATGCGCAGGTAACGAATCCGTTTTCTTTAAAAATTAAGCAAGCAAGGAACTTGTGATGAATGAATTTTAAGAACCATAATGAAAGAGTTTTATGGTCAGAAACTTCTTGAATATTTTGAGAAACAGTATTACGGATTACTCAAAGGGGTAGAAGCAATTTTTATAGTTATTCTTGTGATTAGTTAAATATATTATCCTTTTTAAAAAGAATACTTTTGAGAAATTTTTAGGCTTCAGATTATTTGGTTGTTGATAACAAAAAATACAAAAATGTAACCTTTTCCGTCTTCACACTACAGCTGTTTACAAGACACATGGAATGTCATTGATTGTGTTTTACCAATGTAAGCTAGTGCTGGTCTGTAGTACTTTTAATTGTCACTCGGTACTTACGTAAAATATCCGACATGGGACCGTTCAAAAATTATGCCACTTTTTTTCAATGTACTTGAAGTCCCTTCCCCCCCCCCTCTTTGTCACAAAATGTCACACTACGAAGGACTCCCCTTCCCCCCTTTGTCACATGTCATGCTATATTACATAGGTATATGTACTTGCTGTGTTGCAGTTCAGAAAAAAAAACACTACGTTATAGATCACATTTCTAATTTTATTTTTAAACTTTTAATGATATTTTAGAGCATAACAATAATAATGAATATATGCTGCGTACATAATTTGTATGAAATTAGATTGAGGTTTACAACAAAAAAGATAACACTAGTCGACAAAAAAAAACTTTTTTTCCCTAACACAAACACAATTAGTTATTTTCAACTAATTTTGTAGCGTAGAATTCGAATATAATTGTAAAAAAGCTGCAACACGTACAGTTTTTTTGTTATGACTATCGTATAGTACGAAAAGAAACTCAAAAATGCTTTTAAATCACAATTTTTATCATGATTAATCTCCTTAATTCATCATGGAATTCTATTTCGATTGAGAAAAGATACATATTTTAGACTAAATAAAACATAAAACTATCATACTTTAATAAATGCGATGAAATGTTGTCATTTTTTTTCTTATGTCACGTTAAATCTTTTCTCTTTATAAACCTGCAATAGTCACCCATCACTGCTGGTTCCCAATGACATTGCTATCGGGTGTCCATAATCTTAATGTCCTTGTGAAATCTTTCCCCTTGTTCATCGCTATGTTCACCAAGATCTTTTTGGTAAAAAATTCAAATGTTAATGTAGAAAGGGATTTTTAAGTGCAATCCCACACCCAATGGCTTGGAAGGACTTAAGAAGATCTTAAATTAGGATTTTATAATTTTTATCTTTTCTTTTTTGCAAAAAATCTTTTCCCCACCTTCACAAGCGATTTCCAAGCTGCTAACTCTTTGATTAAGCTTCCCTTCGAAATCAGGGTCGCAAATCACTTGGGTAATTTCAGGTCCAATAAAAACATCTTCTTTAAGTTTTGCTTCACTCAATTGTAGAAAAAGTTCTTTTAAAAATTTTAATCCTTATCCTTCTTCTTTGTCCATGGTCTTCACAAGGTTTCTCATCAGTTCTAATTTAATATGAAGTGTAGGGAGCAGAATTTTTTCCCTTTCATTAAGACAGTTGTATTTAACATTACTAGCTCCAAGGTGAAGTGATGTTCTGGGTGGTCATTCCTTTTTACGAAATGCTGTGCTGTTGCTCGGCTATCCCACAAATGTAAAAAGCAACAATACTCAGTAAGTCTCTCCTGAAGATCCATTAATATAGCTATGACCTTTAAGTCTCCACAAATTCGCCAATTGAACTGTTTATACCTAAATGCGATTAGAATAGTCATCACGTTAGCGTACGTTTCTTTTATAGAAGCTAAGTAGACTATTGGTTTGCGAAGCAATTCATTCAGTTCATTTTGACGAATAAAATGGAGCTCGATGTTTGGGTTACAAGTACCGTCACCAACATATGCTTCAGTTGTGTCTTCAATGTCACTCACCTCTCTTGAATGTCAATATCTTTTCAATTCAATGGAACAGTTGGTGCCATTAAGTGCTTGCCGTGAGGAACTGTCTATGGAGATGGGATATTCGGATATTCAATTTTATGTATTTGATTTTTGGGATATCCTTCTATGTTTGAAAGACGAAACTAACAATCATCAAAAGCATTTGAAGGTCCTCGCCACACCATTGGGACAGCAAGTGGTAAAGAGTTTTTTTTGCCTTTCATCCACTGACCAAGAACCACATTGCAACTCACGCAATACCCGTGAGAGCCCAATTTTCATCCTGGTCACCAACTTGGCACCCGAAGTACAAGAAACAAGCCTTATTCATTTTCTACCTTGAGATTTAAAAAAAAAACCGCCCACAAATGTAACAAAATTTATCTGGCATAGTTTTGAAATGTCTGCTCTCAAAATTTGCCATCTTTAACATGAACTATAATACAAAAACCCACAACTATATTCAACAAGGAAGGTTTACATAATGGGATGCCAGAAATAACTCGATACGGCGAGATTGTAGGGTACCAGAAGCGTTGGGTTGCCACATGCGACAAAAAAATCATGAAAAATATCAGAAAGCTCCAATTTTTGTAACACAAAAATGTGACGTGGTGGAACTTTTTTACCTGCAGATATTCGAGTAACAATATGAATTTACAATAAAAATGGTAATTTGGTTGTTGTTAGCGAACCACTGTAGAGCAGTGTAATTAGTATAGAATAGTAGAAATATTTATTTTTCGAATTCCGAAAAAATTAACCGAGCTATTTTATCTTAAAAGTGTAAATACCTAAGAAGATTTAATTAGTTTAAAATCAAATGGTAAAAATCAAAAAATATAGATATAAAAATAAATTTAATTTGCTGGTTTGAAATCTTTTCATAGAAACTAAAATGTATGATGTCACACTTCTCGTTACCCCTTCCCTCCCCTTTTCAAACTGTCACAACTTCTCGAACTCCCACCACCCTCGAATCCAGATATTATTTATGAATGACCCCTATTTAGTAGATTTTTCTTCATGGCACATTAACATAATGTTATTCACCTTATATTATCTTATGTATTCATATCGGATTAATTTTTAATGGATATGGAGCACTACAAAAAGGATAATAAATGAAATGAATGGAAATTTCCAATGAATATTGGGGTAAAAAGGAAAAAAAAGGTGGGGAGAAAGAAGGAAGAAAGAAAAAACACAAAAGCATTTTGATTCATTTTCAACTTCTGTGCTCTTTAAACAAACACAAAAACAAGCAAAAAACAAAAAAGACCTTTTTATGAAAAGAACAAAAAGTTTTTACTTTTTAATCAAAGACAAACATGCAGTACCTAAACATTTCGAATCGCCACACTTATTCAAAAAGTAATTTCTGAAAATCAAAATTCTTCTTCAATGTGAAACTGCTCGGGGCTGACTTTTCATTAAATGTCCTAATTATAACAAAACTTAGTGTATAGAGATGCTTCGTTGAAAAAAAGATCAAACAGCGTAGTTCAAAAAAAAAAAAAAAAAAAAAGAAAGAAAGAAGATTTAAGATATCAAACGCGTCACAAATGAAATAATTAAACAACTTTAAAGGTCATCTAAATTAGTCTCAGAATCTTTAAAAGCTTAGTCAAGTAAGAAAAGTTTTACTTTTCGTAATTCTTATAAATATATAATGATAAATGCTTTTGATATCAGAGGAAAATATACAGCCGAGCAAGTTAAAAGTTTCAAATAAAGCTTGTTAATTTGCTGCAAAACATATCAATGATATTGAATAATGAAAAAGCGCACATGACGAAATAGTAAAGAAAAAAATGAACATTATTTTTAAAATATCGATCTCCTACATAATTATCCTTCCCAGAAGAGCAGTGGAAGTGATATATTCTGTCAAACGCTTCCAAGTTTCAAGAGTAGGTGTAAAAAGAGAACAAGTATTTCCGGCCTATCTTTCTGGCACAACTTACCAGCTCATTATTGAGAACCGAACTATCCTTTGAGGTAACAGAAAGTTAGTCAAGCAAAAGAACATTAAGAACATATTTTTTTTTTTTTTTTTTTTTGTGCGTAGAACGAATTCTGAAAGAACTTGAGAGCGCCTTTCTATCGTGTGGAAAGGGAAGAAAAGAAAATTTCCTCCTTTTCTGCTTCCTCACAGATTTGGTTTTATTTTTTGCCAAGAAAAAACTTTTATTTCGAACCCCCCCTTTTTTTGGAAATATATATTTAATGAAGCTTGGGTAGTCATGTCTCTCGAAAGTTTGGCTTCCAGGCATGTGAGAACAATTGAAAGAAAAAAAACCTTCGAGTCCAATAAGATTGCAAGTGCAAAAAGAAATTAACGTGCCTTCGAGCTATTCAGTATTTACTTTTATCTCTTGTTTATTTCCATATTTTTTCAGTGATCATAATATTTTTTTCTCCTGACAGGTTTCTCTCTTTCGTTTTAAAAATGATTGTTAAAAGTTTTCAAAACTGGAAAATATCTATATATATATATAAATATATATATATATATATATATACCTGTATGTATTGTTAGTATTAGTTGTAATAAAGAAATAAATATGAATATATATATATATATATATATATATATTATATATTTTAACGTAAAAGTCATATATTATTAAATAAAAATTAAATTAAGATACAGGATTCTGAGTTTATTAATAACGCAAGCCGTGCTGACATGCTGACAGCATTGTGGGGTTAAACTAGTTTTATCACGTGAACTCTCCCACAGAGTTGCATAAACTCAGACCAAGCAATAAAAAAGCAAAAAGTGTAATTTCAGCAATAACCGAATGCATATACTTTTCTCCACCAGACCCCTACCTGTTAGCCGAGGCCTTAGGATTGCTTACGCACGGGGAGAGGTAGTGGGGTCTACGGATTTTACATGCACATATCCCCAAGTATACATGGTGGTCTTTCAGTGGGTATCGAACGCGCGACCTTCCAGGTGGAAGCTCGACGTGCTATCCACTAGGCTACCACGGCCCTCCGAATGCATATACTAATCAAAGCAATCATAAGCAAATATTGTTACTAAGATGCGAAAACTAAAATATAAATAAAAATAAATACAGTCAAACCCCGCTATAACGAACCCTCAATGGAACGACCTCGGAGATCGCTATAACCGAGGGCTCGCTACATCCGATTTTGTAAAAAAGGTGTTAACGGACTAAGATACTTATATATAATGAAGATATTTCTCTCAATAATCAGGGTAGAGGAGTAAAATATTAACGTTAAATATGGTTTTTAATAATAAACAAACAAATTTTTAAAAATTACCTTATTATTTATCTATAGTAAGAAAAACAAATGTTATTATTGGCGGTAACCTTTTGGATTTTGTATACACCATTGTAAAAAAAAGTTTGACTAGACTAGAGCACAAATGGCAAGGAATGTTTCTGAGACAAATCGTATAAAAGACTTAAAATTTTGGATCGCTATAGCCGATTTTCTAACGTTTGGTGATCGTTATAAACGTTTGAAAATGCATTAATGACATAGGATTTCAGTTGGTACCACTTGGAAGGTTAGTTACAACCGGTGGATCGTTATATCCCGAGTTCGCTATAGCAAGGTTTGACTGCTTAAAGACAGAAATAAAAATTAAAACATACAACTTACTAATCATAAAAACAATTTAAAAACCAACATAGCAAATCAGAGTAAATAAAATTGACCAAAAAATACGACACAGCAGATTGATCAAGACTAAGTTACATTCACAACTGCGTAGTACGCAAATACACTCGCATTCTGTGAATAATGTAAAAGTATTTAGGAGAAAAACAGGCCAATTTCATATACCGTCATCTATGTGTACATGCTGCAAAATTAATTTTAACATCGTAAGAAATGGTTAGTTCTCTTGATGTCTGTAAGTTTCCTTTTGAAATGTGTGAATACGTCAAATCACATTTTGAGGTTTATCTTCTGATATTCAATGATTATATTAGTGTTGTATATTTAAATGCTACAAATTTTGATCTGCTGTATTAATACTTTGATTTAACTACTGCATATTACATTTGTTTAGATTTTTGACCTGTAAGAAATTAATTGTAAAACAAACTATACTATACCTTCAATTTGAGTGCATTTATTCTTTGCTAAACAGAAGTATTTTCATTAACACATGGGAAAAAAACTTCTTATTCAGAATATTGAATTCGCCGGACATCGAGTATCCCGTGAGACTTGCGTGACGGGTCTGTACCGGATATCCGACTTTGATGTTTCAAACATCTAAATTCCGTGTATTTTTTGCTTACAACTTCAAAATACGTAGTAAGAGTTTAATTTACATATGTTTTCAAAATATGCTAATTAATTAAATCTTAAAAACAAAATTGATATTCCGGAAAACCGGATCTTTCGTACAATGACGGGATATTGGATTCCGGATATTTCCTTTAAATCGATCGGATACTGGATATTCGCCATCCCCTACCCCCTCAGTCGGTGTGCCCCTGCTATCCCGTATTTGAGGTTTCTAACTTTGGCAACCTTGCGCAAGATGATTACCTGCCTAAGCTGAAGCGCAACACATTTTTTCAAGTAAGACATAAAAATAAAAAACTTATTTTCAGTTTTCTTTTTAGTTACCTTGGTGGAGTATAGAACTTTAATGACACAAATCTATATGCAGCAAACCTGGTCGTTAACTCTAGATGTTTCATATTATTACTTTATATTCTTCAGACCCCAGAACTAAGCACAAACAATTTTGACGCAATTGTTTGGTTCTCTGATTCAAAAAATAGTTACAAAACAAAATAACTAAAAACTTTTTTTTTTAATTTTAATTAATAATTAGTTTAAATAATAATTAATGCCCAATTTCCATGTTTTCCACGTTTAAAACGAAGTAAACTATCTGTTGATTAACTTCAAAAACAATTGGGAGTTTTAGCTTTCAAATCGCACAAACAGTAGTTAATAAACAGTATTTTAAAACGTACCCAATTAGGTACACTTGGGATGAAGAGGTTAAGTAAATTCTTAAATGTTGGAAAACATTTGAAATTTGAGTATGCTACATTAAATTGAAATTACGTATTCCTCTCTTTTATCTTATCATCAATATTAACATTTATTTTTCTGTAATTTTGCGACTTAAGTCGTTATCTGTATTTACTTACCTATTTTAAAAATTGTTTATTTTAATATCTCTAATGCAATGTCGTAACTGTTATTTTGTAGCTGAGCACAACCCACATTGCACGAGCATCAGTCAAGCGTCCTCTTTGTACCCCTCGACCAATGGTGTCTGCTTTTTTCTCTGGATGAGTGCGTTGATCGTCTTACTACTGAGGCTAACGTAAACACCATCAAGTTGCTGTAAGTGCGTATAGACAACGGGAAGTGTGTTACACTGTATCAAGGGGGATTGCCTCAGCTACCAAAGTTTTGCATCAGTGAAAGCGATGGAACTCCACCAAAGTTTGAATAGAAAATTGTCATTGCCGCTGTGATTCAGTTGGTGTCTGTTGACGCAGGTCCGGATTACGGGTTCAGTTCACCATTTTTTTCTCTCACGTGCATTGGATTGTTGAGTCCTTGAACTGAATTAGAGCTCGGAGGAAATGAACTGGCCTTCAGACAGCTGCAGGAAGCACTCACTCATATCGGACAACGTGAAAGATCTGGTGATTCTTCACTTGTTGACTAAACATATCTCTTCTAATTCGGTCCTGTGTTGACATTCAGCGCTGTGGATGTTAAGTTATTCTTTCGGGAAAAAAACATTTGCAGTTGAGCTGTTTAAATGTATTTCTGTGAAGTGTTGAAATCTGTTCCTTTTCCCTTGTGCAATTACTTTAATCAATCAAACTTAACAAATCAATTGAGTAGCAAAAGTTGCTACTTTTATCCCAAATCAAAGTTTGAAATTTACATATATATCTTCTTTCATCTTACAAACATTCAACATTAACAGCTTATGAAAGTTACATTTAATTCAAGCATGAGAAAAAGTATGATTTTAACAACACTTTGACTTAAAATTTGACGTTCAATTTATATCGGACGTATGCAGAATTTTTTTAAATGTTAACACGCTGCGCTTGTCTAGCACTTCTTTCCTGTTTACACATACAGTCAATTTTCTTTGAATTTAGACTCGGTGTTGTTTGACGGTGAAAGAACTCAAATGCTTTTTCTGTGATTGAACCATTGTTGGGATTTCTTTCTATTATTGAGCACATAGCTGGATGTATCACAAGCTTTTAATGAGTCAATACATGTGGTCAATTTGCATTCGATGTTACTGGACCTGAATGTCGTGAGTTTCCAATTCTCTTGTTTAGATAACATTAAATAATAGAAATAACATGCTATATTTTATACTTTGGGAGATATAATAGCAACCACGTGTAGCTACTTCCACTTCATTGTCCTTTGACGTTCGCTAAGCCAATTAGTACAATGTTTAGTGAGTAATAACCATAAAGAACTGTTCATGGAGTTCAAGGAAGACAACAAACTTTGCTAACATGCTTCAGATTTCGAAAAAACATACTGCCTAATGCTCTAAGGGTGAGATTTATTTTTAAAACTTATTTGAGACCTAATGCAGGAATGCTATTTCCGAGCTTCGTTCATTATTTTTTTAGAATAAATTATTATCCGTGAAATACATACATTCACAACTGAGCATGGCGATATATGCTTGGTTGAAACTGCATGAAATCTCGAATGGGTGCCCGGTGCGTTTTTTTCCAGATGGAAACTGCAAAAGATTTTCCAAAAAGAAGCATAAGTAATACGCCAATACTAGTCTTAACTTAAACTTGATTTGCATTCAGATAAGTTAAAAAACAATGAGTCAAAAATTTATTTAAATTGGAAAATTATCGTTATTTCATTCCTTTACAATAAAATAATACGACGTAATTTATTCGCGGAACAAAAAAGAAAACAATATTAGAGAGTAGACATAAGGGCAAATGCCCTTTCTGAACCTCTTCTCTCTTGCTTGGGCACCCATAATTAAGGATTTTAAACAAAAAGACAAAAAAAAAAAAAATGTGTTCTACATTTGGCAGTTATTTCTTATAGAGGATATAAAATATATATTACTACAATAGACACGTACGTGTATTATTGTTGTGAACGTAACATTAAATAAATACATTTTTTTAAAATTCCAGTATTAATTAAAATTTACATGTGTATCATTCATCATTGGTTTTTTTTATAATTGATATACATTTAACACTGTTGCTCTTGTAGCTTTCAATATTTTGATTATCAATAGAAAACATGTTTTGCTATGACCATGGTACTTACGATTTTCTCTCGTTCTGGTAAAATATCGTGTATATTTCGTAATCTGCATATTTGCCATATATTTTCGGTGCTAATTCTAGACTGTATACTCATTGCGGTTCACTTCAGATTTTCGTTTCTATTAAGGTGGAATCTAGCTAAGAATCCTAAACTAGTTGTATGTCCGTAAAGCTATGTATAAGTACACTGTTACATGATCTTGAAGTAGACAATACAGTTAATATATGTTAAATGTGGATTTAAATAACCTTTCAGTAAACTTGTGTTATGTTACAATATGTTTAGACCTATAATTATTTTGTAAGAATATTTTTTAATTACTTTACAATCAAAGAGCAATGTTTATCTTTCTTGTTTTTTTTTCTTTTCCATTTTATTTCTTTTTTCTCAATTACACAAACTATAAATATATTTTGTTAAATGCATAATACAGCCTATATTTTATTTTTTAAATTGCATTCAATTAAGTTTGACTGTGGAAGAAAATGGGCTTCTAGAATAAAGCAAATTTTTAAAAGTTATTTTACTTACAAAATTAATCATTTTTATATTCGGAGCTTTGTTTACAGAATTATTTATATCGATTTGCAATGTTCCACTTATTCCAAATATCTGAATAGGGGGTTGTTGTTGTTGTTGTCGAGTCCTCGCTCGTGGCGAGGAAGAATGGGTACGCTGCTCCTGAGTCTAACGAGGCCCTTATAGGCAGGAGTCCGATTTCCGCCCCTTTGAAAGGTCTCTTAATTTTTGAATCAGCTCCCAGATGAGAGACCGTCACCTGGGATTGGCACCCCCAGAGGTATCGTTTCACTTGGAGGACATTGGAGCCCCGACCTATTTAACGTGCACCAGCTCCCTTTAGAGCACACGGACACCACAGCAACCAGCCGCGAGAGGTTGTCACCCTCCCAAACACTGACCTTCGTCGATGTTGCTTCACTTTCGGTGTTCTGCGGGAACCGAATCTGAATTATTAAGGAGACAGATTAAAAATGAAAATTGTCAAGATGTTTTCCTCATTCAAAAAAGTGACATTAATGACAAAATCATAACTTTTAACTAAAAACTATCAAAACTGTGACATAAACTATTTTAAGTTTGAAGCAGTGTTGTATTTGCTATATAGGTATTGGGTCAAACCATATAGTTTCATGGGATTTTTAAGAGATGTGCTGCTTGAGCTTTTTTTGTTTTTCTTGATACTCGTATACCTTATAACTTGAAAGATGTTCAAAACATTTTTTACCTCTACTAATGACCTTGAATTTTATAGAGGTCATCAAAAGTAGTTGTCGTGGTAAAAATGGGATCATTAGACCTTTACATTTTGGCCAGAATCTATATGAAATAAATTTATGACTGCTAATTTTACATATTGGTATTAAAGTACATTAGGTAAGAGTGTCTCATGCTAAGTTAGACAGCTGTAAGTTAATAATTGGATTAATGACAAAGGGTCAAATTTCAAGACCAAGTACCAAATGTTTGCTCATTTCAGGGGCTGACAATTTTCCTGGCAGACAGAACAACGAAATAAAATATTACATTAATCGCCGGAATCTCTAATAAGAAACTCTAAGTGTAATTGTGTGGTTTGTAAAGATTACACCCACTTGAAAAAAGGCTAAAATGATTATTCCCCCCCCCCCCGTCATAAAAGAAAAGGGGATGAAATTAAAATAAAACTTTCCTTTGCCCATTACTAGTCTGCTGAAGTAGTATGCGTGTTGTGTGTATTGTTTTGTGGTTTTCACTTTAAAAAAATATTTTTTTTTAAATCGTTGAATTTGGCTAGTTAACGCACATTAAAGCATAAATTAAAGTACTTTTGCATTATCATAGGAGATATTTTATTTATAAAAAAGACTGCAATGAATAAATTCAATATTTTAACGTCTTATTACATATTTATTTATTCAATCATCCAAACTGAACAATTTTAAAAACAACTTTTTTTAAAAATTCAAAACCACAAAACAATGCACACGACATGCATAGTATTTTAGTAGACAGGTAAGGTTGCAAACATTTTCTTTTAAATAATTCATCCTCTTTTGGTTCATTGATGTTCCAAAACGTAATTTTTGCCTTTTTTTTCGACTTTTTTCAAATTTGTTCGAATTTAGTACGCCATGCACGCGCATGACTGTTACAAGGTCAAAATATTACAATTATTCAAATCAGTACAGTAAATCAAACCACATAAACTTACAAGAGGTATTCAACAAAGCATATTGATATGTTTTTTGAAATTGGTTTTCAATTCGACATCTAACAATTACAATTAATCAACCACACAATGACACTTGTAGTTTCTCATTAGTGAGATTAACTTTTGTGGTATTTCATTTTGTGGTTTTGTCCCCTAGCGGAGTTATCAGCTCTTGAAATAAGCGAAAATTTGATATTTTACCTTGGACTTTGACCTTTTGTCGTTATTTTAATTGTTACCACAAAATCCGATCAATGCCAATAGTTCAAGGAGTAAGAAAAATGATCATTAAGTCAGTTCGGTCTGCTTCTAGTTTGGTCTCGCAGAATCTAAACTGACAAGGTACAAGGTTCTGTTCCACATTTTGGAAATGAATTGCATTGCAAATCCAACATCAGAATCCTTCTATGAAAGCCGTTATTGTGCCGTCAAGTATAAAAAGAGAGAGAAAACATTGAATCAGAAGATGTTGTGGAATTATCTGTATATAAGTTAAATCTAATACATTAAGTTCGAAAATTTTGAGTAGTGATACGTATGAAAATTTATAAAGACTTCCTTTGTAAATCTGTTATCGCGAACAAAGATTCAGGGCGTAATTCTGTATTTCATTTGTACTATAATTTCATGCATGAATGTATCATAGGGCTGCATACATTTTTTTATCATTATTGTTATTATTATTGCATTGTTCCTAGATTTTGAAATACATTTCCTTCAATTTAACTTATATCATTTTTTCTTTAGTTTCATTTAATTCAATTTTACTAATTAAAACAAAATGTATTTATATCTTAAGTAATTAATGAAAATGTACAAAATTTTATGGTGAAATTATTCTTTTAAATGAAAGAAAAGTGCATTCCTAATATTAAAGTAGTTATAATTTGTATATATTTTATTTTAACGCAACTATTTTCAGACAATGTTATCATTTTTTGTACATTGAAAGGGAATAATTATTGAATTTAAAAAGTTTTCCGACCATTAGAAAACGACGATCATTAAAAATTAGATTTTTATGTATTTAATGAGTTGATGACTTATGTAATGTATTTACACTTCTTTTCTTTAAACTGCCTTTCAAACCCTAATGATACAAAAAGAAAATCTCCTATAAAGGGTCTTAAAAAAACCCTCATAATAAATTTATAACTTATTCCAACAAAAGATGTTAATCGTAAAATGCAAATGAAATCATAAATTTTCTACAAATTGTTTTATGCAATTGCATGCATTTAACGCAAGGAACTACAAATCAATTAATAGAACACGTAACTCGAACAAAGATATTTTATTTTTAATTTTTTCTCTTGATTTCGAATAAGAAAATCAGAAATAGGATCCTGAAATTAATATTTTGGAGTCTGTTATTTGAAAAATGTGTGTGTCATATTTGAAACGGTGCCATGAAACTTATAAGTGTTAAAATTTTGCATTAAAAATCAGTTATGTCAACAACAAAATTTAATTACCGAGAGTATAAATTATTTTACTACTGTTCTCTGATATCTTATTTATAAACATAATAAAAAGCCATCTGTAAAGTATTAAGAGATATGACTTCAATTGTGTATCAAAACATTCAATCTTACGGACGAATTTAAGAAAATAAGAAACTATTTAGGACGAGGACTATTAGACAAAAATACTATTCACAAAAATAAATGGTTACTTCTCGAATTATATTTGTTATTATGCTGCTATTTCGAAAATTGTTTCAAATTTCATGTCTCAATCAAACATCTTAGTATCTGTAAATATATATTACTACTGAAGTTTAAATCGTAGAAACTACGAGTTTGTGTAAGCTTGAAATTTGTTTTGTGTGTAAAAATGTTATGCATAAAGTTTCGAAAATGATGTCTATTTTGCAAAGAACTTTATTATTTGTTACAAGTTTAAAACTGTAAAGAAGAAAATTTTCTTGTTGATAATCGGTTGCAAAGTAAATTTATCTTTAATAATGAAAATGACATATCTCTACTTGTGTAGCAATTGAAACATATCATTCTATAAGATATAATACTTTCGTATAAATAATTAGACTCCACTTATTAGAAATAAAAATTGTCTGTATCAAATTGTTCTCGTATCATGATTAAGATCACTGGCTTAAAGTCAATAATAGTTATAAACTGCGCCTTGACGAGTTTGGCGACGAATTTAGCTATCAGTATGAAAACTAAGCAGTATATTTTAGATTTACCAACTCAGATTATTCTGGACAATTCAAAATAATTATTCTAAGTGTCATCATAAAAATAAACAACTTCGTGGCAAAAAATAGTCAAGGCACTGTTAATTCCTATTCTTGAATGTAAGCAATTTTTCAACAACTCTTAGTTATTAACCAAAAATGTGCCAACATTTAGTTGGCACATTTGAATTAGCAACCGAAAATGTGCCACCATTTTCACAGACTGTATAAATCCGTACACCAAACTCAAACATTATGTTTCTGATATTAACACAAGAGTAACTGGTTTTAATTTGTCATATGTAAAAAATGCAAATACAATAAAAAATCGTTACACAAAATAAAATATGGAACAACGACACAACCATTAAGTTTTCCGGTTTTACCGTAATGCTTATCGCGGTGGACAAAAGCGTATAGTGTATGCAATATTGTCTTTGCAATTGCAGTGAAAGCACCAGCTATCACAATTAGTGCAACTTTCGTGAGGTATCTTTTAGAATACAAGTATTTAGCCTTGCACTAACCTGATCTGCACTGAATCTATCAGTACTATATGCTGAAACCGCATTCTTCCTTCACAATTCCTCAAAGACTTTTTTTTTTTACCTTCATAAAAGTATTGTTTCTTCGTTGCTGCATTTTGTGTTGAGAATCACAGATTAATTCTTCACTTTGCGTAGATGAATTAGTAAATACAGTACAGTAACCCCTCGTTATATCGCCCATTCGGATATATCGCGCTTTTTCTATGTCTCCCAAAATTTTAAGAGTTTGAGCTCTCGAAAGTAAAAATATTGCATTTCTAAGTAAAGCTCTTTTTCCTCTATTAAACAAAGCCATCGAACAAGAATGTTTTCCATTCTTCTGAATTTGCTACAGTTAAGAGCTGCAACAATTCTCATTGAACTCCCCAACTTACATGTCTGCAGAATGATTCTACTCCAAACCAGTTGACGTTTTACTTGACATTTCTTTTTGTATTAATCCTAACGCCTATAGCATGAAAAATACATGTCTATTGTCCAAGGATTTATTATTAAGCTATTTTCATTAAGAAAGTTGGCATTATATAAGATTAAATTAAACTTTTTACGTTGACACTCAATTTACTTGTACTTTTGAGTTATTTCTAACGGCATCGGTTTACTGTCGTGTTAAGCACAGATGTGATATCTGCAGTTTAAAATGAGAAATTAATGATTAAAATTTTACGCCTCCGTTTACTTAATTGAAACATCACATGTTCAGAACAATGGCGGGGGGAGGGGTCCCAAGACCGAATACCCACCCGTTTCAGCAGGAGATTGAAGGGTGCTCGGGAAAAATTTAAGAAATGCTGTATTATTACGGGGGCTGCATTATATGTATTATTATGGGAATGATGTATGCTGTATTATCATTGGGGGGATTATTATTATACTATTATGGCTTATATTCAAAGTTGTAATTGCGTGAACGCAATTTACAACTTTGGGAGCGCGTTCATACTACGCGGAACGGGAGAGGCGGCAAAAACATGTCAAATTAAACCACTGTTGCACGCCGGACGCCAACACCGCGCACCTTCAAAAATTTCTAGCTACGGGACTGGTCCAATATATCGCCTATAGAAATGAACAGTGTCATATCTGCAAAATGCACATTTTTCAGGAGAGGAGTTCAAACATTTTACAATTTGTTTTATTTAAGCATCTTATTAATTTTAATGATTATTACAATCGATTTTGTTCGGAAAATAATTATTGCATGTTTCTCTCACGTGATGGATGTAAAAAAATGTCAAAAAGTTAGAAATAACTGTAAAAAATGCAGTTATGACAGTATTGCACCAAAAAAGTACAGTTTGTAAGTTATTAAAAAGTAGTACAGTGACTAAGTATTGTTCGTTCTTGTAGTTAAATGCGGGTAACACTGTCCAATTCAATAAAAACTACTTGTCTCCGATTAATATTTTTAATATTTTTTTATTTCGACTTTTCCCCTTGGAACATGTTTATATTATTTGATTAATATAAGCTTTAATCAGGCCTTCATACTACCTATAAGTTATCTGAAAAAAAGCAAGCTAAAGAGTATTTAAAAGAAAAAGTAAAACAAAATATAAAAATATAAAAGTTTATTTACTTAGGAAATAGGAACGTAATGCTTACAATTTAGAACTTAAAATAGGAACGCAATTCTAATTATTTTTTATGAAATGCACATTATTATGATAGTTGTGCTGCAGCACCATTAACAAAGCAATAAAATAAATAAAAACATTGAAATGAATACTGCCTTATGCACCAATCAACCATAAGTTTATTCGACAAAATTGCTGAAAGGTAATAATAAATCAGAAATGCAAACTGCCGTTATCTACCAACTCGACGGTATTCATCTTAATGAAGGACGTCAAAAAATGAAAAATTGAAATGAATACTGTCGTATCGGATGTTACGTCAGTCGTTCCATGGGTTATGAGTATATAAACAACTGGATTTTGAAATTAAAGCTGATAAGACATTATACCTGCAAAAATTGCGATGCTATCCCGTTGAAATTCTATAACCAACCGAATTATTCTGCAATAAGGCTGTGTTGACATGTGAGAATTGGCGGTTTCAGTCAAAACGCACAGTGACACTAGTGTTCTCTAGCCTTATTATTTTAACATTTACTTACAATAGTGTTCCCAATATAAAGAGCGCAAAAATCTGAAAATTTTGATATAAAAACAAAAAAAAAAAACGATTTTTTGCAGATATGACACTGTTCATTTCTATAAGCGATATATATATATATATATATATGACTACGAAACATTCTCAATAGGTAAAATAAAGACGAAGAACCAACTGGTGTCACTGACTCAGTTTTTGTTAAAAGTGCAGTAAAATAATAAAAGTACAAGTAATACGTTGTGCAGTATAGTAATTTTGAAACGTAGGTCTAAGCGAATTTGTGATTTGGTATCAATTTCAGAGCATAAAGCATAATAGCACAATTCTAATTTCGCCATTGCAACGCAGGAAAAATAGAGATCCTCAAATGCACTTCAAGTACTGTGCAAATACGCGTTTTACAAAGTAGCAACCACAGTAGTTGGCATAATTGCTACTAATAGCTTGGAAATTCGAAACAATGTAATCAGTCCTCCAGGACGATTTCAAAACCAAGGGTCGATTTCTTGAGTTCGATGCAGTTAAAGGCCCCATAAACTTTGCTTTAACCTGTGGGCCAAGTGAGACGGGCTATTGTAGGTTTTACAATTAGGTATTTCATCACGTAAATCAATCATATAATTTAAAGGTTACACATTAATAACTCTACTGCTGGTAGGGAGCACCTAAAATCATTTTTACTATCTTTCATCATAGCGTTCAGGAACGTTAAATAAACAATATTTTAAATCAAGAGTTTTTAGACTTAATGACTTTTGCCTGAATAGCAACGATATACTCTTGATTTCACCAATGATATAAAATGCTTTATGAACTGAATGAAAATATTCTTTTGTATGCTATTAAGTGGATGGCAGACTGAAATCGCACCTGCAAGTCAAGCACTTTTGCTTTATGTGTACTGGGGGAAAATAATACTGAAGGAGCATAATTTCCAGCAGCATAAGATGTGCAATTTCTACAATATCTACTTAAAAACCTGGAAGTTCTTTTGCAGAAAACAGAAAAATTAGAATTTTCAATTATGATTCAGTAATTATTAAAAAATATTGTACATTGAACAAATAGTTGCATAAAATTCAATCAGTACAAGAAATCTAACCTAACTAGAGAATTTTCCTTAAATAATAGAAAGTTTTTTGTCAAAGTCATATCGGGGCAAAACTGTTAACTAGCCGGTTTTAGCTTCATGTCCTCCGGTACAAGGAATATATAATATTTCATCATTACTATAAATAAAAATATACATAAATATCTACTTGTAGCCGATGTTATTTGCGTAAATAGTTATCGCTACGCAACATGCGCTCTAAAATTATAATGCGGTAGGTAAGAGACACAAGCATAATTTTAGAGCGCACGGATTCTAATTCCGTCATTGCAACAGAGGAAAAATAGAGATCCTTGAAGTGCTGTGCAAATACGCGTTTTACAAAATATCAACCACAGTAATTGGCATACATGCGCTCTAAAATTATACTTGCGTCTCTTACCTACAAATTCTTCACACTCCACAAATCTATTTGTAAAGAACTTCAAGAAAATAAGTGCTAATACGAAATTTTTCAGCTAAGTATGTGCGACAACCGTCATTTTTATTGATCAAATCACCTTCCAGGTAGTTACACGCTGGAGCCACAGAAGACTTCAATTCGAATTCATTACAGAAATGACAGCACTATACGGTTTTACCCAAGTAAAAATTTGCGCAAGTTTACCCTACTAAACAGTTAGCCGCTTTTTGGACACATAAACTTGTTTTTCCAAAGGTCTGCATTTGTTTTCAGATCTGTTTTTGAGCGTCTAAAACAAACATAGTCTTTTTCAAAATCTCCCTATTTATGAATGAAACTAGTAGTTATAAAGATCTGATTTTAGACGAGAGGTAAAGAAACGGGTCGAGTGTGAACTACACACACAGAGTTAAGGATTCTTCCATTTATTTTTAAACTAAATAACATATAACAGTGGTCAACAATCTTATCAAGCCCCTGAGCATCCGTATCGTTTTTAATCCTACTGTGAGATGGTTTTAAAAAATTTAGAAATGTTTTATATTTCGATCACTTATTGCAAGCCAGAAAACAGCAGCGAGCTACTATTTTGACAGTTATTGCCTACGTTTACGCTGCAAAAACTTTTTGATTTCTTTTCTGAGCCAATCGTTATTTAATGCGAAAATTGGCAAAATGTGAAAAATCAAATAACAGGCTGGATTGCCATGCTGACCACCTAAATGCAATTTCAAGCAATCCAAACTGTGTCCCTGCGAGGTACTAGAATCTCACGATTGATGAGTTGGTGACTATCAATGCTTTAAATGTCAGGAGTATCGTAAATCGTAATGTACTTACTATTAAGAAGGGTATGTTAAAAGTTTAAGTCATTTTCAACTGCTAGATTCATTCCGAATTTGCAAAGCTGGGTCTAGACCAGTGTTTCTCAACCTTTCTGTATTCGCGACCCTGTTTTCCACCATATTTTTCATTGAGCCCTCGCCCCCTTCTTTCAATAAAATATATACAGCAACGATGTATATTAAATATTTATCAATATCCAATTGCAGTTCATATCTTTTTCAAACGATAATGTTGCTCGTCAACTTGGTGATATAGCTGAACATGCACAGTGTCGACTTTTCTCGAAGTTGCGTGACAAATTGTTTTCGATACAGCTTGGTAAAGCACCAGATAGTAATAAAGATGCTCATTTTATTGCCTATGTTCGATTTTGGGATAATATATCAGAACTACTTTTCTGCAAACCAATAAAACTCAAAACAAGTGATTTTATGAACGAGGTAAACATAGAAAGGAAAAATTTGTCGGAATATGCACTGATGGTGCTCGTTCAATGTCCGGAAGATTCCAAAGTATACAAGCACTTGTAAAAAAAAAATTGCCTCAGTGCGTCTAGACACATTGCATGATCCACAGAGAAGCTTTGCCTTTAAAAGAAATGAGTCCTGGTCTGTTATTGTGTTAACTATGGTTGAAATCGTAAATTATATAAAAACGAGACTTCTGAAATCGTGAATCTTTCCCGCACTTTGTAAAGATGTGGGTTCAGTGCATTCAGCGTTACTACATTATTGCAAGGCAAGATGGTTATCACGTGGTAAATTTTTTGCAATGTGTTTATGAATTAAGAGACGCCATTTTCCTAGAAGAAGAAAACAGACCGGAAGTCGAGAATTTTCGCGATGGTTTATTTGTGATGAAATTGAGCTACTTGGTCGACATATTCGATAAATTAAATGACTTGAATCTTCAACTCCAAGGCACAAATACACATATGTTGCATACGAGTGATAAAGTCAATATTTTTTGTAGAAAACTGGAATTGTGGAGGAGAAATTTAAAGCAAAACAAAACTTAACAATGTTTGCAAATGTGGATGATTGTACTTAAACTTACAAGGCTGAAGAAGAACATCTAAAAGTTGTTTTTGTAACCATTGAAAATCACTTAGCCATGCTAACAAACAATTTTAAAAAGTATTTTCTCGCTGACGACAAACTGATCGCAAGTTACGAGTGGGCCAGGGATCCATTTCGTAAGACTCCCGAAGGGCTCTCAATTGATGAGAAAGAAAAATTCATAGAACTCACGGACAAGTGGCGAAACCAAAAGACAATTTAGTAATAAATCACAATTTGAATTTGGGGCAGGAGTAGAGAATGATTTTTCTACACTAAAAACAAGGGCATTTCGCATTCTATTGCCATTTTCAACATCCTACCTTTGTAAAGCTGGATTTTCTGCTGTGGCTTCTGTTGAACTCAAAATTTAGATCTCGGCTAAATATAGAAGCAGAACTGAGAGTTGCTATTTCTAATATTAATCTTTCCTTCGAAAACTTTACTCTGCAAGACAGGCCCAAGGAAGTCACTAATAACTATTAAATTTGTTTAATTTATGTTTTGATTAAGTAAGTTGTTTTACTTTGATAAGTTATTAAATATGTCGAAATGCATTTTGTTTTCTATGTGTATGTGTACTTTCCTTTCACTCAGCCAATCAAATTTTTTTAAATAACATTTTCTCTTGGATATTCTCTCACCCCCTGGGGGGGGGGGCGCCCCACAGGTTGAAAATCGCTGATCTAGACCGTTCAGACGCGAGACAGAGTCATGTCAGTGATCTGCATTTAGGCGAAACACATGTTCTCCGGATTTAACTTAATTAGAATTTTTGATTAAGTATTAATTAACAAAAAATTAAAGCAACGGATGTGCTGAAGAAATATATTATTTAAATAATTCGTTTTTCCATCTACGCGAGTGCTGGTTTTAGCAATTACTACATTGAACAAGATTTCATCATGTTTTTAATGATATTAATTCATTTATATAATGTATTTGCTGTTTGAAATAAATGAGTATAGATTAAAAAAAATCTGTTTTATTATTATTCAATTTAATTCTACATAATAATACTATGCAAAGAAATAATACCAGGACTTCAAGATTCTCGTAAAGTTGGCCATTGTCAAAAAAGGTTAAAGGCCTGAGAAACTCAGCTGGAAAATCTCTCCCTAAGCATTTAAATTTTTTAAGATACTGAAGCTACATGGGGGAAATAATTTAGGTTTGGGAGGTAATGAGCATTTGCTCTGATTAGCATATAAATGCAAAATATATTTTTTTTGTTAATTTTGAAAGCAAGCAAAATTATTCATTGGTACAGTAAATAAAACAGAGAAAATCCCATTATTAAAACAGAAACAGATATAAATTATGACATTTGACAAAACACAAACAATGAAACAGTCGATATACTCTCATAAACACGTTCATTGCTTTGTCGATCTGTTGACACCTTTCACCAACATAATAAATTACAACTTTAAAAAAAAAAAACAAGATATTTTAATTTTAATTTAATGAAACAGACTGCGCTCTTACTAATTTATTTGCACATTTATTACCACTGTTTGCAGCTCAGTTTTGCATCATACCGTGTTAGAAAACCAAATCAAGTTCAGTGACATTTTTGCTTGGCGCCATCTGTTGTTTAACACCAACAGTATTCTAAATTCTTTTAAACGATTTTACTCGAATATATACCCAAATAAAAAAACCATAATTTTTCAACAAATTTCTCACACATTTTTATACAACTCTAAAATTAATAAATGCGTACATAAATATGTAAATAGATAAAAATCTGAATTAATTTCTACTTAAAACTGTTCCAACTGTACGATGTTATTTTCATTGTTGGCACCGTTTTGCATTTCCGACCCATGCCCGTTATTTCAAAAATTTCCTGGAGGGCAAAGGGGGGGGGGGATGTTCAAAGGACATATTTTCAATGCATATTATAGATAAAAACGTGTATAAATTCAAAGCATTTCTAAAATATAAGGGGGGGGGGGGTCAATTGACTCCTGATTTTTTAGAAATAAATTAAATACATTGGGTGATCAGGGGGGTCAATTGACCCCCGCCCCTAATCACCCAAATGACGGGGATGTACCAATGTACAAATCCAAAAGAAAACTTTTATTACATAGCCGCAAGCCTATACGAGAACAAATTTTGGCGCCATCTGTCGCTGATTGTAATCATACTTCGAGAACAATATTTATAATAAATATCTTCCAAAAAAATATCTCTTCGTTATTGGCGAATTTTCGACCTCAAATAATTGGCTTCTGGGAACATAGTTGCATTTGAAATATTTAAAACATTAAATATGTATATTGTTGACCTTTTATTCAGATATCAATTTTTGTGCAATTGTTTTGTATTCCTTCAACAGCGTATTTTTTAAATCACTCGAGGAGGGGTGGGCTAGTGGGGGCAGCGTGAATAATTCTGCCATTTTGTAGTTGGTAAGTTTCTGAGTTAATTTTCGCTGGTTTGCTACGCTGGGTATATTTCCATCCGCAGTTTCATAAAAATATACTTCATAGAGTATTAGCAATTAATCAAAAACCTTTCTATGGTGATAAAGCAAGATTTGTTATTTGTTTTTCACTTATTTTTTTTAGACTATTTTTAGCAAAATTTTCAAATGACAATGAATAGTACGTTATAAATGATTTCAATCACTACATTTTTGGACATTAACTTTTAGCCCCCATCTTGGGGAATTTAAATAAAAATTTTGCTCAAACTTAGAATAAAAAAGAACAAAATCGAGTTTAAAAAATTGTAGCCCAAAAAATTATATTGTCATCTGTGTCATCTTTATATGAGTGTAAAATTTCAAAGACTTTAAACCAATAAACGGGGCTAAAAATTGAACTGAATGTTATTAAATACATAAAACTAAGTAACACTTTTCTTCGATTCCAAACTGGGTAGCAGAAAACATGCATTTTCTTTTTTCTTTTTTTTTTTTTTTTTGTTTGATAAAATTAAAGAATAAATAAACCAATAAGCCATGATTTTAGGGAGATATCGATAGGTTAGAATGCTTGTAATGAAAGTACCGATAGTGAAATATGCCATTAGTTGATTTCGACTGTCAGCCAAAAAAGGTTGCCGTCGTTTGTGTAAAGACAGGTAGAAATAAAAGTTGTATAGAATACCTGTGACGGGCCTTTCCTGCGGCACATAGAATGTAAGCAGGTAAGAGAGTTTTACATAGATTGTCAACAGGAAACAGTGTCTCGCCTAAAAGCGACCGAATCTCAAGCTGTCATTGAATTTAGCGTCCTGTTTTTGGTACCAAATTTAGGATAAATATTGTCAAGTTTTTTACAAATGAACAGAAATATCCAGGCAATTCCCGATTTTCCTGAACATCCAAGCATCGTCTATATCGGGGCTACAAAACTATAAGGAAGCGCCCCTCAGTTTCAGACAATTTTATTAAAGTTTAAAGTCAGTTTTGCGGGTGATTCTAAGACAGCTTAACTTTGTTTTAAGTTTAACTAAACTAAGTTTTCGCTCTCTATTGCAAGTATTAAGGTTTTTGTGAACTGCTGATGTTGCTCAGTGCATTTATTTGGATCTATATTAATGTGCCTCTGGAGACAATTCCCGATTTGTGAAGAACGTTCCAGAAGTTTTGCTCTAAGAGACTTTTGGAGTTCTTTTTACTTTTGGAAACCGCGGTTTTTTCTTTGTTCTTTTTAAGAAGATCTTTATGAATAATGTTAAGTTTTGCTTCTGGGAGAATTCTTTCTGTTTGTCGTAGAATTCCTAAGCATCCCATCATTTACAAACAGTGATTACTTAGTCAAACTAATTTTTTTTTTAACACAGCACTCCTAAATCTCACCGCTTAAACTCGAATATTGTACAACGCTATTACACTTTCAATAATAAACCCTATTACTTTATTCTTTGTTGAAGTTAATACACATTTTTTGGTACATCTATGGGACCGTTCTTAAATGATGTCACGCCTTTTTCCATATATTTGACCCCCCTCCCCCCTTTGTCACAAAATGTCACTCTTCAACATACCCCCGTCCTTCCCTTTGTCACATGTCACGCTATGTTGCATAAGCATGATGTCACACTTCTTCTTACCCCCTCCCCTCCCCTTGTCACAATTTGTCATATTATGTCTCCCCATAAATGATGTCCCCTCGAAGCATGACATCATTTATGAATGATCCCTATTCCAGTAAAGCAAAAAATCTGTGTGTGTTGGTCACCTACTGGCCTGATGAAAAGGACTAGAATTTTGTTTAGAGGTATTTTGTGTCAGGTCCTGATACACCTCAAAGCATTTTTCCAAAATTAGTCCGTTTTATTCCAAAATTAAACAAATGCATGTATTTGCTAATTTCAAGACGAAGAATTACATCATATTTACATGTTTTTCACAAATCGAAAAGAAGCAATATTCTTCATATCATGAAATGTGTTCCTTGCTCCTGAGTTGATTAGAGCCTGATTTATTGCTATTGATAACGGAGATTTTTATTTGTGCCATTTTAATAACGAAATAATATAATTCTAATAATGTATTCCCTTTTGATGCGCATTTTTGAGGTAGTAAAAATAAAACTTTTTTCGAAATCGCTACATTTATTTGCAGAAATGAAAATATTGTTCATTAATTCAAATGTTTGAATTTTGCTAACAATTATAAGCATCAGATGGCAGCACAAGAAAAGTAAAGCATTTTGGTTTCGTTTTGAATTTTCCTTTAACAGTTTTTATTGAACGCCAAGAATTCTTTTTCTCCATGACAAGAGCGTCCTACAAACTATTTTCCAAAGGAAAGAAAATCTTGCTTTGTAAATACTTCAACATTTTACAAATAAAAACTAAAATTTTACATTCTTTATTTTATTTATTTATTAATTTTTAATTTGTATGAATTTAAAATGATAAAAACAACGTTATTGCAAAATATCAATAAGAAATGCAGACATGTGTTTCATGGTTACTAAAAATCCCCATTTCAACCCAAAAAAGATGCGCTAATGACCGGAAAAAACACTATTCCACATATAAAATTTAATATATACAAGAATAAATTATTTTAATCCATAAGCTCATCATAAATCATTAGAAATAAAATTTTAATATTGTTTAGTTTTCTTTCGTTCTTTTTCTATCCTCATGTCCTCTAATTTACCTGTAAAGACAGGTAGAAATAACAGTTGGGAATGGTGATACCTTTGAAGGACCCTTCCTGCGCAGGTAAGAGAGTTTTACAGAAAATGTCAACAGGAAACAGTTTTTGTGCAGAGTGAATAAATATATACCAAAAATGACATATAACATTTGAGGAAAGCACTCAAAACCGATTCTCAGAAAATCTAATAACATTAGCATGCTACGCAGAAGCTATGCCGTTTCATATCATTGCAGCTTCATTTAGTGAAATTTTGTCGTATTTTCATTTGTAATCCGTCCTCAGCCCCAAACACCGGTTTACAAGTTAAGTGCTCGATATCCGGTACGTATCCGTAAGACAAGAGTCGCCGAACATCGGAACCCTTGGGATGTTTTATCGCGACTGAAATACGGAGAAGAAAATATAAATCTCCGACATGTTCAACATTCACCATTAGTTCATGGTGCATGTCGACATTTGTCAGAAATAAGAGTATTAGCAAATATTTCGGACATACACCAAGCGACTATAAATGTTGACATTCACCGTTGAAAGTCGACATTCATCAGATTGCGGTCTTTCACTGCAACGTATGTCTTATCTCTTTTGTACTTCTTTAAACTAACGCCATTGCATTGGGAGTGACTAATTGTTTCGCATAACAGCGTCACATGAAGCATTATAGCAAAATTATTTTCTTTTATTTAGGATTACGTAAACATTGAAATAGCAGCTCAGAGGAAAATTTGCCTCCTGTTTAGAGGCAAATTTTCAACCATTTACAGTGAAACTACAACAGCACAGTTGTTCAAAATCTTTTTAAAGGAAAAAATTTCATTTCACAAAGAGACTTTGTTGATACAGAAATGCCTACTTTCAATTACATTACATTGCTCAAACATTGAGCTACTGAAATTGTTCCCAAAATTCCAGATGAAAAGTAGCACGCAACGTCTGAGCACACAGAAGAAGCAATTAAATCCATTGATTTTTAAAACTTTTTCTCGAGTAATTGAATGAATGTTTTTGTTTGTGTAGGATGATTTTTTTTCTTTTTGCAACAAAGCACCTATAAAAAATTTTTCTTTGATATCTGGGTATGATACGTGTGGAGAATAAAATTAATTTTGTGAATGGATGCTTTATGTATGTGCGGTGTAAATTGTCCGCGACTATATAATTTAAAGCTATATATTTTATTAAAACAGTTTATAATATGCAATTAGGTGTCTGTTTAGCTTCCGAATATCCACTTTTAATGCATAATTTAGCTTTTTTTTTCCATATTTTCATTTAGAGTACACGCTTTTGGAATACATTGTTTGAAGAGCGTTCATAACAAATTTTTATAAAACATGGGTTATAGCTTGGACTTATACAGAGGAGAGAAAAGGAAACATCCGCAATACTAAAATGAATTGAATTTAAAAACTCTCATTCACTTATGGGCTTTTCCTATTGATTTTAGACAACACTTATAAAGGCCTTTCTCTAAATTTTCCTTATAAATGGGTCGAAAGAGTGAATGCAGTTTCTAAAGCAAAAGCTAGTCAAATTACGCAGAAAAATGAATTTCAAAAATTGCTGTTAGATTTTTTAAAAGAAATGCGCAACAGTGCGAAAAATGCAGTACATTACAACAAGTATGCAGTACATTACAACAAGAATTTGAAAAACTTACTCTTCTAAGAGTAAGAGCTCTTTACGATGAAGATTACCATTTCCATATTTCAATATCAAATATTTTTTACCGCATCTCCTCAACAGCTGCTCATTAATTCATAAATTATCGCTTTATTTTTGTAAAAAATTGCTTCTAAAAACCTTTATAATTATCAAGTTTAATTTAAAATTTCTTAAATGCACTAATTGGAAAAATTTAGCACTGGGTTGAAAGTAATTTAGTATTAATACGATTTTTTGGTGTTACACAGTACACATACATACGTGTAAATGGTATGAGTATTTTTAAATACCTCTTCCATCGGTGATTCTCAGTTTGAAAAAAAATCTGACCTTAACACAAAATTTTCAGGAAAAGTATTCACCATGAATCTAAATATAAATTATACAATTAGATGACACCCCCCCCCCCCCGCGTCATACTTACGTATTAATACAGTAGCTCAGAAAAAAAAGTCTTAAATTAAAGTACCATAATATTAATACCGGAAGTCATTTTTTTCCTGAAATAGTATTGTTTTTTAAAGTATTACTCATTTTGCTCTTCTCAGAGTAGGGAGAAAAGCATAGATATTATTCATCAAACAAATCCTAAGATTAATAAAATTAAAAAAAAATCAGAATACCTATCCTTTTTTCTCCCCCCCCCCCCCCCCACACACACTTTTTTTTTTTTTAATTTCGGAACAGTCTCTCAAAAGATAGTCTCTCCAGTACTAAAAGATCTCTCTGTTTAGATACTACTTTAGGCTTAAGGATTTATTGCTCAGAAAAAATCTGAAGATTACAGCTATAATACAATAGCTAACAGCTTTTTGCGTATGCTGTGAGCAATTGTTTTATTCCTTTTTTGCTATTAAGAATTCAGGATTCGGATAAGTTTCTGAAAACTGGCACGTGCCCAAAGTCTGCGCGTCAAATAACAGAATAAAATATATTCATCACCAAAAGAAATGACTTTTGAAATTTAATTTCATTGATAAGTTATATATATATATATATATAAGAAAAACTCCGATCTACTTAAAGTCGTTGAATGAAAATATCATTTTTTCTTAAAATTCAAATCAAAGAAATATACGAAGAACTCGGTGTTAAAGAACAAGAATATAAATAATAAAAATAATTTCAAAATTTCTTCAAAATGTGATGGTCTAAGATCTAATGAGTTTCAAAACAAAATTGATGCTATTCAAAAAGGAACTCATTCACATGGTAAACACTGCAATTTTAAGGAAATAAATTACGAAGCTTTCATATAAATTTTTTTTTAAAAGAAAAAAAATAATAAAACATGATATTCATTATGCTATTTTATTTAAGTGGCTGTAAACCATGCCATTTGAATCCCCCCCCCCCCTACCGCAAAACTCTCTCCTTCCAAAATTACCGGAAGTTTGTTTTGAAATGCATTATATGTGATATTTTATTAATATCCAGATAGATAACTGCAATGTTAATATTGCTTTGTTTATCTTAACACTCATCTTTATAATACAAGCATGTTTTCCTTTAATTCGATAAATATTTGCCGTTGTCGTCATAGCAACGCATTTGGTTCTTAAGAGAAAGCATTTGTTGGCATTTGAAATATTATTTGTAATCAACAATAGAATTGTGGTGCTTTTTAGCCTACTTTCCCGTAAAAGTAAAAAAAATAATAATAAAGCATGAAAGAAGGCTTAATGTATCGTAAAAATATCGTTAAAAATAAAGAAAAGTCAAAAAAAAGTGAAGTAATTAAATAAAGATTGAAAAATAAAAAATTTGAAAGTAGGGTTTTGAGATGGGGAAAATGTGTGTCTTTCGGTCTGTCGGTCTGTCCCCCCCGTAATAACTTTTGAACGAGTTGTCCGATTCGAAAAAGTCTTTTTGCATTCGAAAGATCTCGGCAAGGACATCTCATTTTCATATTTTACTTTTTGATTTGAACAATTTGCGCTCAATTTTGAACAGTTCAAAAAAATGTAACATTAGTGCTTATGTGCGATAATGAAGCAAATGATGTAAACTCTGGGTACAAGATCCAAGTTCCAATGAACAAGCTTGCTGGAGGAAGCTCTTGGCGTGCAATATTAATTTGATTAGTTTTTGTTCATGTTTGAACAGTTCAAAAAATTAACATAGTGCTTACGGGGAAATTTTAATCCTATATAAATCCTGATCTAAGGGACGGATTAGCTTGAAACAAACTTTATCGTAAAGCTCTTATAACGTAGATCATGTACAAATAGAAAATTCATCCAGAACTAACGAGCCTATTTTCCTATGAAATTTTTATCGGGATTTTTAAGGATATTTGTTAGTGAGTGAAATAATGAATGGATGAATAAATGAAAGAGTGAAAGAATGAATCAATGAATAAATGAATGAGGAAAAGAATGAATTAATGAATGAATGCGTGAATAGATTAAGAAATAAATAAATAAGTGAATAAATAGATGAATGAGTAAACGAATGAACGAATAAATGAATGGCTGAATAAATGAAAGAATGAATGAGTGAGTGAATGAATATGTATTATCCGTTGAAAAAGGTATATTTGAAATACTTTAGAACTGAAGATAAATGAGAAAGAGAGAGTAAGAGATGGTTACATTATAAATTTTTATTTAGTTTATACGGGAAAGTAGGCTCGTATAGTTCTAGATGGAACTTCTTGTTTCTGTTTTCTAAACTATTACACTTTTTTCTTTAAGAAAAAAAGTATTTTTAAGCCGAAACGTTAGTAATGTATGTGTCTTTTTTTCTTTTACTTTCATATTTAATTTCTGTAGCAATATTTATTTATAAAATATAACATCAGGAGAGCTTTCCCTCGCCTTTTTTTGAAGGTATTTTTATTTATTTGGATATTAAACAAGAATTAATATGAATTAAACTGTAAACCTTTGGGAAGCAAAACAAAACGTAAAACAGTGCGTAGATCACGCACAAATTTTGCAAATGATTGCAGACACGTGTTTCAAGGTTGTAAGGAAACCCTTTCTCAATGCAGAAAAAGTGAGCATCTATATATTCTTTTATCTTAGTCAGCAGTGTAGCATAGTAAGTAACAAAGCTAACAGGATGCTTGGATTTATCAATAAGGCTATTTCGAACATGTCAACAGAAGTTTGATAAGACCTCATTTGGAGTATGCTGTTCAGTTTTGGTCTCCTTACCTAAAGAAGGATATTTCCTTATTAGAAAGGATTTAATATTAATTCTTATTTAATATTAAAATAAGTAAAAATACTTTCATAAAAAGTAAGTGAGGGAAAGCTGTCCTGATGTTATATTTTATAAATAAATATTGCTATATACTAGGTTGGTAAGTGGTCTTTCACTTTCATAATTAGATTATGAGGTTAGCTTTAAAAGGCTCAATATGTATAGTCTAGAGCAAAAGAGAGTTAGAATCGACAAGATGCAGTAGTTTAAATTCATTAAAATGAGAAATGTTGAAGGGCTACAGTTATGTGCTGAAGGCAGAACTAGAGGTCATTGTTTTAAGCTTTTCAAATCTCAGGCTAATCTTGAAATTAAGAAAAATTAATACTTCAATAGGGTTGTAAGCCGTTGGAATAGTTTACCGGAAGCGACTGTTAGTTGCAGTGGGGTAAAAACTTAAGAAAGCTCTTCATGTTCATTGGGGATTGTTAAATTGTGAACAAAGCTCTTCATATTCATTGGGGACTGTTAAATTGTGAACAAAGCTCTTCATATTCATTGGGGACTGTTAAATTGTGAACAAAGCTCTAGATATTCATTGGGGGCTGTTAAATGACTAAAAACTGTTAAATTGACTAGGACCAGCCAGCTGAGCCCTGTGCCTGTCGCTGGTCGTCACTTTTGTATTTGTATTTGTATTCATAATGTAAGGGGAAGAAGAAATTGTGGTTGTGGATTTTCCAAAAGTGAACTAATATGCTATTACACTGCATAAAGTACTTCCATATGTTCTTCTATAAAAATTGCACAACTGAAATTAATCTAAAAAATTATTTTTTCGTTTCAATAAACTTATTAATGAATAAAGCCAAACAAGAAAACATCGCATAAACAACAAATTCTATGCATCCTAATTGAATTAGCATTCAGTCAAGTTTTTGGGTCAAACTACTAACTGGAATAATCAAACTGGAAGCAGTTTGATTATTTCTATAATGGTATTGAAAAGAAAATTTCAATCATTCAATTTTCCTCCAGAGCTTGTCCCTACTTTTCACGAGGGAAATAGAGCAACATCTTTTTTTTCCTCTCTTTTCTTTCTTTCTTTTTTTAATAATTGCTATGCTCCAACTTCTAGATGCTTGTTCCAACCCTGCTCCAGTTTCACACTCCGAATATTTTAGCATAGATATACGTCAAAATATCCGAAGATTGTTTTGACACGGATTGAAACATATTGTTTTTCATCTTTACTTACTAAGTACATTAATTTTATTTTTCTTGCTGTGTCTGTCATAAAATACTGAACGTTGTTTATATAAACGTTTCTTTATAAATATTTGATCTGTATATTACGTCACAAAAATACATACGTAAATGCAGATTAAATTATGAATAATGCAACTAAGGAATTGTACGTGCTTGGTCATCCCAAAGTGCCTTGACAGCAAACACCGAGAAAAGATTCTATAATATGTTTGATCAAGGTGGGACGATTAAAATGGAAAGGATATATCTACTTGTATAAAACAAGAATAAGAAGTATTTGAAACTCCATATAAAAATAATGCACATTTTTTAATAAAAACGGAAATGAAAACAAAGTATAAACAGATAAAGTAACTTTAATATAATACAGTAGCCCCTCGTTATATCGCGCTTGTCGGGGGACAGAAAAAAAGCGCGATGTATCCGAATGCGCGATATAACCGATGCCGTTAGAAATAACTAAAAAAGTACAAGTACATTGAGTGTCAACGTAAAAAGTTTAGTTTAATCTTACAGAATGACAACTTTCTTAATAATAATATCAAATAAAACTAAACTGTTTTATTTGCTATTTTTATTAAGAATCTGTCTCTTTCCTTACCACACGATGAGCATTTTTCCATCTTCATTTAATGCATGAGATGACCAGAACAGTATCTATAATTACCAAAAGCTTTTAAAATGTTTCTAACTATCTTCATAAATCTCTGTATGTCTACAAATCAATCTTATTAATGATCCAATTGACTAGTATTCGCATTAGAGCAAACGAAAAATGTTTGTTTTCATTAGCATGAACAAATTAAGTTCGTAATATATCGTTCTCCGGAGAACATCATTTCTTTTAAAGCTGTTTACTTTTGTACTGATCCTCTTTGAAAATTATATTTTCTCGTTATTATACTCATCTCCTGGAGAAATTTTGTGTAACTGGTCTCTGAAACTAATTAAACTCAGTGGATTAACAAAGGAATTTGTGGATAACATAAACTTATTTGTGATCTTGAACCCTAAAAATCGTGTTGGTGAAGTTGTCTGCAATGTTTTAGAAAATGAATGAATGTTTGCTAGTTTGAGAAACTTCTCCAGCCAGTTTCAAAATTTAATGCTAAAATTTTCATAGTCGATAACTTTGACAGTCTTAATAGTAAACTACTAATGATTGAGGCTTCAAACTTTATATTTTCAGATGTTTCAGGCAATGGAGCTTGCTTGTACAAAAGCATTTACCTTCAACCATTCACAAACATATGTAGTCATTTGTCTGTTATTTGTTAAAACAGTAACAAGAAATAATTGCATGTGACTGAATTTCAGAACTGATGGATTAGTTAATAAACGCACACGTATATTACTCAAAAATGTTTCAAAAGATCGCAGCCAGGTGTTTAGAGGCTGTAAGAAATCCCTTTTTCAATGCAGAGGAAGTGAACTTCTAGGTGAAAAACATCTAACTCAAGGATATTGCACCTTTCTCGATTTAGTGTGCCAGTTTAATTAGGGTTTATGTTTTCAGATGTCCTGCGTGCCACTCGTTAATTTTTTTTAAAAAATTCATCTGTAATTCCTTGCTTTGATTTCAAACTATCAATGTATATTTTGTAGCTATATTTGGTATTTAGCTGTTAACTAATTTATAAAAGCAGTCTGAAATAATGCAGGTGACGACAGCGTTCAAGGATTCTTTCATTCGCAAAAAACCCTGTATGTTATAACATAAGTTTTCGTATTCAACTATAAGAAGTCCAAACCGAAACTATGCCATAATTTCAAATTCAGTTTGGCTCTGCCCTTTACAACTCATCCTATTCCACATGCTTTCTCCCCAAAGTCTCTTCCCCTTAGAATCTTTTATGGCGAAATGAAGCGCTTGTTCCCTTCCGCCCTGGAATATGTCGTGGCGACTCATCATATTCATCCTTTTTTCTAAATCCGCTTTTGAGGATTTCTAGTCTTGGAGATGTATTTGTTGTTATATATAGTTTTGGGGATTGTTGTTTTCAGTAAATGTAAGTGCATAAAAGTAATTTAATATGCAAGTGTGATGGGCTACTGAAATTCACGAGTGCCTTAGGTTCGCTATCTCCGATTTAACTGATGAATCAGCTATTTATTTTATAAACTTTTTTCAAGAAAATATTACATGAAACAAAAAACACTACAAATATGCACAGTTACAGCCGCTTTAAGAGTGCACCACTTAGGGTGCATTCACACCAAAAACAACGAATGTATTTTATCTCCATCGTAATAGACTCTTGCTATGGTTATCAAACTAACAGCGATGACATTCTTCCAGGATATTGCAATTAACAAATCACGATCGCCTTAGGAAAAGCCACTTTTAATGACGCAATGAAAAGTGCCAATCAGTCAATATGAGGCGTGGTTAGCAAATTAAGTAGAACCAATGAAACGCAAGGAAAGGTTTCGTCGCTTTTGCGTTTGATCTGAAATCATTTTTACATTAATCCTGTTGTGATGCAGTTCAAGGGAGCGGAAAATTTGCCCCTCAAAAATAGAAAGAACTCAAAACTCTTAATTCTTATTTTCCTTCGATAATATTATGAAAAAAATAAAATAAAAGATAGACAGAATAATGTAAAAGGCTTTGTCATTGATCAAAAAAGATACAAATGTTGTAAATAGGCCAAAGAAGCACAAACACAAATTAAATTTTAGGTTATTAATAGAATTTAAATTCCATGCTGAATACCCTCTATCGTTTGTAATAACAAGTAATGGCATTATATCTGCTCGTAAGAATCATTCTCTAATGGAGTTCTAGTCTCTTTTGAAGTCTTTTGACATTAAAATAGTCGCTCATGGCTATTGTAAGGCCGAATGTTATAATGGATTTCTGAAAACGTGGTCTCCCACGCAGTTTTCATTATTTAATTATTGTTGTTTGAGAACACTATGTTTAATCTAGAAATATTTGTATACTTGTAAGGTAATGGATTTGAATGCAATAGATACGAATAAGGCTCGACCGATGCATCGGCCTCGCCGATGCATCGGCGCCGATTGTTCAACAAAGTTGCCGTCGGCCATCGGCATGGGCAGCCGATGTTAACTTCACAAAAACATCGGCCCATCGGCCGTGAAAAACATCGAAAAGCCGATGCAAGGCCGATGGTTTTTCGCAGGGACAACTTTTCAGAAAACATTCTGTGTTTAACTTTCTTTCTCCCCCATAGCTAGATTTCGGTTTCCATGCAGTAACAGGCAGCACATCAGTTTAAAAAAAAGCACAAAAATAATGTCATTCTACAAAATATTTGATAAAAAATTCGGAAAAATAGCTTAAGCGATCGCTGCCCGAAAAGCTTCAGTATTAAAATTATTTCTCTTTGAACAGAATGCTCGCGAAATAGAACAAGTAAAAGTAAAAGTAATAGAGGCAATTATGACTTATGAGTGCTATTTGTTTTTCGCACTTAGGTTAGTTGACTCATTTTTGTCCGTTTTTCGTTTAATAATGACTTAGTGTATTAGATTAGATGTCCTGGTGCAATAATCTTATACCATCTGCTTTTAGTTTGTCCTGTTTCTTATTATTCCGAAATTGTAAACAATGCAAAGTCAACTGAATCAAGATACCATAATAATTTTACTTTTTACTTGCGTAAACTTTTTTCTCTTAGAGGTTTTTTCTTGCTTCGATGCCACATGTCAGTTTTTCTGCAATTGTGCAGCAATCTCGTTGCATCTGCTTTTAGTGTGCGGTTATTCTCGTATTTTATTTTTAGTTTACAACATAGAACAGATTGATCAAAAATAAGAAACAGTTTTCCAGTATAAATGTTAATTGATCGAAATTTTATGTGTCCAAGTTCAACTTGCAATTTTCAAGAATTCTCAAAATGCGAGTTCACGCGTCAAGATTTAATAGCATCTTAATAAAAACGCTAAAAAATTTTTATTTTCAAAGATTGATCAGTGCATTTTTTTTCCAAAATACATCTTAATTTTTTAAATACGATAGTCATTTTAAAATTTCCCCGTGTAAACTTGTTCGACTTAAAGTTCGACTTTCAATTTTCAAAAAATTAAATCTTAAAAAACGAGTTCGCGCTACAGGGTGGAATAATATCTTAATAAAAATGCTACAATTTCTTTATTTTCAAAAATTGAAAATGTATATACGTATATATATATATTTTTTCAAAATACATTCAATTTTTATAATCGCTCACATGTTTTTTAAAAGATTATTTGTCAACAGCTGGTGCTCAAAATATTTTTTGCGTTACAAAATTTCGGTTTATTTCGGTGACCTAACATTGTGCTCATAAAAATGTAAAGAATATGTCAAGTATTTCAGTGTAATTTTCAATTCACAAGAAAAAAAGCTAATAAGATTGGTTCTTAAGACCCCCCCCCCCCCCATCATTAATTAGTAATGACAAAAAATCTCACGTCTATGTTTTTAAAGCAATATTCAGTATTTCTTGGTCATGAACAGGGGGGTTGGGGTCGTTACTGCGAGCGAAACTTTTTAACCCTACACTCCACCGTGTTGTTTTTAAACAACAACTCTATTTTCGTTCACTAGGCTCTTGTTTTGTATATTTTTTAACATGTGGCGAATTTTTTCATTTTATTTTGTATGTAAGATCATATTGGTTAATATAGTTTCCCCTAGATCTTGTAAACTGAGCTCAAGGTTCAACTTTTTTCATAAAATCATAAGACATGTTAATTTTGTAAAAAACTAACTTCTTAATTTTTTTTCTACAAATTTTAAACCAATAAGTTTATTTTAAAAAATAGTCCTCAATTGCTTACATAGTTTTAAAACAAAATAAATAGTATAAGTTGTCCGAAAAATTGTGGGAAAAATATATATTGGGCGCCTTTTTTACTTGTTGTTTTAAAACAACACCGCGCATTCGGGGGTATTTTTATGCTCCTAACATTATTCGCAGTAGAAAGAGGAACAGGTGTCACTGGTTGTTCTATTTCACTTTATTTAGTATCTTTTAGAAGATTATTGTTATAAACATATAACAAATTAGCGTAAAGTGGTTGTTTAAATTATTATTTAAGAACTTTGTTTAAAACCAATTCACGCTCAACCAAACAAGAAACGAACATTATCGCATAGACCCCCTACAGATCTTAGGTTTCTTGTTTAAAATCTTTTAGTGAAATTATTAAACTTTATTGGTAATTAAAGTAAAAATTGTTATAAATTTATAAATAAAAATAAAATTAATTAATTTTAATAAATTTTACTATTTTAGGGCTATTTTATGATTATAATGCTTTTAGTGCTATTTTATGATTATAATGCATACCAATTTCTCATTAATTTTGTTTCATTTATTAAAATGATTATATAAAAAATTATTATTGTTACCCCTAAATGCGCAGTGTTGTTTTTAAACAACATGTCAAATTTTCTCGAATTTTACTTTTCCGAATTAAATAGGAATTTTTTTAGTATTTTTTCCACTTATAACTAGCACAAACACACACACACACAAAATATTTTACAGAGAATGAAAAATTGCACAGTGTAGGGTTAATACTTTATTTTTATTTTATAAAAGAAGCTATTTTTAGTTAAAATAACTCTTATAATGGAAAGTAAACATAGAATCGCTCCCGCTTTTCTTTTAAAAACGTGGAAAAAATTATGGAGAAAAAAAATCCGGGGGGGGGGGGTTGATAATTTTATTATAGATGCAAACCTACATTATTTGTTAGTCTGTATTATAACATCTGCAGTCCTCCCCATGAAAAAAAGTAAGAAAATAAAGGCAGCTGCACTTGGCATTTGCAGATGTTATAAAGAGAAAATGTTAAAGGAAAGGGAAGGAGACCCGATCGGATCCAATAGTGTTGAGTTTTTTTGCAAAGATGAGAAAAAAGAATTAAAAATCCTCTCTTATAGCTGTTTTTTTGACCGCCAAATAGTTTAATTACTTTACTAGAATCGCGAGTGATTCTTTTAGTTTTAATTATTATGTAAACTTCCCCCAAACAGTCTTTTATGATGCTTGAATAATGCATTTATGTTTGTATCAACATAAAAATAAATACATGATTAAATGATATTTTTGACAAGCATTCTACACGTTTTAATGGTTTAAAGCGAATTTTTACCATCGGCCATCGGCCATCGGCCGAACTCGGAACAATCGGCCAACAATCTGCATCGGCCCATCGGCCAAAAAATGCCATCGGTCGAGCCCTATAGATACGAAACTTGTTGGCTATACTGTAGGAAATGATAGGCGATATACTTTGGCAAGTTTTAAATTGAAATTTTGAAATAGTCTCAGAAAAGACATATGAATTCCTACTTTCTTCAAATACAATGAACGTCTAAATCGACAGGAAAAATTGTAAGCTTTGGAAATCGGTGATACATGATTATAAAGTAAAATTTTTGCTGCAATCCACATTATGACAGTTAATGTTTGCTTACTCTTAGACAATTGGAACTCAATACTCTCTCTCTCTCTCTCTTTCCCTGTCGGACAGCATGCAAATGAAAATTATTTTGCAGGGGCCCCAACCTGAAAATAACAAAAATTAGTGTTCGTTTCTTTGACAATTCAGCTGAATTTAAATATACAAACGTCTTTTTTAAAGCTAAATATAACTGCAATAGCCACCAAAAAAAAGTTTTTTTCTAAATTCATTATTTATTTTTTTTTCTTTTAAATTGCTTTTAGGGAAACCATTTGAAACTGAGCAAAGCTAAAGTTATCATTTTGTCAAGTTTTTGAATACTCTTAAAAGGCCACTTACAAAAACTTGAAACCAAATAGGATTGGTTAGGCCTAGTTTTACTCGTTAAAAGTGGAAGCATTGATAACGTTTCGGGTTTTAATCACAAAGCCTTGACAATCTCCACTTTAACTGGTTATACGTAGGTTTAACTTTCATTCTTAATTTAACCGAAACATATGCGCAGGTAAGACTTTCTTCTCCCTCACAAGAAAACTCTAGTTTTAGAACTTATTTGCACTAAAATTGATAATTTCACTCAAAAGACAGTTTTTTTAAAAAAAACTTTCAATAGTTGTTATGCTTCTTTTATGCATGAAATAGTATGTAAATACTTTTTTCGAAGATATTGTAAATATAAATTTATTTTGCCCCAGTCATAATTTGTAAGAAGTAGTTATTCAAAAAAAAAAAAGAAGAAGAAGAAGAAGAAACGCATTTGTAATATTTCCTTAATTGATGAGTAAATTAGATGAATAAGTTAGACGTATCTTGAAGCAAAATACATTAAACTTTGAGGGAAAAAAATTCAAAGTAGTAAAGATGTATGTTTAAAAGTTTTGCTCCCAAAGACCTATCTGACATTCTTTTTTATAAGCAAAAGCAAAAAGCTTTTTCCCTCACTTGATGTTTTTAAGATTATTGATTTTTTTATTGAGAAAAATAACGATAAATTGATTCATAAAGAATTAGGTTATCGCTCTTCAGTACAAAATTAAACACAAATGTATTTTTCAAACTAGTTTCTTACATTGAAATGAAAATTGTTTTTTAATTACCACTTGGATTTTAAATATAAAATGAAATCAGAAACAGAAATAAAATTTAAATATGGCCTCAAGTTATCAAATGAGTGTTGCTACAGAAGTTAGAGATACTTTAAAAAAATTCTAATAATTAATAGCATAATAAATTACTTTTTTTCAATTTAAAAAATAATTTTTAACCTTTGATTTTTCGTAACTGTCGGAAACCTACAGTTTGATCAGCATGTTGCTTGAAATCACAAGGTAAAATAAATATTTTTGGATACGTTTGCAGACTTCATGCAGTTTTCTTCTCACTTTACTTGTTGCCGGTGCTAAGGTTGGGTACAGTATCGCTAATAAGTTTTCCGACAAGTATATCACTAATTCACTAAATTCACAATACGTACCATCTAATTAAGTTAAGAGATTTGTAAAGACAGATGGATGTGTAATATATTTCTCGATTTATTCGAGAAAAAGTTTCATAATACTTTTTTTCTTAATTTCTAATGGTTTGCTGTTAGCTTCTACCAATTGCAGAACTAGTGCGTTCTCCAGAGACTGGCACCATTTCTTCCAGCGGTACCACAATGAGTGTGGTACCACCGCCGCATGAGAATTTTGACGTCCTGCTTCTTCGCCTTAAATGGTGAGCACTCGGACTCAGTTGATGCGAAATTGCACTAGGAATCTATTTAAGCCGAGAGTATTCAAGTCAAATGTCTACTCAAGGCTCAAGGTATTTTTTAAGGCTGCATAACCATACGACATGGGGCAGACGATTTTCTGGATCTTGAAAATCTACCGACGCTGCCAGGCTCGATCCTATGACCTGGGGCGTACGAGTCTCGCGTCTTACCATGACGCCACCTTGCTGGCTGTTTCACAACGTTCGAGACCGAAGAAAGAAAAAAAAGAAATAAAGAAAGAGAAAACAGCAAATGCGAAAGAAGTGACGAGTAACACGTTCTGAGCCTCTGAGCCCTGTTTGGTTAGTCCTTGTCAGTTAATAAATCCTCAGTGAAGATCTAGAGTTTTCTTTAAAATATTCAACCCATTGCAACTGCAAAACAACTTGCTTTCTTGTTGCTCACCCAAAATGTTGGCAATCGAAAATCAAACGTGGCATTTGTAATTTACCTCAGTCATATTAATTTTTGATTCACAAAAGATTCTTTTGGAACCAGTTGAAGCGAAATCAATGCTTAACTTGTATTACTTCTGTGGAAAACAAAATTACACAACATTGCCATTGACAGTACATGAGTAGAAAATTACTAATTACAAATGCGTCTAAGCTACATTACTTTGGTAGAAATCTTTCTTCCTCGAAGAACACAGCCATGTTATTTCTGTATCTTCCCCAATGTTCTTTTGCAATAAAAAGAAAGCATTAATCAGCCTGGAAGGACGGAGAGCTATGTCTAACGTCTAAACTGCTGAAGCATACGTTCTTTAATTCTTTAGGCAATACAAGATAACAGGCACATTATCTCCCTTCAGGATCTTGAAAAATATTGTTCTGATGTGCTGTATTGAGCTCTATTTGTGAACTTTATATTCAGTAAAAATTTACGTTGCGGATAATTATGTTAAAAGAAAACAGTTCAACTAATTATGGTAATAGAAATGCAAATTGCAATTTTTTTTGGCTAATGCTCCAGATAAGTAGAGTAGATGTAGTGCACTATGTTCTTTTACTTTCATTGACGTACTACTTTAAATTTATCTTAAGAAAGTAAACTTCTCAAAAAAAGTAAAATCTTGATTTTGTAAAATTAGTTTTAAAGCTAAGGAAAATAGTAGCAAAAGTGTAAAGAACAATATTAGAAAAACAGCGAAGAAAAAAAGCCAAACTTAATACATATATTTACATTTTAAATCTCTTATTATTTTAATCTTTAAAGGAAAAACAGTTTTATTTAACTTTTATATTTTGCGTTGTAGATAAACGCTTTAAAAAATCCTTACTTTTGTTGTCGGATAAATATAAAACATTCATGTGTAAAGCTATTATTTTTGCAAAATGGCACTGAATTTATTACTAATAAAAATTTTTGGTTTTCGAATTCATTTTATTGTTTTTTGAATATTTGTAAAAACTAAAACCTTTTTTTATCATGAACTCCGTAATTTTTTTAAAAAAAATCTTTTAGATTTACAGCCTGCTTCTTAGTTTTAGTTAAAGTAGCTGCATAAAGATAGAGAATTTTCAGCTCATAATAATAATAATAATAATAATCTGCTCATTTTCATTCATCATTCCATTTCGAACTATCAAAAATTGTTTTAGGTAAATCCTCTTTCACTCACGACCTTAAACTTTTAATCTTTTAAGCGGTTTTTGGAGTTTTCTTCCTTAAAAAATGTTTAATTTGAATTTATTTTAAATAAATATTTTTTAAGATTGATGAAAATTCAATATTGTTCGCACTCTTATATAATTTCACAAAAATGCGTAAGTAGTTTTACTTTCATATCCAAAAACATAATATCTTAAATATTTTATGATTGAATACCAATATGATTAACACCTTTCAAATTGAATATTTTCATTTGCTACATAAAACTGATGTAAGCTAATTAAATAAGAATGCAGTATACATATATATTTAAAAATTGTATACATATATTGGTTTACCGCTTTATGAACAATGCTATTGCTTTAAACAAGAGTATGGTAGGAATATTTGAGATTTGTAATATTTTAAAATTTAGTCATATTGTGTGTGGAAATTTATTGAGTAAGAAAAATAAGATACATAACAAGGGATGGTTCTAAATATTTTAAATTTTTGTGGAATTTAGAGAGATTGCATTCAAAATTCAGCTAGAAAAACCGCAGTAAGTAAAGAATGTACATTAGTCTGAAAAATATGCTTATAACCTAATAGGAGTTCCCGTAAGCAGTTCCAAAATATAAATTGTAGAATAGATAGATATTTTCTAAAGTTTAGATACTTCTATAGAAGTTGGACTAACGCAAACTTGAATTAGGATTATTCCTAATGACGATATTAGCTACAAAATGTTTTTTTTTCTTTTAATTCTTATGTAATTAATGTTCACACACAAAGTGGAAAAAGGAAAAAAAAAGCACCAAAGATTATTATAGTAGAAATATTAAAAGCAACGAAATAATTGCTTATCCTTGTAATGTAAACATAAAGCTAAAAATGGTAATTAAATGCTCAAATTATTTTAGCAGTAGAAATCTTTTAAGAAAAAAGCATTAACATCACATTTATTTTCAAAGCTGATGATTCTTTTTAAATCTAAAGCTTTAAATGAAGAGCAAAATCTTATACATTTAGAAAAACTAAAGCATGTAGGCTTTTAATCAAGACTAATTTATTCCTTTAATTAAAGTTGTATTACTTGAGCACAAAATGTAGCGCTAAAAATGCTACTTTTCGACCTTCCGTTCAATATGTATAAAATTGTAAACTATGAAGAGTGTTTATCATTAAAACGCTTGTATTACTAAAAATAATTTTCAACTTCCGTGAGAGTTTCTGGAAGCTATGTTTTTTTAAAAATATAGTAAGTGCTTGTTGGAACAACATTTATTTTTCAGCATAGGGAACGATATTCTCGTATTTCAAATATTAGAACTTAATCTAAATTCATGTGTCTATTAAAATATATGATTATTACTTAGTATTCTTATAATTCAAATCAGGCAAAAAGTGTTCACTGATGCAATCAGTTTATCATATTATCGTTATTATTAACCAAAGACGGTGCTGAAAATAGATCGCCGAAGACTAATAACATATTTTGCACTGTAAAAAAAAAAAAAAAACAGTTCAACGTTGCACCATAAATATGGTGAAAGCTGAAAGGTTGCTAATGATTGAACCAAAATCATGGTTCAATCAGAAGTGCGAAATCTAAAGTTACGCCTTTAACCATAATTTCGGTTCAACCTTGAACCAAAAAGACGAACCCGGCACACGGCCGGAAACAGAGAGCCGCCATCTTGTCAAGCTGTGACTTGAAGCATTTAATTTTCACAACAGTAAAAAGTAAGTAAACTTCGATGTATATATCTAATTTTTTGTTTGACATTTCTTGTTTTCTGTGTTTGTATGTCTTAATACGCACAAAATAGATTGTAAAGCCTATATCAAAAATGTTATTATCATATACCGATCCTGTCACCTTTAGTGTTAAATTGACTAATTATTCAAAATTTTAAACCTGTGTATATTTATTTAATTTTGCTTCAACATTAAACTTTTTTTTTTACCTGATTTATCATTCACCCCCATACAATTTACTTTTGGTTCCCCTGACCTACATTTAAAGTTGTAACGTTGACCTTGCTTACATTTTAAAAATTGCATCTATTATCGGGATTTTTACATCTATTATCGGGATCATTTTTTTTTTTTCATTTTTATTTCCAATACTTTTTTACGGCGTTACCTTTCTAGCAGCACCTCTTAATCTTTATTTAATTGCCTGTTGCTGTCTTTTTAAAATTTATTGAACTTATTTGTTGTTCGACCCATTTTACCCATAGTTTTTATCAAAGGCGTTGCCGGTGGAGGGGGCGGGGGGCGAAGGTTCGAACCCATCTCCACTCCCGAAATTTTTTGAAGTTTCACATGCTATAAATGACAATTTGAATATTCTGATAAGAAAACCTCATTTTTATAAAATTCAGTTCTTCTGTTTATTTCCGATCCCGTAGCTGAAGGGGTGAAAATTTCTAAAATTTTGCATACTATAAATGAAAATTTAAAAATTAGTGAGTAAAAGATAGTCTGATAAGAAAACACTCATTTATATAGATGTAGTTAATTGAATTTTGATTCCAAGGCTACAGCCAGGAAGTTGGGGGGGGGGGGGGAGAATCCCTCCCACCCTGAAATTTTTACATGCTCTGAAGGATAATTTGAAAATCAAAAATATTTTGAAAAAAAACACTTTCATCAACTTGCCACGAACTACGGCTTGTTTTAGCCTTGTAGTAACATCTGTGCCGGAGCCACCCAATAACTTTTAATTATTGTTATTTGTGCATTTCATAGTTTTTCAATTATGTTTTCAATCATCTTTGTCTGCATATAAATAAATTTAATATTTTTGATGCTAAAGAGTGTTGAAATATATTTTTGAAAAAAAGTTACATAATTCAGAAATTTAAAATGTTCGCTATCAATTAATTATTAACTTATAACCAAAATTTCAAACGCCATTTTTGTTAAAACTGTCTGTTGACGAACATAAAAAAGTGTACATATATTTGCAAAGGCTTTCCTTATGGGAGGGGGCTTAAAAATTTTAACAGTGACTTATATTGCAATTTTGAAGAATATAACTATTAAGTAACATAGTTATTTAAAAATACAATTAGTTTCTGATACAGTGCATTGGGATGTTCATATATATAAATATATAAATAAATACATTTATATATATGGAACACTGAATCAATTATTGAAACGCATGAATCTGTTCTTAGAATTAAATCAAATAATTAGCAAAAACTTAAGTTGAACTTACATATTAAAAAACAGAAAATTCGCTTTACAAATTAAAATTGGTAATAATCTTGTTTCCTGTCTTACGCTTGAACATAAAAAAATTACAGTATTTATGTTAAAAGACACTATAGCAACATAAAATGCTGCAGTTCAAACTTCACTTTCATGCTACAACTCTGAGCTATGACAGTGGCTAGTAGAAAGTCCATTGTCATGGTTCAGAGTTGAATCAAGATACCAGTTAAAATAAAATCGATGGTTAAGGTTCAAGGCTGAACCATAATATTGGTTAGAGAAAAATTCGATATCATGGTTCAAAGTTGAACCGTAAGAAGGTGAAAACATTGCTGCATCTCAAGTGGCATTTACAAATTCCACCTCTGCTCCCCCCCCCCCCCCAATAAAATGACTTTTAAACAACATATTTTTCTTCTTTTTAAAAACGATGATGCACATTTCCGGCGATTACTTAGTTTCTGAAATTATGAGCAAATAAGTCTGACATAGAATTTAAGAAAAATCTCTTAACAACTGATATTGCATCTAAATGCTTAAAAGGATTTGTAAAAACCTCGCCACAAATTCAATATTATGTACAGCAAGAAAATCATTTCAATGAAATTTGACGAATTATTAATAAAGGTGACTGTAGTAACAATACAAAATTTATTTAAGAATTTCTACCCTACAATAAGCAACGAAATATTCGAAAAGTGCTTTTTATATTGTGAATATACATTTATGACTAAACAAAATGACTAAACATAAGCTAACGAAATTTTAATGAAATTTTGGTGCATATTTCCCAATTTTGTTTGAGATAGATATATTTTTTTTTAACTTAACTGTTAGAAATTTCATTAAATTATGGTTAAATAGCAGGCAGCAGTCTGTCCATCTAATTCACCGTTAAATTTACGGTTTGGAACATTTTTCTATCTTTACGGGACCTAAATCATTTCCAATCACCTTGGTTGAAAAGCCGTAAATAAAAAAGTTTACGGTTTCGTAAATATTTTAAGTAGTATGATTTCAAAACGGCAAATGTAAGTTTGTACGGTTTTTGAGCCATTTCGAGGCATAGAAACCGTAAACAAAGCGCGTGAGAATCGAACCCCAGGTATATGGTGTACCAGCCTTGCGCTCTAACCATGCGGCCATCTACACCACTTAAAGAGGCTGTTTATTTATCAATATATCATCTTTTACAACTGGCAAACTGCATTAAAATTGAGATTTCAGTTTTTTATTGGATCCAAAGTCCTTTTTGGCCTAAATTTACTGTATATTGACGAAAATCATTTTATTTGCTGAAAAAATTAAAATGCAAACAAGCGTCAGAAGCTCAAATTATGGGTTCGCTCATCCGCAAACAGTTCGGGAACAGTTCGGGCAGTCGCGAGACCAGGCTCACAAATGGACATGTGGCTGAGAGCACTCTCAGAGACAAACAGATGCGAGTATCAGACACTGCATGAGTCACAATCGGACATGTTCATTGTTGCTCTCGAGACTTAGTCACCAGTCTTCCGCCATTGTCTGAAGAGCTGAGACCCCGACTTGAGACTTTTTATTCAATCATTCTAGTTTTCATTATTAAATTTAAATACTCAAGCATGAATAATAAGATAAAGGAATATAAGCGCGAGTGGACTGACGAGGAAGTTTTTAAATTAATAGAACTTTATGAGGAGAAAGAATTTTTATGGAACGTAAAACACAAATTGTACAAAAATCGCGAACAAAAAATGGCAATGTACGAAGAATTTGCTTCGAAATTCGAAAACCGCGATGGTAATGAAATTCAACGAAAGATCCATAATTTGTGCAATCAGGTATGTATAATTATCTATAAAATTATTATTAACATTACTATTTAAGTTGACTTTTTAGTCAATGATAGTCAAATATACAACTTTCGATTTATTTTGAGGTTTCTCATGAAGTGCAAAAAATCAAAAAAATGAAGAGTGGTGATGGTGCAGATGACAGGCATGGACAGTAAATGGAAGTTTTTCGCTGCATTACAGTTCATTTTACCCAACTTCATACCCACAACATCGACTTCAAACATGGTAAGTTAATATAATTGCAATGTTTCATAATGAAATTTTACTTATCATAAAATTACAATACAAATTCTAAAAAAGTGATTACTAAATTTAAGGCGTGTAATCCCCTTTTCAACATTAAAAAAAATCGATTTTTTTTTCTTTTGCATTTTTTGAAACTACAAACATTTTTGAATCATTTAAAACAAACCGCAACAAAATATTTAAACTAGAACCTTCAAAACTGCTCATTAAAGGAAGTTGCTCGGAAGCAAAATTCGATCAGAATGGGCTTTAAATGGACCAGCTGCTGTTGGTGTACATTTCTATTTGCAGCTGTGACACCTGGATATTGCTTAATCAGTTTGTCTTATTATATATTTTTTTGAATATTTAAGTTCAAAAAAAGCTAAAGAAATAGCAGAGGAAGAGGAGGGAGTTGTGTATGGGCAGCTGGCGATTTTTAAGTGACTTTCGTGAAATACAAAAGACACTATGCAGTAAAATTTTGAACTTTCAACTTTAAACGCGTTTTTCGCATAATAGAGATTTTGACACTTGCGCGCACTGGTAAAAAAAAACTTTATCAGATATTGATTTTAAATTTTTAGGTTAGGTATATTGTTTTATTACTAAAAAAATGCACCTATTTCCTTGTCTTAAAAATTATTTTTTGCTGTTCAAGTGCATTTAATATGATTTTTTTTGCCTCAAATTACTATTTTTCATGTTGTTATTGTCAATAAACTAAATTTCTAATACATAAAGTTATAAATAGGTGTAAAATGTTAAGTACTTGTTTCTAATAACAAAAATGCAAAAACAAAATTTGTAGATATATATTTGTTGTTGTAGGCCTGCGCGCAGTGCATCAACGTGTATGTGAAAATTTCATAAAGCTCATTCAAAATTATATTTATAAATAATATTTTTTTCATACAATCATAAAACTGATTAGGTGAATCTAATAAACTACACGTTTAGAATTAACAGGAAAATTTTTTTTCATATGAATTAAAAATGATGATATATGAATAATGGAAAAACGACAGGATTTTCCCTTTTGTCGCAGCGTAAAGGTGATGACTCTCCTTAAGCAATTAAACGATATTGCCACTGAACTTCACCTGCAGTTGTCATGAAGTATTCTTTAAACTCATCTCTCACATCTTTTTGAGAGATTGGATAATTTCGCTGCTGTCCCCTCTCTAGCGGAAACAACGATCCTTGTGGTGGGGGCTCGTTCCGCCATTCGCCATTCACAATTTCATGTGTATCAGGATCTTCAAAATCAACTGAACCAGGGTTCAAATAATATTTTGTAGTACATATTAAAAAGTTATGCAATGCACAAATTGCCAAAGTAACATCTATTACTTTATTAGGTGCTAAATTTATTGGTTTTCGGATAACTCTGAATTTACTTGACATAATGCCAAATACATTTTCTATTATACGACGAGCTCTGCTTAATCTGTAATTAAAAATTCTGTTTGGTGCAGGTTGATTTTGGTACCCATACGGCTTTAATATATACCATGTCATAGCAAAAGCATCGTCAGCTACCATTATGTATGGTACTGGCAAACATCTTTGGGGTAATGCTTCTGGTTCGGGAAGTGATAATTGCTTGCTTTCATCAGCATCTGCATCGTGCAGGGAGCAGTTAGTAAAGACACCTCCATCAGAAATTCTACCATTGCAACCAACATCAACGTAAATTAATTTATAATTGGCATCTGCGACTCCCATAAAAACTATGCTGTGTGTATTCTTATAGTTATAGTAAAGGCTTCCACAGTTCTTAGGGGCTACCATTGTAATATGCTTTCCGTCAATAGCTCCGAAACAATGTGGGAATGGCCATTTTAATTCAAATTGATCTGCATATTTCTTCATTTCTTCAGCACTTGAAAGAAACTGAAATTAAAAACAGTTTTACTAGAATTTTTCAATGTGTGTATATCTTAAAAAGTTGATACAACATAATTAGTACTTATATTAATTGGACTTTTTATTTTTTGGAATAATATTCTGGAAAACATGAACATCTCACAGGATGAGTCAATGCAAAGTGATCCCATACAAAATAAAAAAAGATATTAGTAAAGCAAAATCAAGAGCTGAAAAAGATGATAACATTCTAAAGGAAGCAATAGAAATTATGAAGAAGCCGAAAGACGATTTCGATCGCTTTGGAGAATACGTAGCGTTGGAGATAAAAAGTCTAAGATCGGATTATTACAGAGGGGCATTAAAAAGTGAGATTCGTAAAGCGATATCAAATATTTCTGATTTGGATGAAAGAAACTACTGGTCCACTGCATCCTCTTCAAGTGCAAGCATTTTATCCAGTACCCCAATTACAACATCACCTATTGTTGACAACTTTTCTGAACATAATGTTGAGACTGAAACAAGACATGATTTTTACAATTCATTTTCAGTAATCTAATCTTATAGATGTAAACTTTAATTTGATATGTTTCTGTTATTAAATACTTCTATAATAAAAGTTGTTTTTAATATAGACATACCTTTAAATATTATTCTTCCTTTAAATTATCATAGATGGCTTTACACACTTCGGAAACTATTCTTCCTATTGTACAAGGTGGGATGCGAAAAAGTTATTGCAAACTACAACAAGCATCTCCTGAAAATTAATTTCGTTATAAAAAAATGTAGGGTTTAATAAGAGAAAAATATTGGTATATTCGCATGAAAGTGCTTACCTGAAGCCAGAAAACGAAGTGTGACCATTAATCTATCATGGGCTGGAATCGCATCACGTAACTTTGTATCTTGTTTTACAATCTGGTGTTTTACCAAATTTAATAGCACTTCAAATTGAACTGCAGACATCCTGATGAAATTTTTAAACTGTTGTGCATCTTCCAACCGCAACTCGTTCACAAGTGTTGAGGAAGCTCCCATTACATTTCGTCGAGCCACCCATTTTCTTACCCAGCAAGCCTTTTTTTTCACTTCCCGTTTTTTCATAATTTTATGCACAATTAGAAAGGCTAGGATTTGGCGTGAATCCATTTTGAAAAAAAGTGAGAAAAATAAATCTAAACTCTATCAACCAAGTCACAGAATTGACTGAGACTTGAGAGTAAACTCTCAAGTGTACACAAAACTTCCTGATCTCGAGACTGCAGTGTCTGTCGAGTCTCCAACAGCTGTCTCAAGAGCGCAAGTGATCTCAAATGGACAACACTTCGGAACTAATCTCGAGACTTTCTCTCGAGATTTTCTCTCAAGTGGACACTTAGCTTTATACAAGATGTTTTTCGGATCATTGAAACATGAATATTGTATGTGTAAAAGATAAAATTAAAAGGTATTTTCCAAATATCGTTGTTATTTAAATATTAAGAAGGGGGACTCAACATAGTTTAATTTTACTATTAAATTGAATTTTCTGTAAATACATTGTAAATAATTTTGCTTATGTTTACGAAAAATCAACGAAGTAATATTAAAGTAGTACCATTTTTCTTATTAAATGAAAAACTAAGTGTTAAATTCTATGTGCGAGATTAACAGAGAAAAATATTGCTTTTTAATGAAAAGAATTACTGCATTCTAGTATTTTCTAAAAGGTTTATAAATTCAATTATTTACTCGTTTGCTGAATAAGTAATGCATTGCACGAAAGTGAATAATCGTTATCCTGGAAAAAACTAGTTTTAGTGGAAAAGAAAAAAAAAAGAGCTAGTATTCTTTAAGGCTTAGCGGATTAATTATTTACGTGTTCAATATCTTGCTTGCAGAACATAATTAGAGCAAGATAACTTTAATACTACTTTAATAACACTTACTATGTAAGCATGTATAACCTACAAAATATAATTTTGCAGAGAAAAAAAATCAGCTCTGCACGTATCCGTTTGTACAGAAAAACTATTTTCCTAGAATGCATCGCTAAACTTTCTACGTTCCTGCGAAACTTGGTAGATAAAAAACACTATTCCTTAATGATGAAGAAAGCAAAACACTAGTTGCAAGTTTTAAGACGTTTCTATTAAAACGCATTTTGATAGTTGAATTGGAATTTTTTATGTAGACATGAAATATGGATTGTAGTATTGGCTGTGAAATAATTAGTATTTTACTTTATGATAAAGTATTAAAATAAAAACAATTGCAGAAAATAAAAAGGGTGTAATGTACTCATTATCACCCTTACTATTAAAAACCACATTTCAACTTACACAGCACACATGAGGAGCCCAACTTGTATCTTGGTCACCAATTTTGCACCCGAAGTACAAGAAAAAAGCATTATTAACTTCTTGTGTAAAAAGCCTACCTTGAGATTTTAAAATAAACCCACACATATAACAAAATTTATCAGACAGTTTTGCAACGCCTATGCTCAAAATTTGCCATTTTCAATATGAGTTGCACTGTAAAAACACACAACTATATTCAACAAATAATGTTTAATTGCCACATGCGACACAAAAATCACTAAAAAGAGTAGAAAGCTCCATTTTTTTGTTACATGAAAATATGACGTGGTGGAACTTTTTTACTTTTCAGATATTTAAATAAAATTATGAATTAATAAAAAAATCATAATTTGCTTGTTGTTAGCGAAACACTGTAGACCAGCGTTTTGAGGCATTTCCATAACCGAATGATATTTTTTACTGCAGATTGTACTGGCAGGGCCATACAAAAAAAAGGTGGCTATCAAGTCCAAATTTCCAATTCCTGTCCTAGACCTAGCTTTTATATTCTAAAATTCAACTTCAAGGTAAAAACAATGTTAAAAAACGTAATTTATTGCCTAATTATGTTGAAAATTTCGCCGACAGGGTAGCGTAGTGGTAAAGCGCAGGACTTTTACACCCAAGTTCGCAGGATCAAACCTTTCCCAAGTCGGTGGACTTTCAAGATGCAGAAAATCGACAGCGCCCATGTCGTATGATATGTTGAAGATCTCTTGAGTATCCGTTTGGCTTGGATACTCTCGCCTAAATTAAATTCTTAGTGCTGTCTGCATCAATTTAGAGCTTAGGTGCCGCACTCTCAGAAATAGAACGCTCATTTTTGACGATTCTTCAATCGTTAAGAAAATTTCGTCATTTACAACGATTCTCTCCTCACCCCATCACGTGACTTTAAAAAGTTACTACACAAATTTCGCCAATTTGACGAAAGGATTACTCGGAGCATTTTTCACGAAGCCATTTCGTCAAACATGACGAAAGTTTCGTGATATTTGAGCACGCGTTTCTGAGAGTGCGCCATCTGGGGACTTAGCACCAAAAATTGCGGCAATGGTACCACACTCATTCTGGTGCCGCTGAAAGAGTCGGTATCAATCTCTGGGAACGCACTAGGTCTACAATTGTTAAGAACCAATATATGTAGCCCATTAGAAAAAAATGTTGAAAATCTTTAATTACATTTAATCAAACGTGCATTTATAAAATTTGAGCGAAACGCAATCGCAAACTTCTTTTTTTATTCAAGAAACAATTTGTTACTTTCTGACCGTCTTTAATAAGCGTTTTGGACAGAAAGTCATTTTTCTTTGTTTACCTTTGGCATCTCGTTTTACCTCTTACATTATTTCTGGTAGATAGTGTCGTGAGCCGGAACTGTCCCACGCATCTGAAATATCCCCCGCTTGTCCTCCGACCTCGGCCGAAGGGGTCTTGGAGGGGGCGGGGAGAGGGGTGGGAAGAGATGAAGACAAAAGGGGACTTGCTACCGAGATTGTCCGGAGAGCGGACGCGAAAAACCTGGCTCTTATCCAAGATGTTGTAAAAAGACTTGTTGTATATGTATATTATGTAGATAGTTGTATTGTGTCCCATCATCAGTATGTGTTTAATAAATGTCTGGGACTAAATATCGTTTCATCAATTTCACATCGAGTCGGGAAACCATCCCAGTATGGAAAACGCACCCAGCAGAATCAAATATACCGCTCGGACACTTTGCATATTAATCTCAGGAGTGAGAGACGAGAATCTCACACAATATAAAGAGAGATATTCACAACAGATAGCCTCACTGTTTTCAGAGAGCCACAACAAACTGGTAAACCGTAAACATAGTAGCTACGGGAATTGCTACCTATGTGCTTACCTTTCTTATTTTCTTCGTGTTTTATGATAGGTTCTTCATATGTACAGAAATTGAAAATATTTTTTCAGCTAGGAAATCTTGTCGCTCTCGAAATATCCTTCGTAATCTTTTAGAAAATAATTCATCCTCCTCTTCCTTACAGATACATTAATCATGATGAGCTGTTTGGTTGTGGAGTTTATACATAAATAATGCTTCTTTTCTTTTTTTTCACTACTTTTCCTATTGGATATAGTGATTAGATTACACGAAGCACATTTGCATGCTTGTGAACTGAAACACCAACCAGAAAAGGTGTAAATACCCTGCTACAGCCAACCAATACAAAAAAATCTTAACTGAAAAAATTCCAACATTATACAGTAACTTATTTTTAATGCTGTAGGTTATATGCAAAATTTTTATCGAAATGTAGGAAGATAAGTTAAGTAAGTAAGATGTAAGTTATTTCGTTATTCCTCATGCACTTACTAACGCGGATATTTATTTGTCGATATTTCAAAGAACTGATTACCTTTAAGTAAATAAACGTATTCTATAACTTTCAAGCTTTTTTGGTACAAAGAATGTATATTTATTTTAGCAGAAATACCACATCTCTTATTATAAATGTCTCAGGTAAATACCGTTTTTGCAACGATTTTACTTTGTTCCGTCAGGAAGATGTTTAGTCTTTTGTGGTAACTAATTATCAAAAATATGAATCGTTAAAGCTACAAACATCGAGATTACTCGCTTATTTCTTATCTAAAACCGACTTTCCTAAAATTAACGTTTCCTTCCGCTCTTTTGTCTAACAAATCTCATTTAATGGAACTCCTGACATCCTTTTCCGAAATATTGTTGAGCAAAGAATAACTAGTACGAAACAAAGAGCTAACAATACATTCTCAGCACAAAAGGTTCTGTATTAGAGGTTTTTTTAGTAGTTTTAGTGTAATAGTTGTTGGAAAATATGTCTTGACAATGGATGTCTCTTGTATTATCTACTAAGTGACATTAGTAGTATAAAATTGACAGTTCTGCCCCAAGAGGCGGAGGTGCGGAGGGTCCCTCCGCCTCCACCTCCTGCTAACCTCCCCCTTCCCTTCTCTCCTCCGCCTGCCGAGTAGGGTTGAGTAGTAGGGTTTCCTCGTAGAAGATGACGGGGGTTTCTGAGTGGAGTTGAGTTGTTTTTCTTACTTGTTACTCTGCGTCCGAAGTTTAGTTTTTTCGAAGTGGCAACACCGATTTAGTTTTGGTTTTGATTAAATTTATATTTTGGGGAATGGCAATGGTTCTAGCGTATGTTGTGGTTTCCATGACAACGTATTTTTACGAAGAGCCTCCTAGTGACAAAAATAGGAATAATTTTTTTTTTTTTTTGGACTTAGTCGTTTTCCGATGTTATTTTTGATTTCCAACTTAGGTTTTCGCGAATGGTAACATTAATTTATTTATTTTTTTAATTTCAAGAGTTGAATCGCTAATGCTACCATCTAGTGAGAGAAATTATTTTTAGACATAGAATATTTTATTTAATTATATTTTCTCTCAGATATTCGGATTCATATACCCCAGACCTTAATGTTGTAAAACTCATTCGATCAAATCATGATTACTATGTTTTTTTTTTCCTTGCGTTTGTATCAGACCTTACCGAAGTGTTCTAGTGAGAATTAATTACTTTTTTCCATCAGAATTAAATTTCTCAATTTTTAATCAACTCATAGCACTATTCTAATATTAATAATGTATAAGTAGTAACTATCTCTTAATTTTGAACATATTTCATTTTTACACTTGTAATTTTTCCCCCAAAATATTAAACCCAAGATTAATTGCGATCCAATCAAATAGCTTCTAGAGAAAATTTATATTTAATGTGAACCAAACAAATCAATCCTCGAAATTTACAAAATTTAAGTCAAAGTTAATTATAGAAATGTTTAAGACTTAGAAAAATTTTTAAAATCTTTTTTCCTAAAGTATGAAAGACAGAATTAAATGAGAACTTATCAAACAATTTCTTGAAAAAGTGTGGACTTAATATGCACAAATCAAATCAATCCACACAATTTACTAAATTTTAGTCAATTAAAAGTTTTGTTGAAATATTTGGAACTTAGAAAATGACCATCAATGGGTTTATACATACTAATTTAACAATACTTTTACAAAAAGCGGTGATTTCTTCTATACTTAAACAGGTTTACATCCATTTTACTGTTTTCTATCAATACAAATCAATGAATTTATATCAACTAAGACTATATTTACATTAGATAATCATCCTTTAATCCATATTATACCACTAGATTTTTTTCAAAGTTTAAGAGTTTGCATGAAATAGTGGAAGTTAGAGTATGTTCAGCAACTTTATTTCACATAGAATGATAAGCGAATTTTTCGTGCATTTCAATATTTATTTATTTTGTTTTTAATTAATATTTTTTTTACACATTTTAACATTTCAAACGAATACAATCTCAGAAATTATTGTGGGCATATACATCATGATTAAAGAAACTTTAAAAATAGTCAAGAGCATATTGCTAAATTTGTAACTGCGAAGCAATTCAACAACCTGATTGACGTATAATACATTTAACGAACATTTCACCTATTCAAAACTTTGTCTTTAACATTTAACGAATTTTTTCATTTTTTCAAAGAGTTATTTATTTTCAAAACTCTGTCTTTAACATATTTTTACGATTTACACAGAATACTACAACAGGGAAAAATATTCAACATAACTATTTACAACACGATTTTCACACACTGAAAAAGTTTATAACTTAAGCACGAAGAAACTTTAAAACTGTTCACACCGCAAATTTCATGCATTGAAAAAGTCTATTACTTATATACAAACTTAGAATCTTTGAAACTAAGATCACATGAATACAACTTAATTTAAATACGGTATTGCTTAAAATCAAAGCTACAGAAAAATAAAAAAAAAAGTTTGAAATATTATACTCAAAGACATAAAAAAAAAAACACACACAAGACATACCATCTGCAGAAACTACTATCATTAAAAATAATTAATAACATCAAGAGAATTTCTAGAACTTGGAAGAATGAATGCTAAAAAAGGCTCTTAGAAATAAAGGACAATTTCAACACATCCCCCACCGAGTTCCTACTATGCAAAGCAATCGTTGCGTATTTTCAGTCATCCTATACACGAACTCAAAAGCAACTATGCAAAATCTACCAATACAGTTAGTGAATGAACGCAGAGAGAATGCACTTATCATTCACACATTGAAAATCGAAGAAGTTTTTCATGCAATATAGCTATATTTCAATTATTCAAACTTACATGAAACTAATTTTAACAGAGTACAATCTTAGAAATACAAATTATATAAAACATCATTTACTTACAGAGAAGGAAAATATATCTCTTCCTAGGCAAACCGCAATGTAGAAATGACTCTTCAGGCTCTTATCAGCTGATGAAGATAAAGCTCATCGGCCACTCCAATCGAAGAATGACACATGCAAACATGATGCTACCAGCTGACTAACACTATCGATAAACCAATTTGACTTCAATTGAAGTTTAATATGAATGTAACAGTAAGTTTTAATTTAAAAATATTTCATACAAGCAAACATATACATACATATAAATTTAATAATTTTACGATGACCTATGTATTTAACTCACCATACTCAGACAGTTTTCCTTAAACGCACATTTTTTCATAGATATAACCCTTTAATTCATTAGTTCCGAGTGAAGAATTTCTTACCTTTAGCATTATAATCAAGCCATACAATACATTTAACAAACGTTTCATTTATTCAAAACTTACTCTTAAACATTAACGAACGTTTCATCTATTCAAAGAGTTATTTATTTTCAAAACTCAATCTTTAACATATTTTTTTACGACTCACACAGAACTTATAATTTACAAAGATTTTATGATATACAACAGAGAAAAATATTTAACAAAACTATTTCCAACACGAGTTTCATACATTGTAAAGGTTTATTATCAAAGTTCGAAGAAAACTTAAATGCTATTTACGCTGCAAATTTCATGTTTTGAAAAAGTCTATTACTAACATACAAACTTGGAATCATTACTTTATTCACACCTTTAATATTATAATCAAGCATATAACACATTAAGCGGACAATTCATCTATTCAATGACTTTCAAAACTTACTCTTAAACATTTAACGAACGTTTCATCTATTTAATGAGTTATTTATTTTCAAAACTCAGTGTTCAACACAATTTTTAAGATTTTCACAGAGTAATACAACCGATAAAAATATTTAACAAAACTATTTCCAATACGAGTTTCATACATTGAAAAGGTTTATTAGCAAAGTTCAAAGAAAACTTTCAAGCTATTTTCGCTGCAAATTTCATGTTTTGAAAAAGTCTATTACTAACATACAAACTTGAAATCTTTACTTTGTTCACACCTTTAATATTATAATCAAGCACATAACACATTAAACGAACATTTCATCTATTCAAAGACTTTCAAAACTTACTCTTTAACATTTAACGATCATTTCATTTATTCAAGAAGTTATTTATTTTCAAAACTTAATCTTTAACACAATTTTTATAATTTACATAGGGTTTATGATATACAACCGAGAAAAATATTTATCAAAACTATTTGCAACGCGTCTTTTCCCACATTGAAAAGGTTTATTACTAAAGTACAAAGAAAACTTTCAACCTATTTACGTTACAAATTCCGTGTTTTGAAAAAGTCTATTACTACTTACCTACATACAAAATTGAAATCTTTACTTTGAAACTAAGATTGCAAACAATTTTATACAGAGTTCAAGTTAAATATAGAATTGGCTAAAATCGTAGCAACATAAAGTACAGAATATAAAAAGTTAGAAACGTTATAATACTCAAAGACTTGCATTACTAACTGAAATAAAGAAACACAGCTTTCAACTACTACTACCAATGCAAAACTTATATTAACCTGCTAAAAACTCCATAAGAAAAGTCAAAGTACTGCGCACAAAACATCAAAACTAAGAGTCATCTAGTAAAACTTAGAACAAATAATGTAAAACTACGAAAATTTTCAAAAATAAAAGTGTTATGCACATGCAAAATGTAAAAAGTACTGTGTACGAATGTTAAAACATTAACTAAAACATGAAACAAAGATGTAAAAATATTAAGTATAATATCTTAAAGCAACACTAAAATGAAAAAGTATAACGTACAAAACATCAAAACTTAGATTCATCTAGTAAAACTTAGTATAAAAATGTAAAAGTACTAAGGACAGAACCTCAAATATACATTAATTTGATAAAAGCAAAATGAAAATGTTAAAGTGCAAAAGACAAAACGTCAAACATAGATTAAGATGTTAAAACAATGTATCATAAAAATTAAAAAAAAAAAAAAGAAAAAGACAAAATACTACATACAAACGGTCAAAACTTAGAACTAAAATTTTTGATAAACCATATAATTTCAAATTCGTCTAGGAAAACTTAGAGCGGAAATGTAAAATTATTGAAGTTTACAAAACAAAAGTGTTAAGCATTCACAAGTTATTAAAACTTCAAAACGTAAAAAAATGATTTCTCTACAAAAACTTGGAATGAAGTCGTAAAATTACTAAGTACAAACTGTTAAAACAACATAAAAATGTCAAAATGATAAGTATAAAGCAACAAAACATAGATTTCGCTCCTGAAATATTAATCAAAAATGTAAAAATTCTAACAACAAAATCCTAAAACTCTGAAAAATTAAAAAACACGCAGTACAAAACAAAACTTAATGTAAAAAATGTTAAGTATAAAGCTGCAAAACTCAAATTCACCCAGAAAAACTCAAAACAAAGATGTAAAAGTAAGGAACTTTTCAAAAGAAAAGTGTTATACACTTGCAAAATGTTAAAACTTAATGCAAAAATGTAAAAATTACTACGTACAAAATGTAAAAATTCTAAGTATATAACGTATTCATCAAGTGAAACTTTGTACGAAAATGTAAAAGTTTAAGTACGAAACTTAAAAAATTTAGATGGATCTACAAAAATTCAAACTAAAATCGTAAAAAGTATGAGTACAAAATGTTCAAACATTCTATAAATGCAAAAAAATTTAAGAGTACAAAACACAAAACGTAAAAAAAAAAGTTAGAGTTATCTTCTAAAACTTAGACTGAAGTCGAGTGAAATTACTAAGTACGAAATGTTAAAACATCATAAAAATGTCTAAATAACAAGTATAAAGTATCAAAACATAGATTTGTACATTGAAATGCACTTGCGAAATGTAAAAAGTACTGTGTACGAATGTTAAAACTTTAACTAAAACATGGAATGAAGATGTAAAAATATTAAGTATAATATATTAAAGCAACACTAAAATGTAAAAGTACTACATACAAAACATAAAAACTTAGATTCATCTAGTAAAACTTAGTATAGAAAATGAAAAAGTACTAAGCACAGAACGTCAAATATACATTTATTTAGTAAAAACATAACGAAAATGTTAAAGTACTATGGAGATGTAAAAATACTAAGTATAATATACTGAAGCAACACAAATTGTAAAAGTACAAATTACTAAACATAAAAAATTTGGAGTTATCAAATAAAACTTGAAAACATAGATTCACCATCAAAACGTAGATGTGTTTAGAGCAATCTTAATCAGAAAAATGTAAAAGTTCGAAGAACAAAATGCTAATACTGTGAAATATTAAAAAAATACACAATACAAAGCAATAATGCATGAAAGAGTGCTAACTTCAAACTTAAATGACAAATTGACTTAAATGACAAAACTTAAATGCATTCAGAGAAACTTAGAACGAAAAAATAATAGTACGGAAATTTGCAAAGTAAAAGTGTTATGCACTTTTCAAAATGTTAAAACTTAACTTTATCTACTAAAATCTGCAATGATGATGTAAAAATACTAAGTATAATATATTAAAGCAACACAAAACTTTTTCAAAAGGTAGCGATAAAATTTCATGAGAAATGAGTGGTTCTTTACAATTTTTTGGTCTAAATTTTTCACATGTTGAACATTTAGCAATTAAATTTTCAATATTATTAAGCATTCCTGGCCAATAAAATATTTGTCTAGCTCTAGATTTACACTTTTCCATACCGAAATGACCTTCGTGGATCTTATCCAACATTTCTTTTCTAAGATCATTGGGTACAACAATTTTATGATTTAAGAAAACAAGTCCATCTTCCTCAAAAAGATCTTGCCTTAATTTAAAATAAAACCTAACATTTTCAGGTACATCTTTCTTTGATTGTGGCCAGCCATTTTTACACAACGATATTAAATTATTTAATACAGGATCCCTTAAAGTACAATCTTTAAATTGTTTCAATCTTTTATTACTAACCTGTAAGTGCCTTGTAGCTTTGACACAATGAATTATTTCTTTGAGAAATGGATCATTATCATCAGTTTCATTTATATAAGACCTAGATAATAAATCGGCAACATGCATATGTTTCCCTGGTACATAAACTATATTAAGATCATACTTGAGTAACTTTAATTTCATTCTTTGCAACCTGCTAGACAAAACATTAACAACATTTTTATTATGAATTGATACAAGGGGCTTATGATCACTTTGGACAATTACTTTTCTACCATAAATAAAATTGTGAAATTTTTTAGTTGCAAACACAATACTCAAATACTCTTTTTCTATCTGAGCATAATTTTCACTCTAATTCAACTATTCCTAGAGGTTTTATTTGGCTTCCACCATATGCCTCTAAAATTAAATTAGTAGGTTTCATTAACTTATTACAATTTAACGATTTAAAAATATTATTTGGCAATAAGTTTACATCCGAGCCCGAGTCTAATTTAAATTCTAAAGTTTTCTGTCCTACCTGTATTTTGTGCACCCAACAAGAACCTCTGTTTTTGCGACAAACAGAACCCACAACAAATGTCGAGTTAACTGATAAACTTTTACCTTTGTTTTCGTGCACTTTAGAACGTTTATACTTGTTATTCATACAACCGACAGCAAAGTGATTTAATGCCTTACACAACCTGCATACTTTACCATACGCTGGGCAGTTCGCTCTTCCATGTTCAGTAGAACACTTTTTACACAAATAAACTAAATTTTCTTTGGGATAACTTCTTTTCCGTGCGCTATTTTCTTGATTCTGCTTCGTACAAGGAACATACCTCGCAGTTAAAGCACCACTTCGCTTATTTAGAAGATGGATGTCTGCTTTCCGTTGAATGATGTCGGCTTGTAACCTACTCATTTCAGCTGCTCGGCAAATTTCAATTGTTTTCCGCAAAGTTAATTCACTTTCGCGCAATAACCTTTCTTGTATCTGTTTGTCAGACACGCCAATAACTATTCTGTCTCTAATTATAGAATCATTTAAAGTTCCATATTCACAGTACTTTATTAACTTCCTTAAATCCGTTAAGAATTCGTCGAATTTTTCACTTTGTTATTGTGTTCGGCAGTTAAACACATACCTTTCAACGACAACATTTCTTCTCGGATTAGCGTAATTTTCAAAGGCAGCAATGACGTCCTTAAAACTTTTTCGCTGAGCATCCGTTAATTCAAAAGTATTATAAAGTTCCACCGCTTCCTCGCCGAGACAATTTAGCAAAATGGCGACTTGTACATCACTGTCTTTAGCAGCATGACCACCAGCTTTTAGAAATATTTCAAAATTCTGACGAAATCTCCTCCAGTCTTCGGCGATATTCCCAGTTAGATTGAGAATTTTTGGCGGCTTAATTCCTTCCATAATTTAACTAGAAAGTTTTTTCCCAAATTGACTTAGGTCCGAGTTCGGCTGCGCCATGTTACATCTTACATGCTTTATTCTAGACTGAATCAGATTACATTGCATTCTAGGTGTTGCTACTCACCAATATTTAAGATACAGTTACAGTCATGCAACAGAGATAGTTACTACTTATACATTATTAATATTAGAATAGTGCTATGAGTTGATTAAAAATTGAGAAATTTAATTCTGATGGAAAAAAGTAATTAATTCTCACTAGAACACTTCGGTAAGGTCTGATACAAACGCAAGGAAAAAAAAAAACATAGTAATCATGATTTGATCGAATGAGTTTTACAACATTAAGGTCTGGGGTATATGAATCCGAATATCTGAGAGAAAATATAATTAAATAAAATATTCTATGTCTAAAAATAATTTCTCTCACTAGATGGTAGCATTAGCGATTCAACTCTTGAAATTAAAAAAATAAATAAATTAATGTTACCATTCGCGAAAACCTAAGTTGGAAATCAAAAATAACATCGGAAAACGACTAAGTCCAAAAAAAAAAATAATTATTCCTATTTTTGTCACTAGGAGGCTCTTCGTAAAAATACGTTGTCATGGAAACCACAACATACGCTAGAACCATTGCCATTCCCTAAAATATAAATTTAATCAAAACCAAAGTTAAATCGGTGTTGCCACTTCGAAAAAACTAAACTTCGGACGCAGAGTAACAAGTAAGAAAAACAACTCAACTCCACTCAGAAACCCCCGTCATCTTCTACGAGGAAACCCTACTACTCAACCCTACTCGGCAGGCGGAGGAGAGGAGGGGAGGCGGAGGGGAGCAGGAGGTGGAGGCGGAGGGACCCTCCGCACCTCCGCCTCTTGGGGCATAACTGTCAATTTTATACTACTGACATTTAAAAGTTTCATTACATTACCTGTTAACAACCGCGAACCGTGTTGCATTTGATAATGATATTTTTAAATGTTTCACATTGTACACATCGTAAGGCACAAAATAAATGGAAGAAAAATATAGCATATACATAGAGTACAAAAGGTATTTTAATAAATTATTTTAAAACAATTAAAAAACAAAACAAAAATGAAACAATGAAACGAATACTGGGAAACGAATGATGAACGATTTATATAATGAACGAATAGCTGTAAATATCTTCACCTGTGTGGCCAACTGTATTGGACTTCAATATCGGGCTAAATGTGTGATGTAAAAAGAACAAAATTATTGAGAAACAAAAAAAAGAATGATTGATAAAGTGTAAAAAATACAGACATAATCCCAACAGAAAAACTCTATTATGTGTACATCTACTGAGTATGTATATATATAGTGTTTTTCTGTTTGTCTCAAGACATTTATTATTTACATGTAATAAAGTTTCAATGCTTATTAATATTTTGTCATAATTCAAAAAATACTCTGTTAAATAATTTTCTTTTCTAACTAAAAAAAAACTACGCATCTAGTTTTTATATATTTTATTAAACCTCGACTTAACGATTATCTATAATCTGCTAAAGGCTATCGTTAAATCGGGGAAACACAAGATTTACCAAATCCAAATTGGAACTTCTCTGGATTTCGCTAATTCGAGGAAATCGTAAAATCGACTATCGTTATATCAAAATTACACACACGCACATACAAAACATTTAAAACATTTCCCCAAGGTTTTTCCAATATCGCAAACCATTTTTTTTTCTTTTTTCGATTTTTCTTCGTCATAAAAATACTTTGTAAAGCACCAAAAATGAAATTTAAAAAAAGCTTTAGTATCTGAGAAGTAGTATCTGAGAAGTAGTAACACTTTCTCTTTTTAATGAAGGCAGGATGAAATAAAATAATAGGCAGAGTTTAAAATAAAACTTAATTTTTTATGGTACATTAAAAAAAGAGAAGAAATGCCTTTTTAGTTTTTAAAAAATGAGAAAGAATATTATTTTAAATCAGTTGTTTTCTTATTATTTTTTTATTTCTAGTTTTGTTAAATGTTATTTGCTAATTACAGTAATTAAAAATCAATGCAGGCCATGACTGCTGCATCTTTTTTCACTCATACACTTTAATAAATAATCTTAATTTATTATTCATGTTTAAAATCCTGTGTTTTAGTCATAAGTCGGAATAATGTGTTTATGAAATGATTTTAATTTGAGTCAAAACATCTTCTTTCGCCGTTATAGAACTTAAAGCCGCTAATATTAGTTGGAAATCAAATACCTTATCGAGAATTCGAATCACAATGCATATTGCATTCTTATTGTAGTAACACAAACATATTGAAACGTTTCGACTAGTAATATTTCCCAATTGTAAAAGCTTTTTGATTTAAATAACTTGAAACTCTGTTCTTTGAATAGAAATGTCAATATTTGTAATTCCAAGCTGAATATCCTTTAGACATTTGATTTAGTGATACTGTTCGTAACATTTAGTAGAAGCTTCTAATAATGCTTATTTCACTTGCATGTAATTATGTATTCTCCACACGCACACACACACACATACATAGATATACTTCACATATGAAGTTTAGTTCTATTTAATATATATATATGTTTTATATATAATATATATATATATATATATATATATAAAGAAAAGAGAGAGAGAGAGAGAGAGAGAGAAGAGAGAGAGAGAGAGAGAGTAGATAGATAGATAGATAGATAGATAGATATAGATATATATATATATAAAAATAGAGCTAAACCATCGATTATAACAATATTTTTCCTTTTACTTCACCGAGTCAGTGCTTTTGCAATGACGGATCCAAGCCAAAACATTGATCCGGCGAATGACGACAAATATTGTGTTTTTCATATTTCTAACATTCAAATCAAGCTTAAGTAAACAGTTGGCATAGAACATTTTTACGATTTAGCAGCTGTTCTTTACAGTTTCAACAAAAAAAAAATGTCCTTTTGCAATATTCGAAGAATTCCTTGTTTCTCATTAGGTAAATATTTTGAGCAATTTTTCCAGTTGAAGACATACATTGAAGGTTTTTGTTTTTCTTTTTGATGACAATATTATCGTTTCTGACTTTCAATAGAGAAGGAAACCGTGCGTTGCACAGTATTATTTCATTACTGAATTTGAATACCTTCGTAAAAATCATTGAGTCTTCTGTTATTTAACCCATTAAACGCCGATACATGTTCCAACATTTTTTTTTAATAAGTAATTGTTTTTTTGTAATGTAAGGAGGGTATCTACACCTATTTCATTTGAATTTGGAAAAAAGAAATAAACAACTAAAAGTTATAGCATGTTCCCAAAATGGGAACATTGGCGCCTAATGGGGGTATAAGATTCCAAATGCATTTTGTATTAGACATTTGAATTTCTGAAGTTTAGTGCGTAATAGTAGCTGCTTTTACGATTTTATTTAATAAAATCTAACTTACCAGTTCGTAATGTATACGTTTTGTGCACCTTTTTGTTTTTTTAATTGTTACATCCTTTTTTTATAAAGTATTATTTTGAATGAAAGAAAGCTGTACAGTTCTTACGAAGCATTACGCTACATTTTATCCCAAGAAGGCGAGTGTTTTTTAGGCAAACTTTGCCACCTTGCTCCTCTTCCTGCATTTTACAGGAAATGATTAACCCTGTCAAAGCGTACATCTTTGGTTTACAGATCCAGAAGGACCGGGGCGAAGATGATCCTTATGTTTTGGTTCATCATCTCTTTTCATCAATGTAGTCGTAACTTCTCTCAGAAATTCCAACTTAGAGACCTTTTCCTCACAATCCTCACAATCTCTATGCAGTCTCCAGGCAGCTACCATTGCCATGTTTCATGTATTGGTAAAAAAAAATGGCCACCACCATTTCTTGCCCCTGATTTTCGAAAAATCGATCAAGCAGATCGACCCCTCCCATATATTTGTTATAGGCAGCAACAACATGAGGCTGCGCTATATCAATTTTTTCGTTTCTGTTGTACTCCACTTCTTTGTTGCACCTATCTGTTCAACGGGTTCAATATTGGAAGCTAAAAAAGCAACCTGGTTGTCTTTCCATTTCACAATGCTGGTCGACTTTGTAGTAATCGAATCAAATGTCGGTCTTTTTTCTTGATGTCCTTATAATTTCGTACAGGGTAATTTTGTAGCCTATTTTCACGTATTGTTTCTGTGATAATACACATAACTAACCTTGAGACAGTTAGTCACCGGAAGTTGCACATGTTCTACTGTGCAGTGTAGCGCGGTAGGACATATGCTGAAATCTGACTCGCTTCGAAAACTAACGAAGGCGCCAATGTTCCCAAAATGGGACAAAGCTATTCTTTCGTCAATTGCGAACCTTTTTTCTTAAATTTTCATTTTGGTTCAGTGATATTTTATAAAATAGACATTTATAATCTAAATTAAGGTGCAAAATTAATTTTCATTATTATATTATTAGGAAAAATATGCATGTGTATTGAATGTGTTCAAAAAGCCAAATTTCGAGTTTTAAACATTTTTATAAAAAATATTAATTACCAAGCGAGCTTTTTAAAAAAATTACAGAAGCTGTCTCAAACATAGAGGTTTAAAGAAAATTTAACAGCATAATGATATTTGGAATAAGTATTTTGAAAAAAAATCAGAAGGTAATGTTCCCAAAATGGGAACATTGGCGCTTAATGGGTTAAGAACGAAATTTTGCAAGTTAACCCTTTATAGGGCCATTTTTTTGTAGTATCGGTATGTTAAAATATTTTTCGGATTTTGGTTCGTTTCAAAGAAGAAATTCATATAAGACATTAAATAAGATTAACAGGATTTTTTGTACCCCTCCGGGAGGGGATGCTCTAATGTGGGAATATTGATGCATGTGGTGGTAATTATGCTTCCCAGCGTCTTTGCAAGATTCTACCAATCATAAAGGGTAAAATATCTTACTATAAACATCTATAACCTGATACTTCCCACCGCCTTAGAAAGGGTTAACAAAAATTTCGTTAGCCGAGCTAGAATTTACTACGTTCACAACCATTTTAGCTCTGAAACATAATTTCCGGAAGCAAACCGTCCCGTATCCGCTCCCCTCGCCCATTTTATATTTTTTCTTTCTTTTTTTATTTAGTTTTTTACTAATCACACAAATTTAATTTGTCTGAAAAATGATAGAAAAAAACTTTTTATTATTAATCAGTATTAATGATTAAGATTATTTTATAGTTGACTAAATCAAGAAAAGTTAGTACAGTAACCTGTGTGAGTTGACCACTTACGGTTCAGCAGTTTAGTGGTCAACTTATGGAGGGTGAGGTAGAGGGTGATGGGCTATTTCCGCTCCTGACAAAAGTGGTCCACTTTACAGGTTTTATTGTAATTGGGTCCTTATTGAGTTTTCCTTCTACAGAAAAGTTAAGGATAAAAGTTAAAATTTTTATTTACCAAACTTCTTTCCTGCGCAAGAGAGCTTTATTATTGACATCGACAGAGAAAAATAGTATACTTGTGAAAAATTCAAATTCATTTAAATAGTTGAAGGTTCAAAACTTGAAAACACATCGAATTATATTCTTCAGACGGGTGTAATGATAAATCAAGTTTTTTTTTTTTGAGTTTTTACATTTTCTTGGGTGGCTAAATGGCGAAAAGGTATTATTTGCGAAAGCTTACCTTTATTAGAATAGTGTTGTAGGTATGGCATAGCATCCTATGTCAAAATTGCAAAGGTAGTTCAAACAAGGCCCTATTCGGGAAGGGGGGATGACGCCTCCCCCCCCTGTCAGAAATCACGAAATTTTTTGCAATGTAGCACCTATTCCTCCATGAAACTTTCCTTAGCACAAGTGTGTCGAAGTCAGGGCTCCCCGAAAAAAACATTCTGGTTGCAGCATTGAGATCAAAAATATCCTTTAAGTTCTTGTCAAAATTTAAAAACTTTTATGCCAAAAATACTTATGATTTCCTCTGAATTTTAAGATATTCGAATTTGCATGATTATTTTTCCAGTAGCTTTTCAATTGGTATTAAAGGTGATAAAAAGGCGGAGATTGATTTGGTGATTGATTGATGATAACGGTCAACACACCACTGACACTGTTAACCTTTCTACCAGGAAAATGTTTTATTGCTATTACAAGCATAATGAGCAAAACCAAAAAAGTACCAAAATAAAAATAAACCTTAATCTAATGCAAATAAAATCTTGTATATTTTTCAAATTATTCTTTTGCACAGAAACAAACATGTTTGAGACGTATTTCTGATACACATATACTGCTTTTAACATTTTGGCAAAGATTTAAAAAAAAAAAGCTTTTTCTCTAAAGCTTACCTAACTTTTTCGCATTAAGTTTTCTAATGCCCAAATAAAAAATCTTGTATATTTTTCAAATTATTCTTTTGCACAGAAACAAACATGTTTGAGACGTATTTCTGATACACATATACTGCTTTTAACATTTTGGCAAAGATTTAAAAAAAAAAAGCTTTTTCTCTAAAGCTTACCTAACTTTTTCCGCATTGTTTTGGAATTTTGGAGGAGCTTGTTTTTAACACCAATATTGAAAACCGAACGAAAAAAATAACGATCATTATTTTGATGTTTAGAAAACGGTTTTTTCTCGTTCTCTTTTTGTGAAAGAATTTACTATTTTACAAAAAGACATCGAAGGGGAGGATTTTTAATTGCCATTATTATCTGAGAAAAAAGTTGTTATGGTTCATGTAATGCAGTTGGGAACCCACAACTATTTAGATTTGATAATGCACGTTTCGTAAGGGGACAGGTAAAGTAGATTAGTGTTTCTTTTCTTTCTTTCTTTTAATTGTAATTGCTTTTTACAGCATTTATTTTACCGGCAAAAAATACCAAAAGAAATTTTATTTCAAAGAAAAGAAAATATAGAATTGCATACCTTCCATGTTATAAATTCATAAAAATATAATTCTATACTTAAATATTTACATTATAATTTTCTTCTCCCAAAAATCCGACTTCTCCTTGTATATATATATATAAATGAGGGAAAGTCAAAAAGTAAAGGGATTTTTGCAATTTCTTGTAGTTGGGTTTGGTAAGGTTGACCAGCGCTGTATTAGAGTCGCTTGCAACACTTTCTATGGGGCGTGTCACTTCTATTTCTTGCGTTAGTCGTACAGTGTAGCAGTTAAAAATGGCAGCTCCATTGTCCATCTGCACAAAGCATGCCACCTTCTTCCAACGAACGGCCGAAAAGCAGAGGCGTAGCTAGGGTGTTCAGAGCCCGGGGACAACTGAAGATTTTGCGCCCCCCCCCCTTTGCCCCTGGAGGCCTAGGGGCGCCCCTAAAGTAGAGCAGCTCCTTATCCTTAAAAAACTTGTAGGCTTCCTAAATGATAAATAGCTCTAAAAAGCAACCCTTTTAACTTTTATTTTTATTAGCGACCATTCACTTCTAAGGGAAAAATGGGACATTTTGGCTTCGGAAAATTATTTGTCTGATTTCCCACGCACTCCTGTGCTACATTGGTCATTCCCTATATGGTTTGCGGTGTTCCCACTTTTCGTCGAACGTATTCACGCCTCTTCAGTTCAAATAATTTTCTTTTCGCAATTAAAAAAAAAGTAAATTAACATTAATTTGGCGCCCCTTGACGCTGCTCCCGGGGACAGCTGTCCCTCCTTGCCCCCACCCAGCTACGCCTCTGCCGAAAAGGAGTTGGGATCTGAATTATTGGAACACCCTCCATACAGTATAGACCTGGCTATAAGCGATTTTCCATAAGTTTAAACCATTGAAGCAAGCACTCAGCTCAGGGGAAGAAGACTGGATGCCGATACAGAAGTCATTTATGCAGTGCAAAATTGGTTACAGGTACAAGAGAAAAACTTTTCTTTTTCGGCGGAATCAAAAACCTTGGGAAACGTTGTGCAATGTGCGTTGAAATGCAGGGAGGTTATGTAGGAAAATTAAGTATATTTCCAGTTTTCCTTTATTATAATAATTCCTCTTTTCTCGAAAGTCCCTTTACTTTTTTGATTTCCCCTGTGTATGTGCATACAGAAATGGCTCTAATCTGGTACAAGGTGCGAGCATTAGGGAGACGAAAAGAAGCAAAAGTTTTAAAAGGCGGCTGAATCTCCCCGATTTTTACTTTTTTTCTTTCTTTATAGAAAGATAAAATAAAAAAATAAAAGAAAACAATAAGTTGTTTGTGTAGCATTTTTATCTTTCGCAGCAATTTTATGCTATGCTTTCTAAAATGCGCATTGTGGTATGAACAAGTTTTGTACTTGTATAAGTCTTTTCCGAGAAATAATGTCTCTCAAACAAAGCTTTCCTCTGCGCCGCGTATTTTATTCCGATCCAAATTAAATTAAAATTTAAATCTGATTCAGAAGCATGAGAAGTAAGTTTAGATAGATTTAGTCACTTATAAACTTCTTGGAATAGAGTCTACAAAGCTAATAAAATGGCAAACACGTTATAACTTTAACTAATTTTTATCCTTTAAAACGTTTTTTGTGTAAAAATATGCAAAATTATTGTGCAGGGTGTTTTTATAGATTTTTTTTCTGAATAAGGAACTGTCTATTCAATATGCATAAAAGTGAACTGACTGGTATATAAACGATTTCTATGTGCAGCGCCGTGTCTCTCTCTCTTTCTTTCCCCCCCCCCTCTCTCTCTCTCTCTCTCTCTCTCTATCTATCTATATATATATATATATATATATATATATATATATATATATATATATATATATGTATATATAAATATAGATATATAGATTATAGATATATAGATTATAGATATATAGGTAGATAGATAATACAGTACAATCTGTAAATCATTATAATTGGAGTGGAAGGCATATTTGTATAAATTAAACGACTAATTTCTCAGTAGGCTTTTCTTTATGTGCACTACATCTCTGTTATTTTTAAATTAAAAAAAATAAAGTAAAGAATAATTATTGCTAGGACTAAGCATAACATCATGATAAGGATATATCTATCGCTGAAAGTAAAATTTTATGCATAAAGTTGCATTTATTCATTAAGAGACACACGAAGAGAAGAAAAAGGAGGTAGAGATTAAAAAAAAAAAAAAAACGCTAAGATATTACAGCAAAAAACAAGTTTCCCAGCTAGCGTTAAAAGGAATTTAATTTAAAGCCTCTTATTCTTCTTAATATATTGTATTTTTTATACTGCATTGTTATTCTTCAAACGAAAAGCTTTTAATGACTCCATCTCTTTATTCTTTTTTAAAAGTTATGTATTAATATTTTGTATATTTTAATACTGCAATTTTTTCTCTTTTCTTTTCTTCTTTCTTCTTCTTCTACTTCTTTTTCTAAAGTTTTCAATCGCACTCTTGAAAGTAGCTGACGTGTACACGTTGTTTAACGAGGCGTGAGAATAATCTAAAAGAAAATCCTGACTGAAAATGTGAAACAGACTCTGCAACCAAAACTAATATGACTCGGCAAACTTTCTTCGTGAAAAGTGGAGTAGATAACGTAAAACTATGCCCGAGGTCAGGAATTCTCTTCAAGTTTGAGCAACCAAACATTTTCCAATTCTACTAGCAATATTAGGAGAATAAAGTATTTCCTAGACGGATTAAGTTTCCTTAACCTACTAGATGAACAAAATATTTTGCTTTGAACGATTTCTTTTTTCGACAAAGGGTTCGCAGTTACCCCTCCATATAGCACGATACAATGCTTTGCTTTGATTTGTATAAAAGCTTAAACGGCTGTTTAACGTTTCGTATTTGGGGGAAAAATGTAAGACGGAGAGAAACATATTTCAATAAAGTAAGTTATATTTTCATGAAAGTTTACTCATTACATGTAAAAGATATTTATGGCACCTGAAATACAGTGGAGCACTGTTTATACGCTTTTCAAGGGATTATTAACAAAAAACGTATAAGTGAAAAAAAAACATATAACTGAAAGCATTATAATTCAATGTAATGATTTGGGACCAAAGTTAAAAAACGTATAAATGAGAAACGTATAAAAGATGCTCCACTGTATATGTATATATTTTTTTCTATTCTCTAAGTCGTTTTAAAACTTTTAATATAAGATGAAAAAATACTGAAATGTCCTTAATAGTTGTATTTCCTGATTTCTTTTCTTTTTTTCCATCTATACTTATTTTTATCATTTATCCCTAAAAATTGAACTGCATAAAAAATAAATAAATATACTTTTACCTTTTTCTTATTAACTTAACACCTTTTCAGGAAGTGGGTATGAACAAGGGACAATGCCAGGGCCAGAGGGAAAGAGGAAGGCCGGTTAAAAGATGGTTAGACTAGGTGGAGAAAGACCTTAAAAATCTAAAATCACGAAACTGGGAAGAAAAAGCGAAAGACAGAAGGTTACGGAGGAAAATTGTTAGGGAGGCCATAGTCCAAAATGGGCTGTAATGGTAGGGAGTTAGTTAGTTAGGGTATGAACAAGTCGGAATTAAATAAGTTAAAGTTGCCATTTTCGAGTTTGTAACCTTCAGCTCAGTTGTGAAAGTCTTTTCCCATTTCTTAAATAAAATTGTTTCTCAGCTTATGTAATGTAAGAAAGCTGACATTCCACGTTTTTTTTTATTTATTTATTTATCTTTCTTAGCCTTCCTTATTTTTTTCAAAATCAGAAAGCTCTTTTTAAAAAAAAAAAAACAGAAGAACAACGGGTACATTTTTCGGTTGATAAATAATCATATGATCATAGAAGCATCAATTTTATTTTCTGTTAAAGATAGTTTTTATCTTAAAAGTGCTATATTTTTTTCCTCCAACAAGTATTTGATTAAATTATTACAAGTTGCTATTGCACAAAATTTAAAATAAAACCCTTTTTCTATTCTTTAAACGTAAATTATTATTTTAGAAACTTAATATTAAAACTATTATTATTATAAACGCTCGAGTAACCCTTTTATTGAAACATTAGAAATTGTACTTAATTTCTAAATTACTTTTTTATACGGTGCAATATTTACAGATATCTTCAGCTCTAACGCTTCTCAATGTATCGAGAGAGTCAAGGAAAATTCGGATACAATAAATAGATTATACTTCCCTGAATGAAGGAGTTTTCATCCAAACAATTTACCAAGAACTTGAGCTACAAACAAATCCTGAAAATAGTTTCACAACAGATTCTCTTTGTCTCAAGACCTACAAACATGTTTCCTGTACGTCTTTCAAATATGAGTTCCTTCCGAATTATTGATAGTTAGCTAGACGTCTTATCTTAGGTTGTCGTCTCCCTCTTTCTCGAATTAACATCTCCTTCCATTACTTTCTCTAACAATTCTCATTTTCTGGGACTCCTGTCAACGCTGTCGTATTCGTTGAGTACAAAGAATAACTAATGAAGGAAGTTTGAATAAGGCCCTGAATATAGACACAAGAGTAGGCGAATAAAATATTCAGTAACCATACTGCTGCTTGTTTACATTTGAATATCATTCTTGTTTGATCCCTTGAAATTCAAAGTGATTGGTTTTATATTATTTACCTTTATCGGAATGAAACATTCTCCTATTAGTTAATATTTTAAAAGGGAAACGTTAATCTTTAATTTTTAAATTTAAAAATAAATCTTTGGAGTTTGTTCTATAAAGTACTGCTGAATGAAGTTTTAAGTATTATTCAATGAAATACGTGGTACTTCTGAAAACAGAGGGCATTTAGTTGCACCTCAGATTCTTTTTCTTTTCCCAAGTTTTCAAAAATTATTCCGAGTACATACACTAGCCTATACATTATACGTAAACGAAATTTGTTGTGTAAAAATGATTGAATTACAATGCAGATAGCTTCGACAGTTTCGGGTAATTTTTTCAATGTAAATGGTAAACATACATGCTATGAAATGATTATATTTGGGTCAGTTAAAATTTCCAATTTCTCCCTCAAATTGAGAAAGTAACATTAACTACATAGGCGCTTTTACTTTTGTTAATATTTATGAGTGATTTTACAAAATACTCGTTCGAGTAGACACAAATTCATGTATGAGTATGACAAATTATTGAACGTTGTATTGACATTGACATTGCTTTGGGGGCCACTACTGGTAATGCATTTGGCTCCAAACTAGAAGGTTTTGGCATCAGATTTTTACTTACAAATACTGCTTTGAGATAGTAGGAGGTGATGCGCTCCATCTTCTTCTAAGTTTATCTGTACCAAAATAAATAAGTAAATAAATAAACTTTATGTGGGCAAAATTGATCACGAGGACTCTTGAGCCATCAAACAAATATCTTCATGGGTGGTCATTCTTGCTCATTTTCGAAATTGATAATGATTATAGACATTTGATTTGGTAATCCATATTGAAGGCTGGATCTTTGAATATAATTATAAGCATTGATAACAGCAACTTAAATCTAACTCACATAACGTTGTTTTGTTTAATAAGAAAGAAGTTGACCTTTTGTGGGGGGAGAGCATTAAAATAGCACAAACCAATTGCAGACACATTAAAATGAACCCTATTTTTAAGGAAATTCGACAAAAGGCAAAATGCGTTCAGAAATATTGCCCCGCATAGCTTTTGCTGAAAAATTGTCCCCAGATGGTTCTGTACAAATTAATAATGGTAATAAGGAATTATAATAATAATTTTTAGGAGATTATGCGTCCAGAACATATGTTTTAGCAGTATAACTTCACCATAAAAAAATGCAAAGTTAAGAATTGCGCTTAATATTTGTCTGGGGTAGTTCAAAAGTAAATGGCAAAATATTTACCATTTATTTTTAAAGGCGAACGGGCAAACTATTTCGTTTAATCTAAAAAGCAATTCATTTATCCACATACCCATACAACTTTGATCTAGTGAACATTTCTTAATTGCTCCAAGTTAAAAATAATACAAGGTAAAAATTTGCTCTATAATAGTTGAATGAACTTTGTTGCGACTTGAAATACATTTAATTTTGTCCCAGCTCTTTGATGTTAAAGGAAAAGAATTAGCAACTAAGAATACAGGTATACGAGATCGCAAGGATGTTTTTTACTCTAATGACTAATGGAAGATCGTTGTTTATGGCTCTTTTTAAAGACAGGCTGACTTAGGGATACTTTATAGTTGGCTAAAAATATATATGTCGTTTGTTTTTCAATTTTTAAATGTACATTCATAAGATGAAAACAAAATTTGAAATTTAATATACTATGGAATATCCATGTACACAGAAGAAATTGAACAGAAAGATAAAAGTAACATCAGAGTTCATCAGTGAGATGTACCTTCAAAAGTAAACACATTTAATTATAAACATCAAAAATCACTTTTAACAAATACAGGAAAAAAAATTCATTCTCTCCAAATGGAGCTTTTCAACAACAACTGCAAAAAGATACACAGTTGAATTTTAACAGAAATTCTTTCTGGTGTGTAAAACACTCTACTGAATATGTAAAATAAATGGTTATAAAGAGAAAAAACAGGTTTTAAAAATATTTTAAAAAGTCTCTTAAGCTGAGTATATAAAGCTTGCAATCATTTTATTAAAAAAAAGAGTTCTAAATTTAATTCTTGCCAAAAAAAAAAGAATATGTTAATGATAAAAATCAATCATGAAATAAGAAAGAAAAAACTCTTAGTTATAATTTGCTCAAAAATTACCTGCGGCTATTTATATTCAGTGAAAAATAAGGAGCAGTTCGATTTCACACTTTTATTCAGTTAACCAATTTGTAACTTTCGTTAATGTCAAGCATACAAAAAATCAATTTTAGTTTCTAGTAATATTTTTTTTCTACTTTTTTTATTGACTCATTAATTTATTCATTTATACGCTCATTTATTCATTCATTTATTTATTTCTTCAATCACTCATTTATTCATTCATTACAAAATATTCTTAAGAAATCCAGACATAAAGGTTCATAAAAAAGTAGGCTCGTTTAGTTGTGAATGTACTTCTTGTTTGTACATGATACTTTCCGATCAAGTTTGTTATAAGAAAATGCCTCTGTTTGATTATATAGGATTCAAATGTCCTCTTAGGCACTAATGTTCAAGGTTTTTAAAGTTTTCAAAACGAACAAAAAATTGTTTAAATTAAGGTATACAATATAGGAATGAGGTGTACTCACCAAGATCATTTGATTAGAAAGAAAAACTGAAATAATAATAAATAAAAGATAAAAAATAAAAATAAATAAATATGGTCATTCCCTCAAAAATAAAAAGCCTTTTTTTCATATTTTTTTTAATTATATTTACCACATAATTCAAAATGAACACATACTCAATTTTGGAAGATGCAGGTAAAAATAATTATGTATTTGAAAATACAAAATATTTTTTCTCCTGTGTAATGCAACAAAGGATGTATGTTGTTAAACAATAACAATAAAAATAATGTTAACATCAACTACCCACGTAAGGGTATTATGTTAAATAAATTATAATAAACGCTTGACATGCTGCAAAAAAAAGTTCTACTATACTTGCCTTCCTTGTGTCAAAGATACTGAATGTTGTTACAATAACGATAAAATTTAATTAGGGTCTCAAACATGCTTAAATATTTCATATGTTTTTTTGAAATTATCAACTCAACTGACAAGCTAGACATTTATTAACTGAGGGAAAATTTCGAGAACAGTATCTTACTTCTTGATCACTGTCAGAAACATATTTCGATACTTAAAATTAGCGCATTTTTTGGAAGTTTTTCATACGAAGAATACTAATCACTGTCTATCGTTTCAAAGATTATTTTGACCCTAAAACGTCAAAAGCATGTTCTGCACGTTCACTTCAGAAGTAGGAAGGAAGTTTCACGTGTTTCTCATATGTGTCATTTTGAAAATCATTGCTAAATAGAAAGAATAACCAAAAAAGAAGGAAAAAAACTTTGCATGTATAAAGTATCTAGAGTTTTGACTTCCAATTTCTAAAATTTGCAATTATATTTTTTTTTCGACTTCCATTGCTGCCATATTTCTATGTCTCGGATTTTTTTTAAATTACAGTATCCTCCCCGGATTCTAATAACTATGCGTCATATTACTAAACAGCTTATTTTATATTTTATATTTAAAAAAAATCATGCATGTATAAACAAAGTAATATTTAAGAATCAATGAAGCTTTTTTTTTTACAGTTCTTTATAAGCAGCGCTGCTTAAATATTTTATTCATTATTGCCAAGCACTGCGGGCAATGCGCTAAAGTCCAGTAATCTTCCACCGCCAAGCGTGAGCAAGTGTTTGCTCAGTTGGGACAGAGTTTTGAATCCGATAAGCAATCTGACGTTATTCTTAATCAATATTTTCTATCCTTTAAAGTGTCAAATACTCAAAGATGTGTTATGATTTTTTTAAAAATCAATGCCAAACTCAACATTTGGAAGAAATTTAAGTGCAGTCTAGACATCTTTCTCCATTTAGAAAACGTGTCTTTAATTAAACCACTCAATACGTTCCAACCCCAATTACTTTCAGATTAAACAGTTGTTTCCAAAATTTGTCTCACTGAATTACTGCATAGTACCAATTTTGAGTGATTAATCTGTTATCAAACATACACCCGAGACTTGTTGCGTCACTTTAACTTAATTGCATTAACATCAACTGTTAGATTATTGTTACAAGCAATGCAGTACAAATCACGATTGCGATGTGATTAATTTTAGGATAAGCCCCCTCGTTTTATCTCTGACGCAGCCTTTGTTCTGACAATGTTGAATCACTCCACAATTTCAACCGACAGCTGAATGGATGACGTACATTTACAATTATATTAAATATAAGAGAAGAACGTAAAAGCTTTAAATAGTTAATGGTTAGACCGAAACTACATTTCATGTGGGATTTGCAAATCCACGACAATAGTTAATCTTTGAGACCTTCAAATACATTGCCAAGATCTCAAATTGTGCAAATGCTTCGGAATATTTAGCCTGGTCTATGCGAAAAAGTAAAAACCCATATGTTCATTTTAATGACTTATCATAAATGAAGCATTTTTACCAAATTTAAATGAAAGCGAATAATGCGTTTGCTTGTAATTGGAAGAAGCAAATCACAGACTCATAAATAGACGAACTGCCAATTGTCCGAGTTGAAACAGGGACCTCATCTCCTCTGAGACATTAAAATAACTCAATTTTTATAAACTCTTATGCTACAACACAATGATATATTTTTAATCTAATAAGTAATGCCCTTTTATTTTATAAAAATAAAAAATAAATAAATAAATAAAGTAAAATAAAAAAGTAATAATAGTAAATTTAAAAAAAACTCTATCATAAAATAAATCATTAATGTCCTATTTTTATGTTTGGGGCCAAAGAAACTTATTTTTGGGTTCAAAATACTTATTTTTGTATGCAGAAAATAGTTCAGAATTTATATTTTAATTGAGTCATTCCTCCCAGACTAAAGCGTTTAATTAATATTCCTTGCCTAAGAAAGTTACTTGAGATTCTTAATGATCCGTCTACTTTTTCGAAACTAGCGCAATTGGTCGAAGCCTTAAAGATTAATGGTCAAGCTTTAACATCATTTTAGCAAACTCGGCTGAACGTGCAATATTTGAAACCGTAAGACGCTTCACTTCGTGACGATTTTGAGTAATTGAGTAGAGCATGAAAACGTATCGCAATTTGTTTCAATGGAGCTGTCAATATTTCAATTCGCAGAAATTTTGCGAATGTATCAGGAATGTTAAACCGTATTTCTACTTTGTTTGGTCTGAGCATTTTTTTAAAGTTTACTTAATGAAACAAATCTGTATACACTGTAAAAAAATCTAGTTCAACCTTATACCAGAAAAATGGTGAAATGCAACCAACATTTGATGCTAAGTTGAACCATTGTAACGGTGTAGTTTCACCATGAATCTGAAACCAGGAACCATTATAATGGTACAACTTTAGCACTAAATGTTGGTTACGGCAAAATATCACTACTTTTTTTTTTGGGTGAAAGGTTAACCCTCTAATAGCCAACTCCGCCTCAAGGCGGACGACTATAAAAAATGAGCATTGCAATGTTAACCCATCCTCGTGTTGAATGATTGGTCATGTTACTGACGCAGTAGAAACCGCCAATCCGTCAATACGAAGGCGGAGTTACTGAGTTATTAAGAGCCATTTAGGTTAACCACAGGTTTCGCCAATCCGTGGTCTCGCCCATGCCTGTCATCATGAATGGACGGTGCGAGCGTAGGGGATTAACCCTTAATTCGCAACTCCGCCTCAAGGCGGACGACGATAAAAAAAAAAACTTGGGCATTAGAGGGTTAAGCTAGAATATTTTAGTGTAATGGACCCCTTTTTCAATCAGCTAACTCCTTTCAAGTATCGCAAGCTTGGAATTTTTTTTCTATGCTAAAAAAGGGCTCCTTTTAGCCCCGAAAATGCGAAACATTTTGTAATTTTGTGCTTTAATAATGTTGATTTTTTATCATTTATGTTTTCTGTAAGAAGCTAAACGTTTTGTTTGTTAATTTTTGTATTCTTTATCATTATTCACAAGTTTGTTTCCATTTGGTATTTCTCGTTACAATTACGGCTAATGAACAATTCAGAATGTAATAAATTTCATAATAAAATACTTTCTTGAAGTTACGAGTCAAACTTAAGGAGAGAGAAAAACAACCCCTTAAAAAAAGGTTAAAATATATTTCTTAAAATTGAAACCAAATTACGTTCAATTATCTATTATTAACCTAAAACTAGATTACGTCTTGAATAAACAAATAAATTTTAATGGAAGTTTTTTATTCCTTTATAAATGAGTCTTTCAGACTGCATTTTATCTTAATAGATAGAATTAATTTTAAGGAGACCGGAACAAGAATAGTTTTCCGCTCCAGATTTATTTAATTATCTAACATATAAATTAAGCTTTCTAAACACATTGAGATTTCAGAAACACTTATCTTTCTGATTTATTATGATCTAAAAAAATCAATTTATAGTTCTAATCACTGCTTTTGGAACTTCCCAGCTTTCTTGCGTATTACTTTAATTGGTTTTTAAGTTTCAGTTTTTATAACAATCCTATTTTCCTTTTTTCTGCAGCTTTTGGAAAGGAACAAATTGAGTTTCTGCAGTAACAGTTTAAGAAGGACATTGCTATTTGTGCATAGATTTTTTTTTTATTAAAAGAACTTACGTAATATAGTTAAGTTTACATCATTAATATAGAAAAAAAGCATTTTATTTCTAGGCTTTTAGTTGGAGAATTTTTATAAAACTAAATACTGTTGACAGTAATAGTTATACTAACATGTTTTTTAAAAAATGATGTTTGAATGAATTTTCTTTTCATATAACCTTAAAAGTTATTTCCAGCGTGTAAGATCTTTATCTAATTTCATGAATAAAAATGAATTTAAATAACTTTTTCTTTGCATGTATGTTTTTTTAGTCACTTTCTTATGTTGATTTCGTAAACTACTTTAAAATTTAAAAAAAAATCAATACGAAAGTAGTATGTTCTGATATATGCATTATTTTATTTTCTCTTTCTGGCCTTATACATATGAAATCTTTTAAACTCAACTAAAAACGCTATACCTAAAATTTAATTAAATTCACGCTACCTAAAGTTAATAAAAAAAATCATGCGTTTGTTTCCCTCTGACTACATCCCTCTGCATGTAGTCAATTTGCCTTAAATTAACTACAAGCAGATAATCCACACACGTAAATAAATATGTACTAAAACCCCAAAAAAATAGTTAACTAGTTCAGTGTACTCCATAATCCATGAAAATTTTACATGAATTATAACTACACATCAAATGCTGTAATTACACAATTACCATGAAATTTACTTTTTTTAAGTTAATGCTGAAACATTACCATTGATACTCGAACTAATAGTTAAAAAATTGAATTTAATTGCTTTTTATAAGATAATCTTAAACAATACCTTTTCTAATTATAAATTAAGCATTGTTTTACTAAATAGTTTAATGCACAAGAAGCCTACAAAACGATAAAGAACCTATGCATTACTAACAACCAACATAAAATACTAAACCGTTTTAAGTTAAAAAAAATATCGAAACAGAAGAAGCAGACACAATGTCAAAAATCGCGTGTAATGAGGGAAAAACGATACTTTTGCTATCCCGTGATAGCAACTCCTTCGGCGCTATTTCTTCAGAAAAACAATAATCGAATCTGCGAAAATATTTCTAAAGGTACGAAATAAACTCATCAAAATTCCGCTTAGTTTAGAAACAATGCAAATAAATTGATAAAATGGTCTTAAAATATTAAAAAAGCTTCTTAAACTATAGATATATATGAAATTGTTTTCCACAAAATCTTTTCTCGAAGTAAAGTGAAAAAATCAAAAACATAAAGTTTTTATTAATATTGCAATTAGCCCAGCAGTACTTGCAAATGTAGTTTAATAGCTTGTTTCCGAAAAACCTACTCATTTACATTAATTTTATAAGTTATATGTTTTTTTTTTCATTTAATTTTGTTTCATAAAATAAAGAAACAAAATGTGTTAGGTTGTTTTATGCTTTGAAAACATATTGCGTAAATTAAGCATAAAATTGATTGATGTAAATTTATTTTTAAGTGCTTTTTAAATTTTGCTTTAGCTTTTAATGAATTGGTGTGTAATTAGGAGGCTCTAACTTTATGATAGTTTACTGGTTGCAAATTATTTATTTAATGGAATCATGGGGTTTGTTTATTCTGGAAAAAAAGAAAAGAAAGCGGAAAAGCTGTTGCATGCGTGATCTTGAAAATCCTGGAATCAATTACAATTTTCCTTTCCAATTATGGTGTACAAATATTTCATTCGTAATTGTTATTAAAATAAGAGCAACACATGCTGCTCTTTAATAAATACAGAAATTTCTTTTTAAAACTTTTTTTGGACAGCATTCTTATGCTGTTCGAACTGACTTGTTTTAATCTACCTTCTTTTAAAAAGTAGCAAGATGCAAAACGAGAAGTAAGAATGGACATTTTTAATGAATCTTATAAAAATAATATGTGCAGAAACGTAGCCCTTTCAGAAACAATCTGATTAAATACAAAAATAAAGATAAATAAATAAACAAGAAAAAATTAAAATAACACTGATCGCGCATGTCATAAAGAGGGAGAAACCTGAAAGCAGTCGGTTTTCTCTCCCCCTAATAATTTCTAATAAATTTTTTGATTAGTTGCGAATTAATTTTTGTTAAAAGTCATTTGCCAAGACATTTCATCTCCACGTTTTTTTTTAATTTTTAATTTAAACAATTTTTGTTCATTTATAAAGTTGTTAAAAATTCTGCAAGAGAAAATTTTTGAACGATCACATCGTTAAAAATATTTCTGAAGGGCAACGAACTATTTTACTATTGCACCTACGGGATAAACTCAGAGATTTCAGTTTCATATCAAAGTTTACCTTCTCTCCAAATTTGAGTTCAAAAACCTAATATAAGTTGAAAAACCATTTTTTAAAGTTAGTAACCACATTACACACCTGTAACTATGATATACAAAAATGAGTGCGACTGCTTATAGACGGGACTCCTGTCCGACACCCCTATTCAATGGCAAAAATATTACAGTAGTAACAATTTAGAAGTGTGTTCATATGAAGATTGAAAATAACTTTTTTGATATGGAAATTGATGAATTGTAAATAGAAGAATAAAAATTTATTGAAAAAATAGGCTTCCAGGGATCACTCAATTTCTTTAGGGGGCAAGAAAAACATTTTATGAATATGTATCTGTAACTTCAAAGTTTTTCAGTTAGTGCGTATGAAATATAGTACCTGAAGAGTATCAGCTTTAAGAAAGGTCGTTTTATGCAGTTTTCTGTTCGTGTAAACACTAATAAAAAGCACTTAAATTGTTTCGTTTGTTTTGGCAAGCAGTAAAGCCTTACAAATAGGCTGAAGATTACAAAAATAGATGGACAAAATGCATTTAATTTTGTATGTTTTATTTTTATAAGTGATTTTATTTCATTCTAATTTTGTCTTTAAAATAGATTCTGATCGTTTCTAATTGCAATCCCTTAAAACAAAAATAAGGAGAGGCATAGAAATAATAGAAATAATTAAAATGTAGTTTAACGAGAGGAGTATTTTTTAAGGAATAATAAGAAGCCTTTAACTTGTTTTGTTTTTTTGTTTTTTTTTTTTTTTTTTTGTTTTTTTTTTAATATTTAGGCTTAAATTTGTATTTTTATGGTTTTCATCCAGTTTTAAGAGTTGTATTACATTGTATAAATCAATACTGTAGCTTATATACACTTGCACATGTGGCTAGTGTGGACAATAGCAATTTTTTTTTAAAACTATTATTGATCAACTGTATTACCAAAGCAATTCAATGTATCTATCAAATTAAATGTGAAATAGCAAAGTTTTTATTTTTTTAAAGCCCTTCATGTGTTAAAAATTGTAGTTAGCCCATTTTTTTTGCAAAATTTATAAAAAACTTCCATGATAGCACCCTTTTTAGCCTAATTTCCCGTAAAGGTTTTTAAAAAATAACATTATGTATAAAAGAAGTTTTAATGTATCAAAAAAATATCGTTAAAAATAAAGAAAAGTCAAAAATAAGTGAAAGTATTAAATAAAGATTGAAAAATAAAAGTTTGATAGTAGGATTTTGAGATGTGAAAAAGTCTTTCCGTCTGTCGATCTTGCTGCTACCACCCAGAATTCCCTAATAATTTTGGAGGGAATTGTTAGATTCGAAAGCTTTTTTTATCTAATTCAAAAGATCTCGGCGAGAAAATCTCATTTCCACATTTTACTTTTTGATTCGAACAATTTTTCGTTAAATTACGAATAGTTCAAAATATCCTCACATTTGCCTCTACGGGCAAAAATTAACAAGCTTACTAGAGGAAGCTCTCAGCGTCAAATATTTTTTGATTTGAACATATTCTTTTTTTTTTCATTTTTGAACAGCTCAAAAAGGAAAAAAAAACATAGTGCCTGCGGGGAAAATTTTAATCCTATATAAATCCTAATCTAACAATCGGATTTGCTTTGAACAAACTTGATCGTAAAGATGTTAGGACGTAGAACATGTTAACATACGAAGTTCAACCAGAACTAAACGAGCCTATTTTCCTATGAAATTTTTTGATTGGGTTTTTAAGGATATTTCTGAATGAATGAATGAATAAATGAATGAGTGAGTGAAAGAATGAATGAGGGAAAGAATTAATAAATAAATGAGTGAGTGAAAAAATGAATAAATGAATGAGTGAGTGAAAGAATGAATAAATGAGTGAATAAATATATGATTAAGTAAATAAAAAATGAATGAATGAATGAATGGGTGAGTACATGAAAATGTATTAACCGTTGAAAAAGGTATATTTGAAGTAATTAAGAACTAAAGCTAAATTAGAAAGAGAGATAGAGATAGCTAGATTATAAATTTGAAGTTGGGTATGTACGGCAAAATAGGCTCGCATAGTTCTAGACGGAACCTCTGGTTTCTTATATTAAAATGTGAAGCATTTTGCTTTTATAGCGAGACGAATATTTGATTATGAAGTAATCAATTCAAGGGATTTGCATATTATAAGATGACTCGTAAATTCAAAATATTGATGCAAGTTTTAAAGCAAATACAATGAATATCTCTCCACAACGTACATACACACACATTAACATACACATAGGTAGGAATTGCAGCTGTTATCCACACTTGTTTCTGTTATCCACATAGAAAACGCAGCGTTTCTGTTATCCAGCAAAAGCAGTTTTGTTTTGTAAATGAGAATCTTCAATGATCGAGGAACCAAGTGAAGCTTCAGAAGAAAAAAATACTATGTTCTAACAATAGAGCCGGTTAGCGAAGAACTCATTGATGTTAGTGTTGATGCTTTCTGATGAGATGGACACCATGGGAATTCCTGCAATATGTTTCAGAGGCTTCTATTTCTATACTGGAATATTATTACAGCACCTACGAGTAAGAGAGTCTTTTTAGACAGTAAATACAATCTCGAAGCTACATGAGAATTTTAAGAAACAAAATAAAAACTGCATTAATAACAGTAACAATACGAAGTTTTTCTAGAACCAAAGGGGTCTACTGTCAGATATACAAACATTGATTTTACAATTATCGTTTTCCTTCGGTTTTAAATCATTTAAATCATATGTTTCACCTGTTAAAGCAATTACTTTGGAACAAAACTTGTATCTTCCGTGTTGAAAAATAAATAAATAAATAAAATGCTACATATTTTGTCAATATCAAGTTCCTTGTGTCAAACTATAAGGTGTCATGTGCTAGTAAATTTTAACAATCAAAACTTTCTAAAGGAAAGTGTGGGTTATTCGAGAATAATGCTTGTATATAAATGTGCACAAATATGGAAAACTCAAATGTAGACAATTAATGAACTATAAAATTTCAAATTGAATATATTAAGAAATAAATGCAAGAAGGTCACATTTTATACCATAGTTTTCACAAGTAAAACCACAATATAAGGACATTTTCAAATCATTTGTTCCATACTAGCTGATTTTCCTGGTACTTCAAAGATTGTTAACCGAAATATGTCAGTCAATATGTATAATTATCAGTTAAATAATAAAGCATTATTTTAGTACATCTTACAGGTTAATCTAGTACTTTTTAATATCTTAGCAGTTACCTCAATCAAAAGTTCATTTCTACTAAAGCCATCAAAAACAAAATCCCAGTTTTTGAACATATTATACTAGTCCTCGCATTAAGTTTTATTAATTACATAACCTCTCGCAACTGTTAGTTTAGCAATTGAGAAACGGTTTAGTTTCATTTAGAAAAATTAATGAAATGAGACTAGTTTTGAGCTCTTTTAAGTAATGTTCCTGAAAAAAAAAACACATTTAAATTAATTCGGCAATTTTAAGTGCTTTGTAAGCTTTTCGTTATCTTTTCTAATTTGCTTTGACTGAATGGGTAAATATTTAATTTGAACACTAATCAACTGCTAAATTTCATCAAATTAACTTTTACGTTTATGGTCATCTGTGGCTAAAATTTGTGCGATAGATTCATCTTTCTTTTACTTTGAAGCAAAGTGTTTTCAAAATAAGGGAAGTTATACCGTTTCTCTTTGACACAACTAATATTCACAAGCAACCGCTCTTAAAAAATTTACCGATTCAGGGCTTTTAAAAGTATTTCGTTTTAGTATATTTTCGTTTTTCTCAAGGACTAGAATAATGTTATTAAATGCATAAATAAGTTTCTGTTCGTAAAGAAGGAAGTACAGGAAACACCAGAACTCAATACAACATTCAGCAAACGATACATACTATTACAAATAAACATCGAAATTTTCAAAGAAAACGTCGTCTTGGAATACAAATCAAAACAGGGTTCAAACCTGCTATTTAAAATAGATCCCCTGATGAGGGAAAGTAGAAATCAGATTTTACATGCTGGCGAAACCATTCCGAACTGAAAACTTCCCGAAAAATGAGTCAAATAATCTATAGTGCCGATGGGTTGAAGTCAGAGAAATACATAACTGAATATTTCGAATTTTTATTCCCGGATGCTTTTACATTTATAAAAATTGCATTATTTTACATTTTGAACCGCTGCGCTATATCGCACTATCAACTCTGCAAGATGTCCAATGTTCTTATCTAGTAGTGCCAATTAAATTGTGGAATTAACTAGCTTACGTGACAGCTCATTTCACATTCTATTCCTCGTTGAAAGTACTACAACGAGGAAAGGTACACTGTTAGAAATTTCATCGTGAAATTACGGTTAAATAACCGGTAGCAGTCTGTCCATCTAATTCGCTATATCGCACTATCAACTCTGCAAGATGTCCAATGTTCTTATCTAGTAGTGCCAATTAAATTGTGGAATTAACTCGCTTACGTGACAGCTCATTTCACATTCTATTCCTCGTTGAAAGTACTACAACGAGGAAAAGGTACACTGTTAGAAATTTCATCATGAAATTACGGTTAAATAACCGGTAGCAGTCTGTCCATCTAATTCGCTATATCGCACTATCAACTCTGCAAGATGTCCAATGTTCTTATCTAGCAGTGCCAATTAAATTGTGGAATTAACTCGCTTACGTGACAGCTCATTTCACATTCTATTCCTCGTTGAAAGTACTACAACGAGGAAAAGGTACACTGTTAGAACTTTCATCATGAAATTACGGTTAAATAACCGGTAGCAGTCTGTCCATCTAATTCGCTATATCGCACTATCAACTCTGCAAGATGTCCAATGTTCTTATCTAGCAGTGCCAATTAAATTGTGGAATTAACTCGCTTACGTGACAGCTCATTTCACATTCTATTCCTCGTTGAAAGTACTACAACGAGGAAAAGGTACACTGTTAGAAATTTCATCATGAAATTACGGTTAAATAACCGGTAGCAGTCTGTCCATCTAATTCGCTATATCGCACTATCAACTCTGCAAGATGTCCAATGTTCTTATCTAGCAGTGCCAATTAAATTGTGGAATTAACTCGCTTACGTGACAGCTCATTTCACATTCTATTCCTCGTTGAAAGTACTACAACGATGAAAAGGTACACTGTTAGAAATTTCATCATGAAATTACGGTTAAATAACCGGTAGCAGTCTGTCCATCTAATTCACCTTTAAATTTACGGTTTGGAACATTTTTCTATCTTTACGGGACCTATACTATTTCGAATCAGCTTGGTTAAAAAGCCGTAAATACAAAAGTTTACGGTTTTAGAACCATTTTAAAATGATTTCAAAACTAATTTTTTCAAGTTTTTGAACCATTTCGAGGCGTAGAAAGCGTAAACGAAGCGTGCGGGAAGCGAACCCTGGGTGTATAGTGTACCAACCTTGCGCTCTAATCATTCGTCCATCTACACCACTCAAAGCGGTCGTTTATTTATCAATAAATCTTCTTTTCCAACAGGCAAACTGCATTAAAATTGAGATTTCAGTTTTTGATCGGATCCAAAGTCATTTTTGGTCTAAATTTACTGTATATTGACGAAAATCATTTTATTTGCTGCAAAAATTAAAATACAAACAAGCTTCAGCAGCTCAACTTTTTGGTTCGCTCATTCACAAACAGTTCGGGAATCCGATGTCTCCAATTCTTGATTTACTTGTGTATGTGTTTTTCTATTTAGTAAACACTGCTTAAGCCACTTTTTCTTTCTTTTTTATATACACATGCAGATTTGAACTGATAAATCTTTATTCATATTTTAACAACAACGTACGACCGGTGAAGTTCCACAATCAAGATGGACGCCCGATTCTTATTGACTACGAGATCTAGCGGCGCTTGTAAATTACGGTTAGTTAAACGTTCTTTAGGAGAAACAGAGAATAAACGATTTTTTTCACAATTGTTTGAGTAACATCTTTTTAATGGTTATTCAACTGTTGTAGTTAAATATGGTAAAATAACAATCAAATAAATGGATATATTACTATTTTCTTACGGAAATTTTTAACAGTGTATGAATCTTATTTAAAGAAAAAAAAAACATTCTTTCCCTTCATTTAATTATGACACTTTAAAAGTTATTTCTGCAATACATTTAGCACTAACAACTATCTTTTACAGAAAACCACTGATTATTAATTTTATTCCTTATTCGGCATTTAAAAATAAGTTTTATTCAAAATATTCATAATAAAAATAAGTAATCATACGAAAAACGTTTAAAAAATATATAAAAATATATTCATAGTTGTTTGTTATACACCAATTTACCCGCTAATGAGTTCTGAACGGGGAACTTTTATTAAACATAAGTGTCTCATTTCTGTTAACTTCTTGAAAAAAAAGAAAGAAAAGAAAACATTTTGGATAGTAAAATATAATTATACTATAAACAAAGACGTATTATGTTAATAAATCCTTGACAGATTAATCCAGTACCCTTATCTTAGGAAATGTACTCGATACTGATACATAAAAGACGAAACTACTTCACTTGAAAACGAACATTACTAAAGTTTCGAAATTTTAGTGACATGAAAAACATGCTTATATCCGCTTTTAGCTTCGTTATATTCGTGTTGGTCTAATGCCAAACATAGTTTTGTTCTTTCCTTACTTACCATCCGGAGAAAGACTCATGCTGAGTTCAATAAATCCCTGTTCAGATACGGAACCACCAAATTTGTCACTTGTCACAATCCGATCAGAGAGCCAGATAATAGCCTATCTTCAACGACAAAATGCGAACAACTAAAATGTATCAGTATTCTCTGTCAGGTTCTGTGCTAATAAGTGATTCCTGTTTATTCTTATTTGCTTCAGTCTTTTATTTACAGCATTTTGTTTTTCGTTTGGTCACTTTATTCGTTTCATCTCGAAAACCAATATTATAACTAAAATTTTAATGCAAACGTAATCAGTATAGGAAAGGGGGAAAGGCATAAATGGCGGGGGAGGAGAGAGGTGGGAGATATTAACAGTAAGCAGTTGGTGATTTGGTATTCATTACCAATTTCAAATACGAGAGAACTGACAATCGATTTATCGGTTTTATTAGCCTACTTCCCCGTATAAATTAAAACAAAAAGATTGTTAGAAAGAATGCTTACTGTATCATAAAAATATCGTTAAAAAAGGCTCAAAAAAAGAAATTAACTAATTGAATAAAAGTTGAAAAATAACAAAATTAAAAGTAAGGTTTTGAGCTGGGAAAAATGTATGTCTGTCTATCCCACTTAATAACGTTTAGAGGAATTGTCATATTTTTTTGTCTGCGTGTATGTGTGTGTGTTCAAAAGATCTTGGCCAGAACACCTCAATCACTTTTATTTTTTTAACAACTTTTCTTTAATTATTATGTTTGAACATAAAACGCATTATCCAATGAAATGATACGCTTAAATTGATTAAAAACGTAGCTAAATAAATGGGAAAGAGTGATAGATATATTTACAAAAATTTGATGTTGGTACACAGGAAAGTAGGCTTGCATAATTTTAGACGGAACTTCTTGTTTTTTCTTCATCAGCACTTGATACATTTGCGCAATATGTACAGTTTTCTGTGGGTTGTTCTATTCTCTAAAGTACAGTATATTCCTTCGCTAAATTCTATGCATCCAATCAACCTCCACATATGGTTCAATACAGCTTAAACTTTTAACCGTTTACGGATTTTTACTTTTAAATGTTTTAAAACTCGAATTTTAATCCTTTAAATTATACGATAAAGTATTCTTACATGAGACACTGCAACGATTTTTTCTATAAATAATAATAGAAAAAACGATTCACGATATAAAGCTAAAAAACTGATATTTATGGTTTTTTCGCCCTTCTGAATATACTAGTTTAGCTCGATTTCTAAAAATATTCTTCTACAACTAAATTACGAATCAAAGATCCTTCTCCACCTTTGAATAAATTACGAAACTGAAAACTTCGAAATAGCTACCCTAAAGTAAAACTTCTTTTCGGATTCCAAGCAAAATTTTGCATCTTTATTTCTGCATTTGCACTTTGGGAGGATGGTATAGCTTTTATGCTGATTGCGAAGGGGAAAAAATTCCCAACATCTCTCAAAAATCAAAACATTTTTTTCCTTCGCTTTTTCGTAATGAAGTCCAATATTTTTTGAGATATAATGTCTATGATAGTTTTATTCCTTAGCTTGAATTTCATTCTTTGGCATTTATTCCAAAACAGCGCATATGGATATCTATTGTGTGTCCATATGATTTTTTCATCTGATTAAGTAAATTCTCTGAAGTTTTCAGTCTATGACTATTTATTAACTGATAAAAGTTTTAAAATTAAATAGAATAACATTGTGGATCATTCAAATGTTTCATTTCTAAATGTATTCACAGTTCTCAAGAATAAATGCTTGTTTGTGCTTTTGATATCTGTATGTCGCCTGAAGTACTGTTTTAATAGGCAGAAATCAAACGTTTTGATCATTGCATAGCTTTAAGTCATTTTAATTGCTAAATCTAGTTTTAAATAAAATAACCAGCTTATAGTGGAGTATTTATTATGATCTTTTATTTAAATGAGATAGGTCATCAATATAAATGTTTCTTCAATATAATTTGAGGGCATTCCGTTCGTTCAAAATAGTTGCCTGCATTTAAAGGACTGATGAAAAATTATATTTTGATTGGAAACTATTTTGTAGAACTTCGGTAAAAGCTTTCGATGCGAAATAAGGAGGTACAACTACATGATTATTTTGAGGCTATCATCGACAAAACACAATAAGTAAATTGGGTAAACGAAATCGCAAATTCATTACTGTGCAATATTCTGCTATTATTTTCATTTGAGGGAATTCAAACTTGCCATTAAAAAAAACTGATCGATAATTGGTTGTTCTTTTTAGTTACATTTTTGAAGATCTGTTGACTCTCGTTTATTGTGTATTTCTCTCCCCTTTTGTATTATTAGGAAAAACTATGATAAATAATTTTTGGCGTAGAATATGTGGATATAAATATTTCTTCAAAGTTTGAAAGATGTTGAGTATAAATTGGAGTAGCAAATAATAATAATAATAATAATAATAATAATAATAATAATAATAATAATAAACGTTCTCATTTTAGAGTTTGATGCCATTTCTAATGCTAATGTATAAACCCTGCAACTCTGTTGCAATAAATGATTTTCTCGCATCTAGATATAATCTGAAGGAAAAAAAAAATTGGTTACTTACAACTATGTTTGGTAAGACCTCATTTAGAGTATGCTGTTCAGTTTTGGTCTCCTGTACCTAAAAAAGGAAAGGGTTCAAAGGAGGGCTACTAGATTGGTAAGTGATTTTTCAGACTTAGATTATGAAGTTAGGCTTAAAAGGCTCAATATGTATTGTTTTGAGCAAAGGAGAGTTAGAGGGGACATGATTCAGTTGTTCAAATTCATTAAAATCTCGGAAATTGAAACTGAAGAAGTAGTGTGCTCCTGTGTGTGATTTCACGTTCTGTGTTGTAAAACGAGTAACTCTGTGTGAGTGTTTATTATAATAAAATGTTGCAGTTGAAGTGACTGGTTATCAATTATATGTTATAATAACAGAGTAATATTAACTTGGCAAAGCACTCATCAAACTGGTTTTACGGATCCCTTCAAAGTATCGGTACGCCGAATTTAATAAAAAGTTAACTTTCAAGGTGGGAGTTATGGATGATTAGTTATTGCTAGTTATTGTGATTATTAGTTATCAGACTACAAAAAGAGTAATATTTTAGAAGCGTTACGCGAAAAAGGAAGCAGCGATTCAAGCAGCACGTCCAAGACTCGTGGCAGTATATAGCAATATGTAAAAGTTGTTTGTAAGAAAATATTCTTTAAACACACCTACAGATTTCCCACAGGGCAATTAATACTCTTTTGAAGTCCTTGATATGACGTAGTAGAAATTTCCTTTTATCTGTTGAACAAATGAGGGCATCTTGAAATGTGATTAAAATAATGTTGGCCGAGTAAAATTAATCTTTAGTTATTAATAAGACAGTCTTGCTTCAGTGTATTAAGTAGTCTGATTTTTCTCAGACGAATTTCTCACTCTTTTTTTTTACTTCTCACAAAAACTCTGACACTAGATAAACATAAGCGTTGTTGTAAAAATCCTTAAGTTCTTCAGTTTTGTGAGTTTGATGTTGCCAATTTATACTTTTAAATCACTGTGAAAAATAATAAAAAATAAATTTACAAACCTCAAACTGCTGCAGCATATTTACTTATGTTACTTTTAAGTCCATAACCAGTTCATCTCACGATTTAATTAATTGCAAATAATTATAATATATTATAATCTAATATACTGCAGACATCCGCCATTTTCTGTAGATATTTTTTAATCATGAAATCAGTTGATAAAAACATACTTAAAGCTGCACATGTATTTAGAATTATAAAGTGATTTATAATTCCCATCAAAACTAATAAACTAAAGATTGCATTATTGGGAATTATGATCACTAATTACATTTAATTGTAATATCTAATAAAGTAGTTATCTATAACTACTATTATGTATTTTATTTTAAGGATATTCATTTAATATAATTGAACGATGACTAAATATTCCATACTTAAGTATTAATTGAATGCATAAATTTTAAAATGAATTAAAATAACAGAATATTTCTGTAAGTGAGAACACAAAATTGCTGAAATGGAAAACCTCATTTCAATTTTATTTCGTGAGTAAAAAAATATCACCTTAATTGGAGAAACAATGCAGTTTTTTTTTCTTCAAATTTGCTTTAAGTGGATATATTTTACATTTCCGTTGAATTAGAAAAAGAAAACTATTGATCAATACCTTAAGTGCTGTGGTTTTAGAAATTTAAATGGCAAGGAATTAGCTTAAGCACAAAATTTTAAAATGTTATTAAATTAAACTTGTTTAAGTTAATAATGCTCTTCTTAATTCAGTTTATTAAGAAGTTAAAATGTAAATATGATTTAAAAAACAATAAGTTTTGTTCCATGAACTTGCATTTTTCGCACTAAAACAATCATTAAGAAAGAAATTTGTTCTCAAAAAATTCGTATCCAATTAATTATATTACATTCTCTTTTTTAAATAAAACAGTGACTTATCTTGGGAACCACTGAAGCAAATTACAGAAGGTTATTTTTAATTATGAAGTAGTTTTTCATGCATGCCCTCATTTAAACAAATCGATGCAAATAATAATGCAAATAAAAAAAATCTTTGTTCTAATGTTAATAATTCATAAGTAGAAACAGTGAATAAAAATGGATTAAGAACGTAAATTTCATTATGAAAGTGATTTTCAATTTAAAATTCATTAATGAAAAAAAAAAATTTTTTTTCAGTAATTATTTTCAAAACATAACGGGCTTATTAGTAAGGAGCATTTTCTTAAGCTCTTAAATCGGAGTTTTCCCCCTCAAATTAATAAAATAATTACAAGATGAAGAAGAATAAAAAAAATGAAACATAGAAGGATAGAAAACATTTATCTATTTACTTGTATATTTATTTTACTTCAAATGCATGGCTGAAATACAAATTTTGAGGAAGTTGGGCATAGTAGCTAATCAATATGAATTTAGTTAATAGTAAATAACAGGAAAATAAATGATCGACTTAAGATAACCCAATTACGGAAATTATAAAAGAAAAAAGAAAAAACTATTTGAATAAATAACAAACTTTCCGTTTTTAGCTTGCACATACACTACGTTCACTACATTTGACTTTTCGTTAAAATGTATGACCGATACCTTTTGTTTATGAAATAAAATAATAAAAAGTAATAAAAGAAACAATTTATATATATATAGATGTATGTGTATATATATATATATATATATATATTTTTTGTTTTTTATTTATTTGTGGTAAAACAAATTAAAATGAAGATAGTAATGTAATAAATACCGTTGTAGAATGAACCAAGTCATTATTCTTAAAATGCACTTTGCGTTTTAAATAAAGTGACAAAGTGACATAATTATTATTCAAGACAGCAAAAAATATTAAAATGGGGAAGAAAAAAAAGTAAATGTACTCAATTCTCCAATTTATAAAATTTAAAAAAAAATAACAATTTGGATTAAGAAGTAATTGTAATTTTAACATATAGAAATTTAGTTAGTTCTTAAGTATTCTTTGAAAATGATAGAAAAAAAAAACCCCATCAAAACATTGTTTTATTGAATTGTCCGATTTAATCATATTTTCGCAAATACAGTAATTACGACTGTTTTGTAATGAATATAAAACTAATATTTTTAGTGTTAAGCAAAAACCTCAAGTACGATTCCTAAAATCTCGCAAGTATGTGAAACCCAGGTTCAAATCCCAATAGCAAGTTTACGTAAGTATTAGCCACATTTCGTGAAACTGCAAAAATTCATGACATAACCCCAATTGACATCTCCGGTGTTTTTACTTCCCCAGCAAGAGTGAATTTTTTTCTCTTTTTAAAATAAATTTACAGAAATTTAAAATGATTAATATTATAATTGTGACTTTTGTTAAACGGCTTTTCATTAAAATAATTTCTCAACTCAAAAAATTACTCAAGTGCTTTGTATTATAATGAATTATAATACAGTCTCATAACATTGGCTACCTTTGCTGTCATTTTTCCCAATTATTCTAATGAATGTGTATCATTCTGCTTAAATAATTACTATTAAGTTCTCTAATACAACTCAAGTGACTCTGAAAATAATGAAACAATAAGCAACACCGCTCTTAATAGTATCGTTGACAAAATAGAAAAAAATATTTTAATAACATTTCATCAGCTTCAAGTGGGTTTTCTTTTAATCAAAACATTATTCTACGGTTCTAATTTAATAGAGAAGACATTAAGACTTTTATTATGAAAATTACAATATTTGGAGGAGTTCCAATGAACCTCTAAAGAAAAATCATAACATCTTAATTATGTTGTAAAAGTATACAAACAATGTGTTTAGTTTTCCTTAATGTTCCTTAAAATTATAACTCAACGAATATTGTTAATTAATTTCATAAAAAGTTTTAATTACAAATTTTAAATTAAATATATAAATAATACGCAAACTACTTAAAATATTTTCCTCTTTTATTCGATCACAGTTGTTGTTCAATCACAGTCACTCTTTTATTCGATCGGGCTGTTGCACAACCACCTAAATATTTCACCATATGAACATTGCTTTTATAAAATTAATAACTGAGTTAATAATATTATTGAAAGAATTCATACTTAATATTTTTCTCGCACAACACATTGAATATTCATTTGAAGTTATTTAATTTTATACTGTTCAAGAGTTAAAGGTGCAATGAAAAAGAAAAATTCTTTATTCAGAGACAATACACGGTTGCAGTGTTAAGTATATATCTTGCTTAAATAAGAGCATTTGTACGTAATAAAATAATCTTTTTAGTTTAAAATGATATGAATATCTCACTCCCTTCACTGTCAAGTGTGCGCTTTTTTAAAATTCAAAAACCTGAATTGCATAAGTTCAAAAACAACATCTACATAAATTTAAAATGCCTGTTCGATATGCGTTATTTCAAACTGAAATTTACTTCTGCTTTCCAACTAAATGAGAGGTGAAACCTTCTAAAAGGATCCTCTGAGATTCCAAGACCTATTACTGCTTCTACTTTTCAGTTTGTTATCTGAAAAGCATTTCTCAAACAAAGAGTGACAAGCCTTTTGTCTGTTTATTAAGAACAAACCATTTTCCCTGATGGTATTGGCTTGCAGACCCATTAATTCGATTGCGACATGTTTTCTGATTCTGTATTATTTGCATGTGGCATGCATTGAGAAAGGTACGTTCAGATGATATTTGTGGGAAATGTTTTCCTACAACGTAAGATAAAATCACATTATTTATAGAAGATGACTAAAGAAATAATGGCGACCAATGTTTGGGCCGTGCTTGTCATTTGGAGTAATGTGAAAAAACAGGAAGAGGAAGAGATATTTGAACCCCCGTACCCCTGACTTATACGTTATACAGTACAATTATGATCCATCATTTCGATGAGTCCAGATTTTTCTTGTAATTTGCTAGATAATCATAAAATGTTAAATTGCATCTAACAAACAAAACATAAACTAAACAAATGAAGGTTAATTTCTTTAAGTTATCAAGCTGTGTTGGCGGAAGTCAAGAAGTATGGTTTATCTTGCTTTACCCTTGTGCACTTACTTACATACACCATAAGAGAGAAAAGATCATGGCATTAGAAAAATAAGCAAATCCACGACCAATGCAATGAAGGATTTTAAAATAATGCGACAAAAATAAATTAACTATATTTATGTATACGTATATATAGTATATAACTGATGATGGTGTCGCAGTAACCAATGAAATCGTAACGGCTGATAACGGCAGCCAGTCAGAAGTAAGGTCAAATCAGCGTTTAACGTTCCACCAATGGAGTATTTTTCGTTCATGCATTTTTGCTCATTACAACTGAATTCAAATCTTGAGTGTCAACACGATTGTTATGGTTTTCTTTTACTTGATATCTTTAAATTGGTAATATAGTTATATCTAACTAGTAAGCCCGGAGGTCACACGAAATAACCGCTATACTAGATATTATAAATATACAATTCTCGGTAAGACATCGCCAAAGTTGAGGAAACTGATAACTGTTATTTTTGGGTCAAGGTAAGCCTTAAGAAGTCAAACTAAAAAGTTTATAACTGACGTTCTTGTTGACTTAGAAACTTAGAACAAATATCACCTTGTGCAAAACAACCAGCGCTTTCGATCGATATATTACATTAATATGTGCAAGGTTTTTTTCACCCCCATATTTGGGAATGTATGTGGAAAATTGCGTAAAATTGGAATAAAAAAAGAACTACCAGTATGATTTTTTTTCTAACGGGTCTATAAACGTTCCTCTTGAACCACCCTGTCTATTGATGGAAACCGCATTAAAATCCGTTGCGTAGTTTGAAAGATCTAAGCGTGCATAGTTTAAAAGATCTAAACGTAGAAAAATCATTGTAAAATTTAAAAAAAAAAAAAAACTAATTGAGTCACAACTTTTATTTTTGCAGCAATGAGTTTCTCGGGTCGTAAACATTAACCGTGCCGAATGTGGTCCCGATCGGTAAAACGGCCTGGGATTCTATAGCGAACAGACAGACAAAATATGCCGCTTATACAAGCAATCAATATTTCAGTAACTCTTGGAGGTAACTTTTTCTCATGCATTCTTATTTTAATTTTTTTTTCTCGAGGAAAACATTTGATATCTTCAAGCTTGAAAGAGGCAGTTTTCATATGCGAGCATGTTTCTTCAGCAAATCTTTGTCGACAAATAGGAAAACATATTTACACAAATCTTAAAAGATGAAATATAGGGCTCAGTACTTAAATTTTTCCTGTCGACGCCAAGGGTCGAAATAAATAAAACTTGTACGTAAAAATATAAGTATATTGCTGTTAGAACTTAGAGTTTTGTCCTTGGGATACGATTTGCTTTATTTTAAATTTCAATTGTGGGTATTAACAGCGGCATTCGGAATCTCGCCAGGCTTCTGATACTGTGTAAAATCTATTTAAATTATGTTACAAGATATATATTTTTGATCCCAAAGAGTTGTGTGCAGTATGGAACGGTATTCCGGACAGAGAACTGATTCTTTTCATAAATCTTCTCTAAAATAGCTTAGTTTTGAAATGAGCAAGCGAAGCGAGCTTGAACTTGCGAAGCGATCCGAAGGAGCTTCTTAAAGAGTTGAGGGGGTTAGTAAGCGATTTCGAGCAGGGGGCGGGACCCCCTTGTGAATACAAATAATAGAAGAGAATACTTTGAAAGCTGTATAGAAAGTAACATAGATTGGTGGATCTAAAGTGTCTAAAATTAGGTTATAGAGTGGAGAAGAATGTATATTGTTTGAACTGCAGAAATGGAACATAGAAAGAATGAAGGAATTATAGGAGGGATTTTTTATAAACTGCATTTTAAAAAGGATTTATTATTATGACCTTAGAAAGGATTTATTATAAACTGCATTTTTTGTAGAAGAGCCTTAAAGCTAAAAAAAAGAGAAATTCTTTTATCACTCCAATATTTATATAAAGCCTCATTCATTTTGCTGTATTTTCTTTTAAAGATATGATTTTTTTTCTTTTTCTTATAGTAGTGAGATTACTGCTATTAGTTCAGTAACTTTAAAGTTTATTTTTCGATCCTTTTCGACTTTCTATTTTTAGCCATATAATTTCTCATATTTAATAATTTTTTTAATCAAACCTTAAATTTAAAAAAAAAGTCTGAATCGACAAACTAAAACCGCTCTGGGCTATAAAATATTTAATGAAAGAAATTTGTTAGGACTTTTTTAAGATAGAAAGCTTGTTGTGTTATTATGAAAGCATGAATGAATACGTAAGCCGTAAACTCTTTTTTGTGATACGGTTAAGTTTCGAATAGATTCTGAGGAAAATTCATTTAAAAAAAAAACTCAGCCTCTTAGAACATCTGAGACGAAAATGATGAAATTACGCTATGCTGAAAGAACTGTTTTTAATATCAGAATATTACATTACTTTTTGTCTTCCTAAAATGTTTTGACATTTTTAAATAGTTAGAAAATTTACGGTGTAGTTTCGTAGTTTCGAAAAATTGGAAAAAATAATGAATTATATAAATGTGTATAATGTTACGATATTTACAAAATGTGTGGGCGTTGTTCTTTCTGTGTCTTCCCCTTATGGCAATATTTTATTCTGAGTGAGGTTTTACAATGCTAAAATATGCCTTGAAAGAAGTAGATAAAGTTGAAAAGACTATCAATTTTTCTTTGGTTTTTAGTTTTCCTTTCTTCTATCATTCTATAAAAGAATTTAAACTTTTATGTTCCGCTTATATTCCTTTATTGCTTCTATATATTGAATATTTTTTTTATTATAACATTGAGCTGTGAGTTATTAGAGTAATTATACTGCAATCTTGGTTTCATCCTTGTTTTATACTTAACATGAGAAACAAAAGCACCGCTATTTTTAATGAAATCTTCAAAGAAACTTCACTGGGCAGATATACACGATGACATCAAATTTTATAAAACACGTTGAAAAAATAATTTTCAGCATATTAACAATTTAAAATAGTCGGCGCGGTTTTTGCCTCGGTAATTTATAGTATTTTCTTTGGCTTAATACATCAGCTACCGGCTTAAATACTGTACAGCAGTCTTCTGATTTCAAGTTGTTAACTTGGCATTATTACAATATCTATTGCTATTTTTCTGAAGAAACCAATATGTATATATAATTGTTTTATATCAAAGATTTTCTGAAGAAAATCGTCATTTTCTTCACAGCAAAATCTAATTTGTCAGGTGAAGAATAAACAAAATAAATAGTGCTTTGCTAATGGCTAAATATAAAACAAATTAATAATAAAAATATGTGTAGCATTTTTGAAATGTATTCAAACATTACTTCTACCTCTGGTGGTTAACAATATACTAAAATTTGTAAAATAAAATTCAATTATTTTTTTAATACTAGATTAAATTCTAAAATTTAATGCACAGTCGTAAAAATATTCCAGAAAATTTTTGGAAGAAAGGGGCCGTTCATAAATGACGTCACGCTTTTTTACCATATATTTGACCCCCGTCCCCCCTTTGTCACAATATGTCACTCTTCAGCGGACCCCCTTCCCCCGTTTGTCACGCTTCACGCTATGTTGCATAATGCATGATGTCACACTTCTTGTTAGCCCCTCCCCTCGCTTTGTCACACTTCGTCACAATTTCACGAACCCCCCTCCCCCCCTCGAAGCGTGACATCATTTATGAATGATCCCAAAGTAACTTCATTCATATTACCAGTATTTTTTAATCGTAAAACTCATATTACTGTAAATTTTACGAAGTCTATCGTAATATTCGCAGCAGCTTTTACAGTAACTTTGAATGTAATTTTAGGTTTGTAGTTATAAGTAATGTTTTTAATGTTGCACTAAACTCTAGAAATAAATTTAGAAAAATGTAACTCTGTATATTTTTCAAGTTTTGTATTAGGTGCCTGTAGAAAGTAGAAGTGGTATTTGAATACATTCCAAATCTAGTAGAATATATATAGCTTTTTTTTTATTTAATCATGAAGTAAAGATGAAATATAGGAAAATTGCTTATCCTTTTGCTTCATCTTTAATTTGCTTTACAAATTAAATTCTGTGGTGCAGTGTTATTCATTCCGAAAATTGTTTTCCGTAGAAAATCCTTTAATATAGAGCGATAAAAAAAATCTTTTCTGTGGTTCCTTCATAAAAATAACAACAGGTAATTGAGTAATGTGGAAAAAAAAGTTCCTTTAATCTGATTTTCGTAAAAGAAAAAAAGGAAAAGGAAAGGGAAAAAATACTCATCAGGTTGCGATTTGCTCATTTATATTGATTTCAACCTTTAGTAACAGAGAATAGACAGAAATAAAAATGAACTATAATTTTGAAATATGAAAGATTAAACATAAAAAAACATCATACATCTTGCAACATAGTTGTAAATACAGAAATAATTAAAATAAATTAATTATTTAAGCAACATCGATACGACTTTTAAACATAATTTTGAAAACTAACTGTTTGTATGATAAATTCTGTTTTGAAATCGATTTTAAAAGGTCATTAGAGCAAACAAACTGATTGAATTTAATTTTTTCTTTAGATAAGCCTTTAGCCAAACTCTCGTTATAATTGCTTTTAATATTACAGCTTAATGGCAACAAACTCTTTTTTAACCATGAGTTTCATGTTCATTAACAATTTTCCCAGACAAAGAAAAATCTAGCCAAGACTTTCCAATTAAAATAAAAAGATAATTTTTTATTTCACCCATAACTTTTCTCTAAAAAAACAAATGTAGTCAAATGGATGTTCGATATTTGAATTGGACGAACCTCTATAGATTAAAGAGAAAATCTTTAAAATCGATTCATTTTTAATAAAAAGTTATGGATGAAAAAAAAAGCAATTACTACCCCTAACTTTTTTTCTAACTATCGGATATGGTCAAACAAGGGTATGGGACCTATGTGAAACCACCCTCGATCGATTAAAAAAATCATGAAAATCGGTTCATCCGATGAGAAGTTATGAGTGGACAAACAAACAAAACAAAAATGATATACAGTAGAGACTCGATTATCCGAGCTAATGTAGACCGAGGGTACCTCGGATAATCGAAAGCTCGGATAACACGGACTATGTCCAAATCGGAAGGGAAACATGGGTTGAAATGAATGGAAATGTCGTCAAAGTTTTAAAAAAAAGACATTTACCGTACATATTAGGAAATGCAAAAATGACGTTACATACATACAAATATGTAATTTTACATGTACACATCAGTAGAGTATATGTTCCAGTTAAAGTGTTTTTTGAAGAAGTTAATGCATATATTATTTGTTTTCTGTTTAACAAAACTCGCTCGCTTCTTTGTAGCCGTTTCACGCAATTGTTGTAGCTGGTAATGCCGCCATCGGCTGCCAAAAAAAAAAAAAAAAAAACTTTTCAAGGGCAAATGTCCCTTTGGGTTTAAACCCTCGGAATTCGGTTAGTCGGGGCTCGGATAACCGAGGCTCTACTGTACATACAATATGAATGTATAACCTCCTTCCTTTGTGAAGTCGGTTAGAAAGAAAGAAAGAAAAATTCTCTTCATGTGTGCGCGTGTTTGATGCTGCTTGCAAACCGGTGGTGATAGCTTCAAAACACGCTGATGTCGATCCTTTTGCTGAAGACTGTTGCAGTTTATTTACACCATGGCTGCCGGGTTTTCCCCAGACGCGGGGCCAGAACAAAGGAATAAGCGTTCAAACGATAGTTATTTTTTTTCCTCACTGGTGCGCTGCAAGCATGTACTAGTTTTGTATGGAAATACATTACGAAAGCATTGTTTTTGCCGAGTTTGCAGCATGCATCATGAAGATTTCTTTTTGGTAAATTTTTAGTTCATGCATTACTGATCGGAAATATGTCTCCCGATGTTTAATTGTGTCTAACCTATATATATTTATTTTAAAGAAATTTTTCATCGTAAATGAAATAAAACGACAGAAAGCAGTAGAGTGTTTTTTCAAAGCATTAAATTAGTGAATGCATACATTTTATAATTTTAGGGATTTACTAAATTCACGTTTGGTTTATATGCATATATTTTATTTGTTTCTTCACTCCATGCCACCTATTTAATTATTCTGCAAAAAAGAAATCGTGAGTTTGATGCTTTAGATGATATTTGCATTTTCCCCTTATGTCTCGAACTTTACTGGTTTTATTTATTTATGCATTGGTTTTATTTATTTGTACTTCAGGTTATTAATAATAAAAAAACACTTCATTATAGCCCAAATTTCAGAAAACATATTTCGGGACAAGAGGAGTCCTTTTATCAATGAATAGAGCTGTACGCATCTGGATGCAAGTTATTCGAGGGATTTACACTCACTTGGATTACTTACATTTTTTAGGTCAAATCTTTACGCATTGATAAAGGGATTCCTTTTAATTCCAAAACATGTGTATGGAGTAATTTTTGTAACTTGAGCTATAAGAACGTTGGTCCGCTCATTAATTTTTTACCACTCAAAAGTAAACTTTGAACTTCATGTTATGTCTAGATTATGCTTTTAAATATTTTTCTTTGTTCTGAGACGTTTAAATTTCTTATGCTTGTATAGAATGATAAAGTTAAAAGTGGAATGAGTGAGAGAGAATCTATGAATCTAGTAATGTACCTTTTTAAAATTAAACTCGCGCCACGTGAACGAGGGTTACAATTGAAATACCTAAAAGGGAGACTTCCCTCTAAGATTTGTTGTTGATTCTTTCCCCGCGTTCATGAGTACACCCATTTTGTACACCATAGAGTCTTAAAACATAGAAAAGTAAATAAACAATCTAAGGGACCGTTCATAAGTGATATCAAGCTCTTTTCCGATATATTTGACCCCCTCCCCCTTTTGTCACAAAATGTCACAATTCAACGGACCCCCTTCCCCCCTTTGTCACATGTCACGCTATGTTGTATAAGCCTGATGTCACACTTCTTGTTACCCCCTCCCCTCCCCTTATCACACTTTGTCACAATTTCACGAATGCCCCCTCCCTCCTCGAAGCATGACATCATTTATGAATGCCCCCTAAAGCGTATTTCTGATTTCTAATTTAAAAGTGGGGAAACATTAATTTAAGAAAGGATTTAAGGAAAATCAGGTTACAGAAAATCAGAGAATCTGAAAGCTTTTGGTAGATTTCATCGAAGAAATGCCGGTAGCAAAGTCTTGGTATTAAAAATTGAGAATATTCAGTGTAGCCAGAAAAAAAGAAAAAAGATGCGAGAGGGGGGAGGCTTACAGATAAGAACATAAGTTATTGTAATGAAATAGTGGGGGGAGGGGGCTTTCGAAAAGTGGAGGGACGATTGTGTAAAATAAAAAAGTTTTCGGACGGTCCTGCCCCCCCCCCCCCCCCCCCCGACTGAGAATACTCATTGCTTTTTGTTGTTAAGGTGTACGTCATCTAAATAAAAATGTTTAAAGGGATATTTAAAGAAAAATTGCTCTTATGTAGGGGTGTCCACGAGGGAAATTCATGGTGTAGACTGCGCCATTAAATTTTTTGATGAAATTTTTGACACCCCCTGGACAGGGGGGCATGCTTTCATCGAGTTTTAGCCCTTTTGGGTGCTTGTCTTTTTTGGGGGACTTCGTACCTATTAGTATGCACCATCTTGCTTAGGGGGTTGGGACCCATGTATTGTCAGTTACAAGTTTTAAAAATAATCTTGATAACTCTGAACTGCATATAATGAAGCGTTTTAAGTAATTAGTTTTAATTTCTCATTTATTGTACTTAATTGTAATATTTGAAAATATTTCCCCTTGATTGTTTACTTTATTGAATCGTTTTCTTTTACAAAGGCCTAATCTTTAACCTTTCTTACTTAATATTTTAGGATTTTATTCTAAATATTTAACTAGTGTAATTGCTTTAGATGAGACCAGCAAAAAAAAAAGTCGCTACTCTTATATGATAATCCATCTGTTGAAGTTAACTGAAGCCAGCTATACAATACAATGCGATATTAGTTATTAGTATTATGCTATTATTCTGTCAATAACAATAAAAAAATTGTTGCACTAATCATTTACTTAATTACATAACTGTTCAACTAATCTTTATTTGTTAAGTCACTTTACAACCTACCTGTTCCACTTTACTGTAATAAATAAATGTACAATAAATGGAATTGAAATAATTCAATTAACACAAATATTAAAAAATAACTTTATTAACCATAATCTATGTAATTTTTC